>JAKSZU010000004.1:84547929-85275429 GCA_026018925.1 Tupaia tana
CATCTGGATGTGTGTATAGGTGAAAATACAGTATACGTAAAATAAAATAACGTAAAGGCTTGGTACCATCTGTGGTCTCAGGAACCCGCTGGGGGTCCTCCAGAATCATGGAGGGCTACTGTATTATGTTCCTTATTTTTCAGATGATGAAACAGAGGTCCAGAGACTGAGTCACACCAGTTAATAATTAAAAGCCAGTGTGAGCACAGGCTTTAAAAACCAAATGTGTCAATTTCTCAGTAATTTCTTCTTTTTTTTTTTTTTTTTTTTTTTTTTTAGAGATTTTGCTATAGGGAACATGCTCTCAACAGAGAAAATGAGAAATCACCCCATGGGGAGATGGCCATGCTGCAATCCCTTCTCCTCCAGTCTCTTCTTAGGATTTTGGGCACGCACATACACACACCTGGTGTGAGGTTTTGTTTTGTTTTGTTTTTTGGAGAGGTTTTCGCTATAGGGCGCATGCGTTCGCCAGACAGACAGAGAGAGACATAGAGACAGAAAGTGAGAAATCACCCCCCAGGGGGGATGGTCACGCCGTAATCCCTTCTCCTCCATTCTCCTCTCGGGATCTTGGGCACGCACGCACACGCACCCGGCGTGAGTTTTAAGCCACCGGGTCCGGGACGCGAACCGCAGTCGACTACGTGGGAGTCCAACAATGTAACCGTGACTCTATCTGCTGGTCCCCTGAGCACCTTCTTATTCCATGAAAATAGATAGTTCAACCTTGAAAATAGATGAAACTGTAAGTAGCTTGTACAGAATAGGAGAAATCACAGTAAAAAGACAGAAAGGCCAGAGGCAGCTGGAATGAGCGACCGTGGCTGGAGGTTCAGGAGAAGGCTGCCAGCCAGAACCCAGGGGGAAGGGCTGCTTGGGCATCAGGAAGCCCAGCACGCAGGAACCACCCGTCAGCTCCGCAGAACTGCTGACTTAGGGGTGCCATGGAGGAACTGAGGCCTGGGCAGACAAGGACCTAGTTGAGGAGCTTAGAAAACTACAGAATTCAGGGACCAGCAGTTAGCGTAATGGCTATGTCACTGGACTCCCATGTAGTCGACCGCGGTTCGAGTCCTGGACCCAGTGGCTTAAACTCACGCTGGGCGCGTGTGCGTGCGTGCCCAAGATGCCGGGAGGAGAATGGAGGAGAAGGGATTGCTGCGTGGCCATCCGCCCTGGGGGGTGATTTCTCACTTTCTGTCTCTCTGGCTCTCTCTGTCTTCCTGGTGAGCGCACGCGCCCTATAGCAAAAACCTCTCCAAAAAAAGAAAAAAAAAAAAAAAAACTACAGAATTCAATGCGTGGTCTGAACTCTCAAGGCTGTCCCCTTCCTTCACTCTCCATTCTTTTTAGCAGAAGGATTTATTATTTTTACTTTCTGAATTTTACTTTTTGAAAACATGAATTTAATTTTACTTTCTGAAACCATAAATTTCATAGCATCAGATGTCCAGATCTGGGAGAAGAAAGTTAGTGGACCAGTTGTACGGACCAAAGGAAAAACAGTGGTGTGCTCCTGTCTTTAATGTGGTATCTTGAACACCTGCTTCGAGGGGTGAACAGGGCCAGCAGGTGGTGTTGTGGTTATGGCCACTGGATCTCACATGGCAAACGGCACTGTTCAAGTCTCAGTCCCAGAAGCTTGAAAAATATGCTGTGCACGTGTGTGCGCATGCCCAAAACCCTGAGAGGAGACTAGAGGAGAGAGGACTTGGTGAGGCCATCCTCTCCGGGGTCGGGGGGAAGGTGATGTCTCTTCTCACCTTCCCTCTCTCTCTCAGCATCTCTCCAGCGAACACATGTGCCCTATAGCAAACAAGCAAACAGAAGAAAGTAAACAGAAAGGAGGACTGTGCCCCCGAGGAGAGAGCATGAAGCTGGCCCTCAGTTTCCGGCCCTGTAGAGGGAGGCGCTGAGGTTTCTGTCCCCTTACACTTCTCCAACATAGACTTGGGGATGGAGGCAAAGTGGTTGAAGAAAACTGGTACTGGTGACCTGGAGTCACCCAATGATGATGTAATCAGTGACGGCAGAGGGTTGGCCCTTTAGCCTAGTAGTTAGGGAAGCTAACTCCCACATGACTGCCTAGGGTTCAAATCCCAGACCTGGTGGCTTGAAAACACACTGGGTGCATGTGTATGCGAAGTCCCAAAAGGATGGAGAAAAGGAGGACAAGAGATTGCAGCATGACCACACTCCACTAGGGGGTAGTGTTTCCCTCTTCCTCTCTCTCTCTCTCTCTCTCTCTCTCTCTCTCTCTCTCTCTGTGAATGCATATGCCCTCTGGCAACTGAAAAAAATAAGGAAATGAGTGACAGCAGTTGCGTCATTGAATAATACAGATTGTGTTTGAAGCTTATCTCATCTGCTATCTGCATTGCACCCTAGGATTTCCTTGCATTTTAAATGAGAAAAAGATTTGTAAATAAGTTATGGCTATTGGGTCATACAAAGGGCCGAGGTTTTGGTGTCAGGCCTAGGTTCAAAAGAGAAGACCTTGAGTGAACTGCTTCCTCTCGCTGAGCACCAAGTGTGCATGTGTGAAATGAAGGAAATGATTCACACCTCACAGGGTGGCTGAGAGGGTTGGAGGGAGCTCTGTGGAGAGGGCACACTGCATATAACTAGTAGAATTCTTCCAAATGTCTTTGTCCCCCTCAACCTCTCCCCCTCCCACTGGAGAAGGGAATAACGAAAGAGAATGGAGTTAAATCGTGAATTGCACTCATTACTTCTCAAGCACCCAAATGCAGATTCGCTCTGTGTTCTGTCCAGGTCTTTCAATAAGAAGTATTGAAAGACATCACCCAGAGGAGGCACGTCTAGTCTCATGTACAGATAAGAAACTGAAGGTCTGGAGTTGGCTTCAGCTCATAAACGGAAGAACTGAGGTTAGAACTTGGTCTGCTGAACCTAACCCCAAACAGTCTTTTGGAAGATCCCCAGGTACACCCCAGGGGGAAATCTACTGGGGGAAGTGCCTGCTTGGTGTGGCCCCATGTTTCAGATAACTGTACTTGGCACCTCCTGTTCTTGGTGGGCATCCTCGTGTAAGGGCCCTCTCACTCTTCATTCTAGTTGGAAGGAACCAGCATCACTGCCCCCTAGGCAGACAGTCTCAGGGGAGATGGCAGGTGGCGTGGTGGTTAAGAGAGCTGGACTCCCACATGGCCAACCATGGTTTGAGTCCTGGACCTGGTGGCTTGCTTTCTCACTCTCTCTCTCTCTCTCTAATTCGGTCCCTCTCTGGTCAAATTTAAATTGTCAACTGAAAATAACCAACTCTAAAAAATTAATAATCAACACAGTTTATTTTCAAGCAGAATATGAGTGACCTAGGCCCAGAGAGGGACAAACATGCCTTTCTCTGGGTGATTAGGTGATTATTTGATTTTGAGAGTGACAGACAAAATTAGTGAAAACATTTCCATTGATCTGGACCAAAAAGGCAGGACATGTGGAAGCAGAAGCTTGTAGGTTATAGGTAAGTTTCACAATTTTTAGGTTGGCGATTGGAAAGGAAGATCTGTGTCTTGGGAAGAGATAAGCAAAATAATATACTGTAATCAGTTGAATTTACATCTTAAAGATTCTATGCCAGGGACAGGATGTAGGAAGAATCCTGTTACTGGAAAAAATGGTCTGATGGGAACAGCAGTTGGTGTAATGGCTATGTCGTTGGACTCCCATGTAGTCGACCGTGGTTCGAGTCCAGGATCTGGTAGCTTAAACTCACGCAGGGTGCATGTGCATGTGTGCCCAAGATCCTGAGAGGAGAGTGGAGGAGAAGGGATTGCGGCATGGCCATCCCCCCTGGGGGGTGATTTCTTGCTTTCTGTCTCTCTGTCTCTCTCTGTCTGTCTGGCGAGCGCATGCTCCCTATAGCAACAAAAAAAAAGAGAGAGAGGAACTGGTCTGTTAATGTTTGTGGACAGGACTCCCCCTAGGCTCTCTGGAAAGGATTTTGAAAAAAAAAAAAAAAAAAAAAAAAAAAACCAGGAAAAAGCAGTCAGACTTCTGTCCACAAAATAAATTCAAAAATTAAATAAAATAATTATTTAAAAATAAAAAAATTCTCTTCAGGGCCTACTCTGGTTAGTCAAGGCTTTTGTATCGCCGTTCTGATGCACTCTACTGAGAGAGAGCCGGAAAGTGAGAGCAAGCCGCCAGGTCCAGGACTCCAACCATGGCAGGCCACATGGGAGTCCAGGGCCCTTAAACGCCATGCCACCTGCTGGCCCCCATGACTCCTTATTTTGCAGTTGACAGCAGGTGCAGGAAGCTTCGCTGACAAGATGGAGGCCACATGGTGGGGCCCCCATGGGCATCTCAGGACCTGAGCTCCTGCTGCTGCAGGAGCCTTCTTTCAGCTGGGGCTCCCACAGGCCTCCCAGTGTTCCTTCTGAGGGGTCCTGTCAGAAGCTGAGGAGGTGCAGGGAAGAGATGGTGAATTCAGTATCAGACCATTCTTTCACTCTCCAGATGGAGCCAAGAATAATGGCCATTCCTCAAATATCTCTTCCTTGAACTTGTAACTCATTTCACCACAACTGCCAGCTGAGGGTGTGGTGTGACATCAGGGGGTGAGTCACTTCGTTGGGGTGGGGACATGTTATGTTGCAGCTCTTCCCCTCCCACCCCACCCCAGCAGGGCCCTGAGCAGCCAGGCTGGCACCTTCCCCAAAGGCTCCCCTGACCACACTATTTCTCAAGAAACAGCTCGACCCCGGCTTTAGCTCCTCTGACGTCTTCACACTTCCCTGTAGGCCCTTCCCAGGCCCAGCTTAGATCCTGCATCTCAGCCAGGGCTCTTCCGATGCCTGCGTTGTCCACATCATTAGCTCTTGGCCGGTTCTCAGACCCGGACATCTACCAGCTAAGAGCTCAGAGTCAGGCAGACCCGGCTACACACCCTGGTTGTCCCTGTGGCTGGCAATGCAACCTTAACCAAATGACTACACGTCTGGGAGCTTCTGCTTCCCCTTCTATTGGGTCATCAGAAAAGTCATGATGCATTTTTTGCATACAAAAAAAAAAAAAAAAAAACAGAAAAATAGGTATATGCCGTATGTGTCTAGCACTTGACTTTTCTTTCCTGTTCTTTTTTAAATGTCACTTTTTAGGGGGAAGGGGTTGTTTTGCTTTTGCCAGAGGGGACGTGCACTCCCCAGAGACAGAGAGATAAAGAGAAAATGCACCCCCCAACAAGGCATGGTCGTACCACAAACCTTTTCCTCTATTCCTCCACCCCACCCGGATTCAGAGCACGCAAGCACACACAGCCTGGCATGTTTTCCACAGCAGAGGTTTGAACCATGGCTGGCCATGTGGGATAAAGCTCCTTTAGCCACTGAGCTACAGGGCTGGCTCTGTGCTGTATTTCTTCGCCACATGCAATGTGTGCACCACACGGCTCATGGCACTCCTCAAGCATGCTGGTTTCTTATTTCATCCTTCCTTTTGCTTGCTTGCTTGCTTGCTTGCTTTTTTTTCTTTTCTTTCTTTCTTTTTTTTTTTGCCATAGGGCGTGTGTGCTTGCCAGAAAGACAGAGAGACAGACAGAAAGCGAGAAGTCACCCCCCAGGGGGATGGCCACGCCGCAATCCCTTCTCCTCCATTCTCCTCTCGGGATCTTGGGCATGCATGCACAAGCGCTCGGTGTGAGTTTAAGCCACCGGGTCCAGGACCTGAACCGCAGTCAACTACATGGGAGTTCAGTGACATAGCCATTACGCTAACTGCTGGTCCCTCTTTTTTTTTTTTTTTAACTTCTTCTTCTACACATTTATGGCACTTTGAAGTTTCATTTACTCTGTTAGTTTTAGAAGGTTCATGATAGCAACATATCAACATTTACAGGATTATTTTAGTTTTACCCAACAGGACAAGAACTGGAAGCTAATGGACTAACTGCAAAAAATAATTAAAGCAATGAATAGATTAGAAATAAAATAAAATAGGGACAAGCAGTTGGCGTAATGGCTATGTAGCTGGACTCCCATGTAGTCGACCACAGTTCAAGTCCAGGACCTGGTGGCTTAAACTCACGCTGGGTGCACGTACGTGCGTGCCCAAGATCCCGAGAGGAGAATGGAGGAGAAGGGATTGCGGTGTGGCCATCTCACCGGGGGTGATTTCTCGCTTTCTGTCTGTCTGTCTTTTTGGCGAGAGCACACATCCTATTCCAAAAACCTCTCCAAAAAAAAAAAAAGGATAACGCATGCAAATAGAGAATTCACAAAAGAGCAAGTCCATATAAGAAAAAAGATACGAGAATTTTTCAGATTACTAATTTTGGGAAATGCAAATTTAAGTAGCAATGAGATATTAATTCCCTTCTATCCGAAAAATCAACATATTTTTCATCTCTCTCTCTCTCTCTTTTTGATTTTTTAGAGAGTTTTTTGCTATAGGGTGTGTGCATTCACCAGAGAGACAGAGAGAGACAGAAACAGAACTCTCCCCTGGGAGGATGGCCACACTGCAATCCCTTCTCCTCCATTCTTCTCTTGGGATTATGGGCACACACACACACACACGTCCTGAGTGTTTTAAGCCTCCAGGTCTGGGACTCAAACTACGGTCAATTAGGTGGGAGTCAGTGACATAACCATTATGTCATCTACTGGTCCCCACCTCTCTCTTTTTTAAAAAATTGCAGTAAAATAGATATAACATAAATTTTGCCACTTTTAACTATTTAAAAGTGTACAACTCAGCAGTATTAAGTACATTCACCCTGTCTAATTCTAGAACTTTTTCATCACCCCAAAAGGAAACCCCGCAGCTGCCAGCAATTGCTCCCCACCTCTCAGCCCCCAGCCCCAGTGTCTACTCTTCTGCTTTTGGTCTCAAGCTGCCAGGTCTGGGACTTGAACTGTGGCTGACCATGACCAGCTGCCTGTTGACCCCTGGTCTAGCATTTCTACCCATGGACTCTAGCCCATAGAAACAGAGGTACCTGAATGCATGGCTATGTGCTCAAAGACGTATAATGAATTATTGTTTATGATGGAAAACAATGAAACCTAAAACAAAGCCAGTGACTTTCAAAAGTGAAATAATCTGTTATGACAGAACAGGGAGTACTCTGCTGTGGTTAAAAAGAATAAATTGGAGTTGTACCACTGACTCATCGGGATCGCCATGAATAGCTAATGAGACAAAGCCAAGTGAAGAAATTGCATATACCATTATTCCATTTTTAAGAAGAAATATAAGGGGAGGCCTTCAAATAGTTCATGGAAATGCATTTTTAAAAAGTAAAAAACTGAGTCAGCAGGTGGTGTAATGGTTAAGGTGCTGGACTCCCACATGGACAACTGAGGTTAGAGTCCTGGACCTGATGGCTTGAAAATCACACTGGGCACATGTATGTGCATGCCCAAAATCCCAGGAGGAGAATGGAGGAGAAGGGATTGAAGCATGGCCATCCTCCCTAGGGGAAGGGGTGATGTCTCACTTTCTCTTTCTGTGTCTCTGGATAGAGCACATCCCTATAGCAAAAAAAAAAAAAAAAAATCTCTAAAACAAAGAACAAAACTGTACATGGACTTTAAAATGTTTTTGTACCAAGGGGTCAGAAGGTGGCATGGTGGTTAAGGCCACTGGACTCCCACATGGCCACCCACAGTTCAAGTCCTGGACCTGGTGGCTTGCTTTCTCACTTTGTCTCTCTCTCTCTCACTCTCTCAATCTGTCCCTCTCTGGTCAAGTGAAAATAAATAAATAAATAAATAAATAAATAAATAAAGTTAAATAAAATAATTCTTTGAAAAATGTTTTTGCGGGGCTAGCAGGTGGTGTGGTGGTTAAGGCGCTAGACACTCCCACATGACCAACTACAGTTCAAGTCATGGACCTGGTGGCTTGCTTTCTCACTTTCCTTCTCTCAGTGTGTCTTTCTCTGGTCAAATGAAAACGATTGAATGAATAAAGAAAATTAAATAAATAATTCTTAAAAAAGTTTTTGCTCCAAAATTAATTTGCTCTATAATTCCATTTTCCATGAACTTTATGAGGTTCACATATCAATTCACTCCTGCCCCTGTGTGTATGTGAGTCAGCAAGCATGAGCAACAAGGAAAACATGGCTGGATGCAGATCAAGGTGTCCTGGAGTTGGGAACTGAATGGGCATGTGGCAGGGTGGGGTGGAGAAAATGAGGGCAAACCCAAGCTTAAGGAAAAAGAAAAAGATTGCACTGAAATTAAACAACGGAGTTACACGCACATACACGCATTAAAACATATTTATGCATTGGGATCAGCTGTTGGCGTAATGGCTATGTCACTGGAGTCCCATGTAGCCTACTGCAGTTCGAGTCCCAGACCCGGTGGCTTAAATTCACGCCAGGCTCATGTGCGTGCATGCCCAAGATCCTGAGAGGAGAATGGAGGAGAAGAGATTGCAGCATGGCCATCCCTCCTAGGAAGTGATTTCTCGCTTTCTGTCTCTCTGTCTCTCTCTGTCTTTCTGGCTAACACACACGCCCTATAGCAAAAACGTCTCAAAAAAAAAAAAATATATATATATATATATATATATATTGGGACCAGCAGTTAGCATAATGGCTATGTCACTGGACTCCCATGTAGTTGACCCACGGTTTGAGTCTCAGACCTGGTGGCTTAAACTCACACTGGGCGCGTGTGTGTGCGTGCCCATGATCCCGAGAGGAGTGTGTGTGTGTGGGTGTGTGTGTGTGTGTGTGCATATATATAGAGAGAGCAATATAATATTTTTTTTTTCTGTAAGTCATGTGTATTCACCAGAGACACAAAAAGAGAGAAAGGAAAAGTGAGAAATTACCCATCAGGGAGGATGGCCATGTCACAGTCCCTGCTCTTACATTCTCCTCTCAGGACTTTGGCACGCATGCACACATACCTGGTGTGTTTTTGCAGTTGCCAGGTCCAAGCCTTGAACCGCACAGTCAGCCATGTGGGAGCCAGCCACCCTAACCTCCACACCTTGTGCTGGCTCTGTCTTCTTAATCTAAACATAAAAATGAATGTTTTCCACCAAGATTTTGACATAGAGCCAAGATCTTTTTGTTGTGAATAAGTCTGCTTTTGTGAGTTCTGCCTCACCCAATCTTTCATACAAAACTCACACTTTTAATGCATTGTGTACAATTTCTAATTTCAGTTTCTATAAAATGGAGTGAGAACTTAAAGACATTTGCAAAGAAATTTTAGCACAGGAACCTTTGAGATGTTATGTCTTCCCCTGTAATCTTTTCAGTTGTCATGCCTACACCCAGTTCAAGAATAATCTCCTTTCAGTGTCTCTCCTCTATTAAGTCTTTCTAAAACTGTCAAACGCGGTTCTTCCAGAAACAATAACTCTGTCTTTTGCATTCACATTTCACCCGTTTATGTGACACTGATGAAAGTACAGCTGGCATAGAAAAGGCTTGAGAATAAACACGTCTCACCGCAGGCGACATTCTGTCAACAGGTAGGTGCGGTTTTATGTGGCATCCTGGGAGGGGTGAGCGTCCTTCTGAGCTGAGCATCAGTGCGCCCACAAGAGCACAGCTGGGGTCCTCACGGGGTCATGTAACCTGGTGAGTCAGTTCCTAGAAGCAGAACTTCACAGAAACCCCTTTGTGCTGTGAGCGCGTGAGTGATAACTGGCCTGCCAGGTCATACCCAGGTCTCTGATTATGTTCTCTGTCCGTTATTCCACGAGTAGAAATCACTACATTGCCAAACACTTGGCTGCTTTGACAAAACAATTGGGGTACGCGACTTGGCTGGGGTAAGTGGACGGCACACATACAACCCTGTCTTGGGACAGGTAATGCTATGCTGGGAGGGATTCTGACCTTGTTTCAAATCCCTTTGTTGATACTAGGTGACATTGGACATACCATCCCATGTCACACTATACATTTATGCCTTGTCTGCAAAATGGGGTGACACTACTTATTTCGCTGAGCTATTTGGAGAGTCAAATGAAATAAATGCTCTTAAAAGCATTTGCCACAATGACAGGACCATCTGGGTATTTTCATACCCTGCATACATCTGTATCAATGAGATGGGGGAGGGACTCTGCCCAACAGCAAGCAGCAGGTTCCTGGAAAAGAGCCTGTACTTTGGAGGCAGGCAACGGAGACGTGGGTGCCACTTTCACTGGGAGCTTGCTGCGTATCATTGGGCAAGTCATTCAGTCTCACTGAGCTTCAGTTTTGTCATCTGGGGACGGAGAATAATAGTGGGAAAATCACATCCAGCTTGAGCAGTTCTAGTAAGGATTAAAGGTTATGGGGACCAGCAGATGGTGTAATGGTTGCGTTGCTGGACTCCCACGTAGTTGACCATGGTTCGAGTCCCAGACCCAGCAGCTTAAAATTCACACCAGTTGCATGCGCGTGCATGCCCAAAATCCCAAGAAGAGAATGGAGAAGGGATTACAGCATGGCAACCCCCCCCACCCCGGGGGGGTGGGGTGTGTGGTTTCTCGTTTTCTGTCTCTCCAGGGAGTACACATGTCATATAGCAAAAATATCTCTAAAACCAAACAAAAAAAGAAGGTGTGCAAAATGTGGGAGAGGCACAGTAGTTGTTCCTGTAGTATGATTTCATGCACAAATCAAGACCTGAGAAGAATGCAACGTCCTCTCGTTTCTATGACTCAATCTATTTCTCACTCTGAGTTCACATTTCTCTTAGTTTAAGTCAAAGAAAACTTGAACCCCAGCCCTTCCTGGAGAGCCCTCTGCCCTGGCTTTGTGAAACATGCTTGGACATTATGAAGAAACTGGGGGTGGAAGGGGTACTTGCCCTTGATCTTATATCCACACACACTAGGGCTGGATGTTTTTTGCCTTGTCCATTCATCCCGTGACTCTCCATTCTTCCCAAGACTTGCCTTGTCCATCCATTCCATGACTCTCCATTCTTTCCTAGACACATCTGAAGCATGCAATTGTCTTCACAGCTTGGGGCACAGAGCAAGAAAATAGGAAGGAGTGGGGCTTACCGTGACCTGGAGAGAGTCGCCCATCTAAAGGCATACAAATTAAACAAAAAATTTAACACTGTGAGGACCCAACAACACCTGTGTGGCCCAGATGCTTTGGTACAGGCAGTAGTGTACTGACGTCAGTGCTGGAAGCCACGTGGCTGACCATGGGCTTGGATTCCTGAAGCACACTGAGAACGCACCCAAGCCTGACGAGCTGGAAGGCTGTGGAAGGGGATCACGGTGTGACCCTGTTGAAGGTGCCTCTCTTCTCTCTCTAAATAAGCTTACACACCCATGGGCTGACTGGGCAAATGCACCTCCTCACTGCTCTGCAAACACCTGAGCCTGCTCTCACCTTGGGGCCTCCACTGGGAATGCTGGTCCCGAGGATCCCATCTTTTACCCCTTTTACCCTCTACTGGAAGTCCCCTCACTAAAGTCTTTCCTGGCTCCTTCCAACACTCCAACTTCCTTCCCTGTTTTATTCTTTCTTCTCTATGGCCCTTAGGATGGTAGTTTCCTTATTTGCCCCATTTAACATTTTCTCTACCCACTAGAAGGCAAGCCTCATAAAGGAGGTCTGTGTACATCCCAAACATCCGTAAGAGTGCCTGGCACGTAGTTGGTGCTCGACAGGTATGCCTTGAATGGATGGGGAAATGATGGATGGATGAGGAAATGATAGATGAATGGATGATTGACGTCCTCATTGAATTAATGAGTTGGTTTCTTTTCTTCCTGTGATACTGTATATCAGAAAATTCTCAGCAGGGCTGGGACTAGGGTGAGGCGAATGAAACACTCACCTTGGGCACAAAATTTAAGGGGGCACCAACAACGTCAATAATCAAATCAGTAATACAGATGCTCCTCGACTTACAATTGAGTTACGTCCGGAGAAACCCACCTTAAGCTGCAAGTTTCCTAAGTCAAAAATGCATTTAATATGCCTAGCTTACCAAGTACCATGGCCTAGCCTTGCCTTCCACACACATATCAGAACACTTACGTTAGCCTACAGCTGGGCAAAAGTCACCCCACACGAGGCCTATTTTATAAGAAAGTGTTGAATATCTTAGGTAAGTGAATGAATGCTGAACTAAAAGCGCAGAGCAGGGTGGCTGTATGAGTATTCAAAGTGCGGTTTCTATTGAACGTGTATCACTTCTGCAACACTGCAAAGTCAAAAAATCATGTTGGGGCTATATATTTCAATGTGATATTTTTATCTTATTTTATTTTACTTTAGTTTGTGCTACAGGCTGTGTGCACTCACTAGAGAGAGGGAAAGTGAGAAATCAGCCTCCAGAAGGTGTGGCCACATTGCAATCCCTTCTCCTCCTTTATTTGTCTCAGGATTTTGAGCACACACGCATGCATTCCCAGTGAGTTTTTTAAGCTTCCAGGTCTGGGACTTGAACCACACAGTTGACCATCTGGGATCCAGCACACTACCTGGCTGGCCCTCAATGCAATATATATTTTTTAAATTTTATAATTTTATTTTACAATTTTTATTTTTTATTATTTTTAATGCTTCTGTATTATTCTTATCTTTATTATTTTTTATTATTGATGCAATATTTTTAAAAATCACAATCAGTGCAAAAAAACTTTGAGGAACCATCAACTTTTTAAATAAAGACACAACCCAAAAGAAGTTGCAAGTAAGCTAAAGTGCATTCAAACTTATTTAAGATCACTACTTTAATGCCCTTTTTTTTCTGAAACATTTTTTTTCTATTAATTTACATTCATTCCCTGAGCATCATCACAACATACAAAATGTGGTTTCCCATCTAGAATAAACTGGATAGTAATCTGATGACTGCAGTAAGCTATATAGCCCTAGGTAGGTGCTACTTTATAGTATGTTCATTCTACTCACTGAGGTTTATGCCTAATGTCAGACTTGTGTTCATGGATATGTATATTTCAGCTGTGCTTGCTATTGAAAATATTTAGATTTATTAAGATATTTAGTGAAACAATAGGGGAGGCATAGAAAGCAACAATAGATACCAGACATAGTGTGGGAGGAGGGTGGGAGATGGCAGAGGGTGAGAGATAGGGAATCAAGGATGGGAAAAAGGGCAAAATATACAGAAAACAAGAAATGGAAAATTATGTGTTGACAATAACACACATCTTGATGTGCTTGATTGAGCCAATATACAGTGCACTGTGAATGGAAAAATCTCATTTTGTATGCTATAATGATGTACAGTGAATGAATGTAAATAAATAAATTAAAAAAAAAAAAGATCACTACTTACCAAAAGAAGTTCTCAAATGTGGCAAGGTTCTCTTTTGAAAATAAAAGGATCAAAGAAATCGATTTTGACATTTTTATTGTGGTGCTGCCAGGAAAGGGTGAACAGTGTGGCCCGCCATGTTCTTTTCCCCGGGCCCAGGTGACTGGCCTCACTGCCCAGCAGAGAAGACATATAAGGACTTTGTGTAAGACGGCTGTGCAAAATGGAGCGGGAGGAGCCTTATTTGTACACGGAGGTACTCCTGAGAATAACCCAAATACTCCATTTTATTTCACATCAGAAAAGTGTAAGATAGTAGCCACTGTCAAAAACCACCCAGAAGGCCATTAAGCTCCAGTCTCGGATTTAGCCCAGAGGCAGAACGGGCATTACCCACTCGGTGAACAAGGCTGTGCAAGTTTTGCAAGTACCGCCAATGACAGGATGTGAAGTGGCAACTTCATACAACGCATAATCGAAAGCCCGTTGGAAAGTATTGCATTGGGGTCTGCACTACTACACCTTGCAGGTTTCCAAACTCTGACAGCATACTGGAGGCCATTCTGGAAAAGCTCAGAATAAAAGTCGGAGAGACTACACCTGATGAGCTTTTCATTCTAATGGAGGTGGAACGTTTAGGAGCCTGTGTAAATGCACCAATTGCTCACATAAGTGATAACCGTGAGGATTTGACACTTAAAGATACTGGGATCAGCAAATGGCCTAATGGTTACACTGCTGGACTCCCACATGGCTGAGTACAGTTCAGACCCGGTGGCTTGAAACTCACGCCAGGCGCATGTGTGTGCATGCATGCCCAAAATTCTGAGAGGAGAATGGAGGAGGAGAAGGGATTGTGGCGTGGCCATCGTCCTGGAGGGGTGATTTCTTGCTTTCTGTCTCTCTCTCTCTCTCTTTCTTTCCAGTGGGCCCACATGCCCTATAGCAAAAATCTCTCTCTCTGAAAAAAGATATTGAAAAAATTATTAATAAGCTTGAGGCTAGCAAAATGCCTAAACCTGGGCCAGGGAGTGGGTGACCCTCTTGTGAGCCAGCTGAAGGTCTTACCTCTCTGATTGAACCACCCAAAAAACCTGACTTTGATGTGCAAGCAGGCCTTTAATTTATATTTAACTGTACATATGTCACTGGAGAAAGAAAATAGAAACCTCCTACCTACATTTAAAAGAAAGAAATTTTTATCAATGAATTGTCTTCCATAAAAAGCCAGGTAAATAACCTCCTAATAAATCTGGAGGAGAATGATATAAATAAGATATTTAAACTTAAAATGATGTAGAATTTTAAGTCTTACTTTTCAAAACGTTTTTTAATGTTTAAAACTATTCTTAACAAAGATCGTGTATTCTATTGTCATAATTAAGATAATTGAAACAGGGGCTGGCAAGTGGCATGGTGGTAGAGGAAGCTGGACTCCCACATGGCCAGCCACGGTTCGAGTCCCAGACCTGGTGGCTTGCTTTCTCACTTTCTCCCTCTCTGTCCCTCTCTGGTCAAATTAAAATAAATAAAATAAAAATGAAAAGAAAAAAAAATTGAAACAAAAAAATGACATTCTAATTATAAACTGAATTTTGCAGCCGCAGGACACTTGGACCAGCATGGTTTCCTTCTTTCTTTCTTTTTTAAATTAACTTTGTTTATTTATTTATTTTAATTTGACCAGGAAGGGACAAAGAGAGAAAGAGAAAGTGAGAAAGCAAGCCACCAGGTCCAGGACTTGGACCGTGGTCGGCCATGTGGGAGTCCAGTGCCCTTAACCACTGCGCCACCTGCCGGCCCCATATCATCTTAGTCTTTCCTCCACATTTCGCTGTCGTCCACCCAGCTTCTTCCCTCACCAGCATGCAAGTTCTTTTTCCTCCGTCAGCCAGACGAGCGGATGGGAGAGGCAGACACACCTTCCTGGTCAGTAGTGCTCGATTCTTTGATGTGAAATGGGCAGCACAGTCACTTAAACTTGATGCAACCTCTCCGTATCTTACAAAGTTGAACGGACAAAAGAAGTGAATAAGAGGGCAGTGCCTGTGGGATGGACAGCGCTCATCGGCGGCGCACGCCTCATTGTGATTCGCCTGCTTC
Source organism: Tupaia tana (assembly GCA_026018925.1). Classification (NCBI taxonomy): domain Eukaryota; kingdom Metazoa; phylum Chordata; class Mammalia; order Scandentia; family Tupaiidae; genus Tupaia; species Tupaia tana. The sequence goes on from JAKSZU010000004.1 coordinate 84,563,268, forward strand.
CGTCTCCTGTTCCTTCCTTTAGAAGGCAGTGGATTTTTCTCTGGCGATTCTGTCTTCAGTTCTGACTTCTCAAAATTCTTCATCTCAGCCGTATTGGGTTTGTCAGACGTGGTAGCAGAGGAAGCTGAATGAGGTGTGGAGATGGCTGATCTGTGCAGTGGCTATAGCCAAGTCACTTGTCAAGATTTTTCTGTGCTGATGCTCTGGAAAAATATTAATCACTAAGAAAACAGAGAAAGACACATATATGGGAAACACACTTCTTTTTTGGCTGCGGTCCAGGTTCTGCAAGCGTTGGTGAGGCGATGGCTCTCAGTAGATGTATGCTGGTCTGGGGATTCTGTGTGCTGTCTCTTCCAAACAGGCCTCCACGACATGCAAGCCTGACTGCTTTCAGCTGGAAGGCGTGACTGTGTGAGGGGGCTTCAGGAGGCTGGTGAGGAAGACTGTTTTGACTAGGGGACTTTTCACTGACCCCCCAAATCAAGCCATGAGGGCCGATTCCCATGAGCACTAGTTTCTCCTATGCCTGGATGGACCTTGAAAAAGAACTCTTCAAGAAGGAGAAGAGAAATGTTGAGATTGAAAAGAGGAAGAAGCTTAGGTGAGGACGGACTGTTCCTCCTCATTCCCTAGGCCTCCAACCCCAGCACGGGCAGCCGACAGCCCACACATGTGCTCACTGTTCTCACTTCTACCATCACCCACCATTCCCACCAGGACCCAGGGAGAGCGGTGTCTCAAATACAGCCAGTGCCATGTGCCCTCTCCAGGTGCCAGGCTGTAGGCCAAGGCCGAGCTTCTGCAGCTAGTGCACTGTCTGCCTCTTGGCAGGAGTCTGACAGCTGGGAAGGCTGTTGGGAGGCACCCTGGAGCTATGGAAAGGCACTGTGTGGAAGCCAAGACAGTGGGGCTTCTGCTTCTACTTCTTTTACTGAACCGGCTGAGTCATTGGCCTAGCTACCTTCCTTCTCTCAGCCCAGATGTTCTCATCTAAGGAGGCCTCTGAGGACCCCTCTGGCCTCAAGGCTCAATGTAAATGGTTGCAAGCAAGCCCCCTCTGTAGAGATAACCTCAATTAAGGAAAATCTTTTTGGGAGCAAACATAAAAAGAGGCTTGGAGAAGAATTTCAGAGGGTTCCCAAACACACATGAGACTGACTACACACACTTATCTTCTCTTATACGTATCTTAGCCTGATGGCCTCTGGGCCACGCTGCCTGGGGGTGAGTTCTGGCTCTGCCCTCTGTAACTGACTGACCTTGGGCAAGGACCTATGTGTTTTCTCACCTGTCAAACAAGGACAGCAATAGGGCCTGCCTCTTCGTTGGAGAGGGCAGCTAGAGGCCATCCTTGGGGAGAAGTATAAGTGGGCGTAGAGAGAGGTGAGTGTAATTAAAATACAGAGATGAGGGACCAGCAGTTAGCGTAATGGCTATGTCACTGGACTCCCACGTAGTTGACCGCAGTTCGCGTCCTGGACCCGGTGGCTTAAAACTCACGCCATGCATGTGTGCGTGCATGCCCAAGATCCCGAGAGGATAATGGAGAAGGGATTGTGGCGTGACCATCCCCCCTGGGGGGTGATTTCTCGCTTTCTGTCTCCCTGTCTCTCTCTGTCTGGCGAGTGCACGCGCCCTATGGCAAAAACCTCTCAAAAAAAAAAAAAAAAAATACAGAGATGAGGCTGAAGGTGAGGACGGGCAGATGGCTGGGGAAAGGAGGCCTCACTGGCTGTGCGGGGAGGCCAGCCCTGGAAGGAGTGCGGGCAGGCAGCGCAGAGCCATGTGGAAATAGGAGCGCAAAGAAGGCAGAGGACCCGCGGGCCTGTTCACACAGCACGGAGCGGGCAAGGAGCGGAACCACAGCGGGATGATCTGAATCAATATTCCAAGGTGACCTCTGGTTTAAGAACCTCTCATAGACTCACTGGCCAGTGTATGTGGCTAGATTACTGTTCCTTGCTAAGATTTCCATAGAGAAAGTTGCTTTTTCCCTATAACTTTCAGCCCCTAGGACAGTGGGGAAATGCAGTCAGAGTCCTGACGGGAGATTCGTCACACACAGAGAGCTTGGTCCCGGATCAAGACATTGACAGGAAAGGCCCTGGTCAGAACAGGAGCTCTGCCTTTGCTGGGAAGGGGAGCTCCCTCTCTCCAAATCCTTTTATTTTTTTTAAAGTAACAGTTTAATTGAGGGCTAGCAGGTGGCATGTGGTTAAGGTTCTGTATTGCCACATGGCCAACTACAGTTCAAGTCCTGGACCTGGTGTCTTGCTTTCTCACTTTCTGTTTTTCTGTCTCTCTGGTGAATGCACATGTCCTATAGCAAATTAAAATAATAATAATAAAATTTTTAAAAAAAGTTTAAAGTTTAATTGAAGTATAATTCATATGCTATACCATGTATCCATTTAACTAATGTGAACAATTCAGTATTTTGAGTATATTCAGAGTTGTATAACCATCATTACAATAAATTTTAGAACAGTTTCATCACCTCCCAAAAGGTAACCTTGTGCTCATTAATCACTCCCTTCCCTACCTCAACATCTTTACTCCAGCCTTAGACAACCACCAATCTACTGTCTCTACAGATTTGTCCATCCTAGACATTTTGTATGAATGAAATGATATGTGGTCTCTTATCTGACTTTCTAAAATAATTATTTATTTAATTCCATTTGTCATTACTATTTTTTAATTTGACCAGAGAGAGACAGAGACAGAAAGGGAAAGTGAGAAAGCAAGCTGCCAGGTCCAGGACTCGAACCACAGTTGGCCCTGTGGGAATTCAGTGCCTCTAACCACCGTGCCACCTGCCACCCCCCCATGTGGCATATTTCTAAGGTCGTCCATGTTGTAGCATGTATCATAACTTCATTCCTTTTTTGTGGCTGCATAATATTCTATTGAATAGATATACCACATTTTCTTTACCTCTTCATCAGTTGATAGCCATGTTGTTTCCACCATTTGTCTGTTATGAACATGTTGCTATGAAGTCATGTATGTACACATGTTTTTATTCCTCTTAGGTCTATTCATAGGGGTGCAGTTGCTGGGTCAGATCATTATTGTTCCTTCGTTCCTGGCACCTATCTCCATTTCAGAACTTCCTGTACTTACCATAAGCACTCACAGGTCTGCTCACTTTCATATTTTTTTGTTTTCTTTCTTTCTTTTTTTTTTTTAATCTTGCATAGCCCTGTGGAACTTGGCACATACAAAACACCAAATCAGAGTGTGGGAGGGCTACGCTGTGGCCAGTGCTACTCATACAGTCAGATGAGGCCTGGAGGCTGACTTTGCAAATTGCATAGAAGGGGGGGGGGTCACTGTCCTGCAATAATTTTTCTCTAAAGCAGAAGATAAACATAGGTTCTAAAAAGGTATGCAACTTTTCTTTTTTTTTTTTTTTTTTAAGAGAGATTTTTGCTATAGGGTGCGTGCACTTAGAGAGACAGAGAGAAAACAAGAAATCAACCCCCAGGGAGAATGGCCACGCCGCAGTCCCTTCTCCTCCATTTTCCTCTCGGGATTTTGGGTACACAAGCACATGCACCCAGCCTGAGTTTTAAGCCCGAGTTTGGGACTTGAACCACAGTTGATTACATGAGAGTCCAGTTACACCATCTGCTGGTCCCAATAACTTTTATTTTTCTTTTTTTTTTTTTTCTTTTTTTGGGAGAGGTTTTTGCTATAGGGCGCGTGCGCTCGCCAGACAGACAGAGAGAGACAGAGAGATAGAAAGCAGGAAATCACCCCCCAGGGGGGATGGCCACGCCGCAATCCCTTTTCCTCCATTCTCCTCTCGGGATCTTGGGCACGCACGCACACGGGCCCGGCGTGAGTTTAAGCCACCGGGTCCGGGACTCGAACCGCGTTCGACTACGTGGGAGTCCAGCGACATAGCCATTACGCTAACTGCTGGTCCCAATAACTTTTATTTTTCTAACAGGAGAAAATAGTCAAACCACCTCATTATGTTTGTACATATTTTACAGTTATTTATTTACAGAGTTTTACATTTATTTATGTACATCTCTACAGTAAAAACAGTTTAGACACCAAGTTATACAAGGTGTTGTAACAGTAGAAACAGATTTTGTTCTTTGTTAGTTAATGTTTCTTCTTTAAAAAAATCAGCTGCTGGTGAAGTATTGCTGCCGATTAAGACTTCCAAGGTGTCTTCGAAGAGATGTAATACTCAAATGAGAGATGGCTTTTTAGAATTATTTAAATAATCTAGATACTCTTTCTTTCATCTTCTGTTACCAGTCAACTGGGGCTATAAAAGAAAAATTGCATCCATGATTTGTAAAGTGTAGTCAATCAGTACTGCATATTAGGAGTCTTAATTACCCTCCTGTTTTAATGTAAGTAGCCCTTTGGTAATAAACTCACATGGCCAGGAGCACTAGGGAGCACAGACAGAGGGAGAATGGCCTTGACTCCTCAACGAATGGCAGCCTGACCCCCACCAGAAGTACTGCCTTCAGTATACAGCATGAACTAACAGTCTCAAGTTTCCTTCCCACTTCAAACTTCTCTTCCTGTTTAGTCACTTCTGTGGTGATGACAGGACAGTCTTGGGCTATCCCAGAAGAAATCAGCCAAAAAAAACCCACTGCAGCCCTGTTTGGGCAAGCCTCCTCAAACTGGACGTTCCTGGGCTGGTGTTGTAACACAACTAAGTACTGTGCACTGGGAGCTGGATCCCACATGGCTGACCACAGTCCAAATCTCAGTGCTGATAGCTTGAAAAACATGCTGGGTACATACGTGTGCATGCCCCAGATCCCAACAGGATGAAGAAATAGAAGAAAAAGTACTGTGGTGTAACCATATTCCATTGGGGAGTACCTTCTTCCTCTCCCCCGTCTCTCTCTGGCGAGTACACATATCCTCTGGCAATGAAAAAAGACACACAACAAAAACTGACAGTCCATTTCTTGGCCTTTTGCCTTTTGCGCAGTCTGTGTGTGCTCACAGAGGCCAGAGATGAGGCTAGCTGAGCTGTCCCTTGGGATCCCTTGCCCCTAGAACTCCTGCCATAGCTGGTTTCCCCAGGTAACCTGGGCACTGTTCCACCTGGCAGCTGAGGAGAGGAAACTCCATGCCATCATCAGTTCCCACCGAGGCCCTTGCTGCTGCTAAGTTCTGCCTTCATCCCCACACCAACCACAGTGCCTCACTGAACATAGCCAAGGGCTTGGCCACTCGTCCACCTCCACTGTGCCTCAGCAGCTTTAGCACATAGGCTCCTCCGTCCTCCCTCAGGGTCCCTAGCACGGAGCTACACTGGCTCTCCTCCTGGACTTCACCTCCCTAGTCCTGGCTCCTCTGCCTCTTTCTACCATCTGAGGGCTTCTGGCTGCTTTTTTCTTGGTGACCCTACATGCTCAGGACATCAACTACTGTCCTGAGGTGAATGTTCCCAAACTAGCCCCACCCTGAAACCCTGCATCTTCAATTCTGTGCATGGGCATCACTACCCAAATAACATGCCAGCACCTCAAACTGAACGTGTCAGAGCAAAACGCGTTTCTCTTCCGAAGCAAGCTCCCTGTGGCTGGTAATACCACCTTCTGGGCACCAAGGTCAAAATTCTTGTCATTTTGGCATCTTTATTGAATAATAATAATAATAATAATAGCTGACATTTATGGAACACTATTATAAGCCAGTCACTATTTGAAGCATTTTACCTATGCGAACATCTTTTATTTTTTTTTAAAGTTTTTGCCATAGGGTACATGTACTCGTCAAAGAGGGAGAGAGAGAAAAGAGAGAGAGAAAGAGGGAAAGTGAGAAATCACCCTCGAAGTGGGATGGCCACACTGCAATCCCATCTCCTCCATTCTCCTGGAATTCTGGGCACTCACACTCGTGTGTCCTGCATAATTTTCAAGCTGCGAAGTCCATTACTTGAAGCACCATTGGCCATGTAGGAGGCCAGTGCCTTAACCACCACACGACCTGCTGGCCCCAACATCTTTCTACATAGTGCTGGTTCTTTATTTTTTATGTTAATTGCATTTTAAAAACATTTTTGCTGGAAGGCACATAAATTAACCAGAGAGAGTCAGAGAGACAGAAAAAGCAAGAGAACACCTCTCACAGGGGGTGGCGGTCATGCAATCCCTTCTCCTCCATTTCCCCCTTCTTTCAAGATCTCAGGCATGCATGTATATGTTCCCGTGTGTTTTCCAAGCTGTTGGGTCCAGGACTTGAACTGTGTGGTCAGCCACATGGGATCCAATCACTTTAACCACCAGGCCATAGGCTAGCCCCATTGGGGCTATCATCTATATTATCATTGTTATTTCTATGCTTCTGGTATGTCCATTTTCCACAGAAGTCAACCAAGCCACAGAAGCTGAAGTGACTTATCTGAGGCCCAGAAGAAAGGAAGCTGCACCGGAGCTTGCACCCTCAGCTGGAAGTTTCGTTACCAGGACCTGCACCTCCTCAGTTTCTCTCAAACCCAGCCCTGCATATCATTTCTGCCAACAGCCAGAGTCAGGCTTTCTTTTTGGATGGATTGTTTCCTTAATCTGCTAACCAATGTGTCCATCTCCATTTACTCTCTGGTCTGTTAATTCACCCCATGCTTTGGCAGTAGAGTGATCTGACTACAACGCAGCTCTGCTAGTTAGTCTCAGTGGTTCTCCCTGCAAATGACCCAAACCTCTTGGCAGGTCTCGCTCAGTGTGTCAGCCTGGCTCAATCTGCCGGCCCAGCTCCATCGTCCTCTAACCCCTCAACACTAACTGCTCCAAAGAACACAACGCCCTCCTCCCTACATCCAGTCCATTACATCCCTGGCCCTTAGTCTTCCCCTCATCCCTCAGAACTCAGGTGATGGGCCTCTTTTCCTAACCACCCATGGGAGATGCTGGGAGAGGGCCTTCTAGAGCCATCTATGGCAACCGACATTGCCACCATGAATTGTGTTTCTGTCCTCTTTTGCTTGTGACTACAGGCTCAACTCTGACCTTGGCTCCTGAAGTGAACCCAACCTTGATCCAACTTTTCCTGGGACTGAAGATGGAGGGAGGATAACGCTGAGAGTGCACAGACCTGGATTTCAATCTCCCCTCTACTACACTGCTTTCTAGCAATGTAACTTTGATTATCTTACTCCATACATGATACACAACTTATCCATGGCACCATCTATGTGGTACTTACTTGGTTCTGTCTGTATCTCTGCTACATTTCAGAATGCCTAAAAATGAAGAAATTTTCATCTCAGTTAAAGAACTGGAAAGAGAAGCTAAACTCTAGGGGTGATGGACTGCCTATTAGAGAGCTAAATTTGGAAACTCCAAACCAGAGCCCTGTCAAACTGGGATTTCCTACTCTCTGAAATGCTTATTCAAATTGGCTAGAGTTGGCCCAAAGAATTTTTCAAAAATTAGTCAGAGGAACCAGCCCAATAGCCCAGTAATTGAGGGAGCCAGATCCCACATGGCTGACCAAGGTTCAAGTCCTGGCCCCAGCTTGAAAAACATGTCAAGTGCCTATACATGCATATCCCAAATTCCAACAGGCTAGAGAAGTGGGGAAGGGATTACAGCATGACCATGTTCATAGGGAGGTCCTTTCTCTCTCACAGAAATACACATGCCCTCTGGCAATAAAAAAATGTGGTTGGAATGTGACAGAAAAAAAAACTACCAATGAAATGGTTAATTTTACAGCATCTTGTGCATAACACTAAAGATGAAGAAAAGATGACAATGGTTTGGAGTAAGGCTGTCCAACAGAAATACAATATGAGCCAGTAATTAAAAATGTTTAGTGGGTCCAGTAGGTGGCGTGGTGGTTAAGGGAACTGGACTCCCACATGGCTGACTGCAGTTTGAGCCCTGGCCGGACCTGGTGGCTTGCTTTCTCACTTTCCCTCTCTCTCTCTTTCCCCCTCTGATCAAATTAAAATAAAGTTAAAATAATTCTTTTTTTTTTTTTAGAGGTTTTTGCTATAGGGCGCGTGCGGTCGCCAGAAAGACAGAGAGAGACAGAGAGACAGAAAGCGAGAAATCACCCCCCAGGGGGGATGGCCACACCACAATCCCTTCTCCTCCATTCTCCTCTCGGGATCTTGGGCATGCACGCACACGTGCCCGGCATGAGTTTAAGCCACTGGGTCCGGGACGCGAACCAGTCGACTACGTGGGAGTCCAGCGACAGAGCCATTACGCTAACTGCTGGTCCCAAGTTAAAATAATTCTTAAAAAAATGTTTAGTAACCACATTACCAGGTAAAAAGGTGCTTATTTTATTTAACCTAATATATCAAAAATATCATTCTGACATGTAATTAATGTAAACATTATTAATGAAATCTTTCACTTTTCTTCATATTATCGGGTTGTGAGAAAAGTCATGACACATTTGTGCATAGAAAAATCATAGGAAAATATGTCATGACTTTGCCGACGACCTAGTAAGTCTTAGCGATCTGATGTGAATTTTACACTCATGACACATCATAATTTGGATCCCCACATCTCAAGGGCTCTACAGACACCGCTGGGACTTCTCTGAGGCCTGTGAGAGACGGAGCTGGAGACGAACCGGGGAGTCTGGCCCCAGAGCCTGCACTCTCAGCTGAAAGCTTTGTTACCAGGACCTGCACCTCCAGTTCCTCTCAAACCTAGCCCTGCATATCACTTCTGCCTCCACCACCCTGTCGCAGGCCCTCACCCCTGCTTGACTGGATTAGCTCATTAACCCACTAGCCAGTGTCCCGTCTCCATTCATTCTCTCGTCTAGTCCTTCATCCCAAGCTGTGGCCATAGAGTGATCATGGTTCTCATTCATTTTCATCTTCAAACTATTCCCTGGCCTTTGAAAACACAACTCAGGTTTAAAAACTAATTTTTACAAAGCATACATACCTTGCGCATACAGCGTCAGACACATTACAGCTGCCACACACAGTGTAATCGGTAGTAGAATCATAAACCGATTCCTTGAATGGGCTGTGAAAACAAGGAGAGAAAAGCAATCAGCTGAAGATCGAAAAAGAAATACAGTCGATTCTCCTTATTGCCCGATTTCTACTTGCCATGTACCTACTTGCTAAAATGTATTGCTAATTCCCCAATCAATGCTCACAGCAGTCATTCTCAGACACAGGCACAGTGGCAAGCACACATTCCCAGCTCAGGTAGGGCAAGGTGATGTTCTGCCCGTTTCAGCTCTTACACTGTGAACAACTGTCCTATCTGCGCTCCACTCAATGCCAGGTGTTTTTTGTATCTTTATGCTTTTTCTTGGTGGCTGCACTGTTGAAAATGTCCCCAAGCATCGTGCTGAAGGGCTGGCTAGAGTTCCTAAGGGCAAGAAGGCTGTGACGTGCCTTAGGGAGAAAACACATGTGTTAGAGAAGTTTCCTTTAGGCCTGAACGGAGTGCTGTTGGCCGTTGAGTTCAATGTTAATGAATAACAATATGTATCAAGGTATCTCTAAGCAGAAACACATACAAACAGGCAATGGATTGATCAGTTAATTAAAATGTTCTGACCAAAGGCTCACAGGAACTTAACCTATATTTCCCTGGGAGCATGAACAATGTTCAGTACTTGCTAATTAAGAGTTCACAGGACTTACTAAACCATAACTACTGTGAATATTAAGAATCAACTGAATCAGGGACCAGCAGTTGGCATAATGGCTATGTCGCTGGACTCCCATGTAGTCGACCGCAGTTCAAGTCCCAGACTTGGTGGCTTAAACTCACGCCGGGCCCGTGTGCATGCATGCCCAAGATCCCAAGAGGAGAATAGAGGAGAAGGGATTGTGGCGTGGCCATTTACCCTGGGTGGGGGGGGGGGGGGGTGATTTCTCGCTTTCTGTCTCTCTGTCTCTCTCTGTCTTTCTGGCAAGCGCACACGCCCTATAGCAAAAACCTCTCTCTCTCAAAAAAAAAAAAAAAAAAATCAACTGAATCTGGGACCAGCAAATGGCATAATGGTTATGTCACTAGACTCCCATGAAGCCAACCGTGGTTCGAGTCCCAGACTGGGTGGCTTGAAAAATCACACTGGGTGCATGTGCATGCATGCCTAAAATCCTGACAGAAGAATGGAGAAGAGATTGCAGTGTGGACATGCCCCCAAGGGGGAGTGATTTCTCGCTTTCTGTCTCTGTCTCTCCAGTGAGAATATGCACCCTATAACAAAAATCTCTCTCAAAAAAAAAAAAAATGAGAAGAATCAACTGAACTTGGATGTACAAGGCTGCATTTCTTTCTTTTTCTTTTTGGTAGATTTTTGCCATACGATGTGTGTGCTCACTGGAGAGAGAGAGACAGAAAAGGAGGAAAAGTGAGAAATCATTCCCCATGGCCATAGGATGGCCATGCCACACAATCCTTTCTCCATTCTCCTCTAAGGATTTTGGACACGCATGCACATGCACTTCGCATGTTTTTCAAGACCCCATGTCTAGGACTCAAATAGTGGAGTTGGCCATATGGGATCCAGTCCCTTAACCACTATACCACATGCTGGCCCTAAAGCTGTATTTCTAAATGAACTTAGATGCACAAGATTGATATGTATCAGGCCCCATGTTAATTTATTAAAAGAAGCAAATATGCCACTAGAAGGTTTGTTTCTGGCTGTACTAGCAAGTGGAAGCGAACTTAGCATCATGTGTTTGGTCAGGCAAACTGGCAGTTGTACATGACAACTCTTAAAAATATTCCTCATTGGGACCAGCAGTTAGCGTAATGGCTATGTCGCTGGACTCCCACGTAGTCGACCGCGGTTCGAGTCCCGGACCCGGCGGCTTAAACTCACGCCGGGCGCGTGTGCGTGCGTGCCCAAGATCCCGAGAGGAGAATGGAGGAGAAGGGATTGCGGCGTGGCCATCCCCCCTGGGGGGTGATTTCCTGCTTTCTATCTCTCTGTCTCTATCTGTCTGGCGAGCGCACACGCCCTATAGCAAAAACCTCTCCAAAAAAAAGAAAAAAAAAAAAATATTCCTCATAAAGCAGCCAGGCAGTGTGCTGGGTGACGTGTCTATAGTCTTGCCAAATCACTGCAGTGTGGGACAAGTGCCTTAACCACTCAGTGCCTCAGTTTCTTCACACAGTAATTATGAGAGGGTAGTTGGATGCATTAATTGAATTAATACACTTAAGAATAGCGTGCATGCCCAAGATCCCGAGAGGAGAATGGAGGAGAAGGGATTGCGGCGTGGCCATCCCCTCTGGGGGGTGATTTCTCGCTCTCTCTTTGTCTCTCTCTGTCTGTCTGGCGAGCGCATGCGCCCTATAGTGAAAAACCTCTCAAAAAAAAAAAAAAAAAAAAAAGAATAGTGTATATACTTAAGAACAGTGTGGTAGCTACTGTCAATCTATTGAGCAGATGCTCTTGGTATGTCTATTAACATCCTTTGACTCTGCAATTCCATTTCTCTGTTTGTTTGTTTATTTATTCTTCCATAAAGAAGACAGAGAGACAGCACCCCCAACAGGGTCTCAACACCTCGGCCCACCCCCAGCTTCAGCTAGCCCTGGATCATGGGCACACACTCCTGGCATAATTAAGGAGCACTGGGTGAGAACCTAGAACCTTCTCATCCGGGTCAGCCTTGCAGACTGTCCTGTTGTACCACTGAGACACCAACTAGCTCTATTTATAAGATGCCATCCTGGGGAGACTATCAGCGATGTGCCCCTCTCTTTCTCTCCCAAAGGCACGAAGACGTTTACTGCAGCCTTGCTTACGATACCAAAAGTCTGAAATGACCTAAGTGTCAACAGAAAACTACGGTGTGTTCATGAGGTGGGCTCTATCCAGCTACCGAAACTCAAAAGCACAAGAATTAGGACATGGCAGTGTTCACAGCACACTACCAGTGGGGGGGAGAGGTCACTAATGGATACGGGGGGAATTAATGAGTCACGAGAACAAGAACACAAACACACACCCTTTCCTCTGGCTAGGAACACAGGTGGGTTGGAACAAATAAGCCTAGTGGTCTCACTGGAGAGGACCCTGGCCAGAAACTGCTAGTAACCCCTAAATATCGATATTCCTCTCTTTAGCAACAGAATTCTGATTTTCAGTAGAATGCACTGCCACCCAACTAAGGGATTAGTTTCTCAGTCTTTCTTACAGCTAGGTTTGACGAGTGACCAAGTTTTGGAAAGTGGGACATAAGAAGCCCATTTCTCAAAAGTCTCCCTGAAAGGAATAAGGCACGTCCTTCTCCCCTTTCTGCACTGCTGGAAAGGTGACAGGCTGGTCACACTCCAGCTGCCGCGGCCTGGGGAAGTGACCAGGAGCTGGACTACCCCTGACAACATCACAAAGACGCAGTACACCCAGGGCAGCCTAGCTCAGCGTTTAATATGAAAGAAGTAATCTACGTTTTTAAGCCCTGCTACATTATTTTCTTCAATATTATGCAGCCCAATCTAATTCTAGATGATTTAATCCCTTCCAAAAACCTCTCCCATGGGACAATGCCACATGCTGTCATCGAGACAGCTGATAGGGCTAGGACAAAGCACTAATACAAGTTCTTAATTTCCTGTTCTTCCTTCTTGACCTGGGCAAGGCACTGACAGCTGATGGTTCTCTCTTCACTCGATTTCTGAGATACCACATTCTTCAGAGTTGTCTTCCCATCTCCCTAGAGACCCCTTTCAGTAGCTTCTGCTGGCTCCTCTTCCTTTTTAAAATAAATAAATAACAAAAACGTTTTGGCGGGAACCAGCAGTTAGCATAATGGCTATGTCGCTGGACTCCCACGTAGTCGACCACGGTTTGCATCCCGGACCCGGTGGCTTAAAACTCACGCCAGGCGCATGTGCGTAAGTGCCCAAGATCCCGAGAGGAGAATGGAGGAGAAGGGATTGCGGCATGGCCATTCCTCCTGGGGGGTGATTTCTCGCTTTCTGTCTCTCTGTCTCTCTCTGTCTGGCGAGCGCACGCACCCTATAGCGAAAATCTCTCCAAAAAAAACCCATTTTTGCCACAGGGTGTGTGCACTTGCCAGAAAAAGACACTGAAACGGAAAGTGAGAAATCACTCCCCAGGGGCGATGGCCATGGTACAATCCTTTCTTCTCCATTCTTCTCTCAGGATTTTGGGCACACACAGATGCCCAGAGTGATTTTCAAACCGCCTAGTTTGGGACTTAAACCACACAGTAAGCCATGTGGGATTCAGCTGCCTTAACCTCTATGCCACCTGCTAGCCCGAGTCCCTTGGCATTAAGTACCTAATATTCCCCACTGTGCCCAGTTGACATCTCCAATCCGATTCACAACACTGAGACTGGTGAATCTAAATGCTCTGCGTGATGTCTCCATTTGAAGTCTAATAGCATCTTAGACAACCATACGGCCCAGCTATCTTGCTCCTTAGTATTTAACCAAAGAGGCTGGAAAACTATGTTCACCTAAAAACCTGCACATGGTGCTTTTAGCATCTTTATTCACAATTTTCCAACTTGAAACATCTGCGTGCCTGAGAGATATTGGTCTAATTTCCTTCTGCTATGTTTGGTTTTAATATTAGCAAAACGCTGGCATCATAGAATGAGTGAGGAAGTATTTACTTTGCTTCTATCCCTTGAAAGACATTGCAGAGAAGTGGTGTAACTTCTTCCTTAAATGCCTGGTAGAAATAACTGGAGAACCTATCTGGGCCTGGTGCCTTCTGCTTTGGATGGTTATTAATTACTGATTCAATATTTTTACAGTTTATTTATTTCTTCCATGAGAAACAGAGAGACAGGCACCCCAACACGGTCCTCCTGGTGTGAGGTACCCCCAGCCTCAGCCAGCCCAGATCATGAGCACACGTGCTGCTCGGTGTGTACAGGGAGGCCCTGAGATGTGAATCCAGGACCTCTCTGTGTGGCCCACCATTTGGCCCCAATTGATGTCATAGGTCCAGGCCATTTCTGATGACTTATTTCTTATGTGGGCTTTGGCAATCTGTGTCTTTCAAGAAATTGGTTTATCTCTTCTAAGTTATCAAGTTTATGGGCATGCAGAGTTTTCTTAGTAGGCCTTGATAATTCTTTTAATGTCCAAAGAATCGGTATTAAGCTTTCTCTTTCATTTCTGATTTAGAAATTTGTGTCCTTTCTTATTTTTATTATTATCCTAGTTAGAAGCTTACTGGTTCCATTGAGCTCTTCAAAGAACGAGCTTCTGGTTTTATTAATTTTTCCTGTTTATTTCCTGCTTTTGATTTCATTAATTTCTGCTCTATGTCTTATTTTTTCCTTCTGAGTATTTAGCATTTAATTTGCTCTTCTTTTTCTAATTTTCAAAGGTGGGAACTTAGACTATCCATTTTAGACCTTTATTCTCTTCTTAATGCATCCAATGCTATAAATTTCCCTTTAGACACACCTTTAGCTGCATCCCACAATGTTTGATAAGTTGCATTTTCATTTCATTTAAAATATTTTAAAGTTCTTGAGATTTCTTTTTCCTTTCACTGCCAGAGGGCACCTGCCCTCTCCAGAAAGAGAGAGGGAGAAAGCACTTTCCAATAGTTGTGGTCATGCCACAATCCCTTCTCCATTTCTCCATCCCGTCAGGATTTGGGGCATGCGTGTTTGTGCACACACATGCCTGGCATGTTTTTCAAGCCTCTGGGGATGAGATCTGAACCACAGTTTCCCCTTTGGGTCCTGACTTCAATAACCAGTAAGCCAGAACTCTTCAGATTTCTTCTTTTATCCATTTGTTATTTAAAAGTATGTTGGGCTGGCCCTACAGCATAGTGGTTACGTGCTACACAGAGGGAGCAGATCCACGAGGCCAAGCAGGTAGAATCCCAAGCCTGGCAACAAGCTAGCTGCCTGTGCATGCATACCCAGGATCCTGACTGGAAGGAGAAATGGAGGGAAAAAAAGAACTGTGGCGTGACCAGATCCCAGTGGGAGATGCTTCCTCTGTCTGTCTGTCTGTCTCTCTCTCTCTGGCATACAACACCCTCTGGCATTAAAAAAAAAATGTTGTCTAATCTTCACATATTTTGAGTTTTTCACTTATCTTTCTATTACTGATTTCTAGTTTAATTCCAGCAAGGTATAAGCAAACATTGCATGGTTTCTATTCTTTCTCATTTGTTTAGATGTGTGTTTTTTGTTTGTTTTTTTCTTTTTCAGAGAGAGATTTTTGTTATAAGTGTGTGTGCTCACTAGAGAGACAGAAAGCAAGAAATCACCCCCAGGGGGGATAGACATACTGCAATTTCTTCTCCTCCAATCTCCTCTCAGGATTTTGGGCACATGCACACACGTGCCTGGCATGAGTTTAAAGCTGCTGGGTCCAGGACTCGAACCACAGTCAACTATGTGGGAGTCCAACAACATAACATTTACTCCATCTGCTGGTCCCTTAGGTGTGTTTTATGGCTCAGAATATGGTCCATCTTGGTGACTGTTCCACATGAGCTTGAGAAGGATGTGTAATCTGCTGTAGTTGGATAAAGTCATCTATAGATGTCAATTATAACCAGTTGATGAATGGAGATGTTGAGTTTAGCTATGTCCTTACTGCTCTCTGCCTGCTGGATCTTTCCATTTCTGACAGAGGGATAAGAAAGTCTGCAATTATAATAGTGGGTTCATCTCTTTCTCCTTGCAATTCTATCAGTTTTGGCCTCATGTAGTTTGATATTCTGTTATTAGGTACATGCACATTAAGGATCATTATGTCTTCTTGCATAATGGGCCCCTTTATCATTATCTAATGCCCTTCATTGTCCCTGATAATTTTCTTTGCTTTGAAGTCTGTTATTTTAGAAATTATTTCTAATTGCCAGAGGGCACACACACACACACACACACACATACACATGCACACCCAGCATGTACTTCAATTTGTGTGTGTGTGTGTGTGTCTGTGTGTGTGTTTATGTGTGTGTGTGTGTGTGTGTGTGTGTGTGTGTATGAGAGAGAGAGAGAGAGAGAAAGAGAGAGAGAGAGAGATCATGGGACCATTCCACAATTCTTTTTCCTCCATTTCTCCATCCCATCAGATTTTAGGCATGCACACACATTCACACCCAGCATGTACTTCAATGGCTGGTGCTAGGACTTGAATCCTAATCACTCACGCAGGTTCTGGTTCCTTAAAGCACAGGGTTTAACCACTATTCTATGTGCCAGCCCTGTTCTCTTAGAAATTAATATTGCAACTTTTGCTTTCTTTTTAGTGTTACCATGGTATAATTTTTTTTCCATTCACTTACTTTTTTTTTAATTGCCAGAGGGTACACACACTGCCAGAGATACGGAGAGAGAGACAAAGAGAGAGAATGCTCGCCTCAATGGGGTGTGGTCATGCTGTAATCCTCGCCTCCATTTCTCCTTCCTATCAGGATTTGGGGCACGCATGTATATGTGCCCAGCATGGTTTTCAAGTCACCAGGGCTGGGATTTGAACCAAGATTGGTCATGTGGGATCCAGCTCCCGATATATAGTGTTGAACCACTGTGCTATGGGGCAGTCCTATCCACTTTTTATTTTTTTATTCCATGAGAGAGACAGGAAGACACACTGAGATACAGCATTCCTCATAGGATTAATGCCACAATCACCCCCAGCCTAAACCAGCCCCAGATTATAGACACATGAGGTCTCCGGACATAAGCCAACAGCCTTCTCATGTGAGGTGGCCTCACAGAGTACCATGTTTACCACTGTGCCACCATTCAGCCTCTTCGTCCACTCACTTTTAGTCCACATGTGTCTTTATTTTTACAGCAGCCCTTTTAAATTTTCTACAGTATCATTGATATTTTCTTCCTTGATTTTTACAAGCTGAGTCAACATTCTTAACCACCACTCTCCTCCCAGTGAAAGTCAAAAAAAGTCAAAAGAGACCAACTTCAATTAGTCCAAAAATTCTCCCACTACTGTGTCTGGCTGCGATATCTTGTCTGGTTCAAAATCTGTTCAAAAAAATTTTTTTTAACATTCTTTGTCCCTGTCTATATGATATTATTTCTTTTGTATTTTTTTCTTCTCCTTTTTCCTACTTCTTTGTATTTTTGTGTTTTTATGATGATTTTTTCTGATTCCTCCCACTTATTTTATGAGAACCATCAAAAACTATTTGTTGAGACTTAAGCATCAGACCCCTTAGTGACTCACTTCCTAGAAGTAACAAAATATCCATCCACCCCAGTTATGGCAGAAATGCCATCCGGTTGACCTTGAAACAGTACTTGGTCTGTACAACTTCAGGTCGGAGCTGAACAATACTTCTTTAATGTTCTTGGCCCATAAATATGGATGACAGAAACCGATTCTCTAGAGAACATCCTCTTGCCCACTCCTTCAAAAAATGTGCAGTTGCGGGACCAGCAGTTAGTGTAATGGCTATGTCGCTGGACTCCCACGTAGTCAACCGCGGTTCAAGTCCCAGACCCGGTGGCTTAAACTCACACTGGGCGCATGTGCGTGCGTGCCCAAGATCCTGAGAGGAAAATGGAGGAGAAGGGATTGTGGCGTGGCCATCCCCCCGGGGGGGGGGGGGGGGTGATTTCTCGCTTTCTGTCTCTCTGTCTCTCTCTGTCTGTCTGGCGAGCGCACGCGCCCTATAGCAAAAACCTCTCCAAAAAAAAATGTGCAGTTGGGACCAGAAGGTGGTATGGTGGTTGGGGCTCTGGATGCCCACATGGCCAACTATGGTTCAAGTCCTGGATCTGGTGGCTTGCTTTCTCACTTTCTCTCTCTCTCTCTGTCTTTGATGACTACAAGTTTAAAATAATAATAATAATTTTTAAAAAATGTACACTTGCCCTGAGCTCCCCATAGATAGAGTAATTTTTTTTTTTCTTTTTTTGGAAAGGTCTTTGCTACAGGGCGCATGTGCTTACCAGAAAGACAGAGAGACAGAAAGCAAGAAATCACCCCCCCCCCGGGGGGGGGGGGGGGGCGATGGCCATGCCACAATCCCTTATCCTCCATTCTCCTCTTAGGATTCTGGGCATTCATACACGTGCCTGGTGTGAGTTTTAAGCCACTGGGTCCGGGACTCGAACCACGGTCAACTATATGGGAGTCCAGCAACATAGCCATTATGCCATCTGCTGGTCTCCGTGTAAAGTGTATTTTATCAAACATTTCTTTCTAGCAATTACCCAAAACAGAAAAGCAAAGCCTTTTGAGTTTCTTTGCCTGGAAAAACCTTCATTTGACTCTCAACGTTCTTCAGATTTTCCTTTTTAATTTTTTTAAGATTTATTTAATTCCATTTGTTATTATTATTTTTTAATTTGACCAGAGAGACACAGAGAGAGAGAAAGGGAAAGTGAGAAAGCAAGCCACCAGGTCTGGGACTCAGCCGTGTGGGAATCCAGGGCCTTTAACTACCATGCCACCTGCCAGCCCCTCCTTTTCTTAGTTCACAATCAAAATTATACGTGGCTTATTTGACTACCCTATCTGTTCTACCTTCGCCCACCTAGAAGGACCAACTAAAAGCCAAATCCATGGCCTCTTTATGCTATTCTCCTTGAGCCACTGGTTGCACGTGGTTTAATGCAACCAATTAAACCAAGCATCCTCTCTTGAAACTCCTTTGCTTCCATGTCATAAATAACCGACTATTTTATGATGACTCAGTATCAACACCCTTTCCCACCCTTTCTTTCCTCTCATTTCTCCAGTTCTTATAAAGCAGTTAATATTATTCCTATTGTTTGAATGAGGGCGCTGAGGTTGAGTGGTTCTGTAGCCCGTCATCACCCACCTTCACATTGCCAATAAGCAATAAAAGCAGGTCTAGAACTCAGGTCTTCTTGCCCCAAATCCCATGTTCTCCTCGATCCATGTTTTTTCTTGCCTTTGACCTCATTTTCTGATCTAAGCCCATGCATACCTAGATGCTGCCATAAGCCAGTCTTCTGACCTTGAGAAAGCTATGCTGTCTTTCTGAACATTCCCACGGTAGATAAGGAGGAGCTAATTACAGAGTAAGACACTAATATAAGAAATAATTGCTCACTGGCTTTCCTACCAGCTCCCAATGCCTTGACCCGTGACTTTCAGATATTTATCAATTGAAGTAAATTCTAAATTTGGACCATGATTCTCCATCTCTGAGTCTTCCCCCTATTTTTTTTAAAAGAATTATTTACTTATTATCATTATTTTTCAATTTTGACCAGAGAGAGACAGAGAAACAGAAAGAGAAAGAAAGAGAGCAAGCTGTCAGGTCCGGGACTCGAACTGCAGTCAGCCATGTGGGAGTCCAGCACCCCAACCACCACACCACCTGCCACCCCTCTTCCCCTATTTTCACTTCACTGATACAGCAGGGAAGACTCAGTGCTTTGAGTCCAGATAGACCAGATGTCAAATCCTGGCTTTGCCTCTTAATTTTTATGTGCACTTGAGCAAGTTACTTAATCTCTCTGTGCTTCTAATCCGTTCTTTATAATACCCACCCTACTGGTTTGTTGTGTGGATTAAACGTGATGCATTAATGTAAAGCATTTAGGAAAGTCTGGCGTGGCACAGGCCTTCAGTAAATATTAGTTTATTTTCTCTGATATGATCTGAGGTGGATAAGAGCTCTGTCTTTAATCTTAATTATCTCTAAAACTCCTCTTCAGTTTGTCAGGTTTTTTTTTTTTTTTTTTTTAGGAGAGATTTTTGCTATAGGGCACATGCACTCGCCGGAGAGACAGAGAGAAAGAGAGAGACAGAAAGTGAGAAATCACCCGCCCAGGAGAGATGGCCATACTGCAATCCCTTCTCCTCCATCTTCTTCTCGGGATTCTGGGCATGCACGCACAGGCGCCTAGCTTGAGTTTTAAGCTGCCTGATCCAGAACTTGAACTGTGGTTGACTAAGTGGAAGTCCAATGACATAACCATTACGCCATCCACTGGACCCTCTTAATTTGTTGAGACATAGAGAAAGTCAGGATAGTATCATGGAAAAAACTTTATATTTTGGAGATCCAAATTTTAATTCTTCCTCCAATACTTAAGCGGCTGAGGGGAAGTCACCCATCTGGCTGAATCTATGTATTCATTCTTTTATTTATTTTTTTTTCCTTTTGTTATAGGGCACATGCACTCTCAAGAGATGGAGAGAAAGAAAGTGAGAAATCACTCCCCCTGGGGCAGAGCCATACTGCAATCTCTTCTCCTCCATTCCTTTCCCAGGATTTTGGGCACACATGTACACATGCCTAGTGTGAGTTTCAAGCCACGGAGGTCTGGGACTCGAACAGGAAACTTGGCCATGTGGGAGTCCAGCACTGTAACCAGTACACCACCTGCTGGTGCCTTATCCATTTTTTTTAAGAATTATTTTTTACTTAATTTTATTCATTGTCATTATTTTATATATATATATACACATACACATACACACATACACATACACACACACATATCATATATATATATATATTTTTTTTTTTTTTTTTTTTTTTTTTTTTTTTTTTTTTTTTTTTTGAAGATAACCAGAAAGAGACAGTGAGAAAGAAGGAAAGTGAGAAAGCAAGCTGCCAGGTCCCAGAATCTAACCATGGTCAGCCATGTGGGAGTCTAGCCACCTTAACCACCACGCCACCTGGCGGCCCCTTCATTCTTAAAAAGTAAATAGCAAGGTCAGTCTGAAACAGCAGTGGTGAGAAGCACTGAGGCAGTGTTTGGAAGGGTTCTGAAGGACAGCAGGGAGTCCATGTGAGTCAGTATGCTTTATCGATAAGCACTAGAAAGTCTGGGCAAGCTATCAAAACTTGAAAAAGTGGGACCAGAAGTTAGCGTAATGGCTGTCGCTGGACTCCCACATAGTCGACCGTGGTTCGCGTCCCGGACCCAGAGGCTTAAAACTCATGCCGGGTGCGTGTGCGTGCGTGCCCAAGATCCCGAGAGGAGAATGGAGGAGAAGGGATTGCGGCGTGGCCATCCCCCCTGGGGGGTGATTTCTCACTTTCTGTCTCTCTGCCTCTCTCTGTCTGTCTGGCATGCGCACACGCCCTATAGCAAAAAAACTCTCAAAAAAAAAAACTTGAAAAAGTAAGATCCAGGAGCTAGCCCATGGTGTGGGGGTTAAGGTGACTGAAGTCCAAGTGGCCAACTGCGTGGTTCGAGCCCTGGAGCCTGTGGGTTGAGAAACATGCTGTGTGCTTGTGTGCGTGTGCCCAAACTCCCCAAAGAAGAAAGAAATGGAGAGAAAGAGATTGCAGTGTGACCATCCCCCATAGGGAGTGCTTTCTCACTTTCCCTCCTCCCCTCCCTCTCTCTGTCTCTCTCTACCCTCAGGCAAAATATTTTTTAAAAAAAGAAAGAAAATAAAAACTAAGATCCAATATGTAACTATTCTACCTTCATGGATTTGCCTTTTAGGAGGCATGCATTCCATTCTAGAAAACTAGATTCTAGACTTTTATTGTTGAAAAGAGCCATTAAGAGCATTCATTTAATTCCTGGAAGGTCCTCCAACATCTGGTTAACAGAGACTAAGAGCAGGTCTCAGGTATATGTCTCACACATTGATTCTACTCCAGGATTTAAAAGACCTAAGAACTATTTAGCAAAGTTTCTCAAACTTTAAAAAATCTACATTGTCATATCACTCTGGAGAAAAATGTAAAGATAAGTCACCATTATTAAATTAAAAAAAGGGTTTAGTTTTGAATTTATTTCACATCAATATGAACAACATTATCATAATAATCTTTTACCAGAGTATCTACAGGGAAGGGCATCTTGCTTGGTTATTTACTTTTTTTTAAGAATTATTTTTATGTATGTATGTATGTATTATTTTTTAATTTGACCAGAAAGAGCCAGAGAGAGAAAAAGAGGGAAAGTGAGAAAGCACGTCATCGGATCCAGGACTCAAACCGTGGTCAGTCATGTGGAAGGCCAGTGCCTTAACCACCATACCACCTGCCGGCCCCTGGTTATTAACTTTTAATGGTAAATGAAGGGCTGGCTCTGTGGCTGACTGATTAAGAGAGCTAGATCCCACTTGGCTTCAAAAACAGCCAGGTACATGTGAGTGTCCAGAAATCCCAACAGGATGGAGAACTAGAGAAGGGATTATGGCATGACTTTACTCCATTGACGGTTGCTTTCTCCTCTCCATCTGTGTCTGCCTCTCTATCTCTCTGGCAAGCACACTCGTTCTCTGGTAAGATTTTTGAATAAATGAATGTAAAGTGGAAACTATGGAAGGGCAAAACCCTCGAAAGTCTCTTAAAACATTCCATGTAATTCTATAAGGGAATCTTTTTCAGAAATTATTCCCTTCAAGTATTTGGCTTCTTGGAACACTTAAAGTCCAAGAATTCAACTTGCTTGCTCTTTCTGCACATGGTCATCTTCCTGTTCGTTAGTTATGGTACACTGCACACACACCAAGACCAAAAGCACACTGGATTTGCTTTTGTCATTCCCATTCTTTCTTTTTTAATCTTTTTTTTTTTTTTTTTCGAGAGAGATTTTTGCTATAGGACGCAAGTGCCTGCCAGAGAGACAGAGAGAGACAGAAAGCAAGAAATCACTCCCTAGAGGGGGATGGCCATGCCACAATCCCTTCTCTTCCATTCTCCTCTTAGGATTTTGGGCAAGCAAGCACACACACCCAACATGAATTTCAAGCCGCTGGGTCTGGGACTCAAATCATGGTGGGCCATATGGGAGTCCAACATTAACCCTTATGCCACCTGCTGGCCCCTGGCATTCCCATTCTAAAGCAACTACCTGTTAGCACAACAAACTGCATCTCCACACTGTATGACTGAGGTGTCATGTCAAAGGTGAAATTAACAAAGAAACATTTATACCAGCATAACAACTATTACAGTTTTGCAGCTGGTGCTGAAAAGCTCTTGCAATTGCTTGGCTCGTGCAAACGGTGCCACTTCAAGTGACACCTCTGTGGATTTGGTCTTTTCTCTGTCCTCAGGGACCAAATCCATCAGTTACAAAAGGAAACTCTTTTCTGTACCTTTTCTGGAAAAATGTATTTGTTTTCCTAAGAAGTCACTTTGCTTTGTCTGGAAATCATATACTTTTTAATGGCTTTATGCCATTATTTGAAGTTTAAAAAAGACAACAAATGGGAGACTTAGAAAGAATGTCTCAACAGTTAAAATCCATATTTTTTACATTCATTATATTTACTGAATTTTCTTTCAGCTGCTTATTCAGAAAAATTTCTTTCAGACTTACGCTGCTCTAGCCCAAAGAGACTCATATTCTTTACCTGCTCTAGAATCTTGTTCCCTATAGATTAACTATTTCCATCTCTTCTTTTATATTTTAGCAAATCATGTTCAAGTCTCTAATCCTTTTGTTTGTAAACTGGGATATAATGCATAAAACCAGATAGTAAAAATGGAAAATGTAAATAATATTTAATATAAAAAAGTCATAGCCAAGGCAGATTGTCATACTATTTACTTAGTGTTAGCCTACAGAAATGTGTCAAATGTGTTCCTATAACCTTTAAGGACATAATAATTATTCAGAATATTATAAAGCAGCATTGTGAATAGTTAAGACTCTGGGCTCTGGAGCCAGACAGCCTCAATTCAAAACCAGGCTCTGTCACTTACCAGCGGACGACCTTGGGCAAACCCCTTGTGTCTGGATTTATCATGAAATACTAGTACCCAATTCTTAGGGTTGTGTGAGAACTGAATTAATTAATACAAGTATTAGAATGGTGCTCAGTGCAGAAAGTGCTAGAGCATGCTAGCAGTATAGCTGTAATGGGGTTTCTGTAAAAACTAATTCATGTTCTATTTCCAGTTTGTGCGCTTTCTGTCAGCCACAGCATCTGTGTCTAAAAGCCATAAACCAGCGCTGGTTGTGGACCCTACTTGGAAACAGTATTTTTACCAAAACACATTTAATTATTTACTTACCACTGCTTGGGACACAGGTTGTCAAATCGATCGATGACGTCTTGTTAAATAACAAATTTGTAACACTGCACTGTATAGTCTCTAAAGGAGCATTTTTCATGTTAAAATGCATGTGGGTTGCTGAGTTACTTTTACATTGCTCTGCAGAGCAATTCCACGAGTACTTTATAAGTTCTGGATGGCTAATGTTATGCCCCGGTACTTCACACTGCACTGTAATGTTTTCACCAGTTGCAGTACAATTTAGTGTCGGAGATGAAGGCGGCTCTGGAAAAAAAAAAAAGTGTAATATTTAGTACAGAAAAGAGTATCATTTAGATTCGTGATCTGTCAACTTCAGAAGAACGCACAACTTCTGCCTGAACTTGAAAAGATGAGAGACCACCTCAAGCATCAAAAGGAGAGCATCAATTTGAGCATCAACACTTTTTGGCTGGTCAGGTCTATTGGACTTGTTCAAATTGGACAGAACAAATTCAGGCCCCAACTTTAAAACCAAAAAAGCTCTGAAAGCCAAATGATTTTTATTTTTTAAGAGAGAGATTTTTGTTATAGGGCACATGAGCTCACCAGAGAGACAGAAAGTGAGAAATCACCCCCGGGGTGCAATTCTTCTCCTCTTGGGAGTTTGGGTGCACATGTGCCCAGTGTGAATTTTAAGCCACCAGGTCTGGGACTCGAACCACGGTCAACTATGTGGAAGTCCAGTGACATAATCATTATGCCATCTGCTGGTCCCAAAGCCAAATGATTTTTGCGGGGGAGGGAGAGGTTTTTGCTATAGGGCATGTGCACTCGCCAGAAAGACAGAGACAGACAGAGAGACATAAAGCAAAAAATTACCCCCCAGGGAGGATGGCCACGCCACAATCCCTTCTCCTCCATTCTCCTCTCAGGATCTTGAGCACACCTGCACATGTGCCAGGTGTGAGTTTAAGCCACTTGGTCTGCGACTCAAACCATGGTTGACTACATGGAAATACAGCGACATAGCCATTACACCAACTGCTGGTCCCAAGTCAAATGATTTTTCACAAGTTGGTGACAAAGTCATTTAGCTGCAAATCCTGATCTGACCTGACATAAGGATTTATAGTCTTTTATTTTTCTCACTTCGAATATTCATTATCATGTTTCACTCCAAAAATCTTACTGGGCTTGACCATAGAGTGCTCTCCATAACTAAGTGGGACGCTTAATATGCCGAGAGAATGGGCCAGAGGGTGGCATGGTGGTTGAGGGGCAGGACTCCCACATAGCCAACCACGGTTCAATCCCCAGACCTAGCAGCTTGCTTTTGCTCTTTCTTGTCTCTCTCTGCTGAACACATGTGCCCTATAGCAAATAAAAATAATAATAAATTAGCAAATCAAAAAAAAAATATGTAGCGAGGAAATACTTTGTATCACCTTTCTAAAATGTAAACAAACAAAAATTAATTCTGAAACACGGCTGACTCAAAGGTTTTGTAATAGGCACGGTGGGGCTACACAGAGGCTTGCAGCCCCAGCCCATGGGTTAGAGTGGCTGGAACACAAGTCACAGACATGTGGGTCTAGAAGTTGGCTCCCTGCCCTTCCCTCAAAGCCCCTCCTGCTGGCTAAGTAACCTGGACCTGCAAAAGACAGGTTCAGATCCTCACATGCCACATTACGCCATTGCTGTCCTCTAAAACCTCAGTGCCAGGTGGTCCTATTAGTCACGTACTTGTTAATCCACATGCCTTTCTGCATCTTGACTTTCCTCCAGCAACTAATCATAAAAGACTTGAGAAAATATGCAAAATGTACATCATCTACAACAATGATCATGGCAGCATGTGGATAATAAAATTTTGACAGGGCTAGCTCATGGCATGGTGGTTAAAGCAGTTGGATTTCACGTGGCTAAATGTGGGGTTCAAGTCCGACCCAGTGGCTTGAGAAACACACCAGGCATGTGGGCATGTGCGCCCCAAATCCCCAAAGAAGGGAAAGATGGAGGAGAAGGGATTGCGGCATGGTCGTTCTCCACGAGGAGTACTTTCTCACTCTCTCTCTCTCTCTGCCTCTCTCCTACAGCACATATATCTTCTGGCAAGAAAAAAAAATGATACATTATAAATATCTACAATAAAAGGCATTGAAGTACATTACCAAGATGGTACCAGCAGATGATATAATGGGTATGTCACTGGACTCTTACATGGCTGACCACAGTTTGAGTCCCAGACCTGGCAGCTCCAAACTCATGCCAAGTGTGTGTGTGTGTGTGTGTGTGTGTGTGTATGTGTCTGTGTGTCTGTGTGTGTGTGTCTGTGTCTGTGTGTGTGTCTGTGTGTGTCTCTGTGTGTGTGTGTGTCTGTGTGGGTCTGTGTGTGTGTGTATGTGTCTCTGTGTGTGTCTGTGTGTGTGTGTGTGTGTGTGTGTGTGTGTGTGTGTGCCCCAAATCCTGAGAAGAAAATAGAGGAGAAGATATTGTGGCATGGCCATCCTCCCCACCCCCCCCGCCCCAGGAAATGATTTCTCACTTTCTGTCTCTTTCTCTCTGGTCAGTGCACACACCCTATAGCAAAAATCTCTCTCTAAAAAATTAAAAATCAAAAAAAAAAATTGACCAGGACCAGCAGATGGCATAATGATTACGTCGCAGGACTCCCACGTAGTCAACCGTGGTTCAATTCCCAAACCAGGTGGCTTAAACTCATGCCGAGTATGCGTGCGTGTGTGCCCAAGATCCCGAGAGGAGAATGGAGGAGAAGGGATTGCGGCGTGACCATCCCCCCTGGGGGGTGATTTCTCGCTTTCTGTCTCTCTGTCTCTCTCTGTCTTTCTGGCAAGCGCACACACCCTATAGCAAAAAACCTCTCCCCCCAAAAAAAATTTGACCAAGATAATGAAATATTATGCTGTCATCTAAAATGATATTATCTAAAATAAATAAATGTTTATACTCCAGCTAATAATCTAAAACAAAGAAGGAACCAGCAGTTGGTGTAATGGCTATGTCACTGGACTCCCAAGTAATTGACTGGGGTTCGAGTCCTGGACCAGGTGGCTTAAACTCACGCCGGGTGTATGTGCATGTGTGCCCAAGATCCCAAGAGGAGAATAGAGGAGAAGGGATTGCGGCATGGCCATCCCCCCGGGGGTGATTTCTTGCTTTCTATCTCTCTGTCTCTGTCTTTCTGGCAAGTGCATGTGCCCTATAGCAAAAACCCCTCAAAAAAAAAATTTCATCTCCACCCGTCTCCTGAATTCCTTCTGGCACATTTAGATAAAGTAGCCAGCCTGCCTTGTTAGAGACCAAACCCACACACTGCCTTCCTTTCCTGCTTAGGGCTTTCTCAGTTTGGGGGTTTAATCTAGCTCTTATAACTCCTACAGGCTGGCTTCAAATTTTCTTTAACTAAAAGCGCACACACACACACACACACACACACACACACACACACATATTTAAATTTGCTACAGGGTGCCTGCCCTCAGCAGAGAGAAAGAGAGATAGAAAGAGAGAGAGAGAGAAAGAGAGAAAGAGAGAGAGAGAGATAAAGAGACAGAGTGAAGAAAAGTGAGAAAGCACCATCACGGAAATGGCCGTGCCACAATCCCTTCTCCTCCATTTCTGTTTTCTGGATTTGGGGCAGGCACACATACACTCCTGGTGTAATTTTCAAGCTGCCAGGTCTGGGATCGGAACTGCACAGTCAAGCTCTGTAGGATCCAACCACCCCAGTCACTATTCCACCGGCTGGCCCTCCTTTGGTAATTCTGTAAGCTATGGAGATCTTTCTCAACATTAAATCTGACCAATATATTGGATTAGCAGTTGCTCTAGCTGACTCAGCATTGGAAAGCCTAGAGTCTTGCTCCCTAGCCTCTCTGGGTCCCTCTTGCCCGCCACACCCCCCACAGCAGCAGTTCCCAGGGGATTTCCAAGGAACCCCCATGTGTCCCCAGAACTGTTCAGAAATGACTGTTCTCAATACTGCATGTACGCATGCCTGCCTCTGCGACGAGTGGTGAGCACACACGCCTTAAGGCAAACACGTCTATTAAAAAAAAAAAAAAAATTCTTCAACCAGTTCATCTCCAAAAAGGAATGGTATGATGTTTAAGAGCATAGACTTGGGCGCTTGGCAACCTGTATCATATCCCAGCTCCTTGTCTAAGCACCACTTGGAGTCTGGATGGCGGTGCAGCAGTAAAACATGATGCTCCGTGAGGCTGACCCACGTGGAAAGGTTCCTGGTTCACGCCCAGAAACTTCCTGAGAACACTGGGCACATGCGTGACAATGACCTGGGGGAGCCAGGGATGGACTGCAGCAAGACGACCCTGACGGGGACACTGTCTGCCTGTGTCTCTCTCTCGTTCACAGAAGAAATAATAAACTTTAAAAAAGTAAATCTTTGGCAAGTTACTCATCCCCTGTATCTGGGCTTCCTCTTCTCTACAATGAGCAGACCGATTATACTCACCCCATTGGATCATGATGAGAATGAGTACATGAATTAACAAGCCGCCCATGGGAACAAATGGCAGCTGTCACAGAGCACAAGGCTCCTGGCTGAGTGCTCAACTCCAGGAAGCCAAAGCTCCCACAGGGTGTGTAGAGGTAAGGGTTACTCACTGGGAGGTGGGCCTTTCAGCTTAGTGCTGGCTTATTCTGTGAGTTTGGACTACAGTTCTTTCAGAAGCTGGAAAACTTGTCAGATATCATCTAGTCGGGGCCAGCAAGTGGTGTGGTGGTTGGGGCGCTAGACTCCCACATGGCTAGCTGCGGTTCAAGTCCTAGACCTGGTGGCTTGCTTTCTCACTTTTGCTCTCTCTGTCTCGCTCTCTGGTGAATGCACATGCCTTATAGCAAATTAAAAAATAATAATAACAGGACCAGCAGATCGCGTAATGGTTACGTTGCTGGACTCCCATGTAGTTGGCTGCTGTTTGAGTCCCAGACCTGGCGGCTTAAAAAACTCATGCCAGGCACATGTGCATGCATACCCAAAATCCCAAAAGGGGAATGGAGGAGAAGGGATTGCGGCATGGCCATCCCCACTGGGGGGGTGACTTCTCGCTTTCTGTCTGTCTCTGTCTCTCCAGCAAAATCTCTCTAAAAAATAATAACAATAAAATAATTATTCATAAAAAAGAAGAAAGAACTCATCCAGTCTGGCCATCTTATTCTACACATGGAGAAACCCACTCTTGAATCTGTCTCATTTCCATCTGTAAAATGGAGTGCTTTTTAAGGTCATGGCCAAGGGCACATGGAATGTGGAAACTACAGGAAACGTGCGGCTGTGTGGGCACTGTCTTCTACGTCGTAAGGACCCTCCGCCACACAGGAGCTCCTTCTGGGCGTCTGACCACGCCACCGCCAGAGAGCAAAGCAGAAGTGCCCGATGACCAGGAAGAGCATGCAAACCTTTCTGCAGCATCCAGATCAGAGTTCCTACACCTCAGAGCTGTTCCTTCTAGAAACTTCTGTACTCTTTCACTATTCATGGGACTTACCTCAACTACAGATACCTAGTATCAGTGATGCCTGTCTCGTACGTAGCATTAAACTAAAATGTGCCCATTTCATCCCTAAGCCAATCAATTTATAGGTAACAAATTTAGCTCACTGCTGGGTAAGAATGAGAATTTCTTATACTTATCTGATGATGTTGTATTGAGGTGCATACATCCATTAACACTAATAAAGCTCACCTATCCAGACCATTTAAAGACAGAGTAGTTCGTTGTATTTACATGATATCAGCATCTTTGATGTAATGAAGATTTGCAAGAGGATGGAAAAGAATGAATAAATATTAATGGTAGAAGTCTTAAGGGGGTTTTGGGGTAGGAAGAGTGTCAGATCTTGGTCTCCACAGAGAAGGAAGTGGTGCCCTGAGTTGAGGAGGTATCATCAGGAAATCCCCGCCAAAATATACTTGCTGAAAGCCACCTATGAGGGCTGGTGTCCCCGGATGGTTATCAAGTCACTTAAACAAGTGTTACCATAACCTCAGGAAGTAAGACTTCCTCAGTTTAAAAAAAAAAAAGTACGAGCAATCGTTTTACCATTCAGATGTGAAACTTCAAGTCACTTTACGTCTTTTTATAAACCTACATCTTGTTGACTTGTTCTTAGAAGCATTTTTTGATTCTTTCCTTTCTGCACATCTACCGCTAGCCCCTGTCTACCTGAGAAGGTGGCAGTAGCTTCTAACCTGGCATCTCCCCTCTCTAATCCATCTTAAATACTGACCGTCACATTAGTCTTCCAAAAATACAGTCATGGGCTGTATAATGAACGAAGGATGCTTTGATCAGTGATGAGCCACATAAATGATGGTAGTCTAGTTTAGGATTAAACTAGATTACGATTATAAGATTATAATTGAACTGAAAAATTAAAATCACATAGTGACACTATAACTGTCTTTTTTTTTTTTGGGGGGGGGGCATTTGCTATAGGGCATGTGTGCTCGCCAGAAAGAGAGAAACAGAGAGACAAAAAGTGAGAAATCACCCCCAGGTGGAATGGCCACACCGCAATCCCTTCTCCTCCATTCTCATCTCAGGATCTTGGGCACGCACGCACACGCGCCCAGTGTGAGTTTAAGCCGCTGGGTCCGGGACTAGAACTGCATCGCCTACATGGGAGTCCGGCGACACAGCCATTACGCTAACTGCTGGTCCCGGCACACTGTAACTGTCTTAACAGCCTAACTCAATGCATAACCTCAGGTGCTGGCGGCCATACTGGTTTAAACAGACTTTCTCTGCTTCCAGTATAAAAAGTATAGCGCAGGGCTTGCAGGTGGGGTGGTTAAAGTGGCTGGATGTTGGAACATGACTGACTGTGCAGTTTGGGTTCTAGACCCAGTGGCTTACAAAAACAGGCTGGGCCTGTGGGCACACATGCCCAAAAATTCCAAGGGGAGAATGGAGGAGAGGGGATTGTGGTATGGCCATCCCCCGCTGGGGGTAATTTCTCACTTTATCTTTCTCTCTGCTCTCTGTGTTTCTCCCTGGCAAGTGTATGAGCCCTCTGGCAAAATTTTTTAAAATAAATAAAAATACAGCACATAGAAGTAGGTGCAGTGTATGGGACCCAGCAGATAGCGTAATGGTTACGTCATTGGACTCACACATAGTGGATCATGGTTCAAGTATTGAACCCGGCAGCTTAAAACTCACGAGGGGCACATGTGTGCACGTGCCCAAAGTCCCAAGAGGAGAACGAAGAAGGGATTGCGGTGTGGCCATTCCCCCTGGGGGGGGGGGGGGGGGGGATTTCCTGCTTTCTGTCTCTGCCTCTCTCTGTCTCTCTGGTGAGCACATACACCCTGTAGCAAAAAATAATCTCTCTAAAAAAAAAAAGGTACCATGAAACAGTGCGCCCTGTTATGCCAACAGCAGTTACGTCTCATACTGACTGCATCTATTGACCGCTTCACTTCCTCCTGTGCTTGATCTAACGTCGTGTTTTGTTCATCACGGCCCTTTTAATGGGACAAGATGTGAAGGTAGAAGATAGTGACACTGATGATCCAGACCCTGTGTAGGCCTAGACCAATGTCTGTCTGTTTAAGATTTTAGCCCCCCAAAATGTAAGTTTATTCTTATTCATGTTAGAAAGAAGGGGTGCATGCATGCAAGAGAGAAGGGGATGCACTCTCGACAGGGTCTTCCCATGCCGTGACCCCTTCCCCCAGCCCTCCAGCTAGTCAGAATCTCGGGCCCACATGTGCACCCCTGGCGTTCTTCAGGTCAGTTGGCCTGAGGACCTAAACCTGTGGTCAGCCCTGTGGCTTCCAGCACTTGAGCTCAGTGAACTATTATGTCTTTATCAAAAAATTTTTAAAAGAACATGTTTATTTTTTGTTTGCTTGCTTTTGCTTTTTTATTTTAGGTTTTTACCTGGGGGTGTGGGTACTCACTGTACAGAGAGGGAACATGAGAAATCCCCTCTCCGCTCCACGGGATGGCCATACTGTCTGTGGTCCTTTTTCCTCCTGGGATCCTGGGCATGTATGCATGAGTGCCCGGTGAGACTGTCAAGCCACCGTGTTTGGGACTCGAAACATGTTGGCTCCGTGGGAGTCTATCCCCATGCTACCTGGTGGCCCCTTATCTTATGTCTTAGCTAAGTGTTATTACAAAAGAGTCAAAAGTTTTAAAAATGTAAAAGTTTATAAAGTTTACAATAAACTAAGATGAATTTATTAGTTAACAAAAACATTGATTTTATAAACTTAGCGTAGCTGGGACCAGCAGGTGGTGTGGTGGTTAAGGCAGAGGACACTCCCACATGGCTGACCACGGTTTGAGTCCCAGACTTCGCGGTTGCCCTCCCACTTTCCCTCTCTCTCTCTGGTTGAATTAAAATAAATAAATGAATACATAAAATTAAAAAAAAATAAATTTAGTGTAATCTAAGTGAACAGTGTTTATAAAGTCTATTGCAGTGTATAAAAACATCCTTCACATCCACTCACCATTCACTCACTGACTCACCCGGAGCAACTTCCAGTCCTGTAGGTTCCTTTCATGATGAATGTCCTATACAAGTGGACCATTTGTTATCTTTTATACTACAGTTTTACTGCACATTTTAGATAAGTGTAGATGCACAAGTACTTGCCCATCATGTTTCCGTGGCCTACAGTATCCCACAGTAACATGCGGTACAGGTTACAGCCTACGGGCTGAGCCATAGAGCCTAGGTGAGTGGTAGGCTATACCATCCGGGTTTGTGTAAGCTCACTCTCTGATGGTCGTACAAGGACAAGATCACCTCAGGACACATTTCTCAAAAGGTATCCCCAGGAGTAAGTGACTCATGACTGTATTTTATCAAGATACATCCCTGCTCCAGAACCAGATGAAAAGTCCCTTCCTGACACACAGTGAAGTCCAAACTCTCAGACCAGGACTTGAAGACCCATGTTCAATACTGTTGACTGCCTTCCCGCCCAAACCCACCCTTCCTGCACTTACTCTTCTGCAGACTTCAGAAGCTTCTAAGGTCTATCCAGTGGTCTGACCACCAAAGCCACATACATTTACTACTATGGAATCTTAAAATTATTTTTAAACATTTTATCAAGTTTAAAGAGTAACTTATTTAATTGAACTCAGATTTAAATACTCTATGAAAAGGCTTCTAAATGTACTCTATTGTTACCTAAATTCTGAGTCAATCAGGTTTGCTTGCCTATAATAAACTGCCAGATCTCCAACTTCCACATCGCAAAGTTTCTACTTCTCCAAGAGATCTATTGGTTCTTTTCCATTTTTTTTTTTTTTTTTCTCAGAAGGTTTTGGCTATAGGATGCTTGTGCTCACCAGAGAGACAGAGAGATGGAAAGTGAGAAATCACCACCCAGGGGATGGCCATGCCACAGTTCCTTCTCTTCCATTTTCCTCTTGGGATTGGTCATGCACGCACATGTGCCCAGCATGAGTTTAAGCTACCGGGTCCGGGACTCAAACCATGGTAGACTACATGGGAGTCCAGCGACATAGCCATTACACCAACTGCTGGTCCCTCTATCAGTTCTTTTCATTGGGATGCCTTGTGATAAACTTCATGTCTAAATGGAGTTTAGGAGGCCAGATCTCATTATAGCCTTGCAGACCACTATAACATTTTAGCTTTAATTCAGAGTGACATGGGCCTCTAGAAAATTCTGTGCAGAGAAAGGAGTGCCATGATCTGACTTCTGTTTTAAAAGGATCACTCTGATAGAAGCAACAAAATTTGTTCTAGTGAAACATGGTGTTCAAGAAAAAAATGAAGTGTCGGGGCCAGCAGGTGGTGTGGTGGTGAAGGCACTGGACTCTCACATGACCACCAACAGTTCCAGCCCCCAAACTGGTGGCTTGAAATTGGAACTGTGTGCATATGTGTGCATGCCTAAAATCTCAGGAGGAGCATGGAGGAGAAGGAATTGTGGCATGGCCATCCCCCAGGGGAGGGGATTCTCACTTTCCCCCTCTCTGTCTCTCTTTGGCAAGCACATATGCCCTATGGCAAAAATCTAAAAAATAGATTAATTAATTTAAAAATTTTTTTAAATAAAAACAAAGTATGCATGTAGTACATGATAATCAGATCAAAGATATTGCCATATATGTTCCTTTCAACAGAGAAACTTATACTTTTTTGTCTGTTGTTTTTTCCCCTGTTGTTTTTTCCTTTTGTCTATTGTTTTTTCCCACCCACCACAAGAGTGAGGATTTTTAATGATGGTATAATAGCTTGTCTATATGCTGATGTGAATGAGCCCTAACTCATGGGGCAAATTATGGAAAGGAGAGAGTAGGCAGAATTATTAGAATGACACCCCTGAGGAGGGTGAGACAAGGTGGGATCCCGGGCACAAGTGGAAGGTTTGGTGAGAACTTACAAAGTCTCCTCGCTGTACCGGGAGAGAGAACAGGGTACACAGGCCCAGGTACAGGTGGGAAGGTAGGCAGGCGGCAGGTGGCAAGAGCTCACAGAAATTCTCTTCTGATTGCTTCCTTTCCTTAATGAAACACGATGCAAAGCCTTCAGCAAGGGAGCAAGTGTGGAGAGGGGGTGTTCAAGGGTGGAGAAGAGAAAAGAAGAACTTCTAGGAGAGGAGGTGCGAGAATAGGCTAAGGAGATACCAGACTGAGTCAAGGTAAGTGATGAGAAATGAAAGGCGCGGGGCTCCATGGAGCAGCGTGATCTGCAACCACAGGAACGTGAGCGCGGAGTAGGCAGAGCACAGGTTTAGAGCCGCTGCAATGTGAGCCTTGAGCAGGAAGAATCCAAAGAGGAGTGAGGAAGCCAAGCATGTCCGCAATGGGTTGGGTCCAGTGAGTGATGGTGGCATCAGAGTGATTCAGGCCAAGGAAGGCGGGCGTGGAAGACCTTGGGAGGTGAAGCTCTGTCATCAGTGCAGTGGAAGTGACATCAAACAGAGGAGGTGATGGTCAGAGTGAGACCCCTGGCAAGAAGATGATGCATTGGTAATGACAAGTGCCGGGTTATATCAAGGGCATTTTAGGAGACAGGATCAAGGACAGAGACGTCAGCATGTTAGAAAGAACCCTGATGGCAGCAGAAGTGTCGCCAACACTGAAAACGAGCCAGGCACTAAAATGACCACGGAACATGGGGCTGTGGTCCCAGCAGATGACTGTGTCAATGAAGGGGCTTTAGAGGGAAGGAAGATAACCTGGAAGTACCGATGAGATGCCAGGAGGAACCTACACCCTACCTCCAGTTCTGTTGGGTCGTTGGGAAAAGCCACGACGCATTTAAAAAAAAAACGGTACCAGAGGAAAAAGAAACCTGCGTCCTGTGTGGGAAGGCAGACACTGCTGCACACAGCGCCACCTACCGGTGGGGCTCAGCGTTCTGGCCTCTGCTGCAGGACGTCCCTTTCTGGCGCAATTCTCCCACCTCAGTCACATTCTCTCTCACCCAGTGGAAGACCAGGGAACCGGATGTACGTGGCTCCGTACACCAAGAAGGGGAGAAAGCTCCTGACAACACGGGACACCGAATTCTTTCATTCCTCATAAACCACTAATTTCTGTCTGTCTCTGAAAACAGTTGGAACGTTGCCATTTTAAACGGGTCAATTTACAGAATACTTACCAAGCACGTAGAGTGAGAACCTGGCAGTATCTTTAATGCCTGGGGATTCGATTTCATATTCGCCCTCATCTTCTGAGGTCAGATTGGAGATAGTGAGGGCACCTGTCTTAGTGTCTAAATGAACCCTTTTTTCAAAAGGTGGGAACTCTTTGTATAGGATGGTTTCTTCCCATTCCACAACTTTATCCTTTTGCTTTTTCCAAAGGATTTCTTTAGAAGGCACATAGTTTGATGCATGGAATGTCACACTCCCATTCACAGGCTTGTATGCCAGGAAGGGCTCACAACTGACGAAACCTAAGAGGAGAAAAAAAAATTGGTTAGAAAAAAAATATCATGTCTTTATTGATAATAGAAAAACATCTTAGATGCTCTTGGG
Organism: Tupaia tana; assembly: GCA_026018925.1. Taxonomy (NCBI): domain Eukaryota; kingdom Metazoa; phylum Chordata; class Mammalia; order Scandentia; family Tupaiidae; genus Tupaia; species Tupaia tana. The sequence goes on from JAKSZU010000004.1 coordinate 84,599,158, forward strand.
GAAAAAAAAAAAAGTTAAATTTAGTGGCAGAAATTACTCACCAAGACCTTTTAGCGCTAAGCTGATACTCTGCTGAGAGGAAGTAGGACATGCTTGACCGTGTCTCACTGACTCGTTAATAGAGAGTCAGGGCCCACGGAAGTCCAAGAAACGGACTGAACCCACGTGGAACACCCACTGTACTCCAGGTACCATGGGGTGTCTAGGAATGTGGCAGCCAACACCAGGGGCATCGCTCCAGGCCCTCTAGGAGTTCCCATCTTGTGGAGAAGACAGGAGCAGGCTGTACCCAAGGGGCACACCACCCAGCTGAGGGTCTCCCTGAGAAAGTCATGCTGAAACTGACAAAGAACATGCAAAATCACTGAAGGCTGAAGAGGAGTGGGCGGCTGAGGGTGGGGCTGGCAGAGAGATGATCACACAGATAAGGGGGGGGGGGGGGGCATCCAGAAAAGAAAGCCCTGAATCAAGCAAGAGTCCAGTGTGTGGGAGGAAACGAGAGCAGTCCTACATGGCCAGAGTGAAAGGAGCCAGGGGAGGCGGGAAAGGAGGCTGGAGAGGCAGATGGCGCCTGACCAGGGTCTATGCGGGTGTGTCAGGGAAAGTAGGCTGAGGGTTTGGACTTGCCTAACAGCATGGGGAAGCCACAGAAAGGCTGAAACCACGGACTGGCTGACATAACCCAGTTTCACTGGACTGATTCCTCTTCGGAGTGGAGAGTGATGGACAGGCATGAGCAGAGAGGCAGAGACATGGTCCTGAGAGCGCGGTGGGCCACGCGGACTAGACCAGGGGTGGTGGTGGGATGGGCAGACGGACAGCCTCAGGGGAAGTCTGAGAGATGTGTCAAGAGGATCTAGTGACTGGATGTGAGGGAGAGGGCGAGGGAGGAGACAGTGGTGACTGTCAGGACTCTACCCTGGCTGACCGAGAGGTCTCATTAATTGACATCAGAAGCAGTGGCTGGGAAGCAATCCGGGGGGGTGAAGATTTAGGACTTCCAGGGGCCAGGTGCAGGGCGTACGGAAGCTGGCTCCAACCCGCTCTCACAGGCCAGTTAGCACCGTGCCCAGCCCCAAGCAGTGCAGTCCAGTGGTCAGCCTAAAACCCCCTGCAGTGGGAGTGTTACGATGGAGACGAATCCTCCAAGAAGAGCCTCTCTTCTTCCTCCACACAAACATGGCTGTTAAACAGTTTTAGCGCCACGAGAGTGGTTTTTTTTGTTGTTGTTGTTGTTTTTAAGAGAGATTTTTGCTATAGCACACGTGCATTCACTTGAGACAAAGAGATAAGCAGAGAGACAGAAAGCAAGAAATCATCCCCCAGGGGGGATGGCCACACCACAAGCCCTTCTCCTCCATTCTTCTCACAGGATATTGGACACATAAGCACACATGCCCAGTGCAACTTTTAAGCCGCTGAGTCGAGACTCAAATCTCACTTCCTCTCTCTCTGTTTCTCTCTAGTGAGCAAACATGCCCTGTAGCAAATTAAAGGTGATGATTAATGATAAATGAAATTAAATAAAAATTCTTTTTAAAAAACAGCTATTGAGACCAGCAGTTGGTGTAATGGCTATGTCACTGGACTCCCATATAGTCAACCATGGTTCGAGTCCTGAATCTGATGGCTTAAACTCATGCTGGGCACATGTACCTGTGTGCCCAAGATCCCGAGAGGAGAATGGAGGCAAAGGGATTGCGGCGTGGCCATCCCCCCTGGGGGGTGATTTCTCGCTTTCTGTCTCTCTGTCTCTCTCTGTCTTTCTGGCAAGCACACACGCCCTATAGCAAAAACCTCTCAAAAAAATAAATAAATAAAAGCAGCTATTTAGGGTTAACATTAAAGATAAGTTAAAACTTGGGGCCAGACAGTGGCTCAGTAATAATACAATGAATGGAAGGGTCTGAGGTTCGTGTCCCAGGACCCCCCTGAGCATACTAGGCATGTGTCATGCTTGTGATCTGGCCTAGCTGACGCTGGCAGTGGTTCATGTCATGAAGACACTGTCGGGGCCCCCACTCTCTCTCTCTCAGAAGAAATGAAACAAAACAAGATAAATTAAAACTTAATTGAAGTTCTTGCCTAAGGAATAATCAGGGTGATTGAAAGAACACAGGGAAAATCAAAAACATTAATAGACCATTATAGCCAACTGTGTTCAGTAATTTCAAGTAAGAAGCAAATATCCCCCATTTGTTATTGCAAGGATTTTTGGAATCCACCTCCCTTAATTAAGAGGGATCAGATTTTTCCTTAAAAACACCAGTGTCTTTCTGTTGCCTTGCCGATCGTACAGTACCCCAGTAGAGTATATGGAAGGGAGATGAAAAATAGCAGCATTTGAGGGAAACGAACAGATATGTAAAGTCTATCCATACACAATAGCAGAGTTCAAAACCATATCATGAATGAGTGAACAAATGAATGAGAGCGATAGGGTAGTGGTGGAGGAGAACAGAAGTGACCTGAACTGCCAGGCACTGGATGGCTATATAGGAAGCCTCTGTCATTCCCAGGTAGAGGAGATGATTCTGGGGCTGGAGAACAACGAGATAGAAGTTCAGGAAGGAGCCAGTAGTGGAGAGATGAGGGTAAGAAAAACGAGAGACTGCAGCTCAGAATACATCAGTTATCTTGATTTAGAAGAAGCTCTAAAAATCAGCCACATTGCCCCCACTTGATGAAATGACAAGCATAAAGAAACTGTGGTGCCTACTCTCTGCTGGCTATGTGTCCACGCCTTCATTTCCTTGTAATCCGCTCCACACCTACGAGCAGTAGGTGTTGCTGACCCCACTCTAGAGGTGAGGAAACCAGCAGTTGGTGTAAATGGCTATGTCACTGGACTCCCATGTAGTCAACTGTGGTTCAAGTCCTGAATCTGATGGCTTAAACTCACGCTGGGCACATGTACCTGTGTGTCCAAGACCCCGAGAGGAGAATGGAGGCAAAGGTCCGGACTCAAACTGCAGCTGACTACATGGGAGTCCAGCAATGTAACCATTATGCCATCTGGTGGTCTGATACCTCTATAATCTATATTAACAACTCAGCTCCAAGAGGCCTACCAACTGGCTCAGTGTCTCAGTGAGTTTATGGCAGCACCGGGATCACAACACACACTGCTGACTCCTTGCTTGGTGTCTCTTTCAGAATAGCATGGGCATGGGGCAGCCCTGTGGCACAGCAGTTAAGCACTGCGCGGAGGAAGCTGGATTCCACGTGGCTGACCAGGGTTTGAATCCTGGCTGGGTGCACGTGTGCCCAGGATCCTTATGGGATAGAAAACTAGAAGAAAGGGGATTGTGGGCATGGCCAAGCCCTACTAGAAGGCTCTTTCTCATGCACACTCTTTCTCTTTCTCCCCACCCCCCACCCAGTGCATGCACACACACACTCTGGCATAATTAAAGAAAAAATAGTATGATCATATCATTCATTTATTCAGGAAGTATTCATCAGGCATCTATTCTATGCAGGACCCTTGAGAACAAGACAGAGACCATTCTGGCCCTCCCAGAGCTTACTTTCTATTAGGGGAGGCAGATATTATTCAAATTATTAGAAAAACACCCAACTGCAATTATAATAAAGCAGAGGATCTCAACAGAGCATACATAGGTTGTGTATCCCCTATCCAAAATACTTGGAATCATAGTCTTTCAGATTTCAGATTTTTTTTTCAGATTTCAGAATATTTGAACATATATATATATATATTATATTCTTGCAATGGGGCCCAGTTCAAACATGGAATACATTTATTTTTCATATATACCTTGTACACACAGCCTTATACATCTTCTTTTTTGTTATGTTAATTTTTTTATCATTCATTTATTTTTATTTACACTTTTAAAATACATTCAATCACATTATTTCGCTTACAAGGTGATCATTTCAATATGTGAACATTTCTCCTCGGTCAAGTTGATCAAAATATAACAACACTACCTCCCGGTCTCAACAATGCTGTCTTCGTATCCCTCCTCCAGATGTTTTTCCCAAGGCCCCACCATCTCTTGTGTTTGTACATCCTTTAGCCCATCCATTTCAGTTAAGCCTTATACATCTTCTATACACAGCCTGAAGTATTTTACATAAAACTTGGTTTTGACTGTGACCTATCACGTAAGGGCAGGTGTGAAAATTTCCACTGTAGAATCATATCAGTGCGCAAAACGTTTCAGATGTTAAAGCACTTCAGATTTTGGATTAGGAAGGTTCAGCCTGCACTCCAGGGAAACAAAGAGGAGTTAAAGAAGGTTCTCCTGAGTTCTGAATAATGAGGGGCAGTTAGCTCTCCCAAGGAGAATGGGGCAGGTCCCTGTTGACAAATAACCATGAAGACCCGATGCAGGGGCTCAACAGTGCAAGGAAAGTGGTCTGAGCCAGGCTGGACAGATAGGCAGGGGCTGCCCCACACAGGGCCTTAGACAAACAAAAGTCTGTCTTTATTTTGAGATAAGCAAGCCACTGAAAAGTTTTAAACAGAGAGGTGACTAAACAAGATTAATTATTTAAAAAACATAAACTATACACAGACACACACATATAATTTTACAGAAATGGAGAATCATCATACATGTATTTTTGGATAGTTTTTTTTTTTTTTTTTTTAATCAAGGTTTGCTCATTTGATTTGTTTTTGTTTTGTTTGGCCTAGATACCTCACCTTTTCCTCCAACGCCCTCAACAACTTCCAGGTCTATTATTTTATACACACACACACACACACACACACACACATACACACATATATATAGATCTTTTTTTTGAGAAAGAGATTTTTGCTACAGGACATGTACACTCACTAGAGAGACAGAAAGCAAGAAATCACCTCCCAAAGGGGATGGCCACACTGCAATCCCTTTTCCTCCATTCTCCTCTTGGGATTTTAGGTATGCACACACACGTGCCTGGTGTGAGTTTTAAGCCACCAGGTCCAGACTCAAACCGCAGCTGACCACATGGGAGTCCAGCAATGTAACCATTATGCCATCTGCTGGTCCGATACCTCTATAATCTATATGAACAACTCAGTTTATTTTTCTCCCTATTCAAAGAGCAACAAATATGTATACATATATACAATATGTAACATGTATACGTATTATAATGCATACATACAAGAGATTTTTCATTGTTTAATAAAAAAAGGTCTTAGGCGGCATATTTCTCTGCATCTTCTTTTCTCACCAATAATATCTCATAAAAATTTCACCTAATCAACTGGTAGATCTATACTTTACTCCTTTTAAAAATAATTATTTAATTTTATTTATTAGTATTATTATTATTTAAATTTGCTATAGGGTACATGGACTCATCAGAGAGAGACAGAAAGCGAGACAGAGAAAGTGAGAAAGCAAGCCGCCAGGTCCAGGACACGATCCCCGGTCAGCCACGTGGGAGTCTAGCCCCTTAACTACCATGCCACCTGCTGGTTCCATACTTTGTTCTTTTTACTAGTACATAGTACTCCAGGGTATGAACGAGCCAAATTAATCTGCCTGCCACACTGCTGAACATCTTTTTGGTCCCTATCTTTGTCTATTACAGGAATGCTGCAATAACCACCTTTGTGTCATATTCTTACAGTTTCATATTTATGGTACAGTAAGTATCCCAGGAGTGAGGCTGGAGGTTGCCATATCAAAAGGTAAACAGATTTTTCTTTTTTTAATTTGCTGTAGGGCAGGTGCACTTGCCAGAAAGAAACAGAAAGAGAAAGAGAAAGAGAGAGAAAGCCAAGCTATAATCCTCCTCTTCCATTCTCCTCTTGGGATCTTGGGCACACATATACACATTTTTCAAACTACTGGACTCAAACCGCATACCTGTCCATGTGGGATCCAGCCACCTTAACCACCATACCACTGGCTGGCCCCAAGGTAAATAGATTTTTTTTAAATAGAAACAGCCATGCTGCTCCTGAAAAAGACTTCTGCAATTTCCATTTCCATCAGTAATGCCTAAGTCACCTCTTCTTTGTATTTCTGCTAACAACAGGTGATTTTTTTGCATGTTTAACTAATAGACATAAAATGTCATTTCACTGTTATGTGAATTTGCTTTTTCCTGACTTTAGAAACTTAAAAACATCTTTTCTGTTTATTGATTATTTTAATTTTTTTTTTCTTTTCATATCCTTTTTCATTTTTTTCTATCAGGTTGCTTGACTGTTTCCTGTCAAAGTTTAAGGGCTCCTTCTATATGACGCATACATTTTTTTCCTGTTACCTGTGTTATCATTTTTTATTTTTTAATTCAGCTTTTGCCTACTGACCTATTAAATGGATATCTTCCAGACAAAGGTTCTAGAGTTTGACATAGTCAAAATGTCTATTTGACTGTGATTGAAAACTAGAGAGCAAGATGTAGCCAAGGCAGGAAGCAATCTCAGTGGCCCGGGCAGAAAGTGATGGTGGCCTGGGCAGGAAGTACCTGCTGCTGGGAAACACGGTTCAGGAGACATTCAGGAAGGAGAAGTGGCCAGGCTGGATGACAGACAGCACACAGGGGAACGGAAAAGGAAGGAGCGTGCTGCACGGTCTGAGCTCTGGTTTTCCCTAAGCCTACTGAGGGGTTGTTCACTAAGAAACGGACACGGCAGGAGGGCCAGGCTTGGGCTGGACGATCAAACGTTCAGTTTGGAACAGTGTGTGACAGGCCTGTGGGATGGCCACATAGAGAAGTCCAGTGGCTGCCAGGTACACAAGCCCGGGGCTCACGGGAGAGTATACGGAGTTAGGAATCATATTTGCAGTGACTCTCAGAGGCCACGAGAACCGTCAACCAGGGAGAAAGTATGAAGGGTGAAAAGAACGCTTGAGCCAGTGTTTCAGAGGTCGGCTGGAAGAGAACTGCCCAGGGAAGGGGCTGAGGGTGCAGGAGAAGCAGAAGGGACACCAGGAGAGGATGACATTATAACTGTAAGAGGGAGGCAACACGCAGGGATGTGACTAAAGGCACTAGAAATATTACTCAGATGATAGGAAAGAGTTGGAGGAGAATGCAAATGTGAATAAGATTACACACACACACACGTACACACACACACGTACACACATACACACAATTTATTTTTGGTTATGGTCTCAAAGAGCCTGGAAGGAAATACACCAGAATGTAAGCTGTGGTTTCAATGAATGGTGAGAGCTGGGAATATTTACTCAGGACATAAAGAGTAACACAGGAGTACAAACTACAGAAAGATATGTGCACAGTAATATTCATTTACAATTTTCTGTAGTAGTAGCAAATGTCTGGTATACCAGAGAAATAATTTAGTGTTATGCCATGGATTGCTACATGGCTTTTTTTTTTTTAAGAGGTTTTTAACCTTAGGGCTCATGTGCTCACCAGAAAGAGAAAGAGATAGACACAGTAAGAGGGAAAGTGAGAACTCACCCCCTCACCCCCAGAGGGATGGCCTGGCTGCAATCCCTTCTCTTCCATTTTTCCTTTTGGTATTTTGGGCACACACACACATGTGCTGTCCAGTCTGAAACTTGACTGACGTAGTCAGCCATGTGCGATCCGGCCACCTTAACCACCATGCCACTAGCTGGCTCACTTTTCTTTTTAATTGCCAGAGGATGCATGCATTTGCCAGAGATAGACCGAAATACAGAGAAAGAGGAAGAAAAAGAAAGCAACCCCCACAGGGTGTGGTCACATTGCAGTCTCTTCTCCATTTCTCCATCCTGTCAGGATCTGGGCACTTAAGCACATGTACCCAGTATGCTTTCCAAGCTGCCAGGGCTGGGATTAAACTATGAGATCAGGGACCAACAGTTAGCATAATGGCTATGTCGCTGGACTCCCATGTAGTCGACCGTGCTTCAAGTGCTGGACCCAGTGGCTTAAACTCACACCGGGTGCGTGTGCGTGCGTGCTCAAGATCCTGAGAGGAGACTGGAGGAGAAGGGATTGCGGCATGGCCATCCCCCCTGAGGGGGTGATTTCTCACTTTCTGTCTCTCTGCCTCTATCTTTTGGGTGAGCGCATGCACCCTATAGCAAAAAAAAAAAAAAAAAAAAAGAAGAAGAAGAAGAAACTATGTGGTCAACCATGTGGGATCAGCTCCCTTAACCATTAAGCTACCTGTCCAGCCTAACAAATGTGTTACTTTTTCAAACAAATCTAATATTACTACTGCATATGATAATTATATACAATTTTTAAAATAAATTATTCATCCAAGAGGGGCAACTGTTAAGAATTGCCTCTAAAGCTAACACCTGCCTCGACCTTTTGTGCACAGCTATGCCTATCACTTCCTTCCTGGAGTTAAAAGTTTTTTCTGTTGCCCTTCTAAGGCTAACCCTAAAATAAGTCACTGATGGGATAATTTCCCATGGGGGGAAAAAAAAAGGATAAAGGAGAGTACATTTTTTTCTTAAAGGTTACAAATCACAAATGAATGAATATTTGGAGGAAGAACTTGCAAAAGGCAGCAATGGGAACCAGACGTGAGCTTGTTGCTTTGCTGATCACAGAGTGGTCAGAAAAGGGACCACAAGAAGCTAACCAACTACGGCAGGGTGTGGAGTAGGAAGTGCCCAGACAGGCCAGGATGAGCTCTCAAAACCTCCCTATACCAGGTTTCTTCAGCGGTAAAAGAAGTCACGAGACTGTTTCTCAGGTCTGAGTAAGACTGAGAGCCTTCACACACCGGCAGACGTGGAAGAGGCTTCCAGCAGGGTTTCCTATGTCTTCCAATGAATCAGGCCAATACCAGGCATCCGCTGTGGATGAAGTCACTGGATGAGAAGTGGCCGTGCAGTAAGTTTTTGCTATTTAGGGTAGACAGATACTATTTGCCTAAAGAGCTTTTCTATGCTAGCCAGACCTTCACTCAAAAAAAAATAAAATAAAATAAAATAAAAGAAAGAAAGAAAGAAAAAAAAAAACTGTTGGAAGTTTATCAGTCTTGAAGAATCCTAAATTATTAAAAAATTATTAAAAAATAATATCTGCTCAGTCCTACATGTACCTAGTGATCACACAGTTTACAACAACCCTAATTTCAAATCTTCAGTTGCAGTATCTTTTTATAAATCATCAGCACCAGATTTGGATAGTTCTTGTATGGTTTAAAGTTGTAAGTGGACCCCAAATTTTTTGCAGATGAGGCATCTTGATATTTTACTTGGAAAATATGGCTACCATAACTATAGGGTTAATGAAAAGAAAACTTTCACTCCAGGTACAAATTCTCCTGCCAATTTTTACTTGGGCCCTGGGATTTAGATCAATTGTTACTTATTTTATTTAATCTAACACTTGAAGGACACTTATAAAAGGATTCAGCACTTTTGTAGGAGTTCTACAAATATGTACTAACTAATCCTCTTAAAAACGTTTTAGGCATGGGCCAGTCAGTGGTATGGTGGTTAAGCCAGCTGGATCCCAAATGACTGACAGCAAGGTTCGAGTCCCAGACTCAGTGGCTCAAGAAACATGTAAGGCGTCTGTCTGTGCGTGAATACCCGAAACCCTCAGAGAAGAATGGAGAAGGGATTATGGCATGGCTATACTCCCTGGGGAAGATTTCTCACTCTCTCTCTCCCGTCTCCCCAGAGAGTGCACGTGCCCTGCAGATGAGAAAACAGGCACACAAAAGCTAAGCAACTTTTGCTAGGGTGGTGCCAGGTTTGCACCAGACAACCTGACTCCAGAATCAGCGCTCCGAACTAGTGTTCCTTATTTGGCTTGCTGTGTGGCACAAGACTATTAAAGACAGGGACAGGAGACAGCATTTCTCGGGGCGCAGTTTACAGACTGCATTGGAACAGCAGATGTCAAGAATGAGGAAACTGAACTGAGTCAAGGGTACCTCTGAAAACGACAGGTGAGACACCAAGCTCAGTGGTCCCCATAGCACCAGACTTCAGGGCCAGAGAGGTTCTCAGAGAACAAGAGTCCAGCCCACACTTTCATTTACATGAGAAAATGGAAAGACTTGGTTGAGTAAGAGAGTTACATACTTAAATCTCCAAAATGTTACATGAGAATCCAAATTTGAACCCAAGTTTTGTGATGGTTTATTAAAATAACAAAACTTAAAAAAAAAGCTTTTGATTTTACACATAAAAATGACTCAGATTTTCATAATTAAAAACTAGGAGAGGGACTAGTAGATGATGTAACAGTTATGTCACTGGACTCCCACGTAGTTGACCGCGGTCCCAGACCAGGCAGCTTAAAACTCACGCTGGGCGCGTGTGCGCACATGCCCACGATCCCAAGAGGAGAATGGAGGAGAAGGGATTGTGGCATGGCCATCTCCCCAGGGGATGATTTCTCACTTTCTGTTTCTCTGTCTTTCTGACGAGTGCATGTGCCCTATAGCAAACATCTCTCTCTTAAACAAATAAAATAAACTATGAGAAACCTGGGACCAGCAGACGGCATAATGGCTACATCACTGGACTCCCACATGACAGACTGCAGTCGGAACCTAGGACTCGGTGGCTTGAAAGTCATGCCGGGCACATGTGCGTATGTGCCTAAGATCCCAGGAGAAGAATGAAGAAGGGATTATGGCATGGCCATCCCTGCCCCTGGGGGTGATCATTCACTTTCCCTCTCACTGTCTCTGTCTCCCCAGGGAGTGCACATGCCCTAAGGCAAAAACATCTTTAAAAAAAAAAAAAAACTTTGAGAAACTCAGTTGAAAAGAAAGCTCAATAGTTTGTACTTTCCGTGCACAATGACAAGCAAAACCTGAGACGTGAACAAGTGAGAGGGGAAGGGAAATAGAGACGTCTAATGCAGGGAAGATGAAAAGCCAGATCAGGGAAGGAAACAAAGGAAAATGAAAACAAAGAACAAAGAAACAAAACCACTGGACCCACTGAGAAACCCTCGGAGCTCCGACTGACAGCAGCAAATGAAGGACTGAACTACAGACCAGTCATTCAATCACAGGAGGGGCACAGACATGTAGGTGTGACGCGAAAGGGCGTGGTAGGGACTCTGGCAACATGAGCTCATGCTCCTGAGATTCCTCAGCTCCTGCCTTGGTGGACATGCAGGAAGCTGACACGACCACTGCCAGATCTTCTCGGTTTTTAAGAACAGTTGAACAGCCACATTTCAAGTGAAAACTCCTGATTCTTAAAAGTTAGGGCCAGCGGCTGGGTGTGGTGGATAGGGTAACGAGATCCCATAGCTGACTGCATAGTCTGCATTCTGGGCCCAGTGGCTAGAAGAACGCTGGGTGCATGAGTGTGTGTGTGCCCAAAATCCCCAAAGGAGAGAGAAATGGGAGAAGGGACTGCAGAATGACCATCCCCAGGGGAGGGTACTTTCCAACCTTCTCTCTCTCTCTTTCTCTCTCACTCTCTCTCTCTTTCCCCAATAAGCACATTCATCCACTGGCAAAGTTCAAACAAATAAACAAACCAAAGCTGGTAACTAATTCAAATCTGAACTAAGGAGTATCCCCCAGCCAGGCTAGCCCCATGAGGACACGGCTGCTCTGTTCTTGTTTTTGGCTGAATCCCCACATGCCTGGGATATGAAGGACACCCGCTATGTGCTGAGTGAATGAAGTAAACTCACTTAAGTCCACCTTAAATGTGGTTGAAAAGGTAGAGCCTCCTAACAGAGAGCAAAACGTGACAGTCATCCCTTGGGAACCAGCAGTTAGCGTAACGGCTATGTCGCCGGACTCCCACGTAGTCGACCGCGGTTCGCGTCCCGGACCCGGGGGCTTAAAACTCACGCCGGGCGCGTGTGTGTGCGTGCCCAAGATCCCAGGAGGAGAATGGAGGAGAAGGGATTGCGGCGTGACCATCCCCCCTGGGGGGATGATTTCTCGCTTTCTGTCTCTGTCTCTCTATCTGGCGAGCGCACGCACCCTATAGCAAAAACCTGTCAAAAAAAAAAAAAAAAAGTGATAGTCATCCCAACTGAGGACAACATAAGACCCCAAACTGCTGCAGAACGAGAACTTGGCAAGGAGAGATGAGGAGGTTGAACTGGAGCTGATGGGCCCTCCTGTGCCATTGAGCAGGCGCCTTCCAGCCCCCCTCACCGCTGCATCCCCAAAGCTCGATGGGGGATCTGCAGGCCCCCTCTTCCAGGCCTCCCCACTCACAGCTGCTCCTGTGTCGACCACTTTCCCTCAAGTTTAACTAGGTTTCACCTATGCCTGTTCCAGGATGCAGGGCCTCATACCAGATAAACTTGTGTCAGCCCCTAACCAACAGTAATGGCCTGCCTGAGATTTGAGGAGCTTCAACTCGTTCACTGACGCCATTCTTAGCAACAGGTTAACCATTCTTCTGGAACTTGGAAGATATGTTTTACTGGAGTTCGTCCTTAGAAACAAATAATGTGGGGGCCAACAGGTGGCGTGGTGGTTAAGGGCACTGGACTCCCACATGGCCGACTGTGGTTCGGGTCCTGGACCTGGTGGGTTGCTTTTCTCACTTTCCCTCTCTCTCTCATACACATTCTGTCCCTCTCTGGTCAAATTTTAAAAATAAATAAATAAAGTTAAATAATTCTTAAAAAAAAAAATGAGAAGAAACGAATAATGTGATTTTAAAATAACTTCTAAACGCTCTCTAAACTATTTTAAGGCTTAGGCTGCATGTGGATTTTAACAGTTAAGGTACAGATGCAAAAAGGAAAAAGAAAATCCCCTGACTGTTTCAGTACCCAAATATATGAAGCTTGGTATTTCCCTCTAAACATATGACGTCATAACGGTGATTCAGTTAAAGCCTCATTCGAGGTCCGAGATGGCAGGTTTGGGGCAGTTTTATTCCCAAGTGAGCAGACGGGTTTCCCCTCCGGATATGGGTAGTGATCTCAGCCGTGCTCCTCTCGCTCATGCTCTGCACTTCAGCTCTGCACGCCGACACTTTCAGTGGATGCATACTTGAAGTATCAGCATGTGTGGGCAGCCAAGTGGAAACCGAATCTGCCTGCACGCGTGTACACACACACACACACACACTCCAGCACAGAGGAGTGGCCAGCCTCCTGAAATCTCTAGGCTAGTTCTGATATCAAATCAACTGTGCTATTAACTCCATAAACCCTCGATGAGTCAGTCTCAGCTCTGGGAGGGAGAGAATAGCTCACCAAGCAGGTGGGTACAACGACGAGAAGCCCAGTCTCCTTACACTAGCAGCTTGCTTCTTTAACTCTTAATAAATCCAATCCAAAGAGACCTAGGTCAGCCGGGCCTTGATAACACTATTTAATAGCAGCAGCACAAACATTCACCGAGAGCTTCCTGTGTGCCAGCCCGTGTTCGAAGAGCTCTCCCTACATTAACTCTAATCCCTGCTCAACTCTGCGGAGTGGCTCATATTATTCATTTTTCATTCATCAGCTCTTTATGGAGTCCCTCCTCAGTGCCAGGCACTGAAATGCGCTATCAGGATACGGAAGTGTACAACACAGACGACCCCTGCCCTTTCTCTTGAAGTCTATGCTGCAGCCAGGGGAGGAAAAACGAAACAGAAAAGTAGCTGTCTCCTGGGCTGGTGGTGTTGGGTGCCAGTGAGACAGAGAACGATGAAAAGCAGTGCAGGGTACCAGCGGGGAGGGACGTGGGTAGCGATAACAGACATCTGAGCAGAGTCCAGAAAACATGAGGGCGTCAGCCTGAGACTACCTGGAGAACATCCAAGACAGCGAGAAGCACCAGGTCATGGAGGAGGAAACTAGGGCTCGGAGAAATTCCAAAGCCGAATCTCTAGCCAGGGCAGAGCGGTGTCCAGACGTAAGCAGCTGGACCCAGGCCTGCTGCAGCCACCACGCCAATGCCTCTGTTGAGGCCATCCCTTGTCTTTCCTTGCGGATTCCCCCCTCGGCAGTCGCAGTGAGTGACTTCTCTATCTCCAGGATTGCTAAAGGCAAAGATCTACTGGTTTTGGCCTCCCCGCACAGCCTCCCTGCCTCCACCCAGTTCAGACTGACACTCAGCCCCTGTCTCCCAACAGGCACGAAGGCCCCCACCTGGGGAAGCACACGTAGAATGAAAATGCTCGTCCCCCAAGTCAGCTTACGTTTCAGCTTTCCTGCCTTCTACCACACTAAAATATTTTCCTTTTAATTTCTTGTTCTTGCACTTAAAGTCCTCCCTCTTTTCCTCTAGATCTGCGCACCCCGGCATTGCACCCATAGCTATTAGGTCGTCGGGAGAGCCATGGCATATTTTTCCATGTTTTTCTACGCGAAAGTGTGTCATGACTTTCCCGACAGCCCAATACCTGTGGTTAGGAAGCACATGGACTGCGGACAGTTCGAACCGAGATGCGCTGTGAGTGCGAAGTACAGACTCGCATCTGAAGGCTCAGCATGAAAACACAGAATATAAAAACTGTCACCAGGGCCAGCCAAGGGATGTGGAGGTTAAGGTGGCTGGATCCCACATGGCCAGCCGCATGGTTTAAGTACAGTCCTGATGGTTTGAAAAGCATGCCAGGCTCATGTGCATGCCCCAAATCCCAAGAAGAGAATGGAGGGGAAAGGATTATGGCATGGCCATCCCCCCGGGGGGGTGATTTTTCTTTCTCTCTCCCATCTCTATCTGGCAAGTGCACATGCGCTATAGCAAAAGCTAAAATCAAAACAAACCCCCCCCCCCAAAAAAAAACCAGTCACTAATATTTTTATAACAATTACATGTTAAAGAGAAAATATCGTGGTATATTAGGTTAAATAAAATATACTGCTGGTTAATTTAACCTGTTCCAGAGTACAGTTCTGACAGCACTTCTTTGGCCTGTCCTTTGAATACCTACATCCCACCATGCTTAAAGGTCACATTTGCCCTGGACTGGTCCCCACTCAGGACATAACATAAGATCTATAGCACGCCTCAGGGACTAAGGTTCTTACCAGAGTTACATTATGTAGGACTCTGTGAGTCTTTCAAAATCTATTCTCCAGCCTGATTCAAGGTATTGCAATACACAGTTGATCATTCCATTAAAATTCCTTTCAACTCCTTGTTATTTTCCAGCTATTCTGTTCCCAGACAGGAAACTCTCTATTGCAAATAACTAATTTACGACAGCACAGCTTCATTGGTTTCTCATTAATCTGAATTTATTACTTTCTGAATATGTATTGTTACTAAGCTTTATTTTTCTCTCTAGCTTTTAACTGTGATGTGAGGAAAATGTTCAAGAAACTACAGACCAGTGAGCTTGATGGAAACTTAGGTACCAATCTCACTGGGCATTTGGGGGAATATTACGAAAAGGAAGTGATGGTCTTTAGAACCAAAAATAGGTTCATTTCCAGAAAACAAGCCGGTCAGAATAATCTGGTTTTCTCTGATGGATACTTGGTTGATAGGATCAAGATCACAAAGCAAAGACCTCTGAACTAATGGACCCCAACTGGGTGGAGGGATTTTTTTCAGTGATACTAGGCAGAGGTGCCCCACCTGGGTGACTTCAGACTGAGCCCTAGAGCTCTTGGGCTAAGAGCCCGGCACACAGGAACCAGCAGGATCTCAGAAAGGGAAGGCCGAAGGAAAAGAATAAAAAAGGAAACGGGCTGAAGAGGAGGATCCTGGGCCTGTGAAGTACCACAAGGTTTCCTTCCAGGCTGGTGGGCAGGTACTGCAAGTTCTCTCCAAAGAGCTAGTGTGAAAATATCTTCCCGTACTTTTCTAGGGAAGTCATGCTTCACATTCGAGCCTAAACTTGTCTGAGAAAGGGAAGAGGTGGCACCCTGGTTTCACTTAAAACGCTGAGATGGAAGGTTTGATCTGTGACCACAGAAACTTGGGGGCTAAGTCAAAACTTCAAAAGGACCATTGCACTTGAGAAGAAACAATGTAAGAAGAAATCAAAAGGCAGAAAACCCGCAGAACAAAGGCTGGTTTATGCTGTCTGCTTTTAAACAGAGAAATCAATACCTACCCTCAAAGTCTGTGTGTACTACAGAAACAGTCAAGTGATAAGCAGATAAATGAAAGAAATTCCTAGATCTAGTTCTTAAAAAAGTAGTTCTACGTCTCTCGACACTTCTCAAGAGGCCCTTGAAAATTAATTCAAAAACACAGCAACAAATGGAATGAGGAAATTTGGTTAGTTCCTGGTTTTTCAAAAAGTCATTTTTTTTTTTTTCAAAGAGAGAATTTTGCTATAGGACATGTGCACTCACCAGAGAGACAGAGAGAGACACAAAGCAAGAAACTACCCCGCCCTCTCGGGGATAGGGGTGGGGGATGGCCAAGCCACAGTCCTTTCTCCTTCATTCTCCTCTCAAGATTTTGGGCATGCATGCACTGTACCCAGCATGTTTATCAAACCACCAGATCTGGAACTAAAACCACAGTCAGCCATGTGGGAGTCCAGCACTTTAACCACTACGCCAACTCTGGCCCCGCAAAAGATATTCTTACTTCAACTGGGTAAATCTGAATAAGGGTAGAAGTTAGGCTATATTAAGAGATTACTATTAATTTTTGCAGATATTATGTTATTGGGATTATGCAAAAGTGTCTAAGGGAAAAAGTGGATGTCTAGAGAGAATGAAACAATCCTTTCCCAGTATCTGCAGGTAATTGGTTCTGGGACACCCCATGGATACCAAAATCTGTGGATACGTAAGTCTCTTAGACAATAAAATGGTGCAGTATTTGCATATAACCTGTCACATCTTCCTGTACACCTTTTAGATTCTGTATAATACCTAACACAATGTACACGCTATGTAGATAGTTGTTATACTATAGTATTTAGGGGAAACAAGAAGAAAAAAGAAATCTGTACATACTTGGTACAGATGCAACCATCTTTTTTTCCTGAATATTTTCAGTCCACAGTTGAGTGAATCCAAGGATGGAAAACACACAGATACAAAGGGCTGACTATATGGCAAATGTAATAACAATAAATATGCAAATAAAACCTCATTATGAATTCTAAGGTGCAAAGAGGCTCCTCATCCATTACAGATTATGCTACCGAACATAACTTTTGTTTTTAAGGATTTATTTAATTTTATTTTTATTATTATTTTAATTTTCTATAAGACAAACACACTCACCAGAGAGAGACAGAGAAAGTGAGACAGGAAGCCACCATCTCCAGGACTCGAACTGCAGTTGGCCATGTGGGAATCTAGTGCTTTTAACCAGAGCCACCTGCTGGCCCAGACACCAACCATAACTTTCTATGACTGGTAATTGTACTGTCCTATATAATCCCATATGCTTTACCAAAATGACACTGGACACCACACACACGTCATCTCTGAGACTGACTACGGTTGTACAATTATCAGAAAGTTGCTTATCAAGCCAGCCTCACAGTGCAGCAGTTAAGCTTGGCACAGAAGAAGTCATATTCCATATGGCTGACTGGAGTTCGAATCCCGGCCCTGGCAACACCATGATGGGCACACAAATGAGCCCAGGATCCTGACATGATAAAAGCATCAGAGGAAAAATATCACAGCATGGCCGGGCCCCATAGGGCCTGACTTCTATTTCTCTCTTGCTCGCTCTTTCTCTTTTATACATAAGCTCTATCAGGAATAAAGAAAAAATATTTTTTTTAAACTTACTTATCCATCTTGGGTTGGGAATGCAACATAACAGTTTAGGGCATAGATTTGAATTCAAACCGACCAGGATTTGGGCCCGTTCAGTCACTTTGCCGTGTGAACTCGGATAAGGAACTTACTCTATGTAACCTCTGGTGTCCTCATAGCCCTCACCCCTGAAATTGTGTGACGAACAAGTGAAAGCACAACATCTAAAATACTAAGCACACCACTGGCACAGGCATGTGCTTTCCTCACGGCAGTTATCCCGGCTCACACCCCATTATAATTCAGGGCGGAATGCGCTGATGGGAGCAGGCAACGCTGTTCTGACTTGGATTATCTTCTTCAAATGAAAGCCCACTGATGGCCTGAACCTTCACTGTGCCATAATAAGGGGATATAACTTAAGTTCAAATAGAAAAATACTTAAAAGTACTTCACTTTCTCGGGACTAGCAGTTAGCGTAATGGCTGTCACTGGATTCCCATGTATCAACTGCGGTTTGAATCCCGGACCCGGTGGCTTAAACTCACGCCAGGCGCGTGTGCGTGCGTGCCCTAGATCCCGAGAAGAGAATGGAGGAGAAGGGACTGTGGTGTGGCCATCCCCCCGGGGGTGATTTCTCACTTTCTATCTCTCTGTCTCTCTCTGTCTTTCTGGTGAGTGCACGCGCCCTATAGCAAAAACACTCTCCTAAAGAAAAAAGAACAAAACTTCACTTGCTCATGTCTCAGAGCTAGCCTCTACAATGTTAAAATAAAATAAATAAATCAGTGAAAGGAAACATGTTAGAAGTCATATATTACTTGGTTCTTACATAGAGGAACTTAAAATCCGGATGAAGAGATGGTCGGCAAGATAAAAATCCTAGCGCCAGCTAGGTTAAGGTGCCTGGATCCTAAATGGTCAGTGGTGCAGTTCGAATCTTGGACCCAGCAGCTTGAAAAACACACCAGATGCGTGTGCGTGTGTCCAAAACCCCAAGAGGAGAATAAATAAGGGATTTCGGAGTGGCCATCTCCCCTGGGAGGTGATTTCTCATTTTCTCTCTCTTTCTCTCTGGAGAGAACACATGCCTATAGCAAAAAAAAAAAAAAAAAAAAAAAAAAAGAAAAGAAAAGAAAAGGACCTACAAAAGGTCAGCAACAGCAAAAAAAAGGCGGGCTTTACTAAAACAGTTCTTATTTTAAGCTACCAACGCCCTGTCCAGTGTCACTCTACTCATGCAAGCCAGCACCAAATCCTGCCAACCCAATCTTCATAGCACATCTAGATGTTTCTCTCTTTGTTTATGCTTTTTTAAGTTAATTTATCCCTGGGAGTCAGGGGTAGCCTCAATAGTGTCTCATGTGCTGCTTTACCTCAGGCAGGACTGCAGCCATGCATGCACACGCCTGGGTGTGGACCGGGGACCTCCCCTGTGGCCTCAGCCACGGACAGCCTCGTTACTACTGTACCACTGCAGTGGCCCAGGTGTCTCCCATGTCGCCCCTTCTCTGTCACTCCCGCCCCATCATTTCTTACCTGCACTGCTCCTGCAGCCTCCTGAGTGGTCTCCTTGCTTTTTACCTCTGCTCCTCTACAGACTATTCTCCACCCAGCATCCAGTGTCATTTTTTCTTTTTTGGAGAGGTTTTTGCAATAGTGCGCAGAAAGACAGAGAGAGACAGACAGACAGAAAGTGAGAAATCACCCCCCAGGGGGATGGCCATGCTGCAATCCCTTCTCCTCCATTCTCCTCTCGAGATCTCGGGCACGCACACACATGTGCCCAGCCTGAGCTTAAGCCACGGGATCCGGGACTCAAACTGCAGTTGACTACATGGGAGTCCAGCGACATAGCCATTACGCCGGAGTCCAGCGACATAGCCATTACGCCAACTGCTGGTCCCCAGTATCATTTTTTATACACTTCAGTCACCATAATTTCACTCCTGCTCAAAACTCTCCAAAACTTCTCATTTTACCAAGAGTGAAAAAATCAGTCTTTAAAAATCTCCACGAAACTTTACAGGACTCCAGCCTGATGAACTTTACACCCCATTCTCTCCACCACAGCGGACTCCTAGAAGTTCCCTAAATGCTTGGAGCCTGTCTCAGGGTCTCTGCCCCAGCCATCCCCTCTGCTGGAATACTGCTCTCCCAGGTTGCAGCATGGCCAACTCCCTTACCTCCTTAAGCCCATGTCAGCTGTCAGCCTATTAACGAGTCCCTCCCTGACAGCACTATATCACGTGGCTGAATGAACTATCATACATCTACCTCATGGAGTAATATGCAGCTCTAACTTTTTAGCCGGAACTGCCATCTTCCAGTAATTAACCAAAATGACGAACACAAAGGGAAAGAGGAGAGGCACCCGGTGTATGTTCTCTAGGCCTTTTAGAAAACATGGAGTTGTTCCTTTGGCAACATACATGTGAAACTATAAGAAAGGTGATAGTGTAGACACCAAGGGAATGGGTAAAAGGAATGCCCCACAAATGTTACCATGGCAAAACTGGAAGAGTCTACAATGTCACCCAGCATGCTGTTGGCATTGTTATAAACGAGTTAAGGGCAAGATTCTTGCCAAGAGAATCGATGTGCGTATTGAGCATATTAAACATTCTAAGAGCAGAGATAGCTTCCTAAAACGTGTGAAGGAAAATGACCAGAAAAAGAAAGAAGCCAAAGAGAAAGGTACCTGGGTTCAACTAAAGCGCCAGCCTGCTCCACCCAGAGAAGCACACTTTGTGAGAACTAATAGAAAGGAGCCTGAGCTACTGGAACCTATTCCCTATGAATTCATGGCATAATGGGTATTAAAAATAAACTTATCTGTGGTCTCTAAAAATATATATATATATATGCAGCTGTAAAAAAGAATAAGAATGATTTCTATGAACTGATACAGAATGATCTGCCAGATACACATTGAAGTGATATAAACAAGACTACAGAGTTTTACCTTGTTTAAGAAAAGGAACTGGGGGGGACCAGCAGTTGGCGTAATGGCTATGTCGCTAGACTCCCATGTAGTCGATCGTAGTTCGAGTTCCGGACCCGGTGGTTTAAACTCAGGCCGGGCACGTGTGCATGCATGCCCAAGATCCCAAGAAGAGAATAGAGAAGGGATTGTGGCGTGGCCATCCCCCCCCCAGGGGGTGATTTCTCACTTTCTGTCTCTCTGTCTCTCTCTGTCTTTCTGGCGGGCCTACATGCCCTATAGCAAAAACCTCTCAAAAAAAAAAAAAAAAAAAGTAAAGGAACTAGGGAAATCCCATAGCACAGTGGTTAGGCACTGTACAAAGGAAGTCGGATCCCAAATAGCTTAAGAAACACCCTAGGTGCACATGTGCCCAGAATTCTAACATGAAGGAGAAGTAGAGGGAAGGGATTGCAGTGTGCCCTGGACTGCTAGGGGGTGCCTTTCCTCTCTCTCATGCATGTATGTGCTCGTGCCCTCTGGCAATAAAAGTGTGGGGGGAGTTACATATAAACATACATGTCTGCTTAACTACACAGAAACAAGTGGGACCTGTTATAAGGAAGGGGTGGGAGCTAGGGTGCGAAGAGGGCTTCTCTGAGCTTATTTTTGATTCAGTTGTTATTTGAACCATGTTAATATTTTACATGCTTAAAAAATTAAATTGAATTAAAGGAAAAACCTTAACAATGCATAGAAACAGAAACAAACTAATGTTACTCTATAACAAATTAGTAACATGACTACACAGGAAAAAAAGAATCTAAGTACTTGACTATAGTATTCTACACATCTTCACTGGGATATGTTAAGGAACAGAAGGAACAGCAAATACATCTTTAACTGTATTACGAAGTTTGTGGTTGATACTGGGACAGCAACTGTCAACTATTTTGTGTTTAATGAGGATTAGGAAAATACACTGATGCTATTAAAGAGAGCTCTCACCGTGAGAGATGTGAACACGGAATGAAGGAAGAGGCAGAGGAACTGAGTTGCTGGGTTAGGCTCAGAGGTATCAGCTTCTCTCTCTGTCTGGCAAGCACACATGCCCTGTAGAAAATTTTTTAAAATGCCATTTACAAATACTTTAGTGAAGACAGACGCTGGGAAGAATCACCACAGGATACTAAAACCAGTAGATGAAAGATGACTGGAAGACAGGACACTCACGCAACCTTCAGGCCTCGCTTGATGAACCACTTACTATTTATGAAGGTGGAAAGGTGCCTTTACAATTTGGTGGCCTTTACCTTAACCAAATAGTTGCAGTCAACATCTCCCATAACGGGACAAACATTTGCCTCAGTGAGATGGACAGAATCTAACTATGAAATATCCCTGCCAAAAAGAAAACCGGAGTCTAGGGACCAGCAGTTAGCATAATGGCTATGTCGCTGGAGTCCCACGTAGTCGACCATGGTTCGAGTCCCGGACCCCGTGGCTTAAACTCACGCCGGGTGCGTGTGCATGTGTGCCCAAGATCCCGAGAGGAGAATGGAGGAGAAGGGATTGAGGCATGGCCATCCCCCCTGGGGGGAGTGAGTTCTCACTTTCTGTCTCTCTCTCTGGCGAACACATGCACCCTATAGCAAAAACCTCTCAAAAAAGAAAAGAAAAAAAAAAAGGAAAGAATACTGGAACCTAACCATGGGGAAACAATCAGACAATCCAAATCAAGGAAGATTCCAGAAAACAACTGGCCCAGGCCAAGACACGCTGGCACGAGCAGGAGAGTGCTACTATGTAAGGCTGGGGCAGCCTAGGAGACCTGGGTCTGGTTCCTGGGTCAACTAAACAGGCAGGCGTGGCAGAAGTGCCTACAATCCTGCTAACTGGAGGCCGGGGCAGGTGGGTCATGGCAAGACCCTGTCCAAATGCCCAAGGAAAAACAGGCTCTTCAAAATGGTGACATCATACAGTATACCCTCCCCCTAAAAAGAAAAAAAAAGTGACAACAGTGAATAAAGGTGATTAAATGTAGTATGTGCCCCAAGGCTGGCTCTGGACGCTATCAGAAAACAGCACTGCGTCAATGCGATGTTTCCTGTCTGTGACAATTCTGGGGCTTGTTAGAGAATGCTTTTGTTCCTAGAAGACACATATGGAAGTATTTAGAGGTGAGATGCATGAAGTCAGCAACTCTCAAATGGTTAAGAAAAAGGGGGGAAAAAGTGTGTGTGTGTGTATGTGTGTGTGTGTGAGTGTGTGTAAAGACAGACGTGTAGGGACCAGCAGTTGGCGTAATGGCTATGTCACTGGACTCCCATGTGGCCTACCGCAGTTCGAGTCTCGGACCCCATGGCTTAAACTCATGCTGGGCACGTGTGCATGCGTGCCCAAGATCCCGAGAGGAGAATGGAGGAGAAGGGATTGTGGAGTAGCCATCCCCACTGGGGGGTGATTTCTCGTTTTCTGTCTCTCTGTCTCTCTCTGTCTTTCTGGCTAGTGCACGTGCCCTGTAGCAAAAACCTCTCCAAAAAAATAAATAAATAAATAAATAAATAAACAAATAAATAAAAAAGAAAGAGAAAGAAGTGTAACAAATGTGACAGAACGCTGCTAACTACTGATTCACGGAGAAAAGTGTGCAAGTGTTCTCTGTGCTTGCAACTGTTCTAAGTAATTTAAGTATTCCAATATTCAAAAAAAGTTTAAATAATCATTTCCACTCTCTGTTCCTTTGCTTTACTAATCTGTGTATTAATACATGCTTACCACCATCCAGTATCTATGCATCCATTTCTTCACTTACGGACTGTCTCTGTCACAGTAGTACCTGGTGTGAGCTACTGTCTGCTGTAGTCCCTGTCCCTGTACAGTGCCCCATACATAACAAACAAACATTTGGTGAATAACTGATGCTCACGATAATTCTATGAAGTAGGTTTGTTTTTTTCCTAATGCCAAGAGGGCACAGGTACATGCACAACACAGAGAGACAGACCCCCTCCCCACCCAGGGGCTGGTCACACTGCAATTCTTTTTCCTCCAGTCCTCATCCAGTGCTGGGCACACATCCACACTGGGTGTGATGCTGACGGGACCAGGATTAGAACTCTGGATCCAGCTTCCTCTACACAGTGCTCAAGGCCGCACCACAAGGCGGCCCAGCAGTTAGGTTAACACCCTCCCTCTCCTGTGAGTGGCGCTCTCTTTACAAGGGAAGACACCTAGGCTCTCCGGGCTAGGTAGCTTACACAGGTTCCTCACTTGGGTGAGGGCTTGGAGCCAGATTCCAACACCAAGCACGACTCTGGACCTGGTGCTGTTTACCTGTGTCTGGCAGCTTCCCCCCTGCAGTAGGCTGGGCCCTTAAAGGGCTCACCTTCTATGGAGCTATCCCATTCAGTCTGGCCCTCAGGGTAAGGTCTGCCCAGAGCAGGTGATAAATACACACTGGCTGAATGAAATAACGTCTGAGTGAATACATGAATTAGGTGGGGGGGGGGGGGGGGTGCGGGGGGGGGGGGGGGGGGGGGGACTACCATAAAAGAACTCAGAGAACCTTCTGGAGGAAGTGGGGCCTGCTGGCTGAACTGGGTTTGCAGTGGAAAAGACAAACGGGGGAGGCAGCAGTGACCAAAGGTGCCAGGAATGGAAGACCAACTCATCTGGAGAGTTCCCTGCCCATTCGGTCCCCATAAGCTTCTCTTCCCCTTCTCTTCCCACAGCAAACAGCAAACCACCCCACCACCCTCTGGGACGCCCAGCTGCTGGGTTGTCCTTCCCCTGTGCCGGCCTCTGATCCCTAGGCCCAGAAAGAGCTCCCCTTGCTTGCAGAAGGGAATCCACATCCCAGAGGGGCCCCCAGGTCTCTGCCCTGGGGTCTGCAGGTCCTACGGGCCACCCGTCTAGCCTACTGCCCACGGCACCCAGCACACTCCTGCTCCCGCGCCTCACCCACTCTCCTCCTCAGCCTCTTTCCCTGCATCCTCACATGCTCAGACCACCTTCCTCACAGGCCGGGTGCCTGTGCCCCCTCAGGTGGCTGGCTGCCACCTGCCCAACACTTGTGTTTCATGAAAGATAGCTGGAGTTCTCCAAAGATACTGTCTCTTCCCTCTGCACTCCTACAGCACTTTCTCACCTTTCAAGTCCTACATTTTTAAGACTTTTGCCATAGGGCACAAGTACTTCCCAGGGACAGAGAGAGGGAAAATGAGAGATAAACCCCCCATGGGTGACAGAGGGCAGATGGCCGGAGCACTGCCTTCTCCTCCATTCTCCTCTCAGGACTTTGGACACTCACGCACACACTCCTGGTGTGATTTTCAAGCTGTCAGTCCGGACTGAAAACACAGTCAGTCATGTGGGAATCCGTCCCCTAACCACCATGCCACCCGCTGGCCCCAACACTTACTTCTTCATCTTACATTCATCTTACTCTGGAGGTACCACTATCACCCTCCCCTTCCAGGCTGTCCTCCATGGATGCATGAACCCCTTGGCCACTCAGCTGAGTACATGAAAGAAGGAAGATAGAAGACGAATCTGGTAGTCGCGTGCAAAAGCCCTCCACTCCTGCCCGTGGGAAACCCCTCGAGAGAAGGTGACCGACTAGTCAGAGGTGGTAGTTCTGCTCTTGAGACCTGGCTGTGCCCGGACCAGGAAGCTGCCGGGAGGGGCGTGTGCGGCGGGGAGGGAAACATGGAGAGGCATCTTAACTTCACAGGCTGTTGTGACAATCTGTCTAAAGAAGTGACATGAAAAGGATAAACATCGTTCTAGATGGGAGTCCCTTTACGTTTCCCAGGGAGGGGACAGGCGCAGGAGCTGCAGGGCTCAGGGACCCCTGGTGAGGCCACCGCCACTCAGAACTCTGCCGCCTCTCCCCTCCGGGCTGCGGAGCGACTCTGGGCGGCGTCTGTCGCCTGCCTGTCAGCCCAGCCTAGCAGGCCAGCGGGGGCGGCCGGCGCCGAGCCCTGGCGAGCGAGCGGCGGGGGACCGGCTTTGGGAACTGTCACCCCGCCGGGCGCGAGGGCGTTGGGGAGAACTAGCTCCAAGCTTCCGGCAGGCGGGGAAGCGTCCTCGGCCGCGGGATCCCGGACCTCGGGGAAGAAACTGGCATTCACGAACGAGAGGCCGCACACTTCCGGACGCACCCCGGGCCGTGGGACGGGACCCGGCGGGGAGGAGGAGCCCGACGGCGCAGGGGCCCGGCAGGAAGGGCGGGCGCGCCGGGGCCGGGCCGGGCCGGTCCTCGCTGCAGGACCCAGGAGAAGGGCAAAGGTTTCTGCCCGAAAGTTTCTTCCAGGCGGGAGAGGGGACTCCGCGGCTAGCGCCAACTTCCTCTCCCCGACGAGGCTCCGCGGGCCCCATTTTCCCCGCCCCCCACCCGGTCCCGACCCGCAGCCGCCGCGGCCCGGGAGTCGGGGCCCGCCCAGCCGCGCCGGCGCCCGCACTCACCGAGCTGCAGCAGCAGGCAGACCACGCCGGGGACGCTCGGGGCGCGCCCGAGCCCGCTGCCGGTGGCCATTACGCCCGGGGCTGTAGTGCTGGGGCTGGCCCGGCCTTCGCGGGCTCCCGTGGTCCGCCCTCGCCCCGCCCCGGCCCCGCCCCGGCCCCCGCCGCCCGCCCGCCTCCCGCCGGGGTTCACCCGCCCCCGCTCCCTTAGTATGTTTAATTTTCCCCAGCGGAGCAGGTGCGCGCCAGGGAGAGAGACAGAGACGCGCGCCGGGTCTGGGCTCGCCGGGAACCCCGCCCCAGTCCTCCAGCCCGCGGGGGCCCGGGCACTCCGCAGGTGCCTGAGACGCGGGGCATTTGAACCGGGTGTCCGTGGGGATGACTTCTCTGAAGCTGCTGCCAGGGACGCGGCGCTGGCCCCGCCACTTTTAGGGAAGCGACTCGCCCATTGCAGTGGCTTTTTTTTTTTTTTTTTTTTTTTTTTTTTTTTTTTTTTAAATGAGGTTTACTTCGGTCCTCCTGAACTCCCAGCGCTTTTCCTTAGCACCGAGGACCGGAGGGTGGACGGGGCAGGACAGGGCTGCCGCTCCCGGAAGGCTGTCCCCACTCGCCTGACACTGGGGTGGCGGTGGGACCCGACGCGCGGCGCTCCGCAGCGCCCTCCCGGGCGGGCCCGCTCCCCGGCGCTTCCTCGGCGAGCGGGGACAGGGCGCGGCGGCCGCTTTGAGCCGCTCTGCTTAAAACTTGCGAGGAATGGAGAGGCTTCTCTGCGAATCCCCCCTTCTTTTTTCCTCCTAAACAGAGCTGAGTACCTGCCACCTTTCCTTAGGTCGGACGCCCACCTCCCCCAGGACTCCCTTAATCCACGGACCAATCCACATCCCAGAGGGGCGCCCAGGTCTGCCCTGGGGTCTGCAGGTCCTGCGGGCCACTCCCAGGGTTGGGTCTCTCCGTCCCCCTCCCTTCCCCGTCTCAGCAGTGGCCGCCCCGCCCCGCAGAGGTGTGTGACCCAGCGCCCGCTGGGCCCGGGCCGCCCCGGTGCAGAGGCCCTCGGCACTCCCTTACCGCCGTCGGCCTGGACTGCGCGCCCTCCCTGGCGTCCCGTGCGTCCCTTTCCGCACCGAGCAGGGAGTTCTGGTCAGCGGGAACCCACCCCACGAGCTGCCCTCCCGCTGCCCTAATAAACGGGCTTAGGTTGCAAGCCGTGAGACGGAGTGGAAATGTGCTTTCTGCCGTCAGGCTCACTGAAGGCACCGCAGCTGCAGGAATTCAGGAATTCTCTTACAGCAGCCATCAAGGGCATCTCTGGCGGGGAGATTCCTGGGACCACTGTCCCTTCACCGAAGGCTTTCCCTGTCATCTACACACCCCGGGAAGGCAGGACAGGTGGCCTGTCGTACAGAATATGAGAGTCTCCTCCACCCTGGGCCTGTGGGACTCCGGCCAACTTGGGCAGGCAGGATGGGGAGAGAGAGCTGGGAAGTGACACAGCAGCCAACTTCCGGTGCAGACTCACTGTGTGTCAGGCCCCGTGTTAAGTGCATTAGCGGGATTCATCTTACTGCTGAAGCGGGCATGGCCCCATCTTGGAGGAGCACCTCCAAGAGAAGTGGGGAGTGAAGCAGGAGCGACTCCATCTTGGAAGCACGCCTCCATTATAAACTCTTGGATTCCTATGACCGGAAGCTTGCCTTCTCCTCTGTGCCTAAGAGCAAACAGAGTAATTCGTATTTGGATTGTCTTTAAACCCCACTCCTCTTAACTGCCCTAAAATGTTCTTTAGTGTTGTAATCATCAGCCAGACCCCTTGCCCTGGGCTATGAAGACCATTAAAATTCTATTATGTTTAGGCAAAAACAGAACCTACCCTAAAGGAGGATTAACATGCTTTTCTCGCTTCTGTACCGCTTTTGCTTCTACATTGTTAAAACCCTACCCCCTACCCTTCTCCCCCATCTGAGCCCACTACACCTTACCCTCTGAATCCTCACGTCATGCTGGACATGACAGTGCATTTTTGGCCTATATAAGCTCCGTTCCCTTTTCACTCGGGGCTGCCGGGTTTTGAGAGACATGAGCCCCCCCCCCCCCATGCCGCCGGCTTAATCAATAAACTCCAATAAATTTGGCTATGTCTGGATGTCCTCCTATTTCTCGCTGAGTAGACTATAACACTGTTGGTCCTGTTTCCACAAATGAGGAAACCGAGGCTCAGAGAAGGCCAACGGCTTGCTCAAGGACGCCCAGTAAGGGGCAGAACTGGAAATCCAACCGGTGCCAAACCCAAGGCCTCCACTCTTGCCCTTCCACACAGGAACAGACTGGTAGCTTCGCTCCCATTGGGAGTTGACCAGAGCTGTCAACCCGTCAAGGGCAGGGTCTCAGAAAGGACTGGCTGGCCAGCTGGAGGTAAGGAAGTACCCCAGGTCTGTCCCCAGTACGAAGCTCTCCTGGGACAGCCACCCGCTCACCGGAGCGGTGCTGTGCTTCCAGCACACACTTAGAAGCCTCCGCGCCTGGTCTAGACTTCATGAGTCAAAGATGGCTTACAAAGACCACACCTGCGGGCCAGCCAGTGAAGACGGCGGGGTCTCAGATGACTGAGATCCAGTGGCCTAAAAACACGCAGGCAAGTGGCATGGTGGTTAAAGGTGCTGGACTCCCACATGGCCGACCACAGTTCAAGTCCCAGACCTGGTGACTTGCTTTCTCACTTCCTCTCTCTCTCTCTCTGTCTCTCTCTGAGCAAACTGGAAAATAATAATGATAATAATAAATAAAAATTAAAAAATAAAAGTAATTATTAAAAAAAACCACGCAGGGCACGGGTGCATACGTGCCCAAAATCCCAGAGGGAAATAAGGGGCTGTGGCGTGGCCAATCCCCCCTGGTGGGTGATTTTCCTTTCCCTCTCTCTCTCTCTCTGGCCGGCACACACACCCTGTAACGAAACTAAGAAAATGAGTAACAGACACAACCTGCAATGCATTAGGACAGCCCAGAAAGGCTTCCTGGCACATACCAAGGAGGCAACAAAATCAGGGCTGGGTGTGTCCTTCCTCCCACGACCAGGGTCATGAGATCCAGTTTATCTCAGTCTCACCGCAGAGACTTGTGTACGAGAAGGTACGAAAGAGGGCCCACTCACCCAGCTCCAGAGGTTTCTCCTAGCAGGGCACTCTCTGCTTTGGCTCCAGTTTCTGTCAAACTCTCAAAACTACTCCCATGAAGCTTAGGAATCCCAAAACACAGTGAACAAAACACCACCTCTAATCCTGCCTAAATGCAAATCATCATTTTCCTTGTAGACCCCCCTGGGGAAGCATACATTCACTTCATTTATGTAAACACTGGGTGGATTTGCACAAAGGGCAGAGAGGGGTAATCTTATCCCATAATACTCTATTTCCCTTTTAAAAATGTTCTCCGGCAGAAAGAAAGCATTTGGGGGAAAAAATTGCAAAAATAATACATAAGACTTAACATGGAACCATTGTGGGTACCCAAGAGATAAACAGGCACATTTTCGACTCGTGGCCAACAGCTGCCAGAAGATGATAAGGATGCAGCAAATGGGCCTGGGAAGCAGAGAAAGTACCCATTAAAGCGCTTAAAAGGCTCAGACTTTAAAAAAGGAAAAGCAACTCCCTCTGCTTTTTACCGTCTCAAGTTCCTTTTGCATGTTCTTCTATGCATTTTTTTTTAAAGAGAATGTTGCTATAGGGCACGTGCATTCACTGGAGAGACAGAAAGAGACAGAGAGACAGAAAGCGAGAAATCACCCCCTAGCGGAGATGGTTATGCAGCAATACTTTCTCCATTCTCCTTTCGAGATCTTAGACACGCACGCACACGCGTCTGATGTGAGTTTCAAGTTGCTGGGTCTGGGACTCGAACTGCGGTTGACTCCGTGGGAGTCTAGCAATGTAACTATTACACCACCTGCTAGTCCCTCTTCTATGAATTTTTAAAAATTATAGATGGAGGGGCCGGCAGATGGCATGGTGGTTAAGGGCACTGGACTCCCACATGGCAAACCATGGTTCGAGTCCTGGACCTGGTGACTCGCTATCTCACTTTCCTTCTCTCTCTCCTTCTCTCTGTCCCTTTCTAGTCAAATTAAAATAAGTGGGTAAATAAATAAAGCTAAATAATTCTTAAAAAATTATAGATGAATTCTGACTAATCACATATCATCGCTCTTCCTCTAATCGTTCTAGCATTCTTCTTAATTTGCAGGTAAACTCCCAGCATTCGAGTTGCGCGGGAAACAGAGACCGGTGTGCTCTGCAGCCTTGCGGAACCGGAAGGTACAGTTCCAGCTCTTACTTCCACCTGGAAAAGGCTTGCTGCTTGCTTCACGCACGGGGCCACTCTGTACACCTGAAGACCCCCGGCGTGACCTCATCGCAGTGGTCCTAGGGGCCGAGGAGTGTCCGTGTTCCTGGTCCCTTCTCACCGCTCTTCTCAGCTTGCCCCACTCCCCACACAGAAAAGCTAGAGATGCTAAGAACTACACCCTGGACCTGCCTCCCAGGCTCTGCAACTCCAGAGGCAGCACGGCCTGGACAGGAAGGGCACAGGTGTGCTTCCGATGCTATGTTTCTGCAGATGGCAGTAACATGTCTTGAGGAAGGGATGTTTTTCATCATTTCTGTACAAAGGCCCCATATATCTGGGGGTGGGGGGCGACAATAAAGGCTAGCACTCACGGACCTTGAGACGAGTGCACCAATGCCACAGCTGAACTCTGCCCACAGCCCAGTTTCAAGGAGAGAAACGGCCGAAAGTGAGGGGAAAGAAGGGCAGCAGGCCCCAGTAAATGTGAACAGCCGTATTTTCAAGATAATTTACTACAGGTCTCTGGAGTGTATATAAAACGTTTTAGTGCAACATCTTACAAATAGTTTTCCTTTAAAAAACAAAAACAAATCAACAGCTCTCTACATCATGCATGGGTAGTTTTCTTACCCCATCTCTCTTTTGTCTGCAACAATTAACGCAGAGTAACCATTGTCTGAAAAGAATATGAAAACTTGCTACAGTAACACCCTGGTGAAAGAGGGTGTGGTCATATCCATGTCCAGGAATGCGCCTAGCACAGTGTAGTTTTTCATAAATGCAACATTGTAGATGTTGGTAAATCCAGAGAGTATTCGGCAATTTTCTTCTCCTGAACACAGAAGACTAAAGCGCCAGTAGACAATGTGCAATGAGGTCTTGCAGCCACTGGAGGGCACCATTACCATTCATCATCTGACACCACATTTCCATAGAAATGGCCAAAGAAAGGTCCTGGGGTTTTTCTTAGAAAACTTGAAAAGCTCAGCCTTTGATGGTATTCCCCAGCCCAATAGAAAATACACCCCCCCCCCAAAAAAAAAAAAATTATTAAAATACTGGCTTCGGTTTTCTTTTTTTTTTTTTCCTTTTTCTTTTTAAATTTCCTGCAATTGCTTCACATAGTTAATTACGTGCAGCACCTACTTTTCTACCTCTGTGAACCAATTCAAACTTTAATCTTAGTTACACGTCCCAGTCCCAGCCAGTCCTCTGGCATCTTTCCATTCAGGCAGTCATCTTCCCTCAATGACTCAGCCTATAAATCAGGGCTCAGCTATTTTCTTCCAAAAGCCCACTCTGAAATGAAGAACAGGGCAAAACTCTTCCTTCTTCACCAATACACGGCTAGGGTGTTAATGCAGCATAGCAGAGGTGAGCCAGCAGGTTAGGCCACGGCGGGATTAAGGGGGCTCACAGGGGGGCGTGGGCTATCTGGCAGGCCTGTGTATGCCTGTGGCCTGTGGAACAGGGCAGAGTAATCGCCTTGCTTCCCTTAGCTGGCGCTCAGCAATGCCTCTGCGGAGCAGCCAGGCCGAGCTCAGCACCCACAGGCCTGGCGAACCCTGGCGTCCCCCCCAGTCCGCCCATTCTCAAAACAGGACTCGTCCTTGCTGGACTTAGCTCCAGAACTCCTGGTGGCTGTTTCCAACTGTGAGGTCCCTCCAGGGGAAGAGAGGAGACACTTGGGTCAGTCGCGTGTGGGGAGGCAAGGGCAGGCAGACATTTTCATGGAGTGAGCAACGGGAAATCTCCAAGTGATGTTGCTCAGGGGAGACAAGCTTCCACCCGATAGAGAGACAGCTGAGAGACACTGGCCCTCTTGGGCTTACAAGGTATTAACATAAATGGTATCAAAACAATGAACAACCAAATAACCCAAAGCCGTAAGCAAAAAAACTCTAAGGGAAGGGTAAAAAAAAAACCCAGAGACAATGTACAGGATCGCTATCTGCTGAGACTAGGTAAACTGCTATCTTTAAGAAAAACCTAGTCTTCATGCCTCCAGGGAGGTAGTCTTTCCTTCTCACGTGTCAACATCAGGTCCTGGAAACATCCACCTTGACCCCTCACTGTCTTCACATGTCAGCAAATTTAATACCAGCTGGCCCAGTGCCCTCCACTGGGTGTGCACAGCAGCTGCTTCTGTACCTGTGCTCAGAGCTATCCCCCTCCTGGGCTCGCCAGACACTTTCCCTTAAAAGATTCACAAAGCACCTGAAGACAGCGGCCCACCTGCTCACAGTCCCTGAAGATTGCAGTGCAGATCAGAGCCTGCCAACAAGCAGCCTTGTTTTTCTTGCTTCTCAAACCACTGGCTTTGATCAATCTGAAAGTCAGTACCTGCTCAAAGCGGCCCCTGCCCACTTTAACTCGGAAAGTGTGTGCTGTCTGCAGCTTTTGACCCATTCTCCTAGACAGTTTTCATATTTGGGGGCAAGGATGGGATGCAGCCTTTCTTGCCTGCCTGACAGATAGGCTGGCCGGACACTATCTACTCCTAATGGGGTTATGTAGGATTTCTCTTGTACATATACAGTTCTTTGAAGCAAAATTCAATGCTTTCATCTTGACTACAAAGTGGTTCCAACAACTCCGGCTGAGGGAAAAGATAAGATACAAATTGGGCCCAGGCTACACACAATTTTCAAGTCTTGTTAAGAAAGTAAAAAAGGTTTGGATATATTTTGATCCATGGGTGGCATTTTCAAATGTGCAAAAACAAAAAAGTCTTGGAAGAGATCCCTCGTCGCTATAAAGTCTGTCCTTCCTTTTGCTATCCCTCAGTTGCATGTACGGAGAAATTCGTCCACAACGTCACGGAATCCGGAGGGTAAACCAAAGGGATTTAAAAAGAGTACATTACAAAGATTACGGACCCTTGTAACATCTATCTGAGAACACTAGATAAATCTGTGAGTAGATGCGGCACCTGGAGCTACTCACTACGTTACCGAAAACCGAAAAACAAGAAACCTATCAGGGCAAGATCACGTGTGCGCGCAAACCGCGAACCAACCAAGACTGCCACCTAGCGGCGGTCTGTCTCTGCGCCGGAGCGCGACCTCGGAACGGAAGTCTGACAGTCGGCCAGACGTCGGGTGCTGTCCAATCACAGAGCGGGAGGCAGCGAGGGGCACTTGGGCTCCTGCGTGGCTGGCGTTCCATGCGACGTCCGCTCTAGTCTATGGCCCCTGGGTGGATGCTGAGCACAGGGGGCTCCAGGCAAGTCGGGGAGTAGTTGAGGTGTGGCTCTTTGATCCACAGCAGGGGCACCCCGTTCTTCCCGTCGGAGTTCTTGCTGGAATTCCGGCTCTTGAAGCGCACCAGCAGAATGGTGATGATAAGGATGCCAAAGATGGGGAAGGGGTAGAAGAAGACGAAGTAGAACAGCGCGTCGTTGGAGCAGATGATGGACTGGAGGCTGGAGCCTGAAAAGGACCAGGGGCAGACAGGACAATGAGGGCTGAGAACCTGGCCTGCCGCGCCTTCCTGAAGACGTCGCCCACCCGGGTCTCCCACACTGCCCTGCCTTCGCCCGGCCGTCGCTAATGGTGGAGAGCCCGCCCGGTCCCCTTCTCACAACACCACCTTCTCCAGCTCTCGGCGCTCAGTCCCAACAAAGCCCTGCTTACATCTTCCACTGACAGCCACAGGCTAAAACGAAGTACACTGATTGTGAACTTGGCCGTGTCTAGGACGGTACAGAAGGCGTTCCAGTCCACCTGAGCCCTCCCCCGGGAATGTGTTACATGTCCCTTTGTGCTTAGCTCTGCTAGAAACTCCCTTTTTTTTTGGAAATAGAACATGTTCCCTTCCTGCCAGCTTGAGACAGTCTTACAAGAAAGGGTGTTTATTTGATTAATGTTATCAATTAAAATGCCATGATGGGGCCCAGCAGGTGGCGTGGCGGTTGAGGCGCTGGACTTCCACATGGCCAACAGCAGTTCAAGCTCCAGACCTGGCTCGCTCGCTCTCTCTTTCTCTCTGCTGAACACATGTGCCCTACAGCAAATTGAAAATAAATGTTTTTTTAAATGCCATTATGGACCCCTGATAAAGGTCCACAGTGTTTTTGTGGCTGCACTGAACACAGTTTAGTTATAGCCGGAGATGGAGGAGAAGGAAACCAGGCACCCCAAGGCCCCGGTCAAGGGCTGCTGTATAACCAGGGCCCTGCAGACCTGGCTGCAGCCGGGCCCCGTCTACACTGTCTCTGTAAAACAAGGCTGCTGGATGTGAAGCTTAATAATCATGAGAGTACACAATGGCTGGATAGACTATGACCCAAACAACTTCCTTTTTAGGAGGGGATCTTCAGAAAGTTCACAGGAAATGCATATTATAATAAAACCATGCACCCAAATAAACTCATACTTCAATTTCATTTTTCCACAAGTTATTGGAAGTTATTGGAAGCCCCCTCATACTTAGGGATGGCGGGTTATTCAATACATTAGGTGGCCCATGGGGTTTTCTGCTTTTCTTTCCACTGCATAGCTGCTGCTGATGGGTATTAAGCAAATTGAACACACTCTTACTACACTTCCAAAGCACATGAAATTACTGAGAGTTGACCAATTTGACAAAAGTCTCCGTGTGGGGCTGGACAGTGGTACAAGGGTAAAACACACTGCTCTGTGAGGCTGGCCCATGTGGGAAGGTTACTGGGTCACACCAAGAACCTCCCAGAGCATGCCAGAGAACACCATGCAAGCGTGTGCCTGTGACCTGGAGCTGCTGGGGGCAGATCACGGTGTCAAACCCCGTTGGGAGTGAGGTATCTTGGTCTCTCTGGGAATAAATAAATACACTGCAAACTTGGCTTCATATATTTTTATCTAACAATGGAAACAGGAGGCGATCGAGGCAAAGTAATAGCTGATACCATTCAAAAACTCAAATTGTGATTATGCCATGAAATATTTTAACTGAAAAGAAGTGGAAAATTCTAGCAAATTTTTTGTTTCTACTTATAGGCTAATTTTACTATCGGAGATACTATTTTCAGTCTGCTATATCCCACATGTTGACAGAAAGTCAATCCAAAAAATGCCTCATTACAATAAATAATTCAGGCCACCAAGGACTGCCTCCAGTCTCCTTCGCAGGGACAGTCCTTGGCATAGCAGAAACTGGGTTCTGGCACTCTGTGCTGAGCTCCCCCAGGCTGGGCCATGACTGTACTGCCCTTCTAGGTGGGGCAACTGACCACGCAAAATCCACTGAACCCTTGAAGTCATCCTCCAAAATAAAAATGACCCAGAAACTTGAAAAAAAAATCAAGAATGACAGTGAGGTACTCGGGCTTCTTTTTTTTTTTTTTTTTTAAATGTTTTTCCTTCCCCTTTAAGATGCTTGGTACTTCACTGAAGAAAGACTAGGTTCCATACACTAAAAAGTAGCACAATGTGGTATATAAAATACGTAACATGTATGTGGGCCTTCAAGAAGTTCATGGGAAAATGGAAGTATGAGTTTATTTTGGTGCCCCCCCCAAAAAAAAAAATTGAAATGAGGCATAGTTTTTTATGATCTGGAGTTTCCACCAACTGTTCCCCCAATATAGAAATCTTACTAAAATAGGATCTGGAGGAGCATCAGGTTTATTACATAAATTATATACGATATTATTACCCTGTTTCTTGCATGGGCAGTTAAGGGTCAATTGTGAGCGAGTATCTGAAACCTGCTGTAGCTCAGATCTCACTAATAAGTCCCTGTGACGGCTAACTGCTTATTAACACGTAAGCAAGCTGTGAACTCATTCCAGACCCAGAACCAGCAGCGACATCTCCCTCCCGTAACCGGGAAACTCACTTGTGTGCAGAACGCGGATGCCGATGGGGGCCGACTCCTCCTCGGTCAGGCGGTACCATTCCTTCTGAGGGCTGGGCAGCCACTCCTCCACACGGCAGGAGTAGTTGCCCGAGTCGTGGGGGCTGGCCTGCAGCACCGTGAGCCGGTAGAGCACCGGGGAGAGCCTCTGGAAGCGCAGCCTGCCCTCCCAGGGGCTGCCCTCTGGGCCAAAGACAGCATCGGGGCCCACACTGAGCAGGGCCGTCCGCTCGGTTGGGTCCTCCTCCTCCTCCTCTTCTTCTCGCTCTTCCTCTCCCCTTTCCTCCTCTGACTCTTCCAGACCAGAGCTGCCCCTTTTCCCTCCAGCCTTAGTCCTCAGGGAATACCAGGCCACAGCAAAGCGAGAGTCCTGGCTTGAGCGAGACACGATGCTGCAGTCCAGCTGGAAAGCTGCCTTCTCGGACACCGTAGCATTGGGGACCACTGTGTCCACCTGTAAGGCGGCATCTGGGGAGAGAGATGGGACAAAGGAGGAGATGAAGACAAACTAAATGTCCATCCTAAATACATTACAACAATATCCATACTGGGGAACACTATGCACCTATGAAAAAGGTATCTGGGCAGTGCTGTGTGTAGGAAGATGGAAGGAGATTCAAGAAAAACTGAATAACACAGCATTATGTATTTTATATATTATTATGTGCAGAAAAGTATTTTATTCTGATATGCATGTCTGTTTATATTTGCATAAAATATCTGTGGAAGAATTCACAAGAAGTTGGTAATATAGCTGCTTATGAGAACCCAGAGAGGAAGGGACATTTGTGATTACTGTATCGCCTGCAGTGGTTGAATAGTGTACCCCTAAAATTCATCTCCACCAGGAACTTGCAATGTGCCCTTATTTAGAATTAGGGTCTTTGCAGATGTAATTAGCTAAGACAAGGTCTTACTGGCTTAAATCTTTTAAAAAATTATTTATTTAACTTTACTTATTCATTCATTTTTAATTTGACAAGAGAGATACAGAGAGGGAGAAGGTGAGAGAGCAAGCCACCAGGTCCAGGACTTGAACCGTGGTCAGCCATGTGGGAGCACCCAGCGCCTTAACCACCACACCACCTGCTGGTCCCTTTACTGGCTTAAATCTAATGATTACAGACTGAATAACTGAATTGTGCCCCACCCCCTGGTCTTCTGAATAAGTATGCTGAATCCCTAACCCATGATGTGATTTTTTAGAGAAGGGCTTTTCAGAATTAAGGTTAAATGAGGTCAGAAGGCAGGGCCCTCGCCCAGTACGACCAGTGGCCTCTCTGTCTCCAGGCATGTGCACCGAGGAAAGCCCACCAGTATGAGCGCACAGGGAGAAGGCTGTACCTGCCAGCCAGGAGGACAGCCCTCACCTGAACTTAACCATCCTGGCAACCTGAGCTCAGACGTCCAGTCTCCAAAACTGAGAAAATGAACATCTGTTGTTTAAGCTACCCGGTGCAACTATTTTGCTGTGGCAGCTGGCTTAGAGTACTATCGTGTTGCTAAAAGAAACAGCAAAAGACTGAGTGAGTTACAGAGTGCAGAGACTTATTTGCCTTATGATTCTGGTGGCTGGAAAGTTTACGGGCATGAGGCTGGCCTCTGGCTGGTCCTTGGCGCCATATCACAGTATGGTGAGAGGAGAGAGGAAGGAGGATGGTGCCAGGAGAGACTTGGGGGCAGCCATCTGCCTTTTCTAATATCCTGTCTTTTCAGGCTCTAACCCCTCCTCATGAGAACAACTTCGTCTTGTGAGGCAGCACTAATCCATTCATGAGGAAGAGGCTTCACCTTGTAAAGGGCTCACTACCCCCAACACCACTACTGGGAACCAAACTCCAAGACACCAACCTTTGGGGGACAAACCATTATCCAATACATAGGGATAGCTGGCACCCTCGTAAGGGTGGACAGGCAGAGGGCAGTCTATGACAAGGGAGGCCCAGGCTGAGTGACGCAGATACAAACTAAGGAATGCCTGAGGCCACCAGAAGCTGGAAGAATGAGGAAAGTTCTTCCCTAGAATCTCCAAGGGACGCACGACCCCCTGATTTGGACTTCTGACCTACAGAATTTCTATTAAGTTTCTATGCTTGAGGTCGTGTGTTATGGCAGCCCTAGGAAACGACACGTCCACTCTGTAACTTTGGAATTTAAACTATGTTCATGGCGTGTACGATCCAAACCACAGTGGGCCCAGGGATGGAACCTCTCTCCAAAGACTGAAGCCAAATGACAGACCACAGACCCGAAGGGGCCCCTCCCTCTGAGCACGGACCTCCAAGGAGGATGTGCATAGACAAAGGGCCCTCCCCACTTAGGTGGGAGACACAGAACCCACAGAGCGGAACCCCGAACAGGTGAGTCAAGTCTCACAGACACCACCAGACTGGCTCGAGTCTGTTTTGTTTGCTGCCTTTTTAGTATTTTGGCTCACTGCTGCAGGTTCCAAACAAATAATCCACTCCCCAGCTCCTAAAAGGCCTCCCTTCGGCTCTGTTTATGAATCATCCGTGGACGATGGGAATGTAACATCCACAAAGGTAGAGACACCAATCAGCTTCCACTTGGAAGAGGACCAAATAGGAATATTTCTCAATTGTTGTCCTGGGCTTTCAGTGAGCTGGCTTAATGTCGCGCGCAGGTGAACACAAAGCTGGGGTTCCTGCTGCTTTCGTGGGGCTCTGCCAAGCCCCTCCACACCCCCGGCCCATCTGGAAGCTCCAAATGCAGCACTGGCTGTGAAGGTGCAGTAATTGGCTTATGAGATGGGCACAGTGCATCCGCCCGGCTCTTGCAGGGAGAACCTGCTTGAGGGCAGAAAACGGCAGGATGGGGATAATCCAATCAGTTCACAGGCGATGCAGACTCACTCAGCTCATTGGCTTCTCCTTCCAGAGCAGAGCTGATGTGTAACCCCAAAGCCACAGAGAGCTGAACTACACAGACCAGGCTGGCCCCAGAGCCTAGAGGTTAAGGAGTGGGATCCCATATGGCAGACTGAGATGTGAATCCCAGCTCCGGTAGCTTATAAAACATGCTAGGCATGCATGCTTGCATGTCCAGAATCCCAACAGGATGGAGAATGGAGGAAAAGGGATTGCAGTGCGACGACATCCCACTGTAGGGTGCCCTTTCTCCCTCTTCCTCTCTTCAGCTCTCTTTCTCTGGCAAGCACATGTGCCCTCTGGCAAGTAAAAGACAGAGAACACTAAACTATAGATCAAAGGATGGTCTGTGGTGCTTTTCTTCCTCCACAGACTAACACAGTACTGCAAAGCTCCCAGTGACCAGCTAACGTGCTCGTCCAAGGAGATGGCCCTGGGTAAGGAGCAACGGAACGCATGGTGGCAAGGTGGCAAGATGGCCAGAGACCATCAGGCGTTTAATTCCCTTGGGAGGTCCTCTTCCTGGCTGCTGTAGTTTGACTGTGTTCCCCCTTTCACCCCAAATTCATGTAATGAAATCCACTGAGCTACTGTAAGGGTGTTGAGAGGGTAGAGATTTCATCCAATTATGGTGTTGAAAGGAACCATTAGGATCGAGGTCTGAGGGTGGGGTCCCCATGACTGACTCCTGGTAAGAATAGATGTAGACATGGACACACAATCTCTCGTCACGTGCCATCTTGTGCCATCTCAGGCCTCTGCAGGGAGACCCACCAGCAAACAGCTTCACCAGATGCAGCCCCTTGACCTAAAGATCGTGAGCTAAATAAACCTCTATTCTTTATAAATTATACAACTTCAGGATTTCTCTTATTACCAACAAGATGAAGTAAAGCACCACCTAACTCTCCCTATGCTATCTTCTCTCCCAACCATTTACAATTATTCCTGACCCCAAGTGCCTCATTTGCATTAATGACTCAATCTAAGTTTTTAAAATGCAATTACTTT
Source organism: Tupaia tana (assembly GCA_026018925.1). Taxonomy (NCBI): domain Eukaryota; kingdom Metazoa; phylum Chordata; class Mammalia; order Scandentia; family Tupaiidae; genus Tupaia; species Tupaia tana. Next base: position 84,639,154 of record JAKSZU010000004.1, read on the forward strand.
CCACCGTTCCACAACCTTCCTCCTCTCAATATGCTGCTCTGCCCACTTGGCTCCCTGTGTCAGTCCCTTTTAGAATAAGCCAACCCTTCTTCTCGTTCAGACTTCAGCATTCTTTCCTTTTCCAAATATGACCCTCAAGAAAAAAATGTAACTGTCCCTCCCCTCACCCCTATGCTAACTCCATCTGTGGTTGTTTCCTTGACTTCTGGTTCCTAATCTGTGTGCAATGAAGGTGATTCTTCTTTCTTCCCCAGTCTTGTGAGTCAAAAACCCCTCTAATCTAGTCAAGTATAATCTCACTGAGGGCAGGAGCTTTTTGTTTCACGTACTTCAGACTACAGGGATTGGTCAGCCCTAAGCAAGGGAAGGCAATTATTTCCTTAATGTAACTCTTAGAATCATTATACCAAGTCATCTATATGTTCAACTTATACCATGAAAAAAACCTTTTCAGTACATCCATATAGCCAATGTTACGCGACAGTAAAAATGATGGTTACGAAATACTTCCAAACACAGAGAAAGGTTCACAAAAGAATGCAGAGTGGCCAAACAAACAAAATAAAAAATCACACAAAACAGCAAGATCCTGACTTTATTTAGAGAGCCAGAGGGCCTATGAAATGAGGCAAAGACGAAAAACAATGTACAAGAGGTCTTCAAGAAGTTTGTGGAAAATGCACACTATGAAAAGCTACGTATAGACATACACAAATTTATACCAAGTAAACGCACACTTTAATTCCATTTTTCCACGAACTTTTCAAAGTCCCCTTGTATACCAAATTACTAATAGCAGGGAAGGTATACTTCTCTGTTTTCCAAAAGCTTTGAAATTAGCACAGCTTACACAATCAGGGCTAGATGGACAGGAGCAGATTAAGCTGGTCCACCTTTAAGGGCCAGTTGGGAGGGTACAGCGTGACGGGGGGAAGCTCGGTGACTCTGTGTGCCCACACTAGCCGTATAACATCGGATCCAGCACGTTCTCTTCAGACTTAGGTCCCCTGTTAGTATGATCTGCCAGACGGGGCTGGGACAAGGACAAAACACCATCATTCCCCTAACTGCGGCTGGAATATAGCTGGTACTCAGTAACTTGTCTCCTCCCGCTCCACCTGGGGCTTCGGTGTAATGATCTGTAAAATGGGTGGGAGCTGGGGGAAGGGGGCATTCAGCTGCCATGCCCCACAGTGTTAGCCTCGGGAAAGACAAGCAGCAGTTTCCAGGAGAGGTTGTTCACACACATACACACACACACACACACACACACACACACACACGGACAAAAGTTTATGGGAAAATATGAGTAATTCAAAGACACAGGCGAGTCAGGTAACATCCCCTTCCTATAACTAAGGGTGTAGTCACCTTCCTGAAGCTGTTCCATGACTGAAGGGGCCCAGTACGATTAGAAAGCTCCAATGTCCCACCAACTAAAGAGATGCGAGAGATGACAGGACTTCCAACTGTACCAAAGGCCACAATGTGAACATGGGGACACAACAAAACGTTCACACTGACAAACATTACAAAGTCACTTCTGCTTTCTGTCTTTACAGGGACTGTTGACTTTTTGCTCTGATACAAATGAATGAAGAGGAAATCTTGCAAAAGACGCAGGGATCCTGCACATCTGAGCTCTAATTATGTGTTTAAATGTGTAACTATAATTATACCTGGTAATTACATGCATTCAGGTGCTTTAGAAACAGCAATAAAGACATGAAAAGCAAAAGGCCACACAGAATACTCATTAGTACCAATAAAATTATTAAGGAGTGAGAGTGTGAAGGCTGCAGACGTATCACTGTTTTCTATTTAAAACATGTAAATCAATACTTTTCCACCAGAATCTACAAGTTTCATTTCCTGAACCACATAGCTATTGTTTCAAGATCTTTGTCACATCCACCACTTGTATTCTTTGCAAAGAAAATATTCTGTGAGGTGTAATAATTAATTGCCAAATTTTATTCTAATTAAGAAACTGAATCACCTTAGGCCAGAGCCAGATGTGCAATTTTCCATTCACAAGAAAAAGGAAAAACCTGAGACAACTCTGAATACGGATGCATGATGTAAATGCTCATATAGTTAACCGCAAAATTATTTATTAATTAATAAACTAATTTTATCCAGCACATGAAATATTACACTGAAAGCCACGAAGGGGTAGAGGCATGGGGATGTGAGCCTCACCTGGTCGTGTGATGGTTACAGCCATCTGCCCCGCTGTGTCCTCCGCCCGTTTATACCACTGGCCACTGGGGCTGGGCAGCCACTCCTCCACGCGGCAGCTGTAGGTCCCGCTGTCCTGCACGGCCACATTCTGGATGAACAGCCGGTACACGCCGGCGGAAGGACTCTCCAGGTGCAGTCGCCCCTTCAGGTTGTTTTTGGCTGCCTGCTCTCCGTACTGGAAGGTGGCCTCGCGGCTCAGGCGGGCTACCGTCTCCCGCTCCGGGTGGTTGGGCTTCCACACGAACCACTCCACCATAAGCTGGGAGGCCACACTGGTGCGGTTCAGGACCACACACTCCAGCTGCACCTGTCGGGTCTCCAGGACCGACAGGTTCCCCTGGGCTTGGCTGAGCTTCAGGCGGCTGTCTAGAAGAGTGAGGAGAGAGATGTCAGCACAAGACAAGGATTCGCACGCTCCTTCCCAGGAGCAGGGAACAGTGCCTTCCAGGTAGCAAGGCCAGCGGCACAGACGTGGTCAGAAATCATTCTCCTGTGTGGCACCCTAAGCGTTCTGAGCTCCTTGAGCACACGTCTGGAGGAACTGGGTCTCACACAGTTCAATGGCACAGGAACAGCTGTGTCCCCGAACTGAGAACCCTCACTGGTTTCGATGCTTGGGAGGACAAGCCAGAGCTGTAAAGACTTTACATCCAGTGACAGCGGGCCACAGAGCACATGGCTGACTGACAGGGGTGGTTGGGAAACCCCTCTCAGAACAAGAGTAAACTTTCAAAACTGACCGTACACATGGTCAGCTAAAATACACTGGGCTTCCAACCCCAAAAGAACTACAGAGGAAATTAGTTTAATGTACACGCATCGGCCATACGACTGCAGCTCTGACTTTCCTTATCAAAAAGTCACGAGGCCCTCCTAAGATGGGAACAGAACTGACCCAACATCGGTACAGAAAAGACTGGTACTGATGGTACTAGGGGGCTCAATACAGTCAGCCAGATTCTCCTCCCGTGAGAAAGTGTCACTCACACGGCATGCTCGTCATTTCATGAAAGGCCCTAGTGAGCCTCAGGACCACAGGGATCTAAAAGCCATGACACTGCATAAGCAGAAAGCATGTCTGAGTGACATCTGATGAGGGGAAGGGCCAGGCTTTTATTCCCTCTACACTTCAGTGATGTCTGAATAACTTATAGCACTCACGACCACCTTTGTAATCAAAAGGTCAAAATCAAAAAATAAGAGAAAATACATGTTAAATAAGGAGCCCTCAGATAGAAAGATATAGATATATACATACACACATATACCACATACACACACACACACACACACACACACACATATGATGATATAACTCTAGTTAACGCCAGGTAGAAAGATTATCTTCTTCATTGCAGTTTTGGTTTTTTGTTTTTTGTTTTTCTGGTTGTTGTTGCTGGATTTTGTTTTTGTTTTTTTCCCAAAAAGATATAAACCAAAAAATCTCAGCTGAGAGGAGAACGTTGTTTTAATTACTGTCCTGTGAGTTTCTGCTTATAGTTTCTGGCTCACTACAGCAGAGCGTCACTAACAGTGCCAACAAGGATCTGTACAGTTCGTTTTCACCGTCCCGTTAACTTGCCTGTACCTCAGCTGGGGAAACCCCTCAATGAATTTAAGGCCTACCAAGAATCTCTTGGTTTCAGTGCAAATAAGGAAAGAGAAAGGACGGTGATGACTAGAGAAGAAGTGCTGAGGGCGGGTGGGCGCATTCTCTGGGTACCTAAAGAAGCAGAACTGAGAGGAGGACTGGACCCTGAAGCACCCCGGCAGGCTGACAACAAACCTCAGATTCGAAAGCCCCCGAGACTGGCCTGAAGTCAGGACTCAAGTCACTGGAAATGCCAACAGGAACTGCTTCAGAAGAGAGCTTCCTGTTAAACGCTCCGGGACAAGGACTGACAGAACATGTCACTGTGAGGCCAGTGAGAATCCCTGGAAATGTGATGTCCCTGGGAAAAAGGAGGGGGACAGGCCGGGCCACATCAGGAGTTCTGTATCTGGTTCCATGCACTGAACCAGTATTTACTGAGACCTCCTGGGAGGCAAGCATGGCAAAGATAGCCAAGGGTCTGTACTCCCCCAGGGAGCGTCGATTCTCGTGGATGAGAGAGACAACGGATGGATATGTGCGTGAGTGTGCGTATCAAATATGTATGTGTATTCTATATTTGAATACACATGTAATGAATAGGTAATATAGAATAAGCTAATAAGTGAATCAGGGACTGGCAGGTGGAGTGGTGGTTAAGGGCACTGGACTCCCACATGACCGACCATGGTTTGGGGCCTGGATCAGGCGGCTTGCTTTCTCATTCTCTCTCTCTCTCATCATATTAAAATAAGTAAATAAATAAATAAAGTCAAATAAAATAATTCTAAAAAAATAAAAAAAACTTTTAAAAAGAAAAAATAAGTAAATTATAAGTAAAAATACAAGTACTTACGTAATTACTTATATATGAACGAGCAAGTGAACGGGAGACCAGCTGGTGATGCATGTGAAGGTGGTATAAAAGGGGTGTGGAGAGGGGATTCAGGGTGACAATGGCTTTTTAAGTCAAAATGAGCCAGGAAGGCCTCTTAGAGGAAGAGCAAGATAAATATCTTTGACAATGTGTTCCAGGCTGAGAACAGCAAGAACAAAGGCCATGGGGTGTTCTACCAAGGGCACCATGCCAGTGGCTAAAGACAAAAACAGAGCTCTGTCCTCAAAATGCTCGCAGTGTAGTGTGAAACAAATGCAAACAGCTACATTACACATTTTATAAGGAACCGCTGGTGATCTGGGAGAAATCCGGGTTGGCTTCCTGAGAGTGGTGCAGAGTGAAGTCTTGGGGATGGGAGAAGCAGCAGGAGAGACATATTTCAGGCATAGAGAACAGCATAGGCAAAGGCATAGAGACGGGACTCAGAGCTTGGGCCACATGACACCACGGTCGCTCAGGAAAGGACAGACGGTGTCAAGCTGTAGGGCATGTGGGCTTGAGGGACAAAGTGTGCACTAAGGCCACATTCTGTGAGGAGGAAATGAAAGCTGAGACCTTTCGCAAGGAGAAGGGGAGCCAGCCTTCATATCTGCACAAGGAAATAACCCAAATGCGTCTTGGGTTGGTTTGGGGGCAGGTCTAAAACTGGAGAGGGGAGTGACGTGCAGAGAGCTTCTCAACGACCATACGAAAGCGGAACTGAAGCTTGGAGAGGTAGTCAGCTCACTTTCCCTGGAGGCCTCTGGCAAAGGTTGGACACCCCCTGCCGGGGAGCAGACTGAGGGCTACACCCACAGGGTCTGCAGTGCGGGCAGAGGGTGATTCAGTCTGATGACAGGAAGAGGCTGGGATGGGAGGCAAAGAAGAATGGGAAGCAGATGAAACACAAGATGCCGTCTAGGCAGGGGTCCTAGGTGTGGAGCTGGTGCCAGTCCTTGATCCATGGCGAACACCATGGAAAACTGTGAACACCAAAAGACCCAGGAGCTCTGTGAACCCTGCCCTGCACACTGTGCTGACCACTGCCCCCTTCAGGCCTCTCCTTGGTGAAGGTGGTCACAGAAGCAGGGTGAAGGGGGCTGCAATGGGCTTGCCATCAACACTGGGTCCTTCCTACCATGCGTGAGCACTCGGATGGTCTGTGTACCTGGACTCACACCCCACAGGCACCTCAGTCATTCTCTCCTGGACCCCACAGAGTCCCGGCAGCCCCCAGGTAGTCAGTGGCCCAAGAGGGCCATGTCCTCTCTCCTTACCTGGCTGTTTCACAGTGACTTCCGTGCGCCCTGAAACCTCCTCTGCCAGCTTGTACCAGGCGTAGTTGGGGCTCAGCAGCCACTCCTCCACGTGGCAGTAGTAACTGCCACTGTCGCTGACCTCGGCTCTCTGCACAGTGAGGCTGAACAGCCCCCCTGACACGTGCCTCTCAAACTGCAGCCTGGCCCTCAGGCCCTCCTCCTCAGCATAGGTGCCATACTCAAAGGCAGAGTTGTGGGTGGTCTTGAGGATGAGCTTGCCGTCGGCATCCGAGGGCTTGTGGACATACCAGAGCACCGCGAAGTGGGAGTTCTGGCTGGTCTGAGACTTGACCGCGCAGTTCAGCTGGATGGGCCTGTTTTCCACCAGGGTGAGGGTCCGCTTTGACTTACTCACCTGCAGCTTTGTCACTGTGGAGGGAAGGGAAAGCAGGCTCTAGAACAATGGCCACACACACTCCTGGAAGCTTCCAGGCTCCGAGCAGCATTGTGCAGCACAGTTTCTAGGACTGGACGTCAACAGGGATCCTCCAGAACACAGTGCAGTGTGAAGAGGGCCACCGGGACCTGGTGTCAGCCTGGACACCCCTTCATCTGGTGCCTCACTGCCATGCCCCTGGCTCGGGCCCTGACCACCTGCCCCTGCCTGCTGTTCCTGTCGACCTTGTGTGCTCCAGCTAAAATACAAACCTGCCCCATGACAGTCCTGCTTGGAAAGGTTACTGCTCCCAACTGCCTGCAGGTTGTAAAGAAAAAACCTCCATTCCTTTTCATAGCTCAAAGTCCCCAGAGGACTGGGGCCTCACCCACCCGTCCTGGCGTATCTCCCACAGCTCACACTCACGTGCCCCACCCCTCCTCCCCATGCTCCTCCCAGAGCCCTACTCCTTGCCCTTGCTGTGCCCTTGGCCTGTCCCTTTTTGCTGCCTCTTCACCCTGAGCCTTCCCTTCCGCATCCTGCCTCCCCGTGTCCCTCATTCCCAGCCACTAGGCTAGACGCCCTTCCTCGGCTCATCACGAGGCTGTGTTTCCTGGCATCACACTCCACCCTGGACTGTGAGCTCCCCAAGGACAGAGATCAGGCTTCTTCCACTCCAGCCAATATTCAGAGTGCCCACAGTCTCCCACAGGACGCCTGGTGCAGGGGACGCCCTGAGGAAGGCGGCAGAGTCGCAGGCCCATGGCACACACTGCCCTAGGGGCATTCTCGTCAGCACACCCCAGAGCCCAGCTCAATGCCTGGCTGCAGAAAGTACTGGATCAATGTTTGCTGAGATACGAGAGTGAGCATGTGAGAGTATGCTGGAGAAATGAGGAAGCAGATGACTTGAAGATGCTGGGGTGGGTCTTCCTAAGGGCCAGGGAGTAAGAGGGCTGAGGAGACAGTGAGCAGTAGGACACAACAAAGCCAACTCTGGCCTCCCTTTCCTCTTACCATCCTGCTCCGAAACAGAAGGGAGTACAGCCTCTGGGATGCCACCCTAGCTGCTAATTAATGACGAGGTTCACTTTTAAGGTGGCAAGAAGTCAAAGTCTAATGAAATACATCTTCCAAAGGTAATTTGAGATCTCATCCCATGCCATTGTTAACATCCTTGGCTTTGATTTCCCCTCCTCACTCTCCCCTGTCCCCCCTTAAAATGGAAAAAAGGGAAAAGCAACGATTCTAAATTCTTCTTAGGGAACCAACAGTAATAGCATCATTCCACTCCCAGTCCCACTGCTTTCTTTACTCTTAGCTTTTCAGCCACAGGGACCCAACCACTTGGCAGCTGGGAAAGAAACCAGCAAGGTACGGACTGCGCCTGGCTTCCTCCAGCTGGGCTTGCCTGAAGGTTAGCCCTGGCCCGTCTCCAGTGCCATGCTTGTCAGCCTCTTGTTTCCTAAGGCCAGAGGCCAGCTCAAGACCAGGAACTGCAACCAGACACAGAACTCAGCCCCGGTCATGACCACGAGGTTCCCTGCCAGCACGGCGCAGCTGGCTTGGAGCTCAGGGTACAGATCCAGCGTCAGGGTTGAGGCCCCTGGGTCAAGGAATCAAAGCTTCTGAAAGCCGCAGACTGCCACGTGGTCCCCCTGGTAATGCAGACCAATGTTCTGAATGGAAGCGAGCATTCAGCGAGCTTAGGTGTGGCAGCCAACGTCACTGCTGCGGAAGCAGCTCTGAGGACGCCTCCCCCGTGGTAAGCCAGACATTCTCCTCACAAAGGACTGCAGAAGTCACATACTCACGGGCCTTCGCAAACCAGCAAGAACACAGCAAGCACCAATTTGAGAGCAAGCTCACGTCCTACAGTCCCACCCTTCTGGTTTCATCGCTTTTGCTAACAAGCCCAGTCTTCTGCCTTTTCCCCTCTTCAAACGCAGAGTCCTCCAGGGCAGGCTGCGAATCCAGGGCAGGGTTTACCAGTAAGCTCTCAAGCTCTGGAAACTAGATTTGCATGAGCTCTGCCCATCGACTTTTCAGACTGGATTCCTGTAGTACGCATTCGAAACCACCGGCTCCCTTTTCATTCCTTTCCAACCCAATCCACTGCGTGCAAATGCTATCTGTATCAGTGCAAATGACACCACCTGAATTATCTGGTTCTTGGCCAAAAAAACTAGGTTGTTCGGTATAGAGTAGAAAGAGCTTTAAAATGTATTATTAATTGGGGCCAGATTATTTTTGCAACTGTTACTAAGGAAACCTCAATTGCTATAGTAACTGCATATGTTAAACTGGAACCCTATGACTAAACTTCAACGTGGTCACATGGTCTAAGCACAGGAATCCAAGGAAGAGCAATGTTTCAAGGCATTTCCATTTTTTTCCTCTTGTGTCAAAATATTGTGAAGTGTTGAGAAGCCTGAAAGAGAGGTAGTTTGTAACTTCGGTGCACGTCAGACAGGTGGGCAAGAGGTCAGTATTTTATGCTCTGGATTTCCTTCCCCATTTCAAGGGCACGGAGGACCTTTCTGGAAGCCCAGGGGAGAGGAGGCTGACGTCTAATTAGGAAGCACTCGCTCATCCTGCCACAGCACTGCCAGGGGCAGTGTGCGGCCTATGTACACCACCTTCCTCCTCAGTTAGCAGAGCCCAGCCCGCTAAAGACCGAAGGGGCTTTCGTCTGCAAAATAAAATTCATAATGGCACTTATCTCCCTCACTAGGAGTGCTGTACAAAGCAAAAGTCCCTAGAAAGAGTGGAGTGCAGAACCTGGTATGTAATACCCCGAGTGCACCGTACCTACTCCCTCCCCTTTTGGCTTCTGTGCCTGCTCCCCAGGTTCAAAGCTCAAAACTTCGATTGGGAACTGCCAAACATTTGTAGCTATCTTCCTTCTAAAAGTGCCGTCCATGGACCAGCAGCGTCAGCATCACCTGGGAGCCTGTTAGAAATGCAGACTCTCGGGCCCCACCCCAGCACACGGGTTAGAATCTGTTTTTTTTTTTTTTTTTTTCACAAGATCCCCAGATGATTCAGAAGCACTTCAAAGCTCAAGAAGGCCTGGACTTGGCTGTGTGAGAGAACGGACTTAAGAGAGGCAATAAACGCAGAGGTGAAAGAAAAGATGCTGAGCACTGAGGCTTGATTAATCTCCCAGGATGAATCAGCAGGAAGAAGGAACAGGAGGCGGGGAGAAGGGCCGGAGAGGCTTGCGGGTGGTGTTCCACCCAAGAGAGCGGACTCCAGGTCACACCAGCAGCTGCTTTCACAGGCAGCTCCCAGGCCGTACCCGTTGGAAGGAATGGCCTTTCCTTCCTTCCTTTCTGCATCTGGAGAGTCTGCTCCCCAGGCTTCACAGCAAAACTTGGAAAGCCTGGGGCCAGCAGTTGGTATAATGGCTATGTCGCTGGACTCCCATGTAGTCGATCACGGTTTGAATCCCGGACCCGGTGGCTTAAACTCACGCAGGGCACATGTGTGTGCCCAAGATCCCAAGAGGAGAATGGAGGAGAAGAGACTGCAGTGTGGCCATCTCCCCTGGGGGGTGATTTCTCGCTTTCTGTCTGTCTTTCTGGTAAGCGCACACGCCCTATAGCAAAAGAAAAAAAAAACTCTCAAACAAACAAACAACTTGGGAAGCCTGTGTTTTGTATTACAGGAGAGGCTACTACGTCGCTAGCCAGCCTCGGAAGGAGGAAGCTGGCAGCAGAGGACAGCAGCTGCTCCTCAGCCAACGGACCACTATTCAGATCCCACCCATGTGGAACTCAGGCAAAACTCACTTATTTCAGGCAGGCCCCAGTGGCTAAAGGAAACCAGATCCCACATGGCCAACCGTGGTTTGAATCCCTGCCTGGAGGTTTGAAAAACATGCCAGGCGCATACGCGTGCATGCCCCAAATCCCAACAGGATGGAGAAATGAAGTGACTGCAGTGTGATGACCACCCCGCCCCCACCCCCACCCCCATCTCTCTGACAAGTGCACACTTGCTAACAAAAAGACATTTGGGACCAGCAGATGGCATAAGGGTTACATCACGGAACCCACATGGCCAACCACAGTACGAGTACCAGACCCAAAGGCTTGAAACTCACACCCAGTGCACGTGTGTGCATGTCCAAAATCCCAAAAGGAAAAAGGAGAAGGGATTGCAGCATGGCTAATCCCCTGAGGGATGATTTCTCACTTTCTGTCTCTCTCTCTCTCTCTCTGGCAAGTGCATGCGCTCTATAGGAAAAATCTCTCTTCAAAACAAAACAAAGTATCATTAATTTCATCAACAAAGGATTTCTTTAAACCCCCTGTAACTGTTACATGCTACCTTACAACAAAAGGGATTCTTTTTATTTGTTTTGCTACAGGGTACATGTACTCATCAGAGACAGAGGAGGAGAGAGGGAAAGTGATAAAACACCCCCCATGGGGATGGCCACACTGCAATCCTCTCTTGTCCATTCTCCTTTCGAGATTTTGGACACACGCACAACACAACTGGTATGTTTTTCAAGTCACTAGGTCCAGGACTCAAACTGTGCTGTCAGCCATGTAAGATCCAGCTGCCTTCACCTCCACACCACCTGCTGGCCCATTAGAGAGTTTTTTAAAGAGATTTTTGTTATAGGGTGTGTGTACTTGCCAGAGAGACACAGAGAGACAGAAAGTGAGAGATTACCTCCACCCCAGGGTGGATGCCCACGCCACAATCCCTTCTCCTCCATTCTCCTCTCGGGATTTTGGGCACGCACGTGCACACACACCCAGTGTGAGTTTAAGCCGCCGGGTCTGAGACTCAAACTGCAGTCAACTACGTGGGAGTCCAGCAACATAGCCATTATACTATCTGCTGGTCCCAACAAAGAGAATTTCTTAAAGGTCTTCTCTTTCCAATGAAATTCTAAGCATCTAAAGGGTAGACACTACGGCCCAATCATTGCTGACCAAATTAGAAAATGATGGTTAAGCAAGTATGTGAGTAATCTTTTAAAGAAAAGGTAGGTAATTCTCATTTGATAGGAGGGAGGGACCCTTTCAAAAGTATGTGACCTCTGAGCTAGGCCCTGAGGAAGGAGCAAGCAGGCAACCCGCTGGCTGGGGAAGACAGAGAAAGGGCCCCAGAGAGGGGGGAATGGTAGACAAAGATGGAGACGTCTCTGTGCACTGGGCTCAGGGATGAGCAAGCAATCAGGTGTGCTGGATGAAGTGAGAAGGCGGCTTCGGCCAGCTTGCCAGGACCTGAGGCCTATAACCTGACCATGCCCGCTGTGGTTCTCAGGGTGCAACCCATGGACCTGTAGCTTCGGCATCAGCCAGGAACGCGTTGGAACCCACTGAGTCACAGGAGCTACAGCTGGTTTCCCGAGCCTCTGTGTGACTCTGATGCACACTCAAGTTTAAGTAGCAGCCAGTGCAGTGGTGAGGTGGCCCCCCGATGTCTGGAGACAGCAGATTCTGGGAAGTGGCGTAGGCAGAGGCTGGAGGGTAGCAGATGTGGAGAGATGGGCAGCGAGGGAGAGGAGCAGGGACAAAGAGCTGCTCCTTACTGAAGATGCTCGACAGTAATGTCAGGGAGAGCAGGCCAGGGGCTGGGGCAGGGAGAGCTCTCCAACAGAGGGAAGCAAGTTGGCCGGGAGACTGCGAGAGATGGGGAACTGCGGCTGGGAGGGTGGCAAGGCACCTGCCGGTCAGGCAGTCGCAACACCTGAGTCCCTGCGTGTTTAACGTCCCTTGGCTCCCTGCTCGTCTCTCTCTACATGGCCATGCCCTATTTGAGCCCTACTAATCTCTCTCATGGATGGCTATAATCAGCCCGCAGATAAGTCTCCCTGGCTCTAGCCTTAGCCCCAGCCAGAAGCACCTCGTGCATGGCCGGAGGGTGCACGCTACTCCCTATTAGAGCCAGTCTACAGCTCCCCCCCTGCCACCAGCAGTTCTCCAGAGGGTAGCTGAGGCCTCCAGACATCACAGACATCTGCAGGCGGGTCTCGGTGGCAGCACTGGTTTGGGAAGGGACTGAGCATATCTCGGACAACTGCCACAAAACTGCCTCATGTCCCGAATGACTTTCATGTGGGTGCAAATGCTCTCTGAGCCCAGAGCCTACTTTTGATTTTACCATATGTAGGTAAACCAAGAGAGGATTTTTCTTTTACTTTTTTTCACCCCAAGAACTGTAGCGAGAGCTGCTCAGAACTTCGGAAACCCTGTCCTGGACGGCAGTGCTGGCTGGGGGCTGTGTCTCTGACACAGCGGCCGTTGGTCTGTCTGGGGCAGCAGCACAGAGCCTGAGCCAGTGGCAGTGCTGACAGTGACGGCGCCTTCTGGTTGGCTGTCCCCAAACACACATCATTTTACTAGGAACTTAAAAACAAAACAATTCCTCCTTTATTCCACAACTGGTAGCATAACCATTTGTTTTTAACTGCATAATTAGGAATGTTATATTATCTATGAATTTCACTTCAGGATAGTAAAGGGACTAGTGTGAAGTGCTATAAAAAAGGAGTATATGATCTGTGTATGATCTACGGTGCTAATTTTTCAGTCAATGGTAGTCTTATTCAACAAACTTGTATATGGTCCTCACCAGTTCTACGAAATACGTATCATTACCCCCAGGTTTACAAAGACACTCGCCCAAGGCCACGCAGCCAGGGAAGTGGCAGAGCTAGAAATGAAGCCCCAGCCGTCTGGTCTGTCCTTGCTTTCGACCATTCTGTACGATGACCCTCTCTGCTGCCACGTACCAACGGGGCTCCCGCGGCCCCTAACCTGGGGGAGAACTCCTCCCAGACCCCATGCTTCGGTCAACTCAAAATAAGCCTGCTGCTTCCCTCCTTTTCTTTGCACCTCAAAGCCCCATTCCTCCTCCCCTCCATCCCTCCAGTTCCATACAAATTTCTGCCTCACACACTGCCCACTCCCCATGCTGGCTCTGCCACCACCTCTGTAATGGCATTTCACTGCGCTCCTCCCAGGCCTGCCGCCTCCTCCAGACATGCCCATTCCTGCAGCCCAGCGCCCAGCACAGTAAAAGGCACACAGCAGGTGACTAGACATGCTTGCCTTGCAAGAGACAGACACAGAGGGACAAGGGGGAGGATGCCAGGACTGGAAGTGGAAACAGCTGATTAGGAGCAGCTCAGATCCTGCTGCCCTGCCTTACCTGTCTGCAGACAGAGCAGTGCCCCTTTGCTTATGACTCCAGTAATAGGGTACCTGGTGTTGCCATGACAATGAGGCCTGAGGCACGGAGGGAGGTCTGGGGTTCCTCTTAGGCCCTTGCACTTTTGCCTACTCTGTCTCTGCACAGATCACAGACAGAAGCCATGGGATGGAAGAAGAACCCCAGGCTCCCCTGAAAGACAGCTGGGACCAACCTATGAGGGATGGGACAAGGACAGTTGGCGTTCATGAGCCCTGGACTCACAGAAGTCAAAGAAAAAGCCTTTGCTATGACAATCTGCCAAGTCAGCAATAAGAAATAGAAGAAAACGGATTTGGCAACATCCAGAGGGTATTAAATATTCATCCTGACTAGCCATCAGTACGATCCCAGCAGAATACACCCACTGACAAGTCGGCCTTATACCACCGGAGGCTGTCCTCCTGGAAGCTTGTTTATTGCTTTGTCGATTTTAATGTGCAGTATTTAATAGCCAGACCAAGAGATGGTCGTAAACATTTGGAAAATGAGTGCTGACATTTCCCTTATTGCTTCTGTATTTAGGGATGCTTCATTGGAGGGTGTTTTTGGAGCTAAAGAACAGCAGAAGGAAGCAAGGTGTTGCTTCACGTATAAAGAACTGATTAAGAACTAAGACTCGGATATGCGGAGCTGGCTAAACATCTTGCCTAAACGCCCTGGGGGGTCACTCTATGTAATCAATGGGGGTAAAACTAAGCTAAATCCACAACGAAATGGGAGGCTGGCATTCCTTGAAGATTTCCATGGGTCGGTGCTTACCGACAGGAAGCATGCATGAGGAATGGCCAATAATAGACCCATGACAAGTCGCTTATGCCATCCAATCAGAGTCTGATGAATTAAGTGCTTGTGATGTGGTCAGAACAGTAGGTGCCTCTGGCAGGGACCAGTCTGACCCAGAGACCACACACAGCCTTGTCGGGAGAAAGGAATCACAGTCGCGGAAAGCTGATGACACCTGGACCAGTGCGTTAGTCAGCCATGGGACCTACTTGATTCTATCAGAGGAGAAGTCAACAGTGGGCTGGCCAGTGGCGTGGTGGTTAAGGTGGCTAGATCCCACGTGGGCAGTCATGCAGTTTGTGTCCAAGGCCCAGGAGCTTGAGAAAAATGCTAGGTGTGTGTGAGTGTGTGCCCAAAATCCCAAGATGAGAATGGAGAAGAGATTATGGCATGGCCAAGCCCCCTAGGAGTGTTGATCTATCTATCTCTCTCTCTCTCTCTCTCTCTCTCTCTCTCTCTCTCTCTCTCTCTGGCAAGTGCATTCTCTCTACAGCAAAACTTAAAAAAAAAAAAAAAAAGGAAAAAAATGTCAGAAAAATCATCTTTAAAAGGGGAGTGCAGGCTACTGGGGGATATTTCTGTAGAAGATACCAGGGCAAGATTAAGAACCCCTGTTTTGAGGACAAAGTATGCAGGGAGAACAGAGAAAGGAAGACCAGCACCTGTTTGGAGCTCTGGTGTTCCCAAGCCTAAGAGCCACCTTGTGGCAGAAATGAGAAGAAACCAAGGAGTTCAAAGAGGCACAAATGAAACTTCTATGCCATTTGCAAAGTGTCTTGAGGAATCTCTAGGAGTGCCTTTTGATCTTCAACTTCCAGAAAACAAACAAAGATCTACCAAAGGAAATCAGGGATAGAAAACCAGGGAGAGCAGACATTAAATAAACATGGTGCCCGTGAGGATTCCTGAGAAGAATAAGATTGTCTAAACATACCATAACAGGGGCCTGCAGGTGGCATGGTGGTTAGGGTGGCTGGATCCCCACATGGTCAACTGCACAGTTAGAATCCCAAACCCAATGGCTTGACAAACATGCTGAGCATACGTGCGTGCATGCCCAAAATACCAAGAAGAGAATGGAGCAGAAGGGATTGAGGTGTGGCCATCCACCCTAGAAGGAATGCTTTCTCACTTTCCCTCTCTTTCCCTCTCTCTTTCTCTCTCTGGTGAGCATGTATGTCCTATAGCAAAGTAAAAAAGACAGAAAGAATAAAAGAAAGAAAAAGAAAACCACAGGAGAATAAAATTTAAGAACTTGGACTCTGGAGCAAGACTGCTTGCTTGGATTTGAATCCTGGTTCTGACCCTCATTACGGAACACTGGGAAATGTATGGACCTCGGGCGTGGTGGCGCCCGCCGTATGGAAATGTATCCACCTCTGCGTCACTGTCTTCATCTGTGAAATGGGTGAAACACTTCCTCCCCATGGCACTGTTTGGATTAGGAAGAGCTAAGTTATTACATGGAAAGCATTGAGGATAGTAAAGGGTACACAGAAATTCCCAACTGGCCACAACAGTACAGCGGCAATGTCACACACCATGATGCGAGACCCACATGGGTTCATGTCCCGAGGTCTCCCTGAACATGCCCGTGATACAGGCTGACCGAGGCCGGGCATAGAACACAGCATGAAGACCCTGTTGGAGCTGATGCCTCATCTCCTTCTTGGAAGAAATAAATGGTCTTTTAGTTATTTTTTTATTTTTTGCTTTAATTTGCCAGAAGGCACATGTGCTCTATAGAAAGAGGCAGAGAGAAAGGGAAGGTACAAAGCTCCACCAATGGGGTGTGGTCACACCAAAATTCCTTCTCCATTTCTCCACCCTGTGAGGATTTTGGTCATGTGCACACACACACACACACACACACACACACAATTGGTGTGTTTTTCCAACCAACAGGGCTGGCATTCAAACTACCTGGTCAGCTGTTTGGGATCTGGCTCCCTTAACCACTGGGCTACAGGACCAAACTAAAAAACAAGTCTTTATTTATTTTATTTATTTTTATTTTTTTTATTTATTTATTTTTTGCTATAGAGTATGTGCACTTGCCAGAGAGAGAGAGAGTGAGAAATCACTCCCCTGGGGAATGGGATGCCATAATTCCTTCTTCTCCACTATCCCCTTGGGAGTCTGAGCACGCATGCACATGTGCCCAGTGTGTTTTTCCAGCCACCATGCAGTTGACCATGTGAGATCCCGTCACCTTAACCACCACAGCACTGTCTGGCCCAATAAACAGTCTTTAAAACAAAGAAAGAATTTCTCAATAAATATAGCTGCTATTAACTTATCACTATAACACCAGGACTGAAACTTCTCCATGTCATTGACCAAATGAATAAACCTCTTCTGTAAATAACACCATTACCTGAATGCAGAAATGGTTTCTGATCGAATGACCTTCAAAAAGGTCAAAGTCTCCCCACCCCACCCTACCCTACCCCACCCTTTTTTTTTTAATTTGGCCATAGGTCAAGTGTGCTTGCTGGAAATAGAGAGAGGAAAAGTGAGAAATCACCCCCTCAGGAGGATTGCCATGCTACCACCTCTTCTCCACTCTACTCTCAGGACTTGGGGCATGCATGCACACGTGTCTAGCATGATTTTCAAGCTGCCACATCCAGTACTCGAACTACGGTTGGCCGTGTGAGAGCCCAACGTCTTAACTACCACACCACCCACTGGCCCCACCCCAATTGTTTTCTTTTTTTGGAGAGGTTTTTGCTATAGGGCGCATGCGCTCGCCAGAGAGAGAGAGACAGAGAGACAGAAAGCGAGAAATCACCCCCCAGGGGTGGATGGCCACACCGCAATCCCTTCTCTTCCATTCTCCTCTCAGGATCTTGGGCACGCACACACACGCGCCCAGCGTGACTTTTAAGCCACCGGGTCCGGGACGCGAACCGCGGTCGACTACATGGGAGTCCAGCAACATAGCCATTATGCTAACTGCTGGTCCCCCCAATTGTTTTTTAATAATGCACACCTGGATTCAAATCTCAACTTCCTCCTCACTATGCATCTGATTTGAACAAACTGAAACCTCTTGGAGTCTCTGTTACTTCATTTATAAAAGGACAAAGCAAACCTTCCTCCCAGATCTCAGGAACAAACACTAAGAAAGATAATATGCACCACGCGCCCATTATACTCTCCAGCACATGGTTAGTCCTTGAGTATTTCTCCACTTCTACTTCCCCAAAATAAAAGCTCCAGCACCAACCAAAGTATGTAGGAAAAAAAAAAAAAAAAAAAGAATAAAAATGAGCATGATGCCCTTTGGAAAATATTAAGTGCTAAGTGTATAAATATTTAATAATGGAGAGACGGTAACACTTAAGGGGATGGTGCCTCGGCCATTCTCTGGGAGCCATGTGCGGCCTCAAGCACCTACCTTTGCTCTTTCCAGCCTCTGAGACCTGGGACGTGCGTTACTGTGCACCTTTCAGCAGAAGCCTCACAGCCCAAGGACAATGGTGCTCCCCATCGCCTATGCCACACCGTGCAATCCTGCAATCCTTCTCTACTAGAAGCACACAGAAACCAACCAAGACACACAGGACATCCAGACCACGCTCAGAGCAGATCCTGGGTTCCTAACACTGCAGCTACTTCCCCTACTCAGCCGACAAAAGTATGCGAGACTGGAAAATGTGGCTGTGTGGAAGTCACAGACCTGGCTCCGATAGAGGTTCGAGTTCTCGGTTTTGCCACCTAACACTGGTTTGCCTCCCAAACGCTCTGAGCCTCGTTTCCTCGTTAGAGAAAGGGGGATCCGATCATCTGCGTGATGAGACTGTTGGATGAATTCAAACAAAAAGTAAGGACTAAGCACAAAGCCAGGTACCCAAGAGGCACTTCCTACACTTTTGTCCCTTTCTGCCTTTAGTACCACCATAAATTAATCAGAATCCGAATAATTAGAGCCTTCAATGAACTAATTCCATATTCTTGCCCTAGGCACTCCAGTCTTAGATTCGAAGTAGTAACAGAAACAGAAAATACTGGGGATTTGTTGAAAAATGCAACGCCTGGCGAATGTTGGGGTCGGCATTCCTCCTACCAACTACGGCGGCAGCACACGCTGGGCACCGCTTCCAACACTGACCTTGAGGCCAGAGGAGACACGAATGGTGCAATTAGGACCCTAATGTTTTACTCAAAAAGGCAGGCGCCTGGGTACCTCGGCATTTTCCACAAGGGTTCACATAAAATGGGGTCTCGGCTTAACCCTCCATTAACCTAGACATCCACTTAGGCAGTACAGCCTCTTCCCTAGGCATCTTGTCAGTCCAGGGTTAGACTCTAATGGATCAAGAAAGTCTCACGATGCATACAGGACCTTGTTCCAAACTGCATACAGAACTGGACTGCTATGGGGTTAGATATAAAGAAGAAACTCAGCCCACCGCTTACTATGACTTCACCTGACTGCTGGAAACAACATGGCGGCCACCTGATGTGATCTAGCGACAGTGTGTCCACTAACTCTGGTCATCAGTGGGCAGAAAAATCCTTCCTGGAAGGCGTTCAAACCGTCTTTGCAAAGTCAAGCCCTCACCATTCACTGTGTGCTGCCTGTCCTATCCTGTGCCCGGTCTGGGCAACCGGAGGGCAGGGTGGTGGGAGCCCACAGTCTGGGTTTTACCCTCCACCACCTTCTGACCCACAGGAGACAAGGACAGACTCTGAGGAAAACCGTGAGGGTAGCACGTACTTAACCACTCCTGTATGTGAACTGAGGGTCTGATGAAGGTGACAGCGTTTGACTAATGCTCCCCCAAATGAGCACATTGTTATTGACTGCTCTGAGAGACAGCCTCCACAGCAGACAGGAGCTCAAACTCAGCACACCTGGACAGGGTCAAGGATCCTGTGGGAGGAAACCAACCAGGGTTCAAATCCTGGCTCCACCTTCACTAACAATGTGACTTTAGGCAATGTGACTTAAGTCTCCCCTAGGGTGCTGCGCAATTCTAATAAATAACTCACCCTCAGCACTGAACTCAAAGCAGATGCTACTAAGTGCCCATTATCTCCTCTCTCCCCTGAGTTTCCGTATCCGTAAACAGGAGTGAGACCTCTTCCACAGCATGTTGCAAGGACTATGGGAGATGAGGTTAAATAAAAGCAATGGAGTTTTCTACAAAACAACTGGCCTGCATGCTTCATAGATGTCAATGTCACGCCAAGCATTCACAGAGTAGCCAGGGAACCGTTCTACAATAGATTACAGAGAATAGAGAGTCTGGACAATGGACAATTAATTGTGATATGTGGCCCCTGATTGGATCTTAGTTTGCAATATATATATATGTGTGTGTGTGTGTGTGTGTGTGTGTATATGTGTGTGTGTGTGTGTGTATATATATATGTGTGTGTGTGTGTGTATATCTATATATATGCAAAAGGCATTACTGGGACCCCGAGAACCATGGGTGACAGCACTACTCTAAAGCTGAATTCCCACAGTATTACAATGGTGTCGTCCTCGGGCAGGACACTGTCCTGTTCTTAGGAGTTATTCAGGGGAAGTATCCTGATGTCCACACCTATCCTCAACTGGTTCAGAAACAACAAAAACATACACAGAAAGAAACACAAATGTGGTAAGATGTTAGCAACCAGCCACCAAGGGGAGGGACTCCATGTGCTCTCTGCGCGCTTCCTGTAACATCCTGGATTTGAATGTTCACCAAATAAAGAGCTGAGGAATAAAGACACTGTGTCAAGGGCTCCTCCACCTGTCCTGCCCTCCGGGCGGGTTTCAGCACGTAAGGCGAGCACTCACCCCCAGGGCCTGCGAGCAGCACTCACCTGGCTGCAGCACCCGGATCTCCAGCAGGTTGGAGGTCCTCTCGGCCAGCCGTGTCCAGGTGTTGTTGTAGTTCTTCCGCCACAGCTCGGCCACGCACTGGTACTTGCCCGCCTCCGTGTCACTGGCTCGGCTGATGCTCAGGCGGACGTTATTGCTCGACTCGGCCTTCTCGATGGCAGTGCGAGTTCGGAAGCTGGAGGACCTGTCTCCCCACTGGACCCCTCCATCCCGGGTGAAGGTCACCAGGTCATGGAACTCGACAGTGCCCACTGGCTGGAAGCGCCATGTCACCGACACGGGGACTCGGGCCGGGTAGTGGGGTTTGATGATGCATTGCAAGTCAAAGGAGTCACTGTAGGTCACCCCTGGCGTCCGGGAGATGGCTGTGACTGCAAAGCCCGTTTCTGGAGAGAAAGCAGCAGAGACATCAGCCAGAGGAGGCTGTGGCTTCCTCAGGGAGGTGAGACAGCAACATATTCTCAGCAGCCATATTCCCCAATTCAGCTACTGGCAAAACACAGGGTGCAGGAGTCGGCAGGTGGCATGGTGACTAAGGTGCTGGATTCCCACGTGGCTGACCACAGTTTGAGTCCTGCACCCGGTGGCCTGCTTTCTCACTTTTCCTTTCTCTTTCTCTCTTTTTGGTCCAACTAAATAACAACAACAATAATAATTAATATAATTAAATAAATAATTCTTTAAAAACAAACAAAAAAAACAAACATGGGGTGCAGAGCAGGTGGGACCTCGGGTATGGTGGAGATGACAGTCCTAATTCAGAGTTCTGCCATCTTAGTAGTGGGCTGTGAGTGTCTCAATATTCCATATTGAACCAGCAGCATCCCTAGTCCCCAATACTCACTCTTCAATAAGCGTACCTTGGAGTTCTCCAGCCTGGACATTGTGTTTAATATAAACCATCAATTACCATGCCCAAATAGTAGCAGCAGTATTCATTGAGCCCTATCTATATGTCAGACACAATGCCAACCCCCTTGCTCTCAACACACTTCACTGAATCCTCAAAACCGTCTTCTAGAACAGGAATGCTTACTGTCTCTTTTTGCAGATCTGGAAACTGAGGGGTTACAGAAATTACCCAGTACCAAGCTGCTAATCAGTGGCACAGTCAGGCTACACACCACGTGGAACTGATTCCAGGGGCCTTTTTTGGTTGCTTTACCCATGGGAAGCACGACTCAGTGGTTAAAGGTACAGCCCCTGAAGCTGTCCGCCTTTGACACCTGCTGCTATGTAGCAACAAGCAAGCTACCTAACTTCTCTCTGCCTTCATGTCCCTAGTGAGTGAGACAGATTCTTGTAGGGACTAAATTAGTAAGTAATCATAAAATACTTGGAATAGTATCTGGTATATGGTACATGCTATATATATATTTTTAAATATGTATTTGTTAAAGAAACACGATAAAGGAAAGTAGTTTAAATTCTGTAGGTAAAAGACAGGTCACAGAATGAATCACTTAGCTTCCTACGGGGAGGTTAAGTCTGCAAAAAAGTAGGCATTATTTGCCGAATGCTCTGGATTTAGAATTTGGAGTTCATAAGCTATTTTATGAATTTTTTTTTTAAAGTTTAAGACGTGGTGGCCCAAACGTGGACACTGAACCGCCATGATGGCCACTTCCGCAGCTGTGTGTAGTACATGCTGTCTCAAGAGCAGTACAGAACAGGACCTCAAAGGAAAAGACCCTCACACCCAAGGAAGGAGAGCTTTTCCAAGTGCACAGCCCTGTCTAGGTCTGACAGAGGACCATGCGGTGGTCACAGACCACAGCACGCACAGCACCCCAGCTGCCCTAGCCAAAGGTCCCGGGGCCCACGGGCATCTGGGACGCACTGAGCCTGGTCTCTCATCTGCTCCCTGCTGGGGGGATCCATACCTAACTGCAGGGATACGAAAGTTCCTGTGTGCTGTAGTTTACGACAACTGAAAAGACAGCCTCTGTCCAGGTTGTCTGCCCCCTGGGGCTGCCCTGATGATGGCTTTAGCCAGAGGACTCTCAGGGGACAGCACAGGTGGGGAGAGCCAGCCCCAGGAACCCAGGGTACAGCTGCTCAGTAGCCCCTGGCTGTAGGAAGCCCAGACACCAGGTGAATAGGAAAAAACTCAGGGCATAACCTGCTACCATGAAATGGCTTCTAGACCAACAATCCAACAATCCTGCCTACTCTGTCCACTCCTCAGACCTCCTGGCCTCCCAGGATGAGGGAAAACTAGCCGTCCTGGATGTCCTGGACCCTCCCCCAGTTCCATCTGCACCGGTCCACACAGGTGCCGAGCATGGGCACAGGGACTGAGCTGCTCAGGAAACTCAATTGCTGGAGGAAGTTTCTGGAGTCAGAAATCTGAGCCTTATGGTTACTGCAGAAAGCAGGTCCGTCTTTGGGATTAAGCTGTTAGAAAGTAAATGTACGTCTAAGAGAGTAGGAAAACAAAGGGTTCAGTCAAGGGCAAACCCGCTCGGGCCGCCATGGT
The DNA here is from genome assembly GCA_026018925.1 of Tupaia tana. Lineage (NCBI taxonomy): Eukaryota > Metazoa > Chordata > Mammalia > Scandentia > Tupaiidae > Tupaia > Tupaia tana. The sequence goes on from JAKSZU010000004.1 coordinate 84,661,886, forward strand.
TCCTGGAGAATATTCCGGAACGCCACCTGTGAGGAAGGTGGTGACATGGTCCCAGGGATGGGATATGAGTGGCTGAGGGCATCTGGTGTCAATCTCCTGATGATCAGGAAGACCTGACAGACCTGACATGACAAGTTACCTCCCTAGCAAAGTGGCAGACTGGGCTTTCAAAACATAACGTACTGATCACATTAGGCAGATAAATGTTGATGGAAGCCTCTTTAACTACCCCATGAGAAGCAAATCTAATATTCTTTGGTTTTAGCGCATCTCAAGACATCTTGTCATTTCACGCTAATAAGGAAATGTCTTTCTTAAGTAGGGGCCTCATAGAAGAGTAGATAAAAGCACAAGGCTTTGAAAAGGAAAAATTAAAACAGAGTGCAGCTTTTTGGGTTCAGACCATATGTTGGTCATTTAAACCGTAGCCCTGAGCTGTCTCAGTGCCCTGTAAAATCAAAGTGTTTACCTCTCGGCTTGGTGAGGATTCCACAGAGCCATTAATTAAGTGCTCAGACTTAGCCCGGAACATAGCAAATGCTAAATGAATGGCAACAGGGGGCTTCCTCCTCTTCTCTGCTCTGCTTTGCCCAGTTCACAAAGATCAGGCTCCTCCTGAGGGCCTCCTCCTGAGTCCTGGTGGGCAGGACAGAAATACTGCCATATTCCTGGTTCTGCTCCCTCTCTTCAAAGACAGTTTGACTGGTAGCAATGTTCCTATACCTGGGTCACCACTCCGGCTGGGTGGCCACACTAACCTGGCTAGAGTCTGATAGCACCACTCCCCACAACCCAGAGCTAAGCATGGTAACAGCTTCCAGCTGCTGCTAGCACCCAGGGGCTCGCCATCCACTGTGGCTCCTTCAGCACTGCGGGCACTACCATCAACAGTCCCTTCATTAAACCCTTGGAAGGGGCAGTCTGTTTCCTGCCAGAACCCTGACGAAAGCCAGGGTAAGGTACTTCCTACAAGAGGGAGCAGTCTCCATGCTGGTCCCACCGAAAGACGGCCAGAGGTTCACTTACCGAGCGCTGTGATGGCAATGGGAGTGCTGGCCCTGCGCTCCCCGACGATCTGCCACTCGCCATCCACTGCCCGCACCCACTCGGTCACGTGGCATTCATACTGGCCCTCATCTTCCTTCCTGCTGTTGAAGATGCCCAGGCTGAATGAGTTGGGCTGCACCTGCTCCATCTGGACGCCCCCAAAACTGCTGCGCTCCCAGTAGGACGAGCCTGGCTGCATGGTGCCATCGCGGTCCAGCCACATGATATTGCTGCGGCGGTTCTGCCTGTCCACGAGCTGCCAGATGACAGAAAAGCGGCCCTGCAGCCGGCCTGCCGTGCGGACGCTGCAGGAGAAGTGCAGGTCCTCGCCCTCGAGGATGACACTGGCGTTGCTGGCCACCTCCACGGAGATGCTGCTTTCTGGGGAAAAGGAGAGAATTCCATGCTGGGGGTTTTACGGTCTCCATGGTGGCCTCCTCACAGATGCAACAGGAGGACAGGTGCAGATAAAGTCACATTCGGGGACAATGAGCCTCCAGGGGTAAAAGACACTCTGACACTTGCTGCCGTGCCTGGCTATTGCAGAGCAGCTCCCCAATCTTAGATCCAGTAACCTAGGATGTTCTCTGCTGTGCACAGAGGGCTGGGATAGTGAGGTTCCATGACCTGACACTGAATCAGACCTTAGGAAATACCACACAATGACACAATGTTTAGGGCATAAGACAATTTCTCAGGTAACCTGTTGGGCTGGAGTTCCAGCTTTTTCAACTTGTATTTTTTTGGCACATTCACAATTCTCCTTCACCTCAATTGTCCACCCATTCAGTGCTAAAGCAACCAAATAAAAACTGACCATCCATAATGTGTCCTTTGAGTCCCTCAGGGCAATAAATATTAGGAAGCAGAGGAAAAAATGACCAAGTATTTGGAAAATGATGTGTGCTTGAGTGTGGACAATATTGGAACACAGATGTCCTGGTTTTAGAATGTGTGGGGAATGAGCTTTCATACTTTCATGGACATGCACGAATAAATCAAAGCCCTTAGCTTGTCACTCACCATTCTCTTCCCTGTCCACATTCAGCCCTGGGGTTCCACTGCTCTCTACCTTGAAACATTCTGCCAGGTGGTTTGCAATAAGGATTCCACTCCCTTCCTGCCTCTGGTCCTCACACTGAGCTATCTGAACTCACTCCTTTGAAATATTTAAACCCCACCTGCCTCAGTTTCTTCTTCTGTAACCTGGGTAGAACGCTACTTTTAATTGCAGAATTCTTGAAAGATGAAAACTAAAACAATGTATATAGATTACTGCACAGTAGGTTTTCAAAAGTTGACCACTGGTTAATTTTACTTTTCCCAACACCTCTTTGTTTTTATAAACATCATGGGTATCTTAATTGATCTTAATTATGCATATTATTTTATATAATCATCTATATTGAGTTCAGAAGACCCACAGGTATTAAAGAACAGAACGTACCATAACTCATTTTGCTCCAATTTTCTGGGCACAACCCACATGAAACACACACAAATCATTTTAAATCAAATCCTACATTAGGAAGCAAGCCCAATTATTGAGGGGAAACAGACACATATAACAATGCATTGGAATCAAGTCTTTTCTCCCCTTTATTTCCCCCACAGGCAGAAAGAGACAAAGCTGAACACTGAGTCTCAGCATGTAACTCCTGTCACAGTGAATATGCTTGCTACCCACTCCAGAGTTGCTTGTTTCACATGAGGAAAAAAAAAGTCTGGACAGGGTACATAATAGTAGTTTTGCAGGAGGGCACCCTCTCCCAGTGGTCATACCTAGACAATTCACGGAGATGATGAGGCTCCTGGGTAGCCACCATCTGTAAAGCAGTATTACTTAAAAGCAAATTTGGAGACAGGTGGACCTGAACTCAACACCTAGGGCTATTATTTCCTGAGGCTGTAATCTTGGGGTTCTTACTTCACGTATCCGAGCTTCAATTTCTCATGTACAAAATAAAGATACTAACAGCGACTGCATTTTTAGGATCACAACATTGAGAAGATTAGATAAGGTAATTATCTTTCATCATCATTAATAATGACAATATTCTTTCGATTAAGACTCATTTCTACTATTATCAATATGAAGTAAAGGATTAAAAGGGCAACTGCAGCATCAGGGGAGAAAATCCTTTTGCTTGCCTTAAGCAGAATGATTTGCAGGACAACATTCCCATCCCTACTGTCACCCTAATGGACTTTTAAGTAAGTCTCGGTTTATTTATTATAAGGGCTTGTTCTGTTGCTTGAGCAAGCCTGCAGAAACCACACGGTTACAATATGGAGCTTCAAGAAGAAAAGCCATTCCAGCAGCTGAGACAAAGAGAAATATGATCTGATGCTGCATTGCCCATTAAGAATATTTACCAGGGTTCTCCGGCCTGAGAAAAGGCAGCCAACAATTTAAAACTCTCTGGATTAAGTGAAAACTAGGACAGAACTAATGAGAATCGGAATGCATGTTCACAAATGAAATTTCAAATCAAGAGGTTGATGGTGTAGCATAGGCTAAGCACAGAGCAGTGGATTTGGAGTTAGAAGCAAATATTTCTAATGCAATGCAAGCTTGACCACCAACTCAGGCACCTCCCTGCGTGGTGCTCTGCATTCTAGGATGGTTATAATATTGGCCTCTACAGGGATCTGAGAGGTAAGAGCGGAGGAGGAGACGATATATGCGGAATCACTATGGGCTCTCGGGAGGAAAAGCGCCATTATAATCGAAGGTATTAGCAGCATTACCGATGTGATTGTTTTCTTCGGTAGACTTACCCAAGTGGCCTTGGGACGAGATCTGGTGGTGCTGGGGGACTTTAACTACCCAGTTATCTGCTGGAAAAGCAATATAGCAGGCCACAGATCATCAACAAGTTCTTGGAAGGGGTTGAGGAAATTGTACAAAAGATAGAGGAGGTAAACAGTGTGGCTGCCCTTCACTTGATCCTTACAAAATGAGGAATTAGTTGTAGACTTAAAAGCAGTGAGTCCGTGGTTAAGGCAAGCACAGACCAACAGGAAAATAGTGAAGAAAGTGGACATTCAACTATTTCAACTGTACAAATATTCAGCAAGCACCTACTCTATGCAAAGCACCATGCTAGGCAATGCAGGGGGGGGGAAGTCCAAGAAACAAAAAGAATTTCAAGATAATTAGTGTGCAAGTGTGCAGAGATTATCAAAAACAAATACATACATTAAGGAAAAATAATCCTGTGGATAAGAAAAAAAAAAAAAAAAAGAAGGGCAAGACCCCTGTGCCTGTTTGTTCACACTTGGAGAGAAATATTTTAAATATGTAAAAGTGCAAATGAAAATGTAAAGGAAATCATTAACAGGCTAAGAGAAACAGCGGTTGGAGTAGTTGAGAGAAGGTTAAAGGTTAGTTTTAGAACTTTACCATTTTATTTAACGTTAGAGCATTATAAGTTTTTATTCTCGTACTAAAAATAGAACTAGGAGAGAAATTAGATTAATAGCATTCTGATAGTACGGTTGTTTAAACACAACATTAGCAAGCACTAGTGTCTGGAATCCTGAACAAAAGCCACTACCCACTCAGACAATGCCAGCTTACATGGAGGCAGGGAGCCCACCAAGGTAGCCTCAGAAATCAGCTACCTTTAAAAGGCTATGCTCTGGGACCAGCAGATGGCATAATGGTTACATTGCTAGATTCCCACATAGCTGACCACGGTTCAAGTCCCAGACCTGGCAGCTTTAACTCACACCAGCTGTGTGTGCCCAAAATCCCAAGAGGTAAATGAAGGAGAAGGGACTGCGGTGTGGCCATCCTTCTTGGGGAGTGATTTCTCGCTTTCTGTCTCTCTTTCTCTGGTGAGCACATGCGCCCTACAGCAAAAATTTCGCTTATTAAAAAAATAAATAAATAAATAAAAGGCTATGCTCCAAGATGTGAGAGATTCCACAGACTGACTTTTAAAAATGCAATTTCAGGGGTCAGCAGGTGACATAGTAATTAAGGTGCTAGACTCCCACATGGTCGAACATGGTTCAAGTCCTGGACCTGACAGCTTAAAACTCATGCCTGGTGCGTGTGCATGTGTACCCAAAATCCTGAGAAGAGAATGGAGAAGAAGGGATTGTAGCATGACCATCCCTCCTGGGAGGTGGTTTTTCACCTCTCTCTCTGACTCTCTCTGTGTCTCTAGTGAGCACATACACCCTTACAGCAACAATCTCTTCAAAAAAAAAACAACAGAACAAAGAAAGTAAAAAGCTCTCTTAAAAAAAAAAAATGCAATTTCAATAGGGCAGAGACAATTAGAAAAATGCCAACCTTGATACCAAAAACAAAACAAGACAGCAAATCCTTCATAATAATGCACTTCATAATTTAATTTAAAATGATCCTGTCAAAAACCAACGTCCCTGTAAGTGAGATTTCAAGATCGGTATCTACCCACTTCTGGGATTTAATTCCCACACGGGAGCAAACAGCGTTCCAGGATTCCTGGTTTTCCCCCAGGCTGAGCGGGCTCTGCTGGCGTTTGTTTACCCCGACCTGCTAGATCCCACACCTCCAGCCTGTGACACGCCCCCCGATGCTCCGGCTGACTGGGAGCTGCTAAGTTGGGCAGGAAAGCTGGAAAAGGAAAAGAGGGACAGCGTTTTCTCTCCCACCCTCCTCTCAGCCCTACACTGTGGCTACTCTCTACACTAACACTAGCTGCTGTGCCAGAAACCAAGGGAGGGGTGGAGGTAGCTCCTCTCTCTACTTACTGAGGGGTAGGACGATGATGGGGATGTTCTTGGGACGCTTGCTCTCCTTGTCGATGAATTCCCCAGTGACAGTTTTCTCCCGCTCCGTCACACGACAATTGTATTTTCCACTGTCTTCCTGGCGGAGGTGGTAGATTTTCAGCACAAAGACACTGTCGCTCTCCTTGGCTACTTTCAGCTGTCCCCGGGCTTCTCGGTGGGCAAACTCACTGTTGAGGACTGGCACGGCGTTAGGCCCCATGCTGGCAATGAGCGAGCTATTGAAGGCCCAAGAGACGGCAAAGTACCGGTCGGGGATGTTCTGGGCCTCCAGCATGCACCTGAACTCCACCTGCTCACCCACTGTGTGCAGCCTCTTCTCCGTCTCCAAACGAACGGTGAAATCTTTGTCTGAGAAAACATAAAGCAGATGCCTTCTGGGTGAATGAAGGTTGCGGCTAACCAAACTGCATTAGCAAATTCTTACCACCCTGGCCTTGACAACGCTAACTACAGGAAGGCACAAAGCACTTACCATAAAGAAAACTCCGACTCAGACCCATGTTATCCAAGGTCCAGAGAAATACCAGAGTCCCAGCTAGTCCCAGGTGGTCTAAGGAGCTTGTCATTCCAGGTAAGATCAACAGGGCGTGGTTCAAAGCTCACAGTGCACTAGGATGGACCCGCAGAGGTCCTTAAGGAACTCCTAATCTCACTTAAATGTTAAATTGCAAAGGTCTAGCCTTGACACATCACACATAGAACTCTACTTAAGCAACGGTTGACAGTATCTCCTAAATATTCTTAGGGGATATTGTAGAAATTACCCCACTGAGATCTGGGAGACAAAATTACAGGTGGCCTAGGTGCTGAACCTGATCCTAACAAATACTCAAAGATGAAAATACTGAAATACTATCTCCACCCCCCCCCCATGCGAATACTAGAGAGAAGACACGGATAAGACAAACCCTAAAAGAATTACATAGGGAAACTGCAAACCAGTATCTTTTCACTGCTCTACCACCTGTCAGATCAAATCTTCAGGCAGGTGGAATGGCAAAGTTCTTACTTCTGCTGAAAGCCAGATGACCTCAGAACCCACAATGAACCCAAGGCCCCTTCCAAGGAGCTGGTGTTTAGCCAGGCATGTGGGGGTGAAGGAAGAACGGTTCATGGCCACTCACAACATAATGGCACAAAGTAGGGGTGCACTGTGACCGTCTATCTCATTAGAGTTATCGTATCTCAAAACACCCATGGCAGAAGTGGGGAAGGTGAAGAAAAGGAGCTGAGAACGAGAGGAAACATTCTGTCCTAGAAAACAGAATCACAGAATCCTCGCTAGGGGAAGCTCTGGCTGTGACCACTGACCAAGCCCTCCTCCTTCCGGTTCTAGCTCACCTCCTCTAAAGAGAGCACTGTGATTGCAAAAGCACCTTACACGGAGGGTCAAATTCCTTGTAGCCTGCCCTAGCTAGTATGTCTGGGCCTTGACCACTGTTTTCAAGATCTTTGCCCCACTCGTTCCTTATCCTGTGCCCTCTTCAAGCAGATGAGAATCCTGTTGCCCTGAGAAACACGAACCATGAGTGAGCTGCTTCAACATCCCTCTACTCCAGCCCCTGCTCAGCCTTTTTTATACAGAATTATTTTATTTAACTTTATTTATTTATTTATTTAAATTTAACCAGAGAGGGACAGAGAGAGAGAAAAAGAAAGTGAGAAAGCAAGCCGCCAGGTCCGGACTTGAACTACAGTCAGCCACGTGGGAGCCCAGAGCCCTTAACCACCACGCCACCTGCCAGCCCCTGGCTCAGCCTCTTATACTCCTGCTCCTCAGACTCTCCATCCCTGCCCTTGCCACATGGGCTAGTGTCCTGCCCCAAATGCCCCTTCTCTAACTCCCTCCTTTAGTACCAGAGCATCAATAACTACACACTCCCCTCAGTGTGTGGGCCGCAGCTTCTCCTCCCCAGATACTACCAGTCCTAAGAGATGTGGATGGAAAGAAGGCCCTGCGCTGCCACCTTCGGCCTAGATGCACACACCCGCAGGGACTGTGCCCTAGTATCTCCTGGGCATCAGCTCTCCTCTCAGCCAAGGCACAGTAACGTATACCCAACATCAGTACAAACAGCACTCTGTTCACAGACGAGGCACTGGACACGTGCAAGGGCCGTCCTGACCTCAGACCTCTCCATTTGCTCCAGGCAAGGCTAGCCCTATCTGTGGCTTGCTTGCGCGCGCGCGCTCTCTCTCTCTCTCTCTCTCTCTCTCTCTCTCTCTTTTTAAATTTGCCATAGGGTGTGTATGCTCAATGGAGGGAGGCACAGAAAGAGAGAGAGAGAGAGAGAGAAAGAGAGAGAGGCAAAGCAAGAAATCATCCCCCCACACACAGGGAAGGGGATGAGCCATGTGGGATCCAACTGCCCTGAACACCACACCACCCGGCTGACCCACATGGCTTTCTTCTTTTTGGCAACCAACGACACTGCTTATTTTGTGGGAGTCCACTCTTGGCTTGCTGAAGCCTTTACATTCCAGGTTGAAGACACCAGATTTACTGCATACCACCTCCCCTTCTGCACAGCAACTTGCCCTTGGTTATACCCAATCAAATGGCTAGAAATTTATGAATGCTTTTTCCAATACCCTTCCCTCCTTAGCTCACTGAAATTTGGTTTCCAGGCCTTCTCCCACACTTTGCCCACCTAGCAAATGTCACCAGAGGTCCACCTTACCCCCCACCCCATCACAGCCGAAGTCTTTTCACAAGCGGGTTTCAACCTCTGGACCACTCTCATCCCTTGGGTTCCATGGTGCCTTCCTTCCCTCCTGCTTCTCTTCTTGCGGGCCTGACCACTCTGCTCCTCTCTCTCTCACTGGATCCTGCTGTTCTTCAGCCCTGTCCTACCCTTACCCTGCAGGCTTTGCCTGGGCCCTCCTCATTCCCCAGTTCAGTCTGTAACTGAGCTGCAGACTATCCAAGGACTCACTGGGGGTTCGTACCCTGAGCGTCACCATACAAGTTTGCTTGCAGGGCAGACTCCTTGTGTTACATGTACGAAAGTTCGAGAAGAGACAGCCAGGGCTGCCACTAGTGGGAAGGCAGAGACTGTCAAGCCAGACTCTGCTCATCTTCGTTACTGTCCCTGCCTTCTGCCTCCCTCCTGCAGTTCAAGGAGGCACTGGGAGCCCCAGCCTCAGCCCCTGGGCTCCTGGCCAGATGGATTCCTCCTTCCATGTGTTCTCCATTCTTTTGCCTCTAGCACCCACTGCCTTCTTCCAGGCCACTGCCACTAACCTCGCCCTGGTCTCATTAACTCTTTCCTACCTAGTCTCTTGGCTTCAGACCCAACCTGTTTAAGCAACCTCTAGGCGGCCTCCATGGGTTTTTTCTTTAAAATCCCTGATCTGATTATATCACTCCTTACTCTAAAATATCAATCCCATCCCTACTACCCCACCCCAACTTCCTGTAGCCAGGGTTTTCAAACTTTATGAAGGTAAGGGTAGAGGATGGAGATTTCCATTCTTCATAAAAGATCTTTTGCTACCCAATAGAGAAAACACTGGGGGAAGGACCAGCAGATGGCATGATGATTATTTCACTGGACTCCCACATAGTTGACCATGGTTTGAGTCCCAGACATGGCAGCTTAAAACTCACACCAGGCACATGTGCGTGCACGCTTAAAATCCCGAGAGAATGGAGGAGAAGGGATTGCAGCATGGCTACCCCCCTGTCCCCAGGGGGGGAGGTGATTTCTCACTTACTGTCTGTCTCTCTCTGTGTCTCCAGTGAGGGAACACACCCTATAGCAAAAATCTCTCAAAAAAAAAAAAAAGAAAGAAAGAAAGTGTCTTCTGTCACTGGGGTGACAGAAGGGGATAACACTCAGGTGCTTACATCCCTTCTCTCTGCACTCCTTACTTGCACACATACATGCACACACCCAGATGTAACCTCCTAGGGCCCTCTAAGAAGCTCGAAGGTTTCAAGAAGACCAGTTTGAAACCTCTGCTCCACAGTCAAGTCCAAGTTCCACATCACGACATTCGGGGCTCCAGACTACCCTGTCTTTCTTTCTCCTCCCATCACTTGTACCTGGAATTCAACCTCCAGTCACACTTGACTTCTCTCTGTTTGCCAAACATATGAAGCAATCTTGTTCCTTTAAGCTTCTCCGCCTGCTGTTTCCTTAAGCTTCAAGGCTTGGCTCAATTAAATAAACTTACTGATTTCCCTGAGTTTGCCTAACAACTCTCCCATCCAGGGAAAACCTACAGTCGCAAGAACACTTCATGTTTACCGGGTACACAGAGTGCGCTATACAAATGCTGTGACAGCACCTAGCACATTCTACCTGGCCACTGGGGTCCAGGCTTGCAAGCGCCCTGAGTGCAAAGACCAAGGGTATCCATCTCCGACTCTCCTACAGCTATGGCCACACCTTCAGTGCTGTAGACACCGGCTCTAAACATGGATGAAAATGAACTAGGGGAAGAGCAAAGTTGGAGATGTAACCGCTGAGCAGGATGAAGTCATAACTTTCCTTTTTCTCTTTCCTTATTTTTTTTCATTTAGTTTTCTTTCTGGCTTAGTCTGGAAACATTTGCAGGGCAGATTCCAAAAGTCCTAATTCTAAATTGGTAAGATTAAAATAAAGAAGATTAACTGATGCAACCTAATTTGAAAGTTTTAAGACTCAAAACTTGGCCCACACGTTTGAAGCTGATCTTAAAACCATCCAGGAAGAGATAGGATAAATATGAAATAAAGCTCCTTCAACAGATTTTTTTTTTTTTTTTTGAGAGGTTTTTGCTATAGGGAGCATGCGCTCGCCAGAGAGACAGAGAGAGACAGAGAGATCGAAAGTGAGAAATCACCCCCCAGAGGGGATGGCCATGCCGCAATCCCTTCTCCTCCGTTCTCCTCTCGGGATCTTGGGCATGCATGCACATGCGCCGGGCATGAGTTTAAGCCACCGGGTCCAGGACTTGAACCGCGGCCAACTACATGGGAGTCCAGTGACATAGCCATTATGCCAACTGCTGGTCCCCAGATTTTTTTTTTTTTTTTAAATTGGAAGATTCAGAAGCTGCTAAGTGTTCTGGGTCCTACAGAGAATATGCAGGCACCCGGCCCCTCTGGGAGAAGACCTCACACCCCCCAGATGTCCCGAGAATCACTTCCACTCTAGTCCTCATAGAGCTGTGATGGACAAAATGTAGACAGCAGAGGAATCACCTGGGAAACAGGCTGGCAACCCTGCTTCCAGGTCCTCCCCGGGTACCTCCCCGAAGTGATTCAGGACTTGGGGATGAGGCTGAGGAGTGTGAACTGTGGTGTCTCTGCAATAGTGCTTCAAAATGGCAGTGGGACTATGCAAAAACCAAGACAACGAGCTAGCAACCGGCATAGGGAGCTTGGGATGAAAGTCCTGAAAAGAGATCCCACTTGTACTCACACTTCCCCTCTCTCACTAGGAACACGCAGCCCTTAGCAGAGATGAGATCCATACAAGGAAAGACTCTTAGCCATTCACTGCTCCCCAACAAGAGCACTACACTTTCCATCCAAAGCTGGGGAACCGAAGCCCCATGCAAGGACCTCTCCCAGCTGCAGCAGCCAAGAGCAGCCATCAGCTCTACCTTGGAGCCTGGTGGCCTCAATAGCCTGCACAGTAGAGTCTGAGGTCATCATGGAAGATGCTGGAGGAGCCAGAGCAGGTTTTGGACCACTGTGCCACCACATCTTCGCCCCAGCTCTAAACATATCACTCCGACTCCTCAAGGACCCTTTCCAGGTCTCCACTTGAGAAAACATCTCCGGTGGAACTGGTTCTTTCTGGACTGGCCTCATCAGCATGCCTTGTGTGTGGCTCTTCCTGGGGCCCCAACATAAAGTAATCTACACTCAGCACTCTCACCTGCAAAATGGGAATCCTGCCACCTGCTTACCTCGTAGAACTTCTGTGGGACTTTGCAGTAATATAGGATAAAGCATTTTGGAAATTGTAAAATATTGCCAAAAACATTATTAAAATTAAAAAAATAATAATAATTTGGGGCCAGTAGGTGGTGTCGTAGATAAAGAAAATGGATCCCACATGACTGACTGCATGGTTAAAGTCCCAGCCTGGAAACTTGAAAAACATGCTGGGCAGACGTGCAAGCATGCCCAAAATCCCAAGAGAAGAATATAGGAGAAGGGACTATGGCATGTCCATCTGCCCTGGGCAGGAGCGCTCGTTCTCTCTCTCTCTCGCTCTCTCTCTCTCTCTGTATCCATGAACACATGCATCCTTTAGCAAAATAAATATATCAATAACTTAAGCCAAAATTCCTCCAGTTCCTAATTTTATACCTCAGATGGAACATTCATTGTCTAAATAAATTTTATTAGGTTGTTGGGAAAGTCATGGCATATTTTTCTATGCAAAAATGCATCATGGGGACCAGCAGTTAGCGTAATGGCTATGTCGCTGGACTCCCACGTAGTCGACCACGGTTCGCGTCCCAGACCCGGTGGCTTAAAACTCACGCCGGGCGCATGTGCGTGCGTGCCCAAGATCCCGAGAGGAGATTGGAGGAGAAGGGATTGTGGCGTGGCCATCCCCCCTGGGGGGTGATTTCTCACTTTCTGTCTCTCTGTCTGTCTCTGTCTGTCTGGCGAGTGCACACGCCCTATAGCGAAAACCTCTCAAAAAAAAAAAATGCATCATGAATTTCCCAATGACCCAATCATTCCAGAAAATGTAAAATACCAGGTAGATCAAAGAAAACATCTCTATAGGCAGGGTTTAGTCTGGGTGGCGCCTGTCTGTGATTCCTTAGAAGGTCAGGTCTTAGGGACTGGCCCTGTAGCACAGTGGTTAAGGGTCATGCAGAGAAAGTCAGACCCTCATGACCAATCAGAGTTCAGGTCCTGATCTTGAAGATTTGAAAAACATGCTGAGTACATTCCTGACAAAATGGAAAACTGGAAAAAAAAGATTACGGCATGACAAGGCCCTATTGTTGGGTACTTTCTCTCTCATGTGCATGCACACACCCTCTGGCATTAAAAAAAATTAAAATAAATTAAAAAAAAAAAAAAAAAAGGCAGTCAGGTGTTAGAAGACCTATGTTCTTTTTTTCTTTTTTTGAAGAGAGATTTTTGTCATACGGCATGCATGCTCTCCAGAGAGATAGCAAGAAATCACTCCCCGTAGGGGATGGCCACACTGCAATTCCTTCTCCGCCAGTTTCTTCTTGGGATCTTGGGCATGTACGCACATGTGCCCAGCATGAGTTTTAAGCTGCCAGGTCCGGAACTCGAACCACGGTCAACTATGTGGGAGTTCAGCAATATAACCATTACACCATCTGCTGGTCCGAAGACCTATGTCCTGTATGTCCCTCGGCTTCCTCTGGCAACAAGCAGGACAACCACTAACTACATACAAAAACCTATTATACTGTAAAAGCCTATTGCACTGTGAAGACAAGTCCCCACACCCTCCCACTGTCTGAAAACCCTCCCCACCAACTAAAGTATATGGACAAGAGGCTCAGAGAGACTGACCAGTAGGCTGGACGTTGACCACAGCTCCCTCGGAACGCTTCCGGGTCATAGCATACCATGACCCATCCGGATCCTGGATCCACTCAGCAGCCTCGCAGTAGAACTCGCCCTCGTCAGAAGGTTGCAGGTGGAAGATGGTGAGGCGGAAGGTGGTCCTCCCCAGCTTGTCCAGCCGCACCTCCCCCAGGCTCTGCCTCTGGGCATATTCACTGCTGGAGTGAAGCACGAAGTCCCGACTCAGGGAAATGACCTCTACCGGCTTCTCACCAGCTTTCTGCCGCAGCCAGGCCACAGACAGGTGACTATGCTGGAATGTCTCTGAGGCCACCTCACAGCTGAGCTCCAGCGGGTCCTGCTCCACTTTGTGCAGAGTCTGGGGCACAGCGGTGGCCTGCAGGGTGTCGGGGATCACTGCAACAGAGAAACAACCCGAGATCACACAGTGCATGGTCGCAAAACCACAGGTCACAAGCGCACGGTCACAAAGCCACAGGCTCTTTCGGAGCTAAGCTCCACCCTGGTGGACATCACTACCACTGCATCCCTCAGCCTTCAACAATCACTCAAGGTCACAGACAGCGTTAGGCACCACCCACAGTCTTCTGCAGGGACCTGGAAGGCATTTTTTGACACGTACACTTATCTGTTTCATATTTTAACAACACTCTGATAAAACATGGATTGTATTTTGTTTTACATGAAACATGAACTCTAAAAATACTTTGTAAGAAGAATTTTCTTTTAGGTCAAATAAGATTTATTGATTTTGGCTTTGAGATACTTTATTTTACTTCTGACTGATCTTCAAATGAAAATGGCTACTGAACTTTCAGTTGTCCATTTCTATATAACGTCCTCATTTTCCCCCTTCTCCCTACCCTGTCTTCTCATTCTCCACATTACTTCAGCAATGCATTGCCCTAGGAAGGCTATTTGTTTTTAAAATAAATATCTTTGGTAGAGAAAAATCATCATTATTACCTATTTTTAATAAATATAATTTTTTAAAATAATTCACCAGCCAAAGTGGTCTACCCAAAAAGAAAGTCACAGTACAGGGATGATCTGGCATGGGAAGAGACTTCCTTCCCGGTCCCTTGGTCAAGCGTTTACCATGATCCTTACATCTTTCTGGAGATTAAGCACTACCACCTCTCTGTCTGATGAGGGCACCCCAATCACAAGTGTGTGTCTGTTTTCTCCCTGTACACATCCCAGGATTGGGTCTTAAAGGCCTCCTGGGATATAGACTTGTTAGAATAAGGAAAAGCAAACAAAGGACAGTATTTGTGTTAATAAAAAAAAGTGTCAACACCGCTTGTTTAATTGGGATAATAAAACTAGAAATTAAGACTTCAGCAAAAAAGCAACAAAAACAGAACAGCCTTGATATTGTTTAACCCTATTATAGCAGCAAACATGGTGGCCAGTGCTATGCACACTGAAAGCTCCCTAGTCCCTCTGCTCAAGCTTCCTCCATCATTCAAGAAGTTAAGAGGTTCACAATTCCTATTCAGGGAGACAAAGGACCTGCACATGCCCTGGAGGTCTGAGCAGGCCACAGGGGCTTCCGGATTCGGCAGAGCCCCATGCATCTCGGAGCCTGACCAAGGGCCCATCCATTCCTAGGGGTTTGCTTCTCTTCCAACTGATGTCAAATACTTCATCTTCTTCATCATTGTTCAGATCAAGCACAAATGTCCTTGCCTTATATTTTCATATCCACTTTCACTAACTACCTCCAGGATTAACCTTCTCTGAAATTCTCAGCAACTGCATTAGGTCTTTTGTATATGTTGGCCTCAACCTTACATTATTTCCAGGTGAACATAGAGATTTTGTTCCCTTCTGGTATGTGTTAACCCCTAAGATATTTGAGGAGCTTTAGTGCTTTTGTAAAAAAAAAAAGATTTTTTAAATTTTATTTAACTTTATTTATTTATTTATTTTAATTTGACCAGGGAGAGACAGAGAGTGAGAAAAAACCACCAGGTCCAGGACTCAAACCGTGGTTGGCCATGTAGAAGTCCAGCGCCCTCAACCACTATGCCATCTGCCGGCACCACAATTTTTTTTTTAAGGTTAAATGTACGGTATGAAACAAAGCTGTACTTCAAAAGAAGCAACTCAGGCCAGACACTGGTCATGTGAAAACAGCATCTCCTTACCCACTAGGTTCATCTTGGCACTGTAACTCCCAAAGTACCGCTCGTCGGTGTTGGGTGTGTGACATTCATACTCTCCCGCATCCCGGGCCTGGAGATCCGTGATGTGCAACAAGGCCGAGTTCCCCTGGACTCTCTCCACATAGATCTTCCCACTGCGCACACGCTGGGTATAGATGGCGTAAGGGAAAGAGGAGTCCACAGTGCTGACGATCTGCACCTCGCGCTCCGGGGCAGAGGGCAGGTAAATGGACCACTGGAAATTCTGCTCGGAAGGTCCCTGGTAGCCACTCACGTTGCACCAGATGGTGATGTGGGAGCCCTCCGTGCGGTACAAAGGTCCTTCCTGGACGGTGACCTGCCGCTGTGCTGACACCACACCTACGGGGAGAGACACACACAACGTTCTCATTTATTTCTCAGACCAAAATGCAGAACAGCAGCCATCTCCAAAGGGTTTGCTATTTGCGTGACATGACAATAATATAAATAGCTTACTGGCCCTTTCAGAGGTGCTCTGTGATTTATAAATATTAATTAAAACACTCTGCGGTAAAGCACTGTCCCTAATTTGCATATATGGGAATATGATCATGTAAGGATGTGGTTTTGTTATATATTCACGGCTGACCCTTGGGAATTTCATTTAGTCCCTCTGTTTGTCACTGATGTGGCAGTTTTATATCTATTTATTAATACTGTTTATAAAGTTTTTAATAAAATTATCAGGAAAAGTTGAATCCTTGGCACAAATTCAAAGGAAAATAAATAAGGATGAGCAGCTTGCAATCTGGCTGAAATTAAATGCTCCTTCCTTGACAGAAGCACTGGTGGGAGACAGTTCCGGGCCCTTTATTTTGGTGTTGCAACCTTCTTTTTCAAATGCAGCCAGTCCCTTTCACCCACTGAGGAGCATTCCTTAGCTGGTCTCCCCCCACAGATGGAGGGGGATCTAAGCTCCTACAGGCTGCTGCCCTTTTAAGCAGAGCACACACAGACAGGAATGCCAAGGGCTGAAACAAGTCCTGCTGCCCAGATTCCCACAAGCCGATGAAGGGGAAGTGACAGTGTGCTGCACACCTGTGACAAGGACCGTCCGCTGCCCCAGAGTTCACAGCTCTGACTTGCTCACCAGCCCCTGCCTTCTGGCTGCAATACAGTTCTCCAAAGTCACTTCTGCCTCCCTCTCCATGTTCTTTTTTTTTTTTTTTTTTTTTTTTTTGGAGAGGTTTTTGCTATAGGGCACGTGCGCTCGCCAGACAGAGACATAGAGACAGAAAGCTAGAAATCACCCCCCAGGGGGGATGGCCACGCCGCAATCCCTTCTCCTCCATTCTCCTCTCGGGATCTTGGGCACGTACGCACACACGCCCTGCGTGAGTTTTAAGCCACTGGGTCCAGGACGCGAACCGCAGTCAACTACGTGGGAGTCCAGCAACATAGACATTATGCTAACTGCTGGTTCCCCCCTCTCCATGTTCTTAACACAGCATCCCTGGCAGACCAAGTGTGTGGGAGGGCAGAGATCAAATATGGGGAGTTTAATGTCTCATGCCATGCCAACAAGACACTGTGCCCAAGACACTCAGAAGATGGGAGCGGGCCTGTAAGGTGGTAGGAAGAGCAGGTTAGTTCCAGACACAGCTTTGCCACGAATTAGAACTGGCCATGTCATCTTGCACAAGTTGCTTTTTCTCTCCAGATCTCCATCAAATACGGGGAGTTTAATTTCTCATTCCACAGGAATGCGACACTGTGCCTGAGACATTCAGCTCTGCTTATCTCCTTATCCATCCTATCTAGCTACCTGGACCACTGGAAATTCTGCTTCAGGGGATCTCTTTATCTGCCTACCTACTTATTATTTTAGTTTTGCTATGAGGTACTGCACTCACCAAAGACAGAAAGAGATAGAGAGAGGGAAAGTGATAAATCACCCCACACACATACAGTGGCGATGGCTACCACTGCAATCCCTTCTCCTCTATTCTCCTCACAGGATTTGGGGCACGCAAACACATGCACCTGGCCTGTGTTCAAGCCACTGGATCTTGAGCACAAACCCTGCTACTCCATGTACGATACTTCTGCCTTAACCTCCAGGCTACCTTCTGGCTCTTGATCTCCTTATCTATCAAATGATTTCTGAGAAGGCTTTTGAGAGGACTAGCATGTGTTCAAATGCTGACTGTCACTGATCAGCTGTATCCTTCATTCAACTGCTTAACCTTGTCCCCAGACCTCAGTTTCCTCATCTGTAAGATGGGGACTCTAACACATGCTCCATAGTTAGTGAAAAGACTGAATGAAATGGCATCTATTAATATAAAGCCCCTAGAACAAGGTCTAGCCCACAATTACCCCTCAATAAAGGGCTCTAGCTAAGGCTCTTCTGGCTGGAACAGTTTATGGCTGGTTTCCACAGAGGACAGTATTTGGCCAATGATCCCTCAAGGACATTTCAATGGCCTCTTGACAATGACACCATTTCTGGGCTACCCACCTCCACCCACAGCTGCAGCCACTCCCTTGAAAGCGTCCCTCTTCCCCCAGAATGGGAATGACAGCTGCCCCGGGTATAAACCTGTCTGAAGTGGATCCAGCTGGTGAAAGTCAGGATAGTTCAAATACTGGGGGGATCAGCTCTCAGTCCAGCACGAGTGTCTGTGCCTCAAAATAGGCTGATGTAATCTACAAGTGAAACACCTCAAAGGAAAGGCCTGTGGCTTACAGACTGCTCTTCTGCAGTCTTTTCTTTCAAACAAAGTCTTACATGGTACCTCTCTTGGCTTCAGGAGAAGCAGGGAAAAAAAAAAAGATGATAAATCAACAGGACAAAGTGGTGTGCAAATTTATTTGATACACTATGGTTGATACTATCATTTCTATAATGTCACTCAGAAAACAATTCGTTAGTGATTTTCAGTATGTTAAAATGTGGTGTATAACATTTTGACTATGGGTACTCTTTTGATGACAATTAAAATATGTATACACATACATAACAAGTCTGCAGTACTCCTGAATCCCAGAACACTTCAGAAACAATTTAACCACATTCACATTAAGGTCTCCTTTGCATTTCAGAGGACAACCATTCCCCACCTGCGGCAGAGAAGGCTGGAGGCAGGGCAGTGTACGCCAGCATCTCCCTTTAGGGAGACTGATTCTGAAGCCTGGACCCACACTGTAATCCCTGGGGAGCTTTAGAAAACTAACAGCACCTAGAGCCACCCACCGGATTCGATCTGGGCTACAGGCTGGCCATTTGGGTTTTTAAAAGCTTCCCAGGTGATCCTATCCAGTAGTAGTAGGGTCAAGAACTGCTGTTTTAAAAGGTATCTTAACCTACATGGCGCCAAGCAGGTGCCCACAGGAAAGAACGCATCCTCACTTAAGGTTCTTGATAGCTTTAAGTGCCTCCCTTCTGCAAAGCCTCTACAATGGTTTGGTTCAAGATCCTCCTCTAGCCTTCCCCTGTGCAGATCCTTCAGGTACCGGCCATTGTGATGCAATGCAGAGTTTACCCAGAGTGCATTCTATTTACAGACCTTACAAAAGCACTTGACCAGAGGATCATACACATCCCCTCTGCCCCAAGGTAAATAGCGTTAAGTGGCCTGAATGAGCCAGGGCACTAGGGTCAAAACAACTTGTCTAAGCTGGAAGCAAGTTATAAACTGCCTTGACAAATAAACAAATATTAGACTGGACTTTAACCACACACTTTCAACTACACCTGTTCATTAAATCACTCCTTAATTTCTCATCTCCTCAACAAAGGGCCTTTGATCCCTGAAAATATTATTGCTCTCAGGAAGTGGATCTTAATATAGAAATAAATATTAACTTTTCTTCTCAGTAGTTTAATTCCTCTTCCACACCTGACCCCCGATATCCTTGCCCATGCTATGTAGATCTCTGCAGCCCTCAAACAGACCCAGGTCCCCAATGCCGACCAAGGCAGCATGTCTTCATGGCTCCCTTCCATCATTCTCCTCAGCCTATGACAGAAGGCTTTTCCCAGGCAAGGATCACTTTTTATAAAAATAACCTTAACTTTAGACATTCTGTACTCTTGGGATTACTTTGCAATAAGCAAATCTCACTTCTGTAATGTAAAAAGAAAGATCAAAGTGTTATAGAAAATTACATCTTAAAAAACTAGAGCTGGGTGATAGGATCACAAGCAATTTTTATTTTCTTTATATTTTACTCCCTCCCCAATCTTCTGCAATAAGTATGAACTAGTTTTGTAACTAGGAAAACAATTTAACAACAAAAATTTTTTAATGCATGATTGCTACATAAAATTTCTTGTGGGGCCGGCTTCATGGCCTGGTGGTTAAAGCAGCCAGATCCCATGTGGTAATCATGCAGTTCTAATCCTAGACCCAGACACGTGTGCATGCCCGAAATCCTAAAAGGAGAGAGAGACATAGAAGGGACTGGCACCATGACCATGCCCGAGGAAGAGGTGCTTACTCCTCTTCCTCACTGTCTCTCTCTGTCTCTGGCAAGCACACATGCTCTCTAGCAAAAATAAACCAAAAAGTTCTTCTGTATGCACTATTATGGTATAATAAAAACATATATTTGGTCTTTGTCCCTGGTTCCTGTCCCTGAACTCCTAAACAATTTTCCTGAGTGATAGCAGTCTTTTGTTATTCATAAAGAGACCCTTTTGATCATATCAGTTTATGCAAACAAGGTGACTCAAGGTGGGCCCTTGGATAGTTTCAAGGGTGGTCATGCTTACAGGGTTAGAACTTTCAACCTGACCTCCACACCTCTGAGGGCAGGATAGAAAGGAGATCAAATTCAATCACCAAGGACAAATAATTTCATCAGTCTAGCCATGGAACGAGACCCATATAAAACCCCTAAACTAGGGGTTAGGAGGTTGATAAACACATCGACATGGTAGTGCGTGGTGTACCAGGAGAGGGTATGGAAGCTCTGCATTAGGCCCCACCCCCCACCCTCATACCTTGCCCTATCACTGAAGAAGGCTGACCTATATCACCAATAGGAAATGCAAAAATGATGGACTGTGATTTCCAAAGCTAGGTCATAAAAGGACAGCACTGTTTCCGCCTTGCCTCTCGGATCACGTAGGCTGAAAAAAGCCAAGTGACAGTCATGAGGAAATCAAAGCAGTCCTATGGAGGGGTCACACAAAGCCTCGGGCCAATGGCCAGCACTAACCTGTCAGCACCGACTAAGCCACAAAGTGGAACCTCCAGCCCTAGTCAAGCCTTCAGACGATAGGAGCCCCAAGACGATACCTGACTGCAACCTCTAGGAGGCCATGCAGGTTAAGATGCTACTGAATTTCTGAACTTAACTTACTGAAACTGTGTGAGATAATCAATGCTTGTTGTTTTCAGCCTTATGTGTTGGGATTACTCACGACGCGCCAATACGTAACTATTGGGTTGCTGGAAAAGTCAAAACATATTTTTATGTTTTTCTATGCAAAAAATGCATCATGACCTTTCTGACAAGCCAATAATATAGACATCTTCCAGGTTCTACGATTGAATGCAAAATTATATTACATACGCGTGGCTATTTTATGGGAAAAGAGTCCATAAATTTCAAGAGCATCAAAGAGATTCGAGACTGAAAAAAGATTACATTCGCTACTTCAAATAATAAATGGTCAATGGGCAAAGTCACACCCTTTTAGACTGAGTATATTTTTCTTTTTAAGATTAACTTATTTATTCATTCATTTATTTTAATTTGACCAGAGATACACACACACACACACACACACACACACACACACACTGAGAGAGACAAAGAGAGAGAGGGAAAGTGAGAAAGCAAGCCACCAGGTCCAGGACTCGAACTGTGGTCAGCTATGTGGGTATGTCTAGTGGTTTAACCACCACACCACCTGCTGGGCTCCCTTTTCGTTGTTTCTTTATTAATGGTAGAGTGTGTGCACATGCACTTGATAATTAGAGTAAGCAAGAGGGAGAGAGAAGAGCACCCTACACAGGGTCTGATCATGTTACAATCCCCTCCTGTTCTTCCAGTCAGATCTCAGGCATTTGCTCCTGTACCTACATATTTTCAGGCTGACGGGGCTGGGGATTTGAACTGCAGTTGCCACAGGGCATCCTGCTTCTCTTGAGTAAGTAGCCCTTTATGGATATTCCATGGAGCTGGCCCTAGACTGAGTTTTGACAGTCCCCAGTCACACAAATATATGGTATCATTTAACTAGTTTTTCAAGATATTGTTGTCCAAGAAAATTCCCACCTTTTGCCTATGCTAAAGCCCAAGAGGAATCTGGCCAGGCACTGTGTGATTCAGGAGTTGGTGAGCAGGGAGGGGCCAGTGTGCCTGAGAAAGCCAGGAATATGCCTTTGCTCAGGGACCTACATCTCTCTAGGCACAGGATCCAGTTTACATATTCAACATGCATAACTGAACATGTCCAAATGTCAAAAGAATCTACCTCACCACCTTACACTGACCCTTCCAAACTGTGGCTTCTCCCATCAAAGTCACTCAGCAAGTCAGTGGGTGTGCAGAGGTTAAGGTGGCTGGATCCCACACAGCCGACTATGCAGTTTGAGTCCTGGGCCCGGTGGCCTGAAAAACACAGTAGGGCTGTGTGCATTCCCAAAATCCTGAATGGAGGGAGAAATGGAGAAGGGACTGTGGCATGACAATCCCCATAGGGAGTAATTTTTTTCTCTCTCTTTTTTTGCCTCTCTCTCTATCTCTGGCAAGCACGTGTACTCCCTGGCGAAAAAATTATAAAAAGCTTACCCAACATCCTGCGGATGCAAATTCTGCATGTGACTCAATCACACCACTATATTTCTTTATCTACAAAATGAGAGTAATCTAATGTACCATGTATCAATCTCCCAGGGAACCCTCGAGATCAAATTATACCAGAAAGCTACCAAATAAATATTTTAAAATTTCATCTTGTTTTTACCAATGTGAGATATCAATCTAAATGCAGGAGAGCTCTGTTAAGTACAAGAGCATTAAGAAGAACATTAGGCCCAGCTGCGATAGAGTGCTGCTAGGATGCCATGGTACAATAGAAGCCAGACCACATGGGGGGCCTGGGTTTGATTCCTGGTTCAGCCTCAAGGCTGGGCATCACAGCCTGCACTTGGAATCCCAGCAACTGACGGAGAACGAGGGAGGAGGATCTCAAGCTTGAGTCTGGTCTGTACAACAGAGAGAGACTCTGTCTAAAAAGAGTCAGACATGGTGGTGCATGCCTGTAGCCCCAGCTGGAAGGCTGAGGCAGGAGAATCCCAACACAGCAAGACCCTGTCTTTAAACGGAAAAAAAAAAAAAATATGTTTAACTTTGGCTTAAAAATCAAAAGCAGAGTATGTAACAAAGTGATGTCTTAAATAACTCCTGTACCTAAAATAAAATGACCAAGCAAAACATGAATGACAGTAGACTGAGTCGCTGAGTGGTGAGAATATGTATGAGCTTCCTTCTGTCCTATTACAGGAGTAACAACACCTCCTGTTCTCTGTTTTCCCCTTTTTTAAATAAGCAAATACATGTTTCAAGTATGTGTAATGAAGATAAATGACCACGATGATTAGCACTTTAGTGCACCAGGCACTGTCCTAACTGCTCTACATACATCATCTCATTTAATCCTCCCAGCCACGGAATGAGGTCGATTTCATTACAGCCACATTTGCCAGATGAGGAAATGGTCTTCGGGGTTAAGT
This sequence comes from Tupaia tana, assembly GCA_026018925.1. Lineage (NCBI taxonomy): Eukaryota > Metazoa > Chordata > Mammalia > Scandentia > Tupaiidae > Tupaia > Tupaia tana. The sequence continues at coordinate 84,685,132 of JAKSZU010000004.1, forward strand.
AGCTTTCTCCGTGACACAGAGAGTGACTAATCGTTCTCTCAGTTTGTGGCTCACACTGATGTGCTCTGTGACTATCAGGGATGAGTGATCAGGCGCTGATGGGATCTGCTGCCCACTTGGTCCTGAAGGCCAGGATGAGGAATCTATAGAGTCTCATGTCAGTGATGGGAACCTACCTGCTACGGCAGGCGGAATAGGTGGAGACCAGGCCAACTAAGTGCTTCATAAACCTTAAAGGCTCCAGAGTGCGAGCTGCCAGGAAGGCCACTTTATCTAGCACAACAGTGACAATGTCTGGGGATCCCCATTTGTCAGCATCAGCCAGGGAAAGACAAGAAGTGGCATGAGCTAAAGAGCTTTTCTGACCCCTCTCCAGATCAGCGGACAACTAGACCTTACTGATAATGACAGGCAGCACCTATTGTGCCCTGCCCAGAGACCTAGCATTGGTCCAATTCCTATGAAGGCATTACCTAATTTTAATCCTCATGGTCACTTCACAAATGCAGAACCTGAGATAAGAATTTGAGGAGTAAATGAAGCCTAGCTAAAGACACCTGCACCATGAAAGGCACCTTTATGAAGAAGGGCCCCCGCTAGGTCAATGTCACCACCACCCAGGGATAGTCTAACAAAGTTCAGATGGCACAGAGGAGTCACCAAGCCAGAACAGCTCAAGGCCCAGCCTTTCTAGACCACAGGCACAAGGACCTACATCTGGGTCCTTACTGTCATTAAAAATGTCCCTAGGCCCAGACATCTGTCCCATATGTTCAAGTGATGTGTCACAACCCAGCAGCAAACCCAAAAAGAGAACTAACTCCTGAATCTTCTCCCTCACTGGCCTCCCACAGCATGGCCTCAACTGTGACACTCTGGATCAGTTACTCAACCCCTCTGCACCTTGATTTCTTAAGATGGTATCATCTTTATAGCATTATTGAAGGACTAGATGAGTTGTTACATTTAAAATGGAATTCCTGGTACATAGTAAGTGCTCAGTGAATGTTAAGCCACCAACCACAGCAGCAGTGGTGATCCTAATTCTAGCTGTGGAATTCATTTCTCCTACACATGGCGGGTTGCATCTTCCAAACATGGCAGTGAAGATAGCTCCTGCTCTTTTGCTCTTAGACCACACTCTCATCATTTTGCTGGCTGGAGCCATGAGTCACCATGTAAGAAGTTCAATGGCCCCAAGGCTGCCATGCTGTGAGGGAGCTCGAGGCACACAGAGAGACAACAGGCGAGAGGCAGGTGCTCCAGCCCAAAGCTCACCAGAGCTCTCAATCCACAGCCATGGACATGAATGACCCTCCACTGTTGAGCTGCCTCCTGGCTGGGAATCTTCCAGCTGAGGTCCCAGCCATGCCTGCTGTGCCCTGCCCAAACTCTTGACCCACAGAGACTGTGAGCACAACACAGGGTTGGTTTAAGCCACTGAGTTTTGCAGTAATATGTTACACAGCAACTATAACTGGTACCTACACCAAACCTTCAATCAACAATTTTTCAATATAATAGGACAGATACCAGGACAGAAAGTGTGAGGGAGAGACGAGTAAGATAGTTTTATCCTAGGATGCAAAGAAATGCAAAGAAATACACAAAACTGGCCCAGACACTGTAGTGCAGGGGTAATGCAAGTGCCCTGCAAGGCTGGAAGCCATATGGCTGATGGAGGCTTCAGATCTCTGGGTCAGCTTGAAAACACCCTGGGCATTAAAGATGTCCAGGATCCTGAGGAGCTGGAGGACTGAAGAAAAGAGATCGAGGTATGATGAGAGCCTGTCAAGGGCACTTATCTCTTTCTCTCTGTCTTGCACACACACATTCTATCATGAAAAAAATTTTAAATACAAGTTAATTGTTATTACACAAGACACGATGACAGTGAGGTGCAAAGTGCAGGGTTAAGCTTTCTTAGAAGGAGAGAGTGGGTCCATAAAGGCTTCTCAGAAGTGTTGACATCTGAATTAGGTCTTAAAGGAGGCAAGGGAAAGTAGAAACCAGGTGAGCAGGGAGATATGCTCCAGGATCGGTGAGAAGTCTGCTGAGGTCTCTGTCCCATGACTGGAGGGCACATCGGTGCCAGGTGGGAAAGGGCACTGAAAGGCATACTGAGCCTCCTCAGGGTCAGGGGAAACTAAGAAGCTAATGGAGATAAGTAAGAGACAGATGAGATTTATGCTCCGAATCATCCCCTCTGGAGGCAGGTGAGGCACAGGGCAGAGGGCAAGACTGGAAGCGGGGAGACCAAATTAACAGTCAAGTGAGACAAGATGAGGGCCTGGCTCGCTTCGAAGTCCAAGGGCAAAAATATCATTCATTCAATCTTTCTTTTATCTGAATTCCCCAGCGCTCCCTAAAATAGAGCTGGTCTAAAGATAATGATTAATAAATGTTAAATTATTGATGCCGCTTCTAAGAAGGTGTGATGAACTGCTACAGGCCCAGCCAAGAAGACTGCAAACCAATGATTCACTTCTTCCGAGCCCAGCTTTGATCTTTCTGACATCTGCAGTGCTGAGTCACCAGGCTGCCGGAGGTCCGAGATCAAGACCTTTAGCTCCTGGGCCTCCAGGCTGGCTCCCTGCTCTGAGCTGTTGCCTAATATACTCATTACTAAATGCTGAAGTGGCCTCCTTAGAGGACTGCTAACCTATGACTTCAAGAATATTTTAAACATTATATTTACTTAGATTAGGATATTTACTTAATTTTTTAAAAAAATTGGAATAGTACAAGTTTTCCACCTCTTCTATCACTACTACTAATCCTGCTTCCCCCTCATTTCCCCAGAGATGTCCCTACTTTGTGATATATTTCTCCAGACTTAAAAGAAATACTGTCAGGGGTCCAGACAGTGGTAAAACACAACACTCTGAGGCTGACCCTCATGGGAAGGTTCCCTGCTTGTGTCCAGAGGCCTCTCTGAATGTGCATGCCTATGATTCAGGGCAGGAGAGGATCACAACGTCGAGACTCTGTTGGAACTGCCTGTCTGCCTGGCCCTCCCTCTCTCCTCTCTCTCTCTCTCTCTCTCTCTCTCACACACACAAACTTCAGAAAATGCCTTTACATGTAGATACATGTAGCCACCGAAAATACACCGTATTGTTCAGCAATTTTTATACAAACATTATCCTCCCTTACATTAAGTTACACTACTTGGGGCCAACAGGTGGCTCAACCATGGTTTGAGTCGTGGACCTTGCTTTCTCACTTTCCCTTTCTCTCTCTCTCTCTCTCTGGTCAAATTAAACTAATAATAATAATAATAATAATAATAACAACAACAAAATAATTCTTTTTTCAAAATTATGCTACTTGATTTTCCTGCATAGTGTTTTTGAGATCAGCCATAGTTCTGATTCTTTCCTTCCATATAGCTTCACAGTGTTTCATTTTGGGATTTTACCACATCTTATTTATCCCCAGACTGATGAACATTTAGGTTACTTCTCACTTTTTTTTTTTTTTTGCTATAACCACTAAGCCCACTCTCTCTCTCTCTCTCTCTCTCTCTCTCTCTCTCTCTCTCTCGTTATTATTGAAGAGAATATGTATACTCACCAGAGAGAACCAATGAGACAGAGCAAGAGAGAGAGAAAGAACTCTCCACTGGGGCACAGCCATACCACAATCCCTCTTCCTCCCTTCCTCCATCTTGTCAGGACTTTGGGCATGCACACACATGCACCTGACGTGTTCCTCAAGCCGGCAGAGCCAGAAATCCAACCATGGTCAGCCATGTGGGCTCTGCTTTCCCAATCAGTAGGCCAAGGGACTAGACCAAGCCCTTCTCTTTGTACATGCCCCCTGCCTCTTGTCCTTCCCTCACCGGAATTTCTACAATCTAGCTTTCCTCCCCACAACCATGTAAACCACACTTTTAAGTCGTCCAGGCACCAGGATGGCCCAACCAACCACACTTCCTGCTCTTCTCCCTGGGCTCCTCTCTCTTCTCTCTCACTTCTTGGCATTACCCTCCCTACTCCTCTCCCAAGGCGCCCCAGAGTCCCACCCATCCTCTGGAAGCAGACTCTGGAATTCAAGGCAGCAAAGGAACCCAAACCAACCATGCCATGCCCCCAGAACAGACCCTTCTCTAGACTCCACCTGGATTCAAGGCAGCACACAATCGAAATGCTTGCCATTGGATGTAAGTGCCGTATTTGCTCTCTATGTGCTAGAGGGAATCAGATTACTTGCCTGTAAATGCTTTGCCTGTAATTATCCTGACCACTCTTTCTTCCCATCCGGTTTCACAGATAACGGAAATGGGCTGAGTGTCAGGCCCCTTTTCAGTGGGCAGACTTGTGGCACACCTCGCCCCTGCCTGAGAAGTCCAGCGACTCGGCGAGCCGCAGGCTCAGAGCAAGTTCCAGTAAAAGGCCTGTCATTCAGACCCAACAAACGCCTTGTTTCTTCTCACAGCATACATTTCCTAACAACTACTGCTGCTACTATTTTAGACTTCCTTTCTGGGCCCAGGATACCCCAGTTCCTCCAGATTTTCAGTCTGGTCTCCAGATTTTCAGTCTGGTAGAAAGGTGTCTGCTAAATTTCAAAACAGTCTCTTAACTGGCCATCGCCACCCTCCCTAGGTGGAGCAGAGTAACTCTTCTTTGGCCCTGTCACACACAGTCCTGTCTGGGCTTCCTGCTGAACACAGGCAGGGCTCCAGGGGGGCACCTCTCCATTCCCTCGTGGTCCCAGGAAGAGAAATGCTAAGCCCAGCCCTTCCTGCAACCGTGCCCGAAGAGCTTCTTCAGGCAGTCGGGATGCCTGCTCCCGCAAGCAGCAGAGGATGCAGTGGCCCGTGAGGGCTTTGCAGTAGCATGAGGATCAAGACCTGGATAGGAAGAGGTGGCTGTGGCTTCAGGAAGCCATGAGAAGTTGGTCTATCATGCCTCTCCACAGTGTCCGCCAGGCTGTCTCTCAACATCCAGGCTATGGGGGTACAGCATGACAAAGTGGGGCTGCCGAGCTGCCAGGCACACGGGCTCTGAACCAGGTCCCCGAGGAGCTGCAGAGCAGTTTCCTACTCCAAGTGCAGCCCCAGAAGGCGCCCAAAAAGCACGTCTGTGCAAATACAAATGCTTCTCTTCTCCCAACTGCACTCAAGGCCTCACTGGCCACAGCCCTCTTGGCCATGGTCCTTCGGCCTCCTAGAGCCACATCTGGGACCCTCTCAGTGGAATCTCCACCCTCCTGGATGTTGGCTGGAGCATCCCAAGCAGCTTGAGTGTACAGGCCGGCATGGGGAGAAGGGGTAAAAAGACACACTGTGGGGACCAGCAGATGGCATAATGGTTACGTTGCTGGACTCCCACATGGCCAACCACAGTTTGAGTCCTGGACCAGGAGGCCTGAAACTCACAATGGGCGAGGATGCATGCGAGCCAAGAACCTAAGAGGAGGTGGAGGAGAAGGGACTGTGGTGTGGCCATCCCCCGCGGGGGAGGGGAGGTGACTTCTTGCTTTCTGTCTCTCTGTCTCTTTTGCAAGCGCACATGCCCTATAGCAAAAATCTCTTTTAAACAACAACAACAAAAAAGATACACTATAGATTTCAGAGCTGCCCAAGGGTTTAGATGCCAGCACAGCTAGGTCCTCGAAGGACCAAAACTCGACACCTCAGTGGCTTCGACCACCCTCATCAGGACAAACTTCCCTCACTTAGTCACAGTTTCTGTGCTCCGAATACTCAGCTCATACGTGCCTATTGCTACTTCTGCATTTAACACTGTGGTTCTCAGGGCCAAGTCCCCAGGCAGCAAATCTCAATGGCTGTGGAACTTTTCCTAATCAATTCTCCAAAGCTGTAGATCCTGGGGATATTTATGGTATCAGCTCACCCTACACAGGTACGACCAGACTTACCCAGGTGGGCTTCTACCTTCCGTTATTTCATTACCCAGCACCCGACCACACAGGGCAGAAGAGACAATGTGGGTGGGGTGGGGAGAAGGATAGGACTCCCCTGCCATGAGCGTGGGTGGCCAGGCACCTAGAAATACGTCTACACACTCACAGAGCATAGCTGTCTACAGTCAACTAAAAATAAAGAGTCGAGAGCACCCATGCTTCTGGGATTTCCCCAAGCACCTGTTACTTACAGTAACACCCCTCAGCTTTTTTTTTTTAGAGGTTTTTACTATAGGGCACGTGTGCTCGCCAGACAGAGAGAGACAGAAAGCGAGAAATCACCCTCCGGGGGCATGGCCACACCACAATCCCTTCTCCTCCATTCTCCTCTTGGGATCCTGGGCACACACGCACACGTGCCAGGCGTGAGTTTTAAGCCACCGGGTCTGGGACTCAAACTGCGGTCGATTACATGGGAGTCCAGCGACATAGCCATTACGCTAACTGCTGGTCCCAACACTCCTCAGCTTTGACCTCCACTGTTGGTGGTTCAGTGCTTGCACTTTGCCCTCATCAACGGGCACTGCTGGAGTTGCCTGTGTTCCAATTCAACTCAGGGAACATGCGTGGAGCTTGACTGTGACAGGTAGTGGCTATGGGCCCCATTCCTTCTTACTAGAGGGCACAGATAAGGCAGCATCCCAGACTCCCACAGCAGAACCCTGGAAGCGGAGGTGCATTCTGCAGCAACCACAGGGCCACACTAGAGGTCCGGGTGGGGAGCGGGCTTCTAAGAGGAGCCTGAGGAATAAGCAACATCCCACGGAGGGGGGTTTATAGAAGCAGGAAGAGGTCCACTAAAAAAGAAGCAATTCAATAAATAACAGCACGTTCCCATGGGATGAAATATTACGCAGCCACTGAAAGTCACAGAGAAAAATATTTATGAACACCTAAAAATGCTGCAAACACATTACTGAGTAAAAGGGAAAAAAGGCTATAAAAACATTTGAATTGAAAGTATTTTTGTAAAGAAAACACCCACATCCACCCACATACCTCTATTTGTGTGTGAAAAAAAGTACTGAGCTAATAAAGAAGAAAATGCTCAAGGGTAGGTGAGTAATAAGGGATTGTTTTCTTTGTGGCTGGTGTTTTCTAAGCAATCTGCCCTCTGAATGGGCTGCCTTCATAATTAGGACAAACGGTCATAGCAATTTCTCAGACCACCTGGCCTCCTCACACCCCTAAAAAGGAATCAGAGAGAGGCGAGTATCTCAGCATGGATGACTCTGAGGTCACAGAAGTAGAGAAGGGAGGGGTGGGCAAGCAACCGAGGTGGGGGAGAGGAACTGATGTGGCATAGGGAAGGGGGTTAAAAAAAAAAAAAAGATGCAGGACCAGCAGTTGGAATAATGACTATGTCGCTGGACTCCCATGTAATAGACCACAGTTCAAGTCCCGGACCCAGTGGCTTAAACTCACACCAGGTGAGTGTGCATGCATGCCCAAGATCCCAAGAGAATGGAAGAGATGGGACTGCGGTATGGCCATCGCCCCTGGAGGGTGAGTTCTTGCTTTCTGTCTCTCTGTATCTGTCTTTATGGCGAGCACACGCGCCCTATAGCAAAAACCTTTCTCAAAAAATAAAAGATGGGCACAATTGGCACAACTGGCTAGAGCCACACTGGCCAGGTGAACCTGGCAGGTGTGTGAAGTGTTGAACGGTTAATCAGCTGCCCTCTATTTTAACTACATACTACTCAGGGGCCTGGCTGAACAGGTTTGACCTAATAAACTTTTTTAAAAAGCTATTTAGGTGCATTCCTAAAAAACTCCTTATTTTCCGAGTTATTAAACTTTCAGTTCTGTGTTGATCCCTTCAGAGTCCTCAAACGCGTCTCTTCTCTCCTCCTTCCAGGGGCATGCCTGTGTGCATAATGGACAGACACCTGCAGCCCTGATGAAAATCACTCTTCCAGGCTGCAAAGAAGGCACCTGAATGACAGGTGGCTTGAGGACTCTTGAGAAAGCCAAGGTTTGGGCATTAACATGCAGCCTGCCACTGACTTGCACAGGGTCGAGGACATGGCATACAGCACACGGCTGCCTCTCGATGCCCATGGAGAGTGGGCCCTGGAAGAACTGAGATGTGGGATGTGATTTGGTCTGTGAACATTTGCTGCTGGTCTGATAAGCAGCAAAGGTACAAAACTCTTTACCTTGGGTCAGCCACTGGCATGGTGGTTAAGGTGGCTAGATCCCATATGATTGACTACATGGCTGATTCTGTGGCCTGAAAGCATGCCAGGTGCATATGCATGCACGACCAAAATCCTGAAAGGAGAATGGAGAAGGGATTGAGAATGGAGAAGGGCATAGTCATCCCCGTGGAGTGTGCTTCCTCTCTTTCTCTTTCTCTCTCTCTCTCTCTCTCTCTCTCTCTCTCTCTCTCTCTCTCTCTCTCTCTCTCTTTCTGTTGAGCACAAGCACCTCACTGCAACTTTAAAAACAAAACAAAACCCTGCCACCTGGTGGCAAGCCCTGCCCAGATACATTAAGGAGCTCCCTAGACATACCTTCCTAATTAGGGACAAGGGTTGAGAAGCCCTCTTTGGAAGAGGCCAAAGATACACTGATGCATTATCCTGAAATAGAAGCATTTTCTCACAACTCAACCCATGAAGGGCTCAGAGAGACAGTCCACAGAAGAGAGGTTCCTTGTGCCACAAGCCTTCTTTTTCTTTCTTGTCATTTACCACAGGGTGCATGCAACTTGCTAGAGAGAGACAAAGAGAGAGAGAGAGAGAGAGAGAGAGAGAGAGAGAAAGGGAAAGGGAAAGAGAAAGCACCTCCTATGGGGGGTGGCCACACTGCAATCACTTCTCCATTTCTCCATCCTTTTGGAATTTTGAACAGGTACACACACGTCTGGTGCATTTTTCAAGTCACTATGTCCAGATTCAAACTGTAGTTGGCCATATGGGATCCAGCCTCCTTAACCACCACGTCACTAGCTGACCCAGTGAGGGCAGGGTGGGGACGGTGTGCCCAGGACCTCAGCAGAGAGCTGCTTAAATATATGCAGAGCTGCAGAAGGGAGCCCGTAGTGTGGCCTGATGGGCGGTGCGGTGTGCAGAGGCAGAAGACCAGCAGGACACTGTGGAAAAGGCAGAGCTAAGGTGGAGCTCGGTGCTATCCTTAAGGGCATGGGTGTTGGTCTGCGGGCAGTGGAAACCCACTGTGGGGTGTAAATAAGGGAATACGTGTTCCAAACCATACCTGGGAATGACAGTCTGGCAGGAGTGCTGGGAAAGGGGCCCTGGCAGAAGACTCCCGCGAGGGGCCAGGTGAGGGCTGCTCCCTAGGGGCAGAGGGGGCGATCTGGCAGAAGAGATGCTGAGGAAATGCGGTCAGGAGGCAAGAGCTCGAGGTTTCAGAACGATTCCCAGGGCTTGGGCAACTGTTGAAGGGAAGTTGAATGAGGTCATCACGGACAGAGAATCTAATCCCCAGGCCCACTCCCTCAATCACCTGGCCCTGTGCTCCTGAGAAACCACCTCCATCCAGCTCTCAGCAGGACAGAGGGAGCAGAGGCCAACAGTCATTCGGCTGAATGATGGCAACAGCCTCCAGACGAGAGGTGCCTCTGCCGGCCATGCTAGCCCATGGATTGATCTAAGAAAAGTGCCAGAAGCTGGTTCATTCAAGGTCATTTTAAAATATCTGGCATTCAATCTTTCTCCAAGCCTCCATCAGCTGCAGATCCCACCACTCCCAAATGAGCTTCATTCACCACAAAGGTCAAGACATAACTGAGGTTGGGGAGGGCAGAGCCCTTTCTTGGAAAGCGAGACTCCTAACTTGCACAACTCAGCCCGTAAAGGACTCGGGGAGACCGTGAAGAGACTGAGAGAAGAGGAAAGATGAACGAGACATTGAAATCAGAAAACCACCCCGCTAACGGGGGCTCTGATGATATATAGCTGTGAAGGTTATCACTTTGCTGGACTTGCACATTTAAAACAATACGTGGGAATCAAAGCCAGAAAGCGCTGACCACCCCAGAGGCCCCCCACCCCACCTAGTGCTGATCACGGAGTCATCGGTTGCCTCTGTGCACGGCCAGCTGAGATGTGAATGTGTGTGCAGGGGGAGATGCCAGCATCTCTCAGCAGCAGACTGTCATCGAATGGTGACATAGTCTCCAGGACTCAGGCAGCATCTCAAAACCCCTTTCAAGATAACTGCAGCATAACCAACCTCGCTGCATACTGAACAAGGAACCCTCAGAGGAAGGAGGGAAAAGGAAAACCCAGGAGGCAACGGATGGGCACGCGGATGCTAAAGGATTAGTTTTTAATTCTTCTCAACAATTCTTTTCCAGGCATATATTTCTGACTCCCCAAACTAGGGAAGGACATTAAAGGAAATCCATGCTCTAAGGGGAAAAGGAGAGATTGTACTCATTAACTCAGCGCTGACCTTGTCTGGCTGGATTAACTCGCCATACCTGTCCAGCCCACAGAGCCAGGCCCAGTGTGTGAAGGGAGAGCCCCAGGCCAACTCCAGCAAAGTAAAAAGCTACAGTGAGGAACAGAGGGGCAACGGACAGAAAGGGGCTTCGAAAAGTCCTAAATCCCCATCCTAGGGATGCTGACACGTGTGTGTTTACTGAGCTTTTTGATTTAGTTGCTAAGGCAAAATTCCAAAGGCAAAAGACGCTGGGCCCCAAGTGCAGTGTTTCTTCACTGCTGCTATCCCTGCCAGGCTCATTGTAAAGTAATGAATTTTGTGGACACTCGCGGAGAAAAAATAGCTTCAAATGCTATGGATCAATGCTGCGCACTGCAGAGATACCGTCTCCGGTTCTCTGAGCGGCATTTGGGTATTACGCAGAGTTCAGCTGCCATCAATCTGCCCCTTTGACAGCCAGCTAGGAAGTCAGCCCCAAGTCCAGGCGCAGCACCACTGTCCCACACGCCAGCCATGGGGATGCCCTAAGTTCGAGCCTTCGGGACCACAGCCAGATCAAGTGCTTCCCACCTCCTGCTCCAGGAAACCAGGGCACCTCAGGAGGTCACCATCCAGCCCAGAAAGTATAGCAGACTGGTTTTGGTTTGGGGTTTGGATATTTTTTTTCGGGGGGGGGGGGGGTGGATAATCCTTAAATAACCTTTTAATTTCTTCTCTATGGCCAAATTTCCTACATGCCAACTTAAAAAAATTTTTTTCTAAAAGAGGAAAAACACCTATCCAGTCTTTTTTTTTTTTTTTTTTTTTTTTTTTTTTTTTCTTTTTTTGGAGAGGTTTTTGCTATAGGGCGCGTGCGCTCGCCAGACAGACAGAGAGAGACAGAGAGATAGAAAGCAGGAAATCACCCCCCAGGGGGGATGGCCACGCCACAATCCCTTCTCCACTCTCCTCTCGGGATCTTGGGCACGCACGCACACGCGCCCGGCGTGAGTTTAAGCCGCCGGGTCCGGGACTCGAACCGCGGTCGACTACGTGGGAGTCCAGCGACATAGCCATTACGCTAACTGCTGGTCCCAACACCTATCCAGTCTTAAAATCATCTTTCAGCTCCAACATGGCGTACTTCTGTGATACCAGTGTTCAAAGCCCCTGGATTCCCCCTGAAGATAGAGATACAGATACAGACATATTTCCCCTATGCCAGGGAAAGGTACGTGTAACTGAAGCAGCAAAAAAATGAAATCCTATAAAGTCAAAATGAGCCAGCATGCAATGAATCTGACTTGAATTAAAAGCAACACTTAAAATTACAGGTTCAGGAATGGCTTGAACAGAATCCAAGGCTGACATTAGGAGTCCGCAGGCCCTGCCTTCCCGGGCCTGGAGAGGACTGATCGCGGCTAGGGAAGGGCCTCCACACCCCAGGAGCTGGAATGAGGCCGGAGAGCAAGAGGCCGCTGTGTACGGGGGCAGCATTGGATGGGACAGGGGACTGTCCCACGGGCTCACGTGAGACCGTAACCGCGGTGGTCTCAGAGGCAATGGTGTGAGAAACAGACTTAACTGGCAGTGTGTCCAGCCTTTGGTACCTTTTTTAATTAAACATGTGTGTATGCATTACATTTCTTATTCAAAAGTAAATGAGTAAAAATGCACATCACACCAAAGTGAAGTAAGGAAAATCAAAAAGTCAAAGATCATGTTAAATTTCTGCTAATAAAATGTCATCTAAAAAAAACTAAGGGGAAAAAAGGGAGGGGGTGCTTAAGCTACTGGAGAAAAAATGAAAGCACAGGCACCTCGCAGACCTGGCCAAACCCACCTCTCTTGTCCTCACTCGTCCACATCTGCCGTGGAGCACCCACAGCAAGCCTGGCTTCCTGCCCAGAACACCTCCCGCTTCCCTCCCCCGTCCCAGCCCACATCTCCTCAGTCATTGCTGCCTCCTCTTCTGCCTCTTGCCCAGTTCTCACGTTGCCCACAGAACCTCAGGCAGTGCCCTCCACTCGCCACCAGCGGGCACCACAGCAGGAGGGATTTCATGCTCCTGTGATTTCCCCATCTAAGTCAGTGGGTCCCCAAGGTTGGCTACTAGGAATGGCATCTCCCATCCCTGCTCTGCTTACAAGTGTCTGACACGTCTCCCATCGAGAGGTGGGATCTGTGTGCGTTCCCCCTGAATGTGGATGGGCTACAACTCCTGTGAAAGTGACATTCTGGGACCTTAAGGCTAGGTCACAAAAGACAATATGGCTTATGCCAACTCTCTTGGGATAGCGGCTTACAGTCCTGAGCTGCCATGTGAAGCCATCTGGCTGCTCTGAGTCTGCCTGAGCCAGCCCACAGGAGAGACCCCACGAAGAGAACGAGATGCCACTCTCCAAGCTCCACCTTCCCAGAGTCCCAGCCTCAGCCACTTCTGACTGTGACCACATGAAAGACTGAGCCAGACCACTGCCTGGCTCTTCCTGAAGTCCTGACCTACAGAATTCACAAGAAAAGAATGGTTTCTTTTAAGGTTTTTGCCATAGGGCATGTGTGCTCACCAGAGAGAGACAGCAAGAGCGAAAGGGAGAAATCACCCCCCCAGGGAAGATGGCCACACAATCCCTTCTCCTCCAATCTCATCCTAGGGTTTTGGGCATGCACACACGCCCAGCATGATTTTCAAACTGCTAGGTCTGGGACTAGAACCTCAGTCGGCCACTGGCAGTCCTGTGCCTTAACCACTACGCTGCCTGCTGGCCCCAGACTGATTTTTGTTTTAAGCCACTGAAATTTGGGATTTGTTTCGCAGCACTAGTTAAATGGGACACTTGCCTCTAAACAGTAGAATCCCAAACGTCTAGGCCCCATTTCTCACTTACCTCACATATTTCTTACTGGCTCTAAGGCACCGAACTTGATCACACCGCTGGGTCACCAATTCCAGATATCTATTTAATAAAACTGACTGTGTTTTTCCATACTGCATATGCTCCTCCCCAACAATTCCATGATTGTTGGCCCTCCTCAGTTCTCTTCTCAAGCTCTCGTTCTCCCCTTTCTCAATCTTCCCCTCATTGCTGGAGCTGTCCCTAAGTTCTGTTTATTGGTAACACCCCGTGGCCCACCCTGCCTCTTCCTCCTGCCATCACAGCTGGTCCACTTCTCCAGGCCTCCGCACCTGGGCTGCATCAGCCACCCCCCCCCCCCCAGTACATCATCCTTTCCAACTCCCCACACACAGAGCAGAAAGGACTATTTTTTGTTTCACACCCACAATGTTCCAGAAAAGACGTAAGGCAGCTTAAGCACAAAGAATTCTCATTCTCAAACATTACAGTGAATGACCACTTTCTGTTTGGGGGCACTGAAGTTACAGACCCCATCATTCCAACAATCAGAGGAATACTAGTTTCGGGGTTGCTGGCCTCACCCCCATGAAGGCCGGCTCAGACAAAGCATTCCCTGCACCTGGAAAGGCTGTACTCAACCCCACATCCAGCCAATACCGAGTCATGCTTCACAGCCCAGCTCATTTGTCTTCTCTGCTAGAAATCTGTCCTCACCGCCTTGGCCAGGCCGTCACTCTCTCCTTCAGCTGCATGTCCCACCACACCTGCTGGCTGGCTAGACTTGGGGTGCCTTACTTATGTCACAGCCTCATTGTAACTCATCTTCGTGCATCCCTCTGCTCTTCAGACAGCAGGTGCCCTACAAATGTCTGTGGGATGAATCAACTGGGCACTCTCCTGGAACCCCCCTTCCCAGTGTACCTCTACTCCAAAGAACAACACTCCTCCATGCAGGAGTGTCCGTCACTCCCCACACCCATCTGGAAGACGTCTGTCAGCCTGTCACCAAACATAGTTATTGTCTTACTGAGAGCCCCACTCCACAGTGACCCTCCCTGAGAGGAACTCCCACACCAGGTCTACCGCTCCCTCAGTGATCAAAGGTGCTTCTGTTCGCATTGGTGCGGACATCCGAGTCTGCGTGGCTTGCTTTTCATGCTCTGGGCTGGCCCTCAAGCACATCAACAGCAAGGCTAGTGACAACTTGCCCTGAGCTCAGGATAGTTTTCTTGTGGAAAAACCATTTTCAAGTTGTTTTTTAAAACTTTTTTCCTCCCAAATTTATGTATTAATTTCCTCCATGAGCAAGAGAGAGAGAGCGAGAGAGAGCATCCCCAACTGCGTCTTGACACTGCAACCCACTCCTGGCTTTTGCCAGCCCTGGATCATAAGCATCGTGCATCTGGTATATTCGGGGGGGGGGGGGGGGGGGGGTCTCCAGACACGAACCCAGAGCTCTCCCGTGCGGTCAGTGTCACAGAATGTCGCATTGTACTGCTGCACCACCGTCAGCCCCCACGCACCAGTTCTTATCCCTAGTAGAAATGCTGTTCTCTGATCACACTAACGAAATGGATGACGGTGTTCTCAGCATCCTGGATCTTAAACCCAGAAGCAGTATAGCCACGGACAGCTTGCTGGCTCCTGGAACGGCATGTGGCACCTAACAGGAGCTCAATAATATTTCCTGAACGATTAAAACAGTGAACGACCAGTTGGCCCACCCGACTTAGAGAAGCTGTGGTCTGCCTAGCACCACCACCCCCCCACTCCTACACTAGCACCGAGGCCTAAAAGGTTGCACGGCCCACCCAAAGTCACAAGTAAGCCAGGGAGGGGAGCCTGGAACCCCTGCCTTTCACCCACCAGCACAGGGCCCCCCTTCTGTCCAATCCCAGCTTTCTCACCCACCCACCCCTTCCACATTCCAGACAGCATCTCCACGAGAAGTTCTGGACAGCATCCAGGAGTATTTTTTTTTCCTGGCTTTAAAACAAATTGTGACAAATGGCTCTACAGATCTACTGGGCCATGGAACGGAGCAGATGGGACTGCAGTTCACACTATCAACTTAAATTCTACTCAATGCTGTTTCAAATTAGGGCATTTTATCGAGAAATTTTTTAAAGTATTGCTAGGGGCAGGGAGGCGGGTGCACCTGTAAGTAAGTTTGCCAGCAGATTCGTTTACAAATCTGCTTGCTCCTGGCCACCCTCACTGATCACAGACTTATACTCTCCCCGACCACAAAGCCTTGTTCACGTGGAGAATGAGTCCTGGGGCCCACTAGGCAGCACGCACACCTAAGCATGACTCCCCTGTCCCTGCGAACTTCCCACCTGCAAATGCTGACTCCATGGACAGGAGCCCAGCGGGGGAAGCTCTACTGGAAAGTTCTTCTTTACTGTGAACTGAAGGACTCAGGGGCCCTCGCTACAGAACAAGCCCACTCTTGGTTGCCACTTCAATGAACAGTAGCTGATGCAGACTAGCTAGGAACCAGACACAGAAAGAGAGAAACCGTCGTTACCTTCGAGGAGCTTCCAGTCTGTGGGTTCAGTTCTTTCCCCTTCTTTCTGTAAACACTCTCTCCTTTGTTTCTACCCCTCTAAAAGTACTGCTCAGAACTGCAGGCTGCTCCCCACATGTGGTCCGGGCTGGCCGGAGCAGGCAGACCACTGTCTTCCAGTGCAGACAAGGCAGCTTTGTTTAGCAGCCACATTGCACGGCTGCTGGCCGCCAGCTCACACCCTCCATCCTGCCCACAGCCTCCCTCCCGCACGTGTGCAGCTGGATTCACAACCTGCCTTCATCCCTAGGCCCCAACAGGTTCCAGACCATCGGTCTAGCTCATCAGGATGGTTTATTATTTGCCAACCTACACACCTGCTGCCCTTTCTCGCTTGAAAATCACATAGATGTCTTTGCATGACTCAGATGAGAATGACCCCTGCCTTTATCTAATTAGTAGAAAAATGCAGAAGAGTCAAGGACGGAATCCTGCAACACCTTACTGCAGCCAGAGAACTCCGAGGACAAAGCTCAGATACATTAATGCCCTGCTCTGAACTTAGCCTGCTCCCATGTTCCTTTCAGGGTATCAGATCAGTCTCTCTTGCTGGCATCCACGGTTAGTCTGCTCAATAAATGCACCAGTTTGATGCCAAACCCTAAGCCAGCCCACACATAAGAAAAATAAACAATAAGGGCCAATTAGTAGTGCAACAGTCAAGGTGTCACTCTGCAAGGCTGACCCACGTGGGCAAGTTCCGGGTTTGTTCCGGGAGACCTCAGTGAGTATCCCAAGCACGCATGTGCCTATGATCCGGGACGGGCTGGGAATGGGGGTGGATCACCACATCAAGACCTTGTCGGGAGTGCTGCATCTCTCTCTCCCTCTCTCTCTCATGGAAAAGACCAACCAACGTTTAAAAATAATACAAATAAAACTGTCTTATCCGTGCTACCCTCACTCTTGTGGTTTCCTGTGGTCTAACTAGCTATTAATCTCAGAGCCAAAGACAGCACCTCCCCATCCTTTGTCCCTTCCTCTAGCCAGTAAGCCCTGCTTACAGACATCCCTTCTCACCAGAGTGTCTCCTGCGGCACTGCCACTGTCACCAGCCTCACCCGGCATTCTGCTCTTGTACCTTAAAGGTCTTTGGAGTGTTTTAGTACTAGTCTAAAGTACTCGTTAGCACTCCTTCCCACCACCCTTGCCTACCCACGCAGTAAACTACTGCCAGACAGGTCCCACAGCCATTTTCACCATATGAGCAATGGCTGAGTGACTCCACGTCTCCTCTTGGTAATCAAGGCTCCTGAGATCTGGCCCCACTCCCTTAGCCACACCAGCTCCCACTAGTCCCCCCAAACACTTGCTGAGGTCTGACTGGTCTCTGCCATTTCTCCCCAGGTTCATCACTAGTCTTTCACACCTACAGAGCTCTGCTTACATGGCTTCCACCTGCACTAGCGAGCTCTCACAGCAGAGTCTTGCCAGGCTCTCCTCCACGTGCTACCTACAGTGTCCAGCACTTAACCCTCACAATGACAAGAAGGTACAGATACCATTCTCATGCCTGCATGAAGATGAGTGGGGCACCAAGAGGTTAAGTCATCCCAGGGTCATACCCAGAGTCTGGTCTCCAAACCATTTCACCTGCATCATTGTCCAAAATAAAGTCATAAGTAGGGGGACAAGCTACGGAAGGGTGACATCAGGGAGGGTGGCACTCAACATCACCCTGACGGGGTCTGGGACATAAGCAGGAGTCTGGAAAGCAGCTTAGGAAGAGGTAAAGAGCAGGCAGTCATTCCATTCTGCCTGAGGGACAGGGCAGGGGCAAAGCCAAGGCCAGAGGACAAAGGAGAGTTCACTGAGAGGATGGTGTGGGGGATGGCTGGAAGGGCAGAGTGAGCACAGGGGGGCAGCGGCAGAGGTGAAGGTGGACATGCAGGGACCAGGTCTTAAAGGGTTTGTGCCTTAGTAACGATGAACCTTTAACCTGCAACACATCTGCTCAACCACTCCACATTATCAATCTGACTCCTAGGCTCAGCTCAAGTCCTGCATCCTCTGGGGCCCATCCTCCCTGTTCCTGTGCAAACCACAGGTGGGGAGACAGGTGTTAACCAACTGCAGATGACAGAAGGGACGCTGCATCTAGGGTCAGCCTACACAGAGGCAAGGAAGCATCCCCCTCCACTGCCTTCTCCAAAAGGGAACAAGAAAATACACTGATCCTGTCTTCAGCTTGCCAAGGCAAACCACTAGGGCTTCATTACGTGGTTTTTACTAGCTATTAATACAAGTGTCCAGAAAATACCTGGAGTCGTCGGCCTCTAGAAACCCACTAAATTTAGAGGGTTCATCATCTATTGTCATTAGATGATATACAAAATATGCATCCCGGGGCCAGCAGATGGTGTGGTGGTTAAGGTGCTGGATTCCTACGTGGCTAACCACGGTGCAAGTCCCAGACTCTGTGGCTTGAAGTTCATGCTAGATGCGTGTGTGTCCATGTGCAAAATTCTCAGAGGAGAATGAAGAAGGGAATGCAGCATGGCCATCCCTCGTGGAGGGTGATTTCTCACTTTCCCTCTCTCTGTATCTCTCTCTGGCAAACATATGTACCCTATGGCAAAAACCTAAAAAAAATAAAAGTAAAAATGCATCCAGCCCAGCCCCAGTGGGTGCTGCTGCATGAGGATGGGGACCCGCAGAAGGCCTGAGTTCAGATCCTGGACCAGCCTGAACAGGCCAGCTGCTGTGGTGTGCACCAGTAACACTGGGCAACCGGAGGCTAGAACAGAGGATCACAATGGTGAGACCCTGCAGAAAAATACCTCTCTTTCTCCCTCTCTCTAAAAGAAAAAAAAAACAAAAAAAAAGGACATAAAGAAAGAGAATAAATATGCATTTCTCAGGATCAGAAAACAAAAGATGCCAAGTTTCTTAGCTTCAGGCAAGACGACGGCATCACGTGACAGCAGTGGTCCTCTGGGGCTCATCAGCCAATGAAGGGCAGTTACCCATTTCTCCAGGTAATTTTTGAATAAGAAAATATTTAAAACAGAAAAGTATCAGGAACAAATACATAGGCACATCCAGGATCTGTCAGATCTTAACGTTTTGCCAGATTTGCTTTAGTTTTCTTTTGTTTTTCAAGAAAGAAATTATTACAGACTCTGCTCGAGTCCCTATTTCATCCCCTTCCCGACCCTATCATTCCCACCCACCCCAGAAATGACAGCACCCCCAACCTAGTATTTCTCGCATTCACACGGTCTTATACCCCTACTACATAGGTATAAACAAGACGGGGAGATTTTTACATGTTTTAAAACTGCGTAAAATGGCATAGACGATATGGACTCTTTTTGTGTCCTTTTATACGTGACCGAGCATTTCTGAGAGAAATCCTGGTTGACATATGTCATCCAGCGCATCTTCCATCGCCGCACATCAAGGCCCAGTGTATGAATATTCACAACCTATAGCACAGTTTATTCATTTTGCTACCCAGGGACTTTAAAGTGATTTCCAACTTTTCACTACAATAACTTTCTTGCCCCAGGGGTGTCTTCAATTACAGCAGGCATTGCCCAAATTGTTCTGCACCATCCGTGCACAAAGCTGTGCTCCCCACATCAATGTTTAAGTATTTTGTGTCTTCATCAACTAGTGATATTGTCTGATGATGACATAGTCACCAACCTGATGAAGACAAAATGTTACCTCTTTTTAAAAAAGAATTATCTATTTATTTTAATTTTATTATTTATTATGATGATGATTTTAGTTTGCTATAGGGCATGTGCACTCACCAGAGAGAGAGAGAGTTGGGGGTGGAGGAGTGAGAAAGCAAGCCACCAGGTCCAGAATGCAAACTGCAGTTTTGTGTCACATGTGGGAGTCCAGTGCTTCAACCACACACCACCTCACAGCCCAAAAATATTATCTCCATTACTCTAAATTTTAAATGGGAAAGTAAATTTACTAAGTACAGCTTAACCAATGAGAATTTTCAGGCTGGCCCCACAGTGTAGCAATGTAGTGCTGTACAGAGGAAGCTAGAGTCCACATGGCCAACCAGGATCGAATCCCAGCCCCGACAGCTTGGAAAATATGCCAGACATAGGCCTGTTGTGTCCAGGATCCTGACAGGATAAAGAATTGGAAGAGAAGGACCGTGATGTGACCAGGATGTTGTGGGAAAGCTCGCTTCTCTTTCTTTTCCTCTTTTATGCACACACACATCCCTTCTGACATTTAAAAAAAAAAGAGAGAGAGAAAGAGACCAGTAGGTGGCAAAAAAAAAATGAGACACTGGACTGCCACGTGGTTCACCACGGTCTGAGTCCTCTATCCAGCAGTTTCAAACTTAGACTGGGCACATGTAGGCATGTATGCCCACATTCCCAGGAAGAAAATAGAGGAGGAGGGATTGCAGCCTAGCCATCCCCTCAGGAAGGGATGTCTCACTCTCTGTCTCTCTGTCTCTCTCTATCTTTCTGGTGAGTGTGCATGCCCTATAGCAAAAATTTATCTCAAAAAAAAAAAAGAATTTTCAACAATTCATATGGGAATATACCAAGTGTTCCTCTGATTGGCCAGCTCTGGTGATGTGACAATGACAACACTCCATGAAGCTGAGGCCATGTGGGAAGGTCCAGCTTCACAACCTGAAGTCTACTATACATGCAGCATGTGTGTGCACACACATGGTACAGGCTGGCCAAGGCTGGGGTGAAGTGCAGTATGAAAACCCTGCCGGGGGTACCTGTTTTTCTCTCTCTCTCCTTTTCTCTCTCAGATAAAATAAATATATAGATTTTAAAAAATAAGTGTTCCTTGGGGCCAGTGGGCAGCATGGTGGTTAAGGCACTGGGTACTCCCACATGGCTGACCACAGTTTGAGTCTTAGACCTAGTATCTTACTTTTTCACTTTCCCTCTCTCTCTCTCCCCCCCGCTGTGGTTCTCTCTGGTTAAATTAAATGAATGAATAAATAAAATTAAATAAGTAATTCTTTAAAATAAATAAATAAATGTTCCAGGGCCAGGAAGTGGCATGGTGGTTGGGGCACTGGACTCCCACATGGCCGACTGTGGTTCAAGTCCCAGACCAGGTGGCTTGTTTTCTTACTTTTCCTCTGTCTCTCTCTGGTGACCATGTATGCATGCCCTATAGCAAATTTAAAAATAATGATAATAACAATAAATAAAATAAATAATTCTTTAAAAAAAAAGTGTTTCTTGGATTTTCTTAACAATAATACTGGAAGAATAGAAAAACGAGTGAGAACAGAGATGAACTCAGACCGGCCATGAGCGAACAAGTGCTGGAGCAGGTAATGGGTGTGTGGGGGTTCATTATTCTATTCTCGCCACTTTAGTACATATTTGGAATTTTCCACAGTAGAAAAATAAAAGAAAGGAAAGCAGCAAAGCATCCGGAGCAAAGAATGTCCAAAGAGGAGCACGGACAGCCTTGGAGGGCAGCCGTTCACAACGGGCAGGAATTCGGGATGAAATTTGGAACCAAGAAAGAGGAAGCTCGGAGAACTTTCAAAATGTGTGATGATTTAGGACAGAAGAATTAGAAACATTATTTATTAAATTCATGTTTCTGATGACCCTTGACAACATTTTAACACCTAATAAAATGCTATTTTTTTAATGTTATTCATTAGTCTTATTTTTTTAATTCTTTTTTTGAGAGATTTTGGCCTTAGGGTGTGAGTGCTCACTGGAAAGAAAGACAAAGACAGTGAGAGGGAAAGTGAGAAATCACTCCCCAGTGGGATGGCCTCGCCACAATCCCTCTTTCTCCACTCTCCTTGAGCATTCATGAACATGTGCCCAGCATGAGTTTCAAGCCACCGGGCCCAGGACTCAACCCATAGTCAGCCATGTGGGAGTCTAGCACCTCAACTACCAGGCTACCTGCTGAGCCCAATGTTATCAGATTTTAATACTATTACTGTAACGGTCATCATTAAAAAAAAATCACTCCAGTTTTTGCTCCATAGAGTTTACTCTGAAATCCAGAACATTTTATTTGCATTCATAGACTTCACAATTGTTTTTAACATGTTCATGAAGGATCTATAGCTTTTAAATATATCACAATTTCTCTAGTTGTTTTTTTTTTTAATTATTTGTCAGGGTTTTCTTGAGCTTTGATGGTGTGTGAAGTTTTTGGTTTTTGTTTTTTTAAGCCTAGGATGAATGATAAGGATAAGAGCTCAAACTACATATGTCCCAGTGAAATTGCAGTGGCCACCGTAGGATCGGAATTCTGGCTGTCTCCAAGAAACCAAAGCAGGAGCAGACCCTCGCTTAAGAAGACAGGGCCAGGCGCTGAAGGTGATGGGGCTCCCAGAATGCGAAAGATACACCCAAGAGAAACGAACAGAGGGTGGGACTTGGGACAGAGCCAAATTTGACCCTGGAAAGGGGTAAAAACTCCTGTCACAGCAGTAGGAAGCAGCAGTTTGGCTCAACAGGATAAGGAAATAAGGAAAGGAAAAACCCTCCACAAGAATTAAAACCGATGGTTTGGAACTAGAACTCAGAGGCTGTCAGCTGGTGTCCTGAAGCAGGGGCATGGCTGGCAGAGGCGCAGAGCAGCTCCAGGGTGGAAGCTCCACTGCAGTGTCATCAATCACAGCTCCCTGCGGGTCTCGAGCACTCACAGTGGCAGATGTCAGCAGGGGGCCACCAGGGCCACCTGCCAGTGAGCCCCTGGCAAACCTGCCTCGCCAAATCACTTTCAGGTTCTCTGCACAATGTTGCCTGAAAACATCTCACCATGTGGAACCTATCTGAGCCACCCTTCCTCACTTGCAGCCCTCACGCCACCGCTGTCCTTACAGCAATTACTCATTAACCACAGGGATTTACTATCGCAGAACGAAAGAGGACACAAAGCGAAAGAGAACACAAAGCTCAGCCCGTACTGTGCTTCTCGGTCCAACAAGCACAGCTGGAACTTGAGGTGCGGGGAGCACAACGCGAGCTCTCTGTGCACCTCCTTTCTCACCTGATGTGAGAGACGCAAACAGTTCTGGAGCTGGCCATCCCATCTGCACCTCATTTTGCACGAAAGGAAACTGAGGCCAACCTGGCCAAGGTTACACGGCTAGTTCCAGACAAACGGCCTGGGGCACCCAGGTCTCCTGATTGCCAAGCAGCTGTCCCTCCCAGACACTGCTAAAGACCCACCCGGCAGAGCCTCCCCAGTGTTGGAATCCCAGTGACTATTCCACTCAAGCCTCTGGGGTCACTGAGGAGCCCAGTAGGACTGACTCTCACCGGGTGACCTTCAGAGACTCTCACCGGGTGACCTTCAGAGGCCGACTCACTCCCCAACAGTCCTCTGCATCAACTGTGGGCTGCTGTCAGTGACTCCTCTCTCGTGCCTGTGTTCCTGTCAGCCTGAGGGAGCCAGGCGGAAGCTTCAAAGCCTGGTTTTCTGGGGGTTTATGGTTTTTTGGTGTGTGAAGTTTTTTGTTTTATTTATTTTATTTTTTTAAGCCCGGGATGAATTATAAGGATAAGAGCCAACCCAGGGCCAGGTGCCTGAGTCACTGTCAGCCAGGTGCAGGCACAGGGACTGTCAGAATATGGGGAGGAAGGGCAGGTGGCTTCCTGGAGTGAGCTTTCCCTTCCAACCACAACACTGGCTCAGTGAGATGCCACAGTCAGGTACCATGTGGTCAAATGTATAAAAGGGGGCTGGGGTGTGTGGGGGGGTGGGCAGCTGGACAGGGCCACATCAGTAAAACACGATGTTCTGCAAGGCTGACTCCACAGGAGGGTTCTGGGTTTATCTGGAAACAGTCCCAAGTGTGCTGGGATACGCAAGGGCTGGTTGAAGCTGGCGGTGGATCACAGCGTCAGGACTACTAGGGGTGCTCTGTCTCTTTCTCTCTTGCTCATGGAAGAAAGAACAATGAAAAAGGGGAGAAGAGGCTCTGACACTGCAGCAGATCCTCCAGCCTCTATAAAACAGGCATGATCGTTTCTTTTTTTAAAACTGTTTTATTAGAAGTATTTTATTTAACTTTCTTTTCTTTATTTTAATTTGACTAGAGGACAGAGAGAGAGAGGGAAAGTGAAGAAGCTGAAGTCCAGGAAGGTCAGGTGATTAATCCAAGGTCATAAAGTTAGCAGGAGTCGGAGAAAGGGCAGGAAACAAGAGCTTCCAAGGCCACGCCAGGACTCTTTTCAGCCCAGCAGGCAAGTTTACCGGCCAGTCTCTGCACGGATTTGGTGAAGTCACACCACCGCGTTCAATGCTGCAAGAGAAACGTCTGTGCTCAGAGCTCTCACCCCGTGACAAGCCTTTAGGGAAAAGGGCCGCACTTGGCTGCATCTGGGCTCTTACTCTTATCAGTGTCCCCACTCAGGAAATGCTGCTACAAATAAAGCAAAAAGTAAATCCAACCCATGGTCTTCGAAATCCTCCACCAGCTCACCGAGAATCCACACTGGGACAGAACTGTAACCTGAGAGTGCCCCAATCTGTTTTCGGCTCTTTCAAAGCTTCAGTCTTAACAGGAAAGCAATGCAGGAAGCTGCAGGCCTTTAGCCACCTGCTAAGGAGAGTCCTGAGCAGCGAGCTCCACACCTGAGAGGTACCATACGTGGTAGCCACCCACACACAGCCCTGCACACCAGCGAATGCCCCGTTCCCACAGCCTCCGTGGCTTCTGCCTTCAGGTTCATTTTGGGGACGGGCAACTCTAACTCTGGCCCTGGGCAGAAGGCGACTCTAACTCTGGCCCTGGGCAGAAGCCAGCAGAACAGGAGCGTGTGAAAGTCAAGGTGTGAACTGCATGGGAGTGGGTTGTTCCAGTCCACAGGCTGCGGGCAGGTCCTCACAGCAGCAACGGGAACACCACAGGGGTCTCTCATTATGAACCAGGTGGTGGCAGAGAAGAAAGCTAAGAAGGATGTGTGTAAGGTGGGTGAGCAACAGAGAAGGCAGCCCTTTGTGACTAAGGGGTCTCTGCATGAAAACCTCTCGGGACCAGTAAATGGCGTAGTGGTTACGTCGCTGGATTCCCACATGGCTGACCTCAGTTCAAATCTAGGACCCAGTGGCTTAGAATCATGCCAGGCATGTGTGCATGCATGTCCAAGATCCTGGGAGGAGAAGGGATTTCAGCAAGCATGGGCCACCCCTCCAGAGGGTGATTTCTCACTGTCCCTCTCATTGTCTTTGTCTCTCTCTCCAGCAAGTGCATATGTTCTTAAGGCAAAAATCTCTTAAAAAAAATTAAAAAATAAAGAAAAAACTTCTCTGCTACCACTAAGCTCCAAAGGGCTACTTTCCCAGAAATCCTCTGTGGAAAGGGCATATTAACATGACTGTGAGCCATTAATAGCTCATCAGCCTTACCAGCAGCTGACGTAATGGCTATGTCACAGGACTCCCATGTAGCCGACCGTGGTTGGAGTCCTGGACCCGGTGGCTTAAACTCACGCCGGGCGCGTGTGCGTGCGTGCCCAAAATCCCGAGAGGAGAATGGAGGAGAAGGGATTGCGGTGTGGCCATCCCCCCTGGGGGGTGATTTCTCGCTTTCTATCTCTCTGTCTCTCTCAGTGTTTCTGGCAAGCGCACACACCCTATAGCAAAAACCTCTCCAAAAAGCTGATCAGCCAGCAACACTATGACATAGCAGGGAAAGGCCATAGACTAGAAGTCAAAGCAGCAGGTACCCCTCATGGCTGGTGGGAGAGCAGAATAGCACGGTCATTTTGGAAAGCAGCCTGACAGTTTCTTTTTATTATTATTATTAAAGTTTTTTTTATTATTTATTTAAATTTGACCAGAGAGAGAAGGGGGTGGAGTGAGAAAGCAAGCCGCCAGGTCCAGGACTTGAACCACGTCCGGCCATATGGGAGTCCAGTGCCCTCAACCACCATGCCACCTGCCGGCCTCGCAGCCTGGCAATTTCTTACAAAATTCAACTTTAAGTTAGCATATGACCCAGCATATACTTTAGGTATTCACTCAAGAGAAATGAAACCTAGGCCCACACAAAAACCTATATACATCACAGCAGCTTTATTCATGAGAGCCCCAAACTAGAAACAGCCCAGTGTCCGTCAGTGGTGGGCAGATGAACACAATGTGGTATATCCATGCAATGGAACACTACCCAGCAATAAGAAGGCATGACCTAGGCCAGGTGGTGACCGGGGTACACAATGGGACCTACATGGGAAAGGTTCCAGGCTTGTATCCTGGGGCCTCCCTAAGCCCGCTGGGCATGTGCATTTGGGATGCAGGTTGACTGAGACCGGCCATGAATTATGACAAGACCTTATTGGGGTTACCTGTCTTTCTCTCTCGTTAAATAATGAAATAAACCTCAAAAACAAAGGCATGAACTAAATACACACAAGAACCTGCCTGAATCTCGGACGCATTCTGCTGAGTGGGGACTCAGTGAGGGCTGCAAGGGGGAAATGAGAGCAGAGGCTGAGCAGAGCCAGACCTGAAGGGCAGTGGGGTGGCTGCTCTGGGGAGTGGGGTGGGAGGTGGAGGAGCCTGGGCAGCACTCAGGGGCCTGGAGGCTGGATTGCTGCTGGGTGACTGTTTTGCTCCAGGCGAGCCCAGCTGTGACTCAGGCCTCTCATTTCCTCTACTTTAACGAGGGGTCATATAAGAGCCTTCCCACAACTGCAGCGTCTCCCCACACGCTGGGGCTCAAATATAGGGCCTGAGCCGCAGTGGGACAAAGTCTCCTTTATGATACTCTGTGATTTGCTCCCGCCACCCTTTAACCCGTGGGCTCTATGACATGGAACACACGTTTCGGCAGTTCTTGGTCACTTCCCGCAGGCGCCGGGACAGACAAAGGACTCCTTTTCCCAGCCTCCGGTGAAATGCGATTATCTTTATTTTTAGGGAGGAAGATGGAGACTTCTTTGCGGGGAGGGGTGGGGGGCAAAAGAGGATGGATCCAAAAGACTTCTAGGAACTTTAAAAGGCTTGGAAGTGAACCCTGCCAGTTCTTCATTATGTCTAATTTTACTTCAGAAGTTCCTCTTAGCATAATACACTTACCAGCCAAGACAGGGTTAGTTTTTGGCTCACGAACAGCAAAGGAGAGAATTTCCCCCATTCATTGGATGAGAGCTGGAAATAGGCAGAAGGTGGCCGTGAAGAGTATTCACAGGTAACCAGCTTGCCAGCAGAACCCAGCGCATTGTCAGTGGTGGAACAGAGATGAAGGTAAAGAGCTCGGCTGGGACAACAGAGGCAGCTGAGGGAACCCACCCAGGGTCCTCAGGTCCTGGGCCGGGGCCGGTGGCCAGGACAGCCTGGTAGCTGTCCAGTGTGGTCTTGCCTGTTAAGTGCCTGTGTGTCAAAGCGACAGTAGCTTGGGT
This sequence comes from Tupaia tana, assembly GCA_026018925.1. Lineage (NCBI taxonomy): Eukaryota > Metazoa > Chordata > Mammalia > Scandentia > Tupaiidae > Tupaia > Tupaia tana. The sequence continues at coordinate 84,712,230 of JAKSZU010000004.1, forward strand.
AATACAGATCTCTTCCCCAACTCTCCCCCTGGCCTGTCATCCAGTGACAGGTCACTGATTTCCCCAAGACACCTCGGTTAGGTATTCCACCACTACTCTGCAAGCAACTGGCTACAGCAGCTTCTTCACTGAGATGCAACACAGCGCACAGTGACATGAGCATGCTTTCGGAGAGTACAGGGGAGCGTGCAAAATTAAAGAGCAGAGAAGGGAGCCAGCAGGTGGTGTAGTGGCTAAGGTACTGGACTCCCACATGGCCAACCACGGCTCAATTCGTGGACCCAGTGGCTTAACACACACAGGGTGCATGTGCTTGTGTGATCAAAATCTCAAGAGGAGAATGAAGGAGAAAGGGTTGCACTGTGGCCATCCCCCTCTGGGGTAATTCCTCACTCTCTCTCTGTTTCTCTCTGTCTCTCCAGCGAACTCATGTGCCCTATAGCAAAAAATCTCTGTTACAAGAAAAAAAAAAGGCAGCCAAAAGAACAGCAGTACTGACCAAAATGGGAACTTGAGAAGACCACGAAGGGTAGAAATGACATATCTAAATCTGGGAAGGGGGGCATTTAGAGTCAAAGGGTAGCAAAAGAGGTGAGTAATGCTCAAGCCATGGGGTTGAGGAATTATCTCCAAGCCACCAATGCTCTTGACAACAATGTCCAAGCCTGGAAAATTTAGGGTTCAGTGTATACAGTCAGTGGCCCAGAGATTTCTGGAGCGTAGTTACAACAGTCTCATTAAGACTGAAACAAGAACAGCTGATATCCTTTGGGAGGTGACATTGCAGTCCAAAGGTCATGCTTTTCTAGCTTGCAACTAGCACTGTGGCCTAAATTAAATCTTCAAATGGCCACATCATGCCTAAGGCAAACCTGTGGACAGTCAGCTAAGCAGGGTGGCAGCCCTGGCCCTGGTCAACAAGAATGACAACTACCGAACATTCACTAAGCATTCACCAGGTGCCTGTGCTGCCTAGGAGGCCCCACTGATTTCCACAATCACCCTATTAAGTATCTCCTACAGTATTATTTTACAGATGAGGAAATGGGAGCCTAGGAAAGTGAAGAAACTTGCTCAAAATCTTAACTGCTGGCTTGGGACCAGCAGTTAGCATAATGGCTATGTCGCTGGACTCCCATGTAGTCGACCATGGTTTGAGTCCTGGACCCGGTGGCTTAAACTCACGCCCGGCGCGCGTGCATGCGTGCCCAAGATCCCGAGAGGAGAATGGAGGAGAAGGGATTGCGGCGTGGCCATCCCCCCTGGGGGGTGATTTCTCGCTTTCTGTCTCTCTGTCTCTCTCTGTCTTTCTGGCGAGCGCACGCGCCCTATAGCGAAAACCTCTCAAAAAAAAAAAAAAAAATCTTAACTGCTGGCTCAATAAGCAATGTGTGGTGAATACTAGCTGTGTGGACAGATGGACAAATATCTGGAAAGACACACACAAATGTAAGAATGGCCTCACCAATGGCTCCGGTGTCACCATCTTCCTGGGATTAAACTTAGACCTAGCAAGGCATGTTGGAAGGGTGCCTGCCTCGAACAGCATGTCAAGTAAGAGCGGGTGCCAATAAGCACAATGGCATCCGTCAACACGACACCCCGATTTCATCGAAAGTAAAGGAAAAATAAGAACGCCAGCTCTCCATGCCACAGAGAAATGGTGCCATTCCTATCTTGAAGTTGCCGAGCTCATAAAGAAAAGCCCAGAGTGGGCAATGTCGGCCATCTCCGGAGTCTGAGGGGTTTCCGTCTGGGCGTGTGTGGAGGCAGCGTGTTCAGTCGGAGGAGAGACAGGACACACGGAGAGTATGCACAGAGCAGCGAGGTGCCCCCCAGACGGCTTTTCCTGGCATCTAACTCCGCTTTGTTTAAAGCAAGATCAGATGTGGAGTCTGCACTTGTACTTGCTGCTTGATGAAAACCAGATGCCAAATGCCTCTCAGTCCTCATCGGGGGCCCTTTGCCCTTAGGAAAATAATGTGGGCCAGCCGGGCAAAAAGAATACGGCACCAAAAGGAGTTGTGTATACTTGAAGTGCCTGGCTCCAGACTCCTGAGCCGTGAAGAAAAAAGCCTTTTGAGAGTGGGGAAGATGAAAACAATGGGCTTTACACTTCATTCTCAGTCCAGTGTTGAGGTCTGGGACTTTTTCCTGAAGCTCCACGTTTATTTGGGTAATTGAGCCACTCAACCTGGTCACCAGTGGATACCAGTCACCAAAACGTGTCCCTCCACATGCCACTTGTCATTCTGATGTCCCCTGGAGAGAGCAGCCATCTATTGGGAAAGTCCTAACACATGTTCACATAGAAAAAGAGGAAAATATGTCATGACTTTCCCAACGATCTAGTAGCTAGCACAGCTCATGAACTGGGATCCCCTCCCCTGGAAAGCTAAAGAGCCTCAGGGAGCACGATGTGAATGGCCCTCCAAAACCTCTGGGAGTCCCCAAGGTAGAATGAAAGCCGGCCAGGGAGCATGAGTCCATTCTCTGTAGACCCTCCAAGGAAATCAAGTGAAAAGTAAGATGAACACTGTGACCTGAGACCACATGCCACCAGCACCCCACACACACAGCAGTGAGCAGGGCCACCCTGTTGCAGTTCCAGACCTCGCTTCCCCAAGGACTCGGCAGCTGAAGGGAGATCCGTCAGTCTGATGCTGGAAGGACAATCCTCTTCTCCTTGCAGCCACACACCTGGCCTGGCCCCAAGGTTGCTATGGCCTGGGAGGAAGAGATGGAGGTGCCTGCCACTCAACTGCCTCAGCTCACACTGGTCACCTCCTCTTCCTTGTCATTCACTAACACTAGCCACCCACCCCCAACCAAACTGCTAGGGAAGTGGGAAGTGTGCAGGTATGTGCATGTCAGATGCGATAATGTCTGTGCCATATCACCCTAAGCCCTAGTTTCTTATTTCCAAAGTCTAGCCCACATTTTCCAATGAATGCAAGGTCTCATTACTTAGATCTTCCCTCATGACCTCAAAACCCCAATAGCAAAATACAAGCAGCACCTTTCTAAAATCAATTTCCTCTCCCACATTTCCATTTTATGTCATTTTCCAAGTCTCCATGCTAGGACTCTTGGAGTCATCTCCCTGTCTGCCCCCTCAACACCGAATCAAGCCTTCTTTCACTAGTTATGTTATTCCTTTGCATCTCTCCTTTGATATCTTCACACACACGCCCCCCCACCCCCATCCTACTGCTATCAACTCCAAACTCACCACCTACGACTGAATTATTCTAGTAGCTTAAACTGGTCATGTGGTTTTTACGTTCTTCGCCTCCCAACCTCGGTACATGGCTAGTTAGTCCTGATCTTTCTTCCCAAGGTTCACTGTCAAGGGTTTCTGCCCTGTTTAAGAGCCTATAAATGGAGTAGCCACACCTAAATCTGCAATCTGAAGTGCAGTGGAATTGTTCTCTGACGTGCCACATCCACATCTCCACAGGTTTGCTGGGCCATTCCCTTCCTTGCAATGCTCTTCTGCTATTTCAATGCAAATCCTAACCCTGCTTCAGGATCTGCTCCAAGTACAATCTCCTCACTCAAGTCTTTCCCACCAACATACTTACCTATCTCCTTCCTGGCTTACCACAGGACTGAGCACTAGCTCTGAACATTATGCTTTTTGATGGAAATCTGAATTGTACTGCTTTATTATAATACATCTTGGGGCCAAATGGTGACGCAAGAGCAAGACGTGAAGCAATCCCACATGAGAAGTTTCCTATTTCAAGTCTGGAGACCTCTCTGGGTTTGCAAGACACATGTGTGCCCACGATCCAGGGCTGCTAAAGGATAGGGGTGGACTGAGGAGTTAAGATCCTATTGGGTTGCTGTCTGTCTCTCTCTAGCCCATGGAAGAAATATTTTTTTTAAAGAAGGTGGTAAGGAAAGTTTAAATTGTACGCCCTTTCAAAAAAAAAGAAAAGAAGAAGAAATCTTTCACACTTTCTTTTTTTAGTTTTTGCTATAGGGTATGTGCACTTGCCAGAGGAAGACAGAGACAGAGAAAGTGAAAATTCGCCCCGCAGAGGGGATGGCCACACCACGATCCCTTCTCCTCCATTCTCCTCTTGGAATTTTGGGCATGCACACACACGTGCCGGCATGTTTTACAAGTGGGGTCCATGAGTCAAACCACGAAGTTGGCTATGTGGGATCCAGCTGCCTTAACCACCATGCCATCAAATGGCCCATATTTCCCTTTTGAGGGAGTGTTCCATACAGGTTGCCTTCAATTGGTAAGCAGTAGAAAACACCAATTCAACTAGCTTAAACATGAAGGATCAAAAGTACAGAAGTTGGACTGCTCAGTCTTGAGGAGTTCAGGCATTAAGGACCCTCAGTTTCCCCATCTCTTCCCCTCTAATGACCTCATGAAAATAAGATGGCTGCCTCATTTCCAATAATTCAGGAAAAGCCATTTCCTTTTTTCTGTGTTTCTTTGTAAAAGAGAAGACATCTTTCCCAGAATTCTCCAGCAGACCTATCATATTTCAGTGGACAAAACTGTGCCACTCACCCATGTTTAAACTATGACTCTCTATGACTGGCTTAGATCCATCAGCATTTACCCTAGAGCTGGAAGCAAGTCACCTTTCCTCGAGTGGTGCTGGGAGAAGGGGGCGTGCCACCCAAACCAAACTGGGGCTCTGCCAACAGGAAGAGAAAAGAATGGCTGTTGTGTAGGCACCCAGCTGTGTCTGCCACCAGCAGGGGCCAGTGTCATGTATTTGTGTTTCCCCTCACTTGTCACCCCCATCCTGTGCTGGCACATGAGGATGCTCAACAAATAGCTGTCGAATTGAGCTGGACTAGAAATTATTCTGTGGGTGTGAGAAAATAGTGAGCATTATAATAGGGTAGCACAATTGGACATTTGTGCATAGAAACTAGAAAGAGGGCCATGAAATCCAAACAGATGCAAAAAAGTTCTTAGCAGAGAAGGTTTGGGAAGCTTTGATCCAAACCTTAGCCTGGGCCCCACTCCCAGTTCCACAGATAGGGAGCAGGCCCGAGGCCAGAATGCTGGGCTTCTTCCAACAGGCCCCAGCTGGGGCCTTCTCCTCAGTTCAACCCTTGCCTCTGAGGGGCCAGTGGTCTAGAGTCCAACCCACAACCCATCAGCTCCAGACACAAAGGAGACTCATAATGAGGAACAAATAGCTGAGCACATCACTGGCAGGCATGAATCTGTTGAATGACTACATGAACACATGAGTTCTAGTCTGGAAAAGCAAGTGCCCCTTCACTTGGGCTTAAAGAGAAGTGTGCCCGTACTTCTCTCCTCCCTTCTTCTTCTCTAGGCCAAACAGCTCTTACCCCTACCTTCCATTTAAGCTTTCTGGCACATTCTCCAAGGTTCTCTAGGCTACTGATAGCATTCCAGACCCAAAAACACATGCCTCCACGTGAGGCCGGAAAATATACCAAGAACTGCATAGAAAATATACTGGACACAGCACTCTCATGGACACCCCATGTCTATAGCACAGGTCCACAAGTTTTAGCTGTTTGAAGTTTAGGAATTCCTTTTCCAATATTACAGCTGGCATTTTCCTTGGCTAGAGAAGACTATATTAAATGCAGCCTACTATAAGACCTTACTGATCACAACATGCGTTTAACATTCAATACATATTGACCGAGCAACTATTAGGTTGAACCATCTAACACGGCTAAAATTCAACCATTTTTGACCCACAAAAATGGCAGTGTGATACAGTCTAACCTAATTACTCTACCCAAGGCAGTGGCTAAGGAGGGGCTTAGGACACCTTGACAAACAGCACAGCATAATCCCCATCCTGATGGAACTCACAGTCCAGTGTTTAAGCCATTAACTAGAAAAGTAATGTACATTCTAGCTTCACTACTAGAATGAACTCCATGTACTTTATTGCTTGGCTTCTTTGCTAACCTATAAGCTACATCTCTGTGGATATCCTACTACACAAAGATGTATTAATAGTTTACAGGCTAGCAAGAACGGCTATCTCCTCCATATCACACGCTGCCAAAGTACATAGCAGAACACATTAGATATTTGTTAAATGTATTGATCTGTGTTACCACAGACAGCTGCAGGTGCTGTGGAAGCATTTGCCAGAGAGAAGTAACCTCCTTTTGAGCGGTGACCATCAGGGACTTCACTAACTTGGAATGTCTGATATTGCTGATCAGGATGTTAGGTCTTCCCAAAACAGGTCTTTACACAGCACATCAACTACCAACAGGCAGGGGGTTTCAGAGGGACTATTTAAAATACTTAAGAGAACAAACGGTTTTCAAGTGCGATCCAGTATTTCAGAAACTCCATTTACATAAACAATTGGTACGCTAATTGCAAATCATTCTTATTTCTCTCCTAAAGCAGGATCCCTAAGGATCTTTATTAGGCACTCTATTAGCCTAGTTTGAGTTACAGTATTTACTTAAAAGTAATAACAGTGAAGTTCTTGAAAAATATTTAGTAATTCAGACATTTTACTAATTCAAACTAATCTTCCTCATTAGTCTATGTTGTTAGGGATTTTATCTTTATAGTAAGAGAAAGCATGAAAGCCTGCACTTTAAGCAGTAGTCACCAGGACACTTCTGGTAGCAAAAATCTAAGCTAGCACCAGAAAGTAGGTGGAGGGGCCAGCAGGTGGCGTGGTGGTTGGGGACGCTGGACTCCCATGTAGCTGACCAAAGTTTTGAGTCCCAGACCTGGCGGCTTACTTTGTCTCCCTCTCTCTCTTTCTCTCACTTTGTCCCTCTCTGGTCTAATTAAATAAATAAACAAACAAATAAATAAAAGTTCAACAAAAAAAATTTTGAAAAAGGAAGTAGGTGGAAACAGCAAAGGAACAACTTGAAGAGCAACTATAATCCAATTTAGTCCAGCAGATGACACATATGAAGTCGCATTCCAACTAGAAGCAAAGCATATGAAAATTTTAGATTCTGTGCTCCTGGTCTTTTGATCCACTTGATGTTACCTATTGAAAAACGCTAGTAACCATTGCTGACCAGCAGGCCTCTTAGCTCTTGCAGCATCTCCCAGCGAGCCAGGCCTGGACACACACTGCTGAGACACCAAGGAGCTTGGACAGTATCCTCACACGTGTTTGGCCCGCCACTGCTCTCTGTACCAGCATGGAGATTCAGAAATACACTGGTCACATTCATGGAGCAGTTTAAACTCTCCCGACATGGCAAATGAACAGCAGGCCCTATCCTTATGCCCAAAGCAAAGAAAAACCTGTCACCAGCAAGGAGGACACCCAGTCTCCAAAGGATGCCAAAGTCCCCACCCAGCCTCCTTTGCAGAACCTCACAAATCTCTGGGATGCAGGCAGGATGATCGCAGGCTAGGGGAGATTATGCTCTGAATGTCTTAAGAGATTAGTTACTTAAAATCCTCCACATGACTTCAGTCATCCCTGTTACAGATCACAGAGTAAAAGCCTACTTGATTAAAGCTGAATGACTATACATTTGCAAAAGGGAAAATATGCAGAAGAAAACAAGCGTCAGCGTACTGATGGGCACAGCACCAGCTCGAGGACAGCAGGGGCTGCTGAATAAATGATGACAAGGAGGCACATATAGTAATCACATATTCCCCATAAATACCACAGCCTTCAAGGCTCTCAGATCTCCTGACTTTCGCCCAAAGCAGAGATTGAATTTGGCCTTATCCTCAAATGAGGCCCAGTCCTCCCGAGCTTCCAAATATGGGAAGTTACAGCTCCTTGTGGTGGAGGTAAGAGTCGGGAGGCGAATGTTTATATTGCATAATGTTTTAATTAAAACAAAGCCGACGTGTGCTGAGACTCTGTCTCATCTGCTCTTAGGGGCATTTTCCAGCCCTCCTTCTACTCTCTCCCCACACAGGCCACCCTGTCTTCCTTACCTCTAGCATAATTCACCTTTCAAATCCAAGATCGAGCAGGAGGATCTGTAAAGATTCTTCCCAAGTAAATTCGAGTCTAGGTCTCAATCTACTTTATGCCTTCTAGAATTTACCATAGAGAGAGACTCCAAGCTAGAGGTGATCTCCTGTTTCAACAAAAAGACCCGGAAAGAGCAGGGCGGGGAGCTCAATATACGCTCTTGCTTTTTCGTGATGAAGTATCAGCAGACAGATCACAAAACTGTTCCGCAAGCTATCTTTTGTACTGAAACATCTGAAGACATTAGGAAACTGTTCAGCAAATCGTCTCTAAACAGTGTTATAAAGGGGTGTCTAGACTTGGGGTGAGCATGGAACGAATCTATCTGCATAGTCGTTCCTCATGTAAACTAACAAACGTGTCCATCTGTGAAGCAGAATTCCCCATAGATCAACCATGTCCAAACTAACACAAAACCACTGCCAAACCAAACCTATGAGGAAACCAGAATGGCCTCTGAGACATACTGCTTGTGGGGAGAAGGAGGGTCCTGCTGGAAATTCCCAACCAGATGTGGGCCATTGCAACTTCCAGGCACAGTTTATCACCTGCCCGGGACCTGCAGACTTACGGGACTTGCAGGGAGGGAGAAGCATCTGGCTGCCTGGGAGGTCACCACGTGGGAGGCCATCGGTGTCATGTGAGAAAAATGCAGATGGATGCCTTTTTATATTAACCCTAGGTAGGTGTGGAGCACCTGGCCAGGTGCAGACCCGGTGGGCTCTTCGAAGTCTGCGCTTTGCTATGCATGCTGCACCTACCTGAGGTTAACCTAAGGTTAATTGAGCTGATACTGCAGCCTCTGGAAAATAGGCTGGACACTGTTGAGGCCCTGGCAGATGTCCCCACAGCCCTCCCACAATGCCTTGAGAGGAGTCGCACTGTAGGGAGGTCGGGGTCAAAATACATGTGAGGAAAATGGGTCACCCTTACATCGCCACAACCCCAACAGAAGGGTCCTTAGGAGAAACCTGGTCTGGATGTCATCTGCTCTTTGACAGGAAGTGTGTGGTTTTTCTATTTCTATTTCTCTTTTGTTTTGACTGCCTAGAAACTCAGAGCTAAGTACGAAATTCCCCATTCCCATAGATAAGACAATATCCCCAACAGTTAACAAGGATATCTGCTTATTTTCAGGAGATGGATTTGCCCTTTACCTCACCTCCATCAAATCCCTCACCTCCTGAATCTCCCCCATTATTGGTATTCTTCTTCTTACTCCTAAAGGTCCTCCCATCAGGGCTGCCTAGGGTACCGGGAATTCATGGCAACTAAAGAAAAGCTGAGAATAAAACAGGAAGAAAAGATGTTAAGTAATAGCAAGAAAAAAGACTTACCTTAGGGATAAAAAAGAGTTCCCTAATGTCAGAGTGTTTTTAATTAATTGCTCTATTTCTTAAAGATTAAAAATACATATCAGGTGACTGGTTCAAATGTTCATCATGATTTTAACTTTTAATTCTGTGGTATTGGAGATAACAGAAAAATAAATACTTGCACTAGGCATTCAAATATCTGTTGACTGAATTTTTTTTAGGAAAGCCTTATAAGAAGAATCTAACAGAACCGGGGATAGCTTCCTCCAGGGGTCCCGGGACGGGCGGCAGTAGGTCAAATTCTGATGTTTATGATATGTGACTCCAACAATCACCTTTCCAAGAAGAACTATTTTAAACATCAGGTCTAAAGGTGAACCATTCAAGAAACTTGCTCTTGCTCCTGGGGCTTTAAAGAAAGTCATAGCAGTGAACCTGAGGAGAAACCCAAGACTTTGAAATGATAATCTTTGTACAACAATAGCTGCTTCTACAGGGCTAGAGAAAAGAGCTCTCTCTTCCTTTGGGTTAAAGTCTCCAATGTCGAGCTGGTGGCCAGCAACCTTAGAGGTTACTCTAGACCAGTTCATTCTAAATAGAAGAATCCCTTGGAAATTGAAAATCCAGGAAAATGTCTTATCTTTTCCTAGCCTTCAATCAAACCAAAAGAATACTCGGGACCAGCAGTTAGTGTAATGGCTATGTCGCTGGATTCCCATGTAGCCGACCACGGTTCGAGTCCCAGACCCGGTGGCTTAAACTCACGCCAGGTGCGTGTGTGTGCGTGTCCAAGATCCTGAGAGGAAAATGGAGGAGAAGGGACTGCGGTGTGGCCATCCCCCCTGGGGGGTGATTTCTCGCTTTCTGTCTCTCTGTCTCTCTCTATCTTTCTGGCGAGCGCATGCACCCTATAGCAAAAACCTCTCCCAAAAAAAAGAATACTTGATTGGATTGAATACAAACCCCAGTATTTATGGCTGTCTTCTTAACAAGCATGTTAAATGGACTTCATTTTAATTTAACATACTTTCAAAATTACAGCAAAATGGTCAATAAAATATAAACATGCTTAATTTGTTGTGTATGTGTTTTTTGAGAAAAATATTCTGAATAAACATGTCAATTATTTTCATTAAATATGTTAAAATTTAAGGGTAGTGTTTTTATTATGACTCTTGCTCTCCTGATGCAGCAAGACAAAATTATGATGTTATATAGCTATTGAATGAGGCTCACTACTCCCCAATGATTTCACAAATTACAGCTTCAACTAGCTATAAAATAACCAAATCGGTTCTGATATGGCCATAAAATTAAGCCTGAAAAAATAGTGAAGTAAATCACCCCTTTAAAATCAAGTTGTTGAACAATATGTTCTGTAAGATTCCATTTAAGTCAGAAAAAAAAAATCTACATTTGTGTGATTATATGCACAGAAGTTATAGAAAAGGGTCTGGAAGAATACATATCAAATTATAAAGAAAACATGTTAAACTCAGTAAGGGGCGTGGGCCAAAGAGAGGACTTTCACATTTTACTTTCTTTCCTATTTTTTTTTTTAATTTAGAGGTTTTTGCTATAGGGCACGTGCACTCACCAGAAAGCCAGAGAGAGACAGAAAGACAGAGAGAGAGAAATTACTCCCCAGGGGGTATGGCCAGGCCACAATCCCTTCTCCTCCATTCTCCTCTTGGGATCTTGGGCGCGCACACACACACACACACACACACACACACACACACACGCTCTGGCTTGAGTTTAAGCCACTGGGTCCAGGACTCAAACCACGGTCAACCAAATGGGAGTCCAGCAACATAGCCATTACTCCAATTGCTGGTCCCCACATTTTACTTTCTATACATCTATACCATTTGGATTTCTTACAATTATATTCATGTGTTATCAAGAAATTAAAATTTGGGATCAGCCCCATGGCCTGATGGTTATAGGAAGCTGGATCTCACATGGTCAACTAAGGTACAAATCTCAGCCCTGGTGACTTGAAAAGCATACTAGGTGGGGGCCAGCAGGTGGCATGGTGGTTAAGGCCGCTGGACTCCCACAGGGCTGACTACGGTTCGAGTCCCGGACCTGGTGGCTTGCTCTCTCTCTCTCTCTCTCTCCCCCCCACCCACCCCAATCAAATTTAAATAAATAAATGAAAAGGCATACTGGGTTCATGTGTGAATGTGCCCAAAATTCTGACAGGGTGCAGAAATGGACGAGAAAGTATGAGCCTGACTACATTCTACGTAGGTGGGTGCTTTCTCCCTCTTCCCATCGCTCTCTCTTTCTCTCAGATAAGTGCACATATCCTCTGACAACTTAAAAAAGAAAGAAACTCCAAAAAATTAAACTTGAAAAAATAAAGCAACAAATATAAACTACCACCTGAAGTTGCAATCACTATTTTGTCACCTTACTTTTATATAATACTTTACACTAAAGCATTTTAGTTGCTGTTTTAAATTGTGACTTAAATCAAATCTTCAGTAAAAAGTCAAGATTTCCTGTTGAAGGTGTTATACCTAAGGGGTTGTGAAATTTCCTTCTCTAAAGTCTTTTTTAAAAAAAATAGTTCTTACCTGGCTGGAATGGGGTAGGTGTGGTTTGACCTGTAGCAAAAGACTGTTGCTTAACTCTCAATTCCAGCTCCCCTTTGCCGCTCCCTACTAAAAGCATTTCCTAGCAAAGTCAATCAAGGTCACCACTGCAAATAATTAGCAGCAAACACTCCTTAGGTTATCCAAGGTACTGAAGGCCCAGAGTAGCAGTTGGGGTCAGCTGACCACCTAGAAGATTTCAAAACATCTACCAATGGCACCGCTTTCCCTGAACTGCAGGTGCAAGGCACCTCACCTGTCAGGCATATGTACACTTCGGTGGGTGGCAGCCCAGAGCACCAGGCTAATTTCGCTGCAGAGTCTGTATCAAGTGTGAGTGACCATACTGGTAAGCAGGTAGGGAAAATAGATTTATTACTACTTAATAAGTACTGTTTGTCTGGGAAGCAGACGATTTCAAAACACCAGGCATCTAGGGAAAAGGGAGTTAGCGGGTCCTTGCGAGGTAGAAGTCTTATGCACTGCACCACTAGCAGTGCGGCTGCAGGTGTACCCAGCTTTCTTCGACGTCATCATAGAGAAGGAGGCAGCAGACCACACGCCCGAGTATCAGACAATGGGTGTTACAAGCAAAAGCACAACTAAATGCACAAAAACAATACCATTGTAAAGCAAGTCTGGGCAAACTCTCCTACATCAATGAATCGTAATTGGGAAGAATACACAACTGCCATTAGATTATTTGTCCGTTTTAATAAGGGGAAGGCCTGGAGACCTGAAAGCTGATGGGAAGAAGGCATCCCTAAACGGCTGAATGCTCATTTCTTAGCGTTCACAGTTACGTTACATCTTTGATTACCTTTGAATACATACACAAAAGGTCTTCCTTTGGTATAGAACAGACCACTCTTCACTTCTACCTCTGGACGCACCCCACCACCTGCAGAAATGCCTTGTACTTTTCCTGAGCACTTTTGTCAGTGGTCCTCCGCTGAGAGAGCCCCTTATAGCATTCTGGTATCTTCCACCAGTCCCTGGGCCACATATCCACTCCTCATGCCAATGGGTCACTCCAATTCTTACCAATCGGTGCCTTAGGATCCCCAACCCATGGGCACTCAGGCTTCTCCACCCCTTTAGACATCTTCTCAAAGCAGCCCCATGTGCCCTGGGTGTCCCTCACCCCACAATTCTGCCAAGACGTCATTGTCTTGTTACTTTAAAATACCTAAAATTCCAGTGCTTCAAGAAAGTCTTTCCAGATTGATCACTCACGGGCTACTCCAGCCTATCCCTCTCCTTGACAGAAAATTCCCTTCACTCCTCTTGCTAAATTGAAAATACAAACAAGCTTGCATCGCTGCCTCTTTCCTAATAGATGCCCGACGGGTCTTCCTATCCATTCACAAATGGATTTTCCATCTGTCTCATTGCTGGCCTTAGATCACCATCTCCTACAGGGCAGGGCCAGGCTTAGCAAAGCCCCATGACAGGGAATAGGGGATGAGGGAGAGCAGGGGATGCAGGGGGCTGGGGGGTATACCACTGAATTTAATTAGAGGATTAATAGAGGGTTAAGCAGAAACTTTGTTTCAACTCTCATTATTATAAAGCCTATTACAAAGCTTTTTAAAAGACATGTGACCACTTTCCAGTCTAGGTAGAGTTAATAGACTCTAATCTTTCATTTAGGACCTTGCAGTGCCCTGGGCGCATCATTCTCTTCTACTATAATTATAGATGCAGAAGATGTAGAGACTGGGCTGACGACTGCTTGGAAGCTAATTTCTAGAATAAATCCTTGCTACATCTTACGATTTTTGCCCTTGTGGAGGTAGAGTTCAAAAATAAAAACAAAATTCTATGTAACTCAAGAGTCCAGTTAAGAGAGGCCCAATGCCATGATCTTTGCTAAGTGCCTGCCACCGTGGCCCACAATTAGTCACTTAATAAAGGGTTCTTGATGAGGGAATTTGGCAACATGTGATTTTCTGCAAATGTAAGCTTGATTTTGATGCAACCACTCATTTCTTTGAAAAATGGGCAGGGCTGGGGGAGCATTCACACCCAGGTGTCCTAAATGTCCTTAAATTAAAAAATAGCCCTTTGGGGACTAGCATTAGCAGATGGCGTAATGGCTGTCACTAGACTCCCACGTAGTCGACCACGGTTTGAGTCCCGGACCTAGTAGCTTAAACTCACACCAGGCGCATGTGTGTGTGTTCAAGATCCCGAGAGGAAAATGGAGGAGAAAGGATTGCGGTGTGGTCATCCCCCCGGGGGGTGATTTCTCACTTTTTGTCTCTCTGTCAAGGGCACATGCCCTATAGCAAAAATCTCTAAAAAAAAAAAAAAAAAAAGAAAAGAAAAGAAAAAATAGCCCTTTGTAAGGAATCACTGTACTCACTTGGGGGGGGGGGGGGGTCTTCTCATGGCAAATTGGCAAATGAGGAACTCCCAAAGAAACCTAAAGCATTAATTAAGGAGACATAACTAAGAATGCACAGGGCACTCAAGGCCGGGCATCATCAGACACCATCAGAACCTGGTGCCACTTTCTCCAGTTCCCAGGCATGGGCGTAGGTGACATGGCCTGGGTTCTAGAGACCCAGTCTAAGCCTAAACCCCAAACTCATCATCTAAGCCAATTCTGTTTGTCTAGCATTATCCCATGAAAACTGGTCCTTAGAGACACTTACAGTCATGCCTACAGTCCCCAAAAGGCCACTCCACTACCAGATGACGGCTGACTCCCTGCATTATCAGGACTCCACTGGAATAAAATGTCCTCCTTGTCCAAATCTTGCCCATTTCTGAAAGCTCACCCCAAGTCCTCTCCCACAGTGTCTCTCCCAACCACCGCCACCTCCACTGAACTTCACTTTGAACTTTGCAGGTGTCTGTGGCTAGAATTCAACAGGTACGTGAACTTGAAAGGAGAAAAAAATTACATCTTTATTTTTGCTAGCTTCAAAGTGAACCTTAAGCATTCCTTTGATCACAAATGGAGGTGCCCCACACAGTAATATCTCCAATACCCATGATATGTCACAGGAGAAATCACACACACTTTCATATCACATCATGGTTGATGCAGATACCTCAAAATATCATTCACACTTATCACGGTGCCAAAAATTACAACAATTTCTTAGTCCTGCTGTTAGATCTTGTTATTAAATGTTATAAAAGAAATATATTACTACATCATAAATTTGTTTTCTTAACATGTTGATGGCTACAGTTCAACATAATTTATTTCCTTTATTACCTTATATGTTTTTATTTACACATTTTAAGATTTCATGTAAGAAGGGGTCCAGATGCTTCTCCAGACTGCCGGGCACCAAAAAAATTTAAAAAAATTAAGAATCCCCAGGCCAGCCAGTGGCATAATGGTTAAGGCAGCTGGATCCTTCCTACCTGACCAACTCTACAGTTCGAGTCCTGGACCCAGCTGCCTGACAAAACATGAGGCACATCTGCGTGAATGTATAAAATCCTGAGAGGAGAATAGAGAAGAGTGGACTGCAGCGTGGCCACCTTCCACGGAGAGTATTTTCCTCCTCTCCCCGCCCCCACACAAGTGCATGAACACATGCTATCATGAAGTTCAAAGAAAACAATTAAGAACCCCTGTTTGGTAAGGGCACAAGCTCCACAATCAGACAATTTGAATTCAAATCTAGGGTCTGCCCATTCCAGCTCTTTATCTTAAGCAAAATTACTTAATTCCAGCTCTTTAACTTCAGCAAAATTACTTAATCTCCCTGAGTCTTGAATTTCCTCATCTTGATCAAGAGAAATTGATACAAAAATAACATCTACCTTGTGAATACATTTACTTATACTGAACACCTACATGGGGTTTTCAAAAAGTTCATAGAGGGGGCAGCAGGTGGCATAGCGGTTAAGGCAGCAGGATTAAACATGATCAACTGTGTGGTTTGAGTTCCAGACCCAGCAACTTAAAAAAAAATGTCGGGTGCATGTATGCACAACCAAAATCCCAAAAAGAGAATAGAGGAGAAGGGATTATGGCATGGCCATCCCCCTTGAGGTTGACTGCTCACTTTCTCTTTATCCCCCTCCCTGTCTCTTTCCAGTGAATACATACCATCCTATAGCAAATAAACAAAACAAAACAAAAATTACATATGCATGAATTTCAAAATGCATGGGTTTCAAAATCGCTTTGTACCAAAACAAGTATGTACTTCGATTCTATTTTTCCACAAAATTTTTGAAATCTCCCTTACCAGGCACAAGGCCAAGTTCTGGGGCTACAGTGACATGCACTTTCTACAGAAGGTCAGGATATATAGTGTTTAGCACATAAACATTCTATAAACATGACTGTCATCGCTACTAAAACCACACTGTGTGGTGTTAATTATATGCTTATTTATGTTGCTTCCCATGTAACAACTCTCGGTTCACCTAGTTCATGCCAACCAGACTTCGCAGAGGCCAGAGGATGGACCTCCTACAAGGGGAGCAGCTTGTTAAATTAGATAACACAGGATTTGGAACCAAATAGTCCTGGTTCCAAAAGGCAGAGACCAGTAGTTGTTCCACCATAAAAAGTTCTCTCTGGTAGTAATAGAACCTCCAATTTTTTTTTCTTTAATTTTTGCCAGAGGACACATGCAGTTGCCAGACAGAGACAAAGCAAGCAAGAAGAAAAGTGAAAAAGCACCCCTCCACAGGGGATGGTCATGCCAAAATACCTTCTTCACCATTTCTCTCTCCTGTTGGATTTTAGGTATTTACATACATGTACCTGGCATATAGTTTTTAGGCATTCACATACATGTACCTGGCATGTTTTTCAGGACAGCAGGGCTAGGACTCAAACTGCAGTTGATCATGTGGGATCCAGCCCCCTTAACCACCATGCCGCAAGCTGGCCCTAGAACTCCAAATTTTTACCAGGGCTCTTGGACAGAACAAGAACAGTATTTCCCAGCCTCTCTTGCAGCTAAGTGTGGTCCCATAATTAAGTAGTAGTAGCCAATGGGGACACAAGCACAGGTGATAGGTGTGACTTCTAGGAAGTTTCCTTATATTCCCTAGCACCCACTGCCCTTCACCCACCCTTTCCTTCCTTACTGATGGCTGGGGTCAGAATGGCCATCCTAGACCACAAGATGAGCTTGGGAAGGGAGGGCATATACATGGAACAAGACACAAAGAGTCCATTTGCTCAGTCATCTACCTGAGGCACGTTACTTTACCTCCCTGGACCTCAGTATCTCCATCTGTTAATATGAAGTATCTCTCTTGCAGAATTCTTTCAAGGACTGATTTAGATAGGGCCTGGTTCAAAGGAAGGGGTAGATTTTAGGACAGCTGCAATTTCTGTTATAGTAGATTAGTCTTGCTGCATTGAAAAACATCGGAGGTTGGTACATCTTAACACAGACCTCAGTGCCCAGGGGTGACTTAATGGTGCTCACAGGTGAAAGGCATCCTAGCTGGTCTCGTCCTGACAAGAATCCCTTCTCCAGCGCCCTTGTCAAATGGTGCCCAGAAAGAGAAGTCCACTACCTCTGAGAGGACCGTTAGGACAGGGGTGTTTGTTCATTCATAAATCACAGCCCACATCCCCTCCCTTCAGAACGCTTCCCCCGACTGCCCAAACCACTTCTCTTCTCTCCGTTGCCTCCTTCCCTCTGCCTTTGATCACCCCACTCCTGCCTCTGAGTTCATGCCCATCAGCACATCAAAGTTTCTTTCAGTCTCTTCTGGAAGCACCCTCTGGCCTCTCCTCTAAGAAGCCTTCCCTAACTGACTGGGAAGTAAGTGATCGCTTCCTCAGTGCCCGCCCATTCAAACAAGAGGTTTCCCAAACTCCACAAATGAACTTCTCTCCCACTGGGGCAGAACGCGAACGATCATTAGCTGTTCATACGGGTTCTGAGAAGATCCAGAGAGGCCCTCCTCTCCCCCACTTTTCCTTGCTAACACTTGAAGGCTGTTTCATCTTGTTTGCAACATCAGCACCGGTCTGGGAGGTATAACTCTTCATGGCTATGCAAAATCGAAATGTGCTTTAGGTGTCTAAAGCTTACATTCATCTTTCCTGATTATTCCCTTCCTGCTCTTGCAGACACAAATCCTATTCTCTCTCTCCCACATTACTGTCATCTTTCCATGTCACTGTCACTCACACAGGCTGCTCCCAGGCATAGGCACAGCCCCAACCACCTCTCCCTCCTCCTCAATCCCTCTTCTCCACATGCAGGCCAAACCTACATCAGCCCCTACTCTCACTCTCATCTTCTGCTCCTCTGGCTCCGACCATTCTCAGAGTAGAGACTTTACTATCCTCAAAGCTCAATCGGGCCCAGGTTTAAGGTGGCTTTGGAATTGGAACAAGGGTAGTGGTGGCCCACAGCTGCCCCAGGTTGGGTGGGGCACGCAGGGCTACAACAGAAGAAAACAAGACACACTGCTCCAGAAGGCAAGTTCAAACCCATGCAGCTTCAAGAGGAAAGGACATGAGCAGAAATCAGTTTCCCAACAGGGAGAAAAAGAAGAACCTGATGCATATCCTGGACAACGAGAAAGGAAGGAAGCAGGAAAGCACAGGTCTAATGATGTCAAAGGAGCAGCAGGCATTTCAGAGATTTAACCTGTGAACCCCTCACGTACCATCACAGGGTTCTCTAACTCAGTCATTTCTGGAAACTGGCCCCGGTACCAGTCTCACTTCACAGAATCCTTAGCTTAATCCAACTCTTCACAAACAAAATCTTAGTCCAGGTATGTAACTCCCATGGGCTCAAAAACATGGGATTCTTTGCTGTTTAAAATGCACACAACACATGAATGCACAGTACATAGCAAGAATGCTGACGCATGAATCAGACCATGCCAGATTGCAAGCAGGAAATAAGACCCCAGGACGGGTTTTGTTCCCTCCACAACACCTTCTGCCTCTCCCGGATTACAAGTTGTTAGAAGACCTCCTCCCCTGCCATGCTGGCAGCTATCAGGTGCTGAGAAGGATAGGGTTCCACCAGCGGGGTTCAAAATCAGGCAGAGATGACCATGCATGTCCACAGTCCTGAATCTTCCCGCGTTTGCCCATGCCTGGCTTTCTGGCACCAGTCCCCTCTAAGGCCACCTTAATGCTCCTTTTCCTTCTCTGCACCTGTGTACATGTGAAGGTGGGGGTCGAGGAAAGATGACAGCGCCTGACCGGTGCCAGGACCTCAGCTCTACTCCACAGAGTGGCCCAGAGAGTGAACAGCAGGGATAGCAGCAGGCGGCCTTACATTTCTTGAGCAGCCAGAAGAAACAAAAGGCATAAATGTCACATTCTCTTGTTTTCCCATTGGTGGTGCCTCATCCTGCCCTGGGCCCCACCCTTCCACTCAGCCCTCTCTCCCACCCGCTTGAGCCACACACCCACTCCACGCCCAAACCTCCCAGAGGGCTTTCCTTACTTGTGTCCTTTTGAATCCACATGAATCACTAATTGCTGATTTAAACCCAGACACTGGATAATGACAAATACAGCATAACAAATACCGAGTCAATATCAAGAGACTGGCAGATGGAAACTACCTGCCTTCTCAACTGCCTGAGTAGACAGGACAGACGCCGTCTCTACCCCCGCTCACAGCTGGCCAGAAGACGGACTAAACTTCCCGCTGGACCAGGGTAGCTGTGTGTGCCGGGCAGTGGCGGGGCTGGTACTCACAAGCTAACACTGGCTGGCTCTCTGAAGCAGCCTGCATGGAGTTACTTGGGAGGGCTAAACAGCCCCGGCCATCCCCAGAGTCTGGTTTCATGGGTCGGGTTGTTGCCTGGAACATCCAGTTTTAAAAGCCGCCCCCCTAGCCTGCCCCCAGAAATCCAACATCACCCAAGTCTAAGAACCACTGATTGAACACACGTACTATGAGTTTTAATATGATCCAACGCACTCAGGGCATTCAGGATACCTAGTATCCTTTCACGGTCATGCCAGTCCTTGGATGTTTTATTGAGATTCAGATGTCAATCATGGTAAGGCTGATATGAAACTCAGGTCTTCTAATTCCAAAGTCCACTCTCTTATCACACACCCATTACCTCGTGCAAGGGTGTAAACAATGCAAGGAAGCAATCTCTACTGACAACAGATCATGAATAAATTCCATAAATGCCAGACACCTAGATTTGGAGATATAAACATCACAGGCAGCAAGCGATGACCCTGAAGGCAGAGGACCAGACCATACAAAAATGGCAGGGGGGTGCTCATGGGGCAGTTTGAGAAGATGGGAAGACAGGCTGCACCAGATCCTACATAGTGACCTTATCCTCGATGGGAGGAGGCATGTCTAAGATACCATGGTTAACACAGAGCTCAGTGTCATGGAAAGAATGGACGAGTCTTTGAAAAAGAGGGGTAAGTGGAAGCCCCTTCTCTGCAGAAGGGATTAAGAGCAGTGTCAAGATTACACCTCTCAGGGCCACAGTTTCTTCTTCCTGCTCCAAGAACGTTGTGTCCCCACATTCAGTAGAGGCACAAAAACAATCCTTACACATCGCTGACCAGGCAGCTTCAATTTCTCCAGTCTCTCTTCCTCCCAGAACTATGGTCTGAGCTTCCTTGGTCAGGGGACTTATGACTATTACACTTAAAAATGTTGAACCTTGGGACCAGCAGTTAGCGTAATGGCTATGTTGCTGGACTCCCATGAGGTCGACTGCAGTTCGCGTCCCAGACCCAGTGGCTTAAACTCACACCAGGCGCGTGTGTGTGCGTGCCCAAGATCCCGAGAGGAGAATGGAGAAGGGATTGCGGCGTGGCCATCCCCCCTGGGGGGGGTAATTTCTCGCTTTCTGTCTCTCTGTCTCTCTCTGTCTCTCTCTGTCTGGCAAGCGCACGTGCCCTATAGCAAAAACCTCTCCAAAAAAAAAAAAAAAAATGTTGAGCCTTCAGGCCACTTAGGGAGGGTAAAGCATCTCTTCAAATCCTATCCCACCAACTCCCACTTCTCCCTCAAAAAAAAAAAAAAAAAAAAAAAAAAAAAAAAAAAAAAGAAAAGAAAAGCAGGACCAGCAGATGGCATAATGGTTACATTACATATGGTTGATGGCGGTTCGAGTCCCGAACCGAGAAACTCATGCCGGGCGCACGTGCATACATGCCCAAAATCCTGAGAGGATAATGGAGACGAGATTATGGCATGGCCATCCTCCCTGGAGAGTGATTTCTCCCTTTCTATTTCTGTCTTTCCAGAAAGTGCATGTGCCCTATAGCAAAACTCTTAAAAAAAAAAAAAAAAAAAAAAAAAAAGACGTAACACCATTATTATCACTAAATCAACTTCCCCAACAGAGTGGGGATAATGTTACTACTTCCAATTAGGAACTAATGCAGAACAAAATGGAATTGAAGACACCAGTTTCCATAAACCACATGGACATGCACCTGGGGAGCCTCACTCCTAGGCCCAGAACACCAAATGATCCTTCCTAAACACAACAAGCAGCCAGAAATGGGCCTTCCGGTACCCGATTCCAACCTGTGACACACACCAACTGCCTCCTGGTGTCCCCCAAAGCCTGTGTTGATGGGAAAGAAGCACAAGGAATGACAGGAACCAGGAGCAGGTTAAACTTTGCATCGATCGCTCTGATAAGCAGAGCCACTTACCCAGCACAGCCAGACAGCTCAGCACTGGGAAAAAGCACTTCATGTCGGCAGCAGCAGGAGACACAGCACAAGGCGCTTCCTCTTCTCCGGGCACCTAATCTCTCATTTCTGGCAATCCACTTATAGCTCCAGAGAACAGTTTTGGGAATGGAACTTAATTCAGAAAACAAGAACAGATTAAGGGGAAGCAATCGGAGGAGGGGGCTGGGGGATGGGGCGGCAGAGAAGTGGCAGCATGTGTTAAAACCCCCCTGTGCTGAAGGAAGGGTTCCAGAACAATTCCGAAGGTGCTCTAGGCTTCGGCCACATCGCGTGCCTTGCGGTTTCCGGTGGAATTGTCGACTGTGGTGGATAAATCCTCAAGGAAAAGGGGGAAAAAAGAGTCTGAGAAAATCCTTTCATCCACTGATTATACAGCAATGTCCTTGGCTTCCCAGCGAAGGTGTCTGTGATCTCCCTCATTCGGATTCCCCGAAGGAAACGAGGCAGGTTTTATCAAAACCTTTGACAGCCACATTATCCTGGTTGGCATCGACCGTTTTGGTTTCTTCATCAAAAAGTCCGTCTCCTTCCATGGTGGTAGGTCACGGCGCTGTCACCTGCCCTAGACCTGCCCTGGACACACGAAGCAACTTGGCGGTCGGCAGTCTTGAAACAGTCCCACAATGCCACAGATTTCTAAAACAAACACAACAGAGATTTAGCAAAGGCAAACACAAGCACCGCAAAACCCAGCAGGGGCTGAGCGCCGAGCTGGTCCGGGCCCCGGGGTGCCGTCCCGCGCCAGGGCAGCCCACCTCCGCCTGCTAACCTTGGCCAAGCGCTGCCTTGCCCCGCGCCTCAGTTTCCCTGCCCGGGGCAGGGCGATTGTGGGAAACCCGATTGTTCCCGAAATACTTTCCCCAAACGCTCACTCCTGGGAATTCCCGTCGCCTCCCGCCGAGCCGGGCGCCCAGGGTGGCCCCACCCTCCGCCGGGCAAATCGGGAAGGGGCTCCCAGGTGGGGCCGCGAGCCCCGGCTTCCACCCCGGCCCCACGCCGGCCGTGGGAGCTCTGCGCGCGCCGCGTCCCAGGTGGCCCCGCTATTGTTTTACCTTCCCGGGTGTTTATTTTTCGCTGACTGGAAAGAAAAGAGACCCGGGAAGAAGGGAGCCGGGCTCTGCTTTCCGCTGCCGGGGCGTGCTCGCCTCGCGCCCGACCGGCCAGGGGAGGGGTCTCGGCCCGACCCCGAGCGGAGCCGGCGCCGGGCCCGCGGCCACCTCGCTCCGCCTTGCTGCCCCGGGCTCCCGGATCCCCCCTGCCGCCCCGTTCCCAGCGCCGCCCGCGCCCCCGCCGGAGCCTGACCTTGCCCCCGGCCCTCTCTCTCCGCGCGTCGGTCGGTCCGTCTGTCCTGGCGCACGCCTCAGGGGACACGCAGCTTCCTCCTCTCCTCCCGCAGCGGCACCAGCAGCCGCGCTCGGGCCCCTCCCGAGTCCCCGCCCCTCCAGCTCCAGCCCGGCCCGCAGCACCGGGCGAGGCGAGCGCGGGGCGAGGGCGGTGGCCTCCGTGAGCGCCCCGCCCCCGGCCCCGGCCCCGCCCCCCCCCGCCCGCTGCCCCTGGGGACCGGCGGCCCGGCCAGAGCCTGGAGGGGCACCGCGGTGGACGTGGCACCCCGGGACCTGGGCTGAGCTGGCGTGCGGGCCGGGCAGCCCGAAAGTTAATCAGGGGTTCACGCTCAGGCTCCCGGGCGTCCAGCCAGATGCACAGGGTCTTCCCAAAGCCCAGCAAAGAATCCAAGAGCCAAGAAGAGGGTGGCCAGGGAGCCTGTGCTCTCCACGGGAGACAGAAACAAAGCCTTTTGCAGGAGGCTGTTCTTCCAGTGAACCCTCTTTGCACGTCACTCTAGGACAGAATTTGGACTCTCGAAACAGCTTGCGTTCTAACTTTACCTGGGTCTCATTTTATTTTACTTTATTTATGTATTTACTTTTTAAATGTTGAGCAGAGAGGAACGGAGCAAGTGAGCAAGGGAGAGAGAGAGAGAGAGAGAGGTTCAGGACTCCAATCCTGGTCGGCCATGTGGGAGTCCAGCGCCCTTAACCACCAGCCCACGCCATCTGCCTGCCCCTGGGTCCGATACTTCTAAGCTGTGAACCTTGGTCAAGTTACTTAACCTCTCTATGCCTCAGTTTTTCCGTCTGTTATATGTGAAAATAATCCCCGCTTAATAAGGCTGTGTGAGATGTTTCTGACAGAGGACACTTGCAACACACTTAGAAAAGTGCCTTTACTTGTGATACACACCTACAAACATAAAGTAGTATTTTATACCTAACAGCCCTATCCACCCAACTGCTTTTTCATTCATTCAGCGTTAGGGAACACACAGAACTGCCGGGTAGACGTGGCCACAGGTGACCAAGGAGAACGGGACAGTCCTGCTCTCCTGGAAGTTGCAGGCCGGTGAGGATAAAACACCTCAGAAATGAGAAGTGCAGAGTATATACGGAGCATGTGCATAGCCCCAACTCTGTTATTAGGAGAGAAGAAGAAGAAAGAAAAATGGCTTAGGTCAGGTCAGGACCCAGGAAGGCTTCCTGGAGGAAATACAAACTAGGTAGAATGGGAAGGAGCAGAAGGAGGTGTCAGAGGAAGACGGAAGGGAGACTAAGAAGAAAGTGTTAAGGAAGGAGCTGGAAAGGAATGGGGCGACCCAACTGGAGGGCTTTGTATGGGTGTGAAGGGGTCTGGACTTCAGCCTGGGACCATAGGGGAGCCCTGAAGGTTTTGAGTGGGGGAGTATCATTATCAGACTTGTATATTAGAAAGGCCGCTCTGACCTAGGCCTGGAAGATGGATGGGAGAGGTGTTCTACAGGAGGCTGGGCACAGGGCCGGGGTGGGTGTCACTGAAAATCCAGACAAGAAAGGGGCGACAGGACCACAAAACCAACAACAGGGAGGGAGAAGAATGAGTAGGTCCCCTCCCATCAGGAGGTAGGCTCAAGGGAACACCCCGCTGCGGGTGACAATGGCGCAGAAAGAGCCAGTTCTACAGCCTCCACAGTGGAGGTTGGGATACAGGGGATACGGCTGGATGTAGAGCGTTAAAGATCCCAAAAAGTAATCAATGGAGGAAGCTGGTGGTGTGGTGGTTAAGGCAGCTGGATCCCACAGGGTTGACTGCCCGGTTCAAGTCTCAGACCTGGTGGCTTGGAAAACATGCCGTGTGTGTGTGTGTGTGTGTGTGTGTGTGTGTGTATCCAAAATCCCTAGAAGAGAATGGAGGAAAAGGGATTGTGACATGGCCATACCCCTAGGGGGTGATTTCTCACTTGCCCATGCATGTGCCCTTTGGCAAACTTAAAAAAATAAAATAAAAAGTCATCTATGGAGAGGTAAAATTCAGAATTCAGAAAGAGGGTATGGGTTTGTATTTTCACCCTAGTGGACAACATGACAGCAAAAGGATATAGTAAAAGAATATACTAGGGGGACCAGCAGTTGGCATAATGGCCCTGTTGCTAGACTCCCACATAGCTGAACACAGTTCGCATCCCGGACCTGGTGGCTTAAACTCATGCCAGGTGCATGTGCGTGCGTGCCCAAGATCCCGAGAGGAGAATGGAGAAGGGATTGAGGTGTAACCATTACCCCCTGGGGGGATGATTTCTCACTTTCTGTCTCTCTGTCTCTCTCTGTCTTTATGGTGAGTACACGCACCCTATAGCAAAAACCTTTCAAAAAAAAAAAAAAAAGAATATACTAGTAATTCATTTATACTAAAAATAATTAATGCCTCCAGTATGCAGAGCAATGAAGACCGTGCTATGAAGAGTACAAAGATAACTAGAAGGTCTTGTTTGCCCTCTCTCCTCTACTTGGCTATACATTCCTTGAGTGCAGGGTCTACCCTTTAATTTTAAAAAAAAATTATCAGATGGGAACCAGCAGTTAGCGTAATGGCTATGTCGCTGGACTCCCACATAGTCCACCGCGGTTCACGTCCCAGACCCGGTGGCTTAAAACTCACGCCGGGCGCGTGTGCGTGCGTGCCCAAGATCCCGAGAGGAGAATGGAGGAGAAGGGATTGCGGCATGGCCATCCCCCCTGGGGGCTGATTTCTCGCTTTCTGTCTCTATGTCTCTCTCTGTCTGTTTGGTGAGAGCACGCGCCCTATAGCGAAAACCTCTCCAAAAAAAAAGTTATCAGAAAACATGTACATGTACCAGAGAGACACAGAAAGACAGAGAGAGAGGGAGAGGGAGAAAGCACCCCCACCCCGTGGGGGATGGTCATGCTGCGAACCCTTCTCAATTTCTCTACCCTGCTGGGATTTGGAATGTGCTCATTTCTCAAGCCAACAGGTCCAGGACTCAAACAGTGAGGCCAGCCATGCGGGATCTAGATGCCTCAATCACCAGATCATGGAGCTGACCCAGGGTCTGCCCTTTCATTTTCATTTATCCCAACAACTCTGGCATGATCTGCACACAGTAATTGCACTTTGACTGAATTGAATTGAATTTTTATCACACATTCAAAGTATTTTACTGAAATACTCTTCTTGTGCATTAAGCATTACCCCTTTCTCCCAAGACAACAGTGACTCTGGTACCTTTCAGTTCTTGCCTACTAGTCTCTTTCAGTTATTTAGGGAGCATCTACTGTATATCAAGAAAAGCCTTTGCTCTCATAAGGCTTACATTCTCCTGAGAAACACAGACAATGAAACAAGGGAATATATAAGAGAGCATAACATGTTCTGAAGGAAAACAGGGTCAAGGGGAGAGTGCATGTGTAAAGAGAGAGATCCTATTCTCGGCAAGGTAGTCAGGGAAGACCTCTCAGAGGGAGTGACGTTTGAGAAAGACCTGATTACAAAGAAGGGTCAGCCTTGGCGATTTCCAGAGAAAGACCATTTCGAGTTTAAGGAATAGCACGTGCAAAGCCCCTTGACATGTTCCAAAAATAAAAGGTGTGTTAGCGTGTCTGAAACAAGGGGAGGGAGGCAGAGAAGGAGACAAGAGAAGGCGGTCAGCGAGGCAGCAGACTCATGTCCCATGGGACCTCACAGGCTGGGGAGCAGTTTGGCTCACTCTGAATCAGGGACGGACAGTCAGGAGTAGGAGTGGAGGAGGGATGAGGAGTATGTGCTCTTCCCACGATGGTAGAGAGGCAGGCTGTGAGGAGAGAGTGGAATCCAGAAGCATTTCAAAAGTAGGTTCAAGGGACCAGCAGTTAGTGTAATGGCTATGTCGCTGAACTCCCATGTAGTTGACCGCAGTTCGAGTCCTGGACCCAGTGGCCTAAACTCACGCCGGGCGTGTGTGCGTGCATGCCCAAGATCCTAAGAGGAGAATGGAGGAGAAGGGATTATGCTGTGGCCATCCCCCTGGGGGGGGTTATTTCTTGCTTTCTGTCTCTCTGTCTCTCTGTCTCTCTCTGTCTTTCTGGTGAGCGCACACACTCTATAGCAAAAACCTCTCCAAAGGGGGGAAAAAAACACATTAAAAAAAAAAAAAAAAAAAACAGAATTCTCTAAAGAATGGAATACAGAGGGGACGGGAAAGAGGGAAGTGAAGGAATCTTCTCGAAAGTCCATGTCAGCCTGCTTTGATGCTCTTTGACCTCACCAAGCTGCCCAAACCTTTCTCCAAGACCACTTCCCAAAGCCCCTGCCTGGACCTCCATCTGTCAGGCTACTCAATGATATTTTCCTTCTACCACAGAGACCCCTCGCATCCTTCAGGATGATCTTTCAACCCTGCCTCTCCCCCCTCATCCCATGTGGGTTATGGCTGATTCCCAGAGTAGCATTCTTTCTCATTTCCACATTTATGAACATCTGTAATTTGCAAAGAACTGTGTCATTGGGTGGGGAGAGAAAAGTACAATTAAAAGATTGCCTCTGCCCTCCAGACAAGAAATAAGTGCTGAACAGTGGCACGATGGTGGCCCCTTCAGGAGATCATCAGCAGGCAGAGAATTGATTGGAAAGGGTCCTAGGGGAAGGAGAGTCATTGGGAAAGAAGCGGGTACAGACGTCCCCAGTCAGTGGCCCAGTGGTAGAAGCACACACTGAACACTGCTGCTTGGCAGGCCGAGGCCACATGGGAGCCCTGGGGTTGGATTTCACGTGACTGTAATCCCAGCTGCTCAGGAGGCTGAGGCGGAAGGATCATAACATGGCGAGATCCTGCCTAAAACAAACAATCAGCACACCGTGCCTGGGCATAAGCAGCTTGCTTCGAAACATGTTACACAAAATCTCTCCTGGATTGCGCAAGAACCAAGAGGATGCTTAGGAAGACTCCATGGTCTCCACTGGGACGTTAGACTCCGAAGCCTACAGGGAGCACCAGGGCACAGCCTGAAGGAGACTGCATACAGGGGATGAAGGGCTTTCCTTGCTATTCAAGAGGCTCGGGCAGGGCCTAGTAGTTATGTCGCTGGACTCCCACATGGCCAACCACGGTTTGAGTCCCAAACCCAGTGGCCTAAAACTCACATCAGGTGCGTGTGTGCCTACCCAAGATCCCAGGAAGAGAATGGAGGAGAAGGGATTGCCGTGCAGCCATCCCCCAGCAGGAGGTCTGGGGGGTGATTTCTAACTTTCCCTCTCACTGTCTCTGTCTCTCTCTCTCAGGTGCCCTAAGGCAAAAATCTTTTAAAAAAGAGAGAGAGAGAAAGAGAATCAGGAGAATCAGGAAACCGAGAATCGTCTTTAAATCCTTCCTAAGTTTGTTCACTGGAAACTAGTGTTTCAAAATAAATATTGTGGGAAACCAAACCAAAATTTGGATAAGCTATGGCCAAGAGTTTCTAATTTCAAGAACTCTAGACTTTATGGTGGTGATTATCAAAAGACTAATATAAAACCACAAATGGCAGAAAGTTACTTTTTTTTTTTTTTAAGGAAAGAAAGGGTGTTCACCAAGTTCTCTGTCACCTGAAAGAAAGCTGAGGGCAAGACATGTCGTCTAAAGATAGCCTGACGCTGTGCTCACCAGCCACCAATGTTAATTGCTCTTAATGCACTTTGAAATGCCAAGTGAAAAGAGCAAAGCCTTCCTACTCTGCAAAACAGCCAAGTCTGAGCTAACAGTGTGCCACTAAACAATCCTCCTGATAGCCAGCTTCTTCCTGGTGATTACCCTCCTACACAGGCAAGGATCCCCAGAGCTGGAGACTAGGAATAGCTTACACAAGATACCATCTGTCTTTAAAAAAAAAAAAAAAGAGAGAGAGAGAGAGATGACTGTTGTATCTTGGGACCAGGGTGGTGAGTGGGCAGTCCCGACAGGCTTTACCCACAGGTGGGTGCGCAAACCTGAGGTGCGCCATCTAGCGTTCGTGAAGAGATGGATTTCCCCGACCCCGTGGAGCTCTGACGACCAGTTTATCCCGGAGGGGAAATGAGAGTCTATCGGGCTGACATTTTCAAAACCCCAGAGCTGTGCTCACTTCTTTTCTCAGCTAACCGAGAATAATGGATCTGAAGAAGGATGTCCTAGATCTGCACTTCTTGACACCGACCTGCCTCTGCCCCAGTCACTTAACCTCTTCTGCCCTGGGCTCCTCATTTATAAGAGGAGGTAACAATAGCAGCTGCCCTTGAAAAAGAGATCACGAGGATGAAATGAGCTGATGTATGGAAAGATCTTAGCGAAATGCTCGGCACTTCGTTCTTCGTACTCGTTAGGTTAGCCTACCTTTTCACCAGTTACATGTTTCACATGCTCCAAAGAGCAGGGGACCAAGAGTCAGAGATTTTTTTTTTTAGAGGATTTTTTTTTTCTTTTTTTTGCTATAGGACACGTGCGTTCTCCAGAAAGACAGAGAGACAGAAAGCGAGAAATCACCCCCTGGGGGGATGGCCACGCCACAATCCCTTTTCCTCCTTTCTCCTCTCGGGATCTTGGGCATGCACACACACACGCCTGGCGTGAGTTTAAACCACCAGGTCCGGGACTCGAACCGCGGTCGACTACATGGGAGTCCAGTGACATAGCCATTATGCTAACTGCTGGTCCCCAGAGATTCTAGCCTCCCGGCCAGGCGCCACTACTTATTCCCGGCTAAACCCAAGTTTCCTCTGTAAATGGAGATCAGTTAGATTAGCCGGAAAGTCCAAACTAGCTGTGCGTGAGTTAGTCAGAAGAATCAAAAAATGCAGATCTCCAGGCCTTTCCAGATGATTCTTATTTCGAAACACCTATGAGAAACTGAACTAAGATGACTTTTGGGTTGGTTGACTGGTTTTGGTGGGGTTTGGTGGGGGGGGGGTTGTTTATTTGTTTTATGCCAGAAGACATAAGAGAGAGAGAGAGAAAGATAGTGTCCCCTCCCCCCCCCCCCAAATGGGGCCTGCTTATGTCACAATCCTTTTTCCTCAATTCTCCACCCTGCTAGGATCCTGGCTGGCATGACTTTCAAGCCTCTGGATCTGGGACTCCAACCCAGGCTGGCCATGTAGGATGCAACTTCGTTTTTATTTAAGAGAGATTTTTGCTATATGGCACGTGCACTCACCAGAGAGACAGAGACAGAGAGACAGAGAGAGAGAGAGAAAGAGAGAGAGAAAAGGAAAAAAAGAAAGAGAGAGAGAAAGAGAAATAACCCCTCAGGGTAATGGTCACGCCGCAATCCCTTCTCCCCCACTCTCCTCTCAGGAGCTTGGGCATGCACACACATGGGCCTAGTGTGTTTTAAGCCTCTGTAAACTATTATACCATCTGTTCCAGGATGCAACTTCTGTACAGTGCTTAATTGCTGCTCTACGAGGCCAGGACTAAGATGACTTTTAGGGGCTTTTCTACATTAAATGTTTATGATGGATCTTCACAAATGCATGATCCCATCCTTCTCCTACCAAATGGTCCCCGTCCGTTCTGATTTTGATCGAAAAGTCTCTCAGTTATGCAGCTTGTCACCTAGATCAACAGTCAGATGTGCCCACCTTATCCACCAATATTCCATGTTTTAACTTGGTCCTGACCACGGTCAGAGAGCATCCTCTTCCTTTCCAATTCCAAACCCTGAGCAATTCATTAGTCTCCATCCCCTGTTCCTAAAATGTCAGCAAATCCTGATTTTTTTTTTTTTTTTCTTTAATTCAACAGCCTCGGATCTGCTGCTTCTTACACCCAGCTCTGGCTCAGGGCCGTGCTCTTACCTCTATCAGCTCCCTCCCTCTGCTAAAGAATTATAATAACCCAGAGCCCGGTGGGTAGGCTGAATGCCATGACGCCTGTCACGTTGGCGTGACTTCTCTGAGTTGGATTGGCTGACCCTCAGTCTCTGTCTCAGGGCAGCTGGGCTGGCTGCCCAGGTTGGCTGCCACTTGCAACCATGCTGTGGTCCAGGTGGAGGATTCTTAAGAATTTGGCTTGGCCCCTCTGGTGAAAAAATGTTAGTTTGATCACAGAGCGTCTGTTCTTGCACAGGGGAAGGTGTGTCACCAGAGATCTGCGATTCTAAGAATCCAAGCAACCACGAGCTTACAGCAGAACAGGGCCTTCTGGGTGGGGGTGTTCTTTCGGAGACATCTGCTACCTCACTGATCGCCAGGGCTGTCTAGCCTGATCTGGCTGGCATGTTGCCTCTCTCCATAAAAGAGTGCAAAGACATTGGCAAATCTCACCCAAATATATATGAGTCTGGCTGACAGTTTCCAAAAGTTCACTTGAAGTTAATGATTTGGAACTCAGAACATATTTTCCCACAACGGTAATATAATAAGTGGAGATTATGTTTCCAGGCTGACATGAAGCGTGTTTAACCCTTCACATGCTTGAAATGTTACATATTTAAAAGGGGGAGAAAAAGGCAATAAGCCAATAATACAGTTAAAAACACCAGGGATTCAGCAATGCTAAAAAGTAACACTGGGACAAGAATTTTTTCCTTTTTTAAAAAATTCACACATATTCAGTTAACATAAAGCACCGTTATATGCCCTACGGTGGTAAAGAAAGCAAGCAAGTTTCCCATCCTCATGGGGTTTTGATCTGTTCTAGTTTTTCTGTTTATTGCCTGTCTTCTTCAGGAATGTATCAGCTCTCTGTGGGTTGGAGTCTGATCTGTGTTGTTCTGTAGTGTATGTTTATTCCCTAGAATAATCCCTAGAACATAGTTTGTGCTCAATAAATATTGGTTGAGTTAATGAGTAAATAAATTCTGGTTGGTCAGACAAACAATACATAAGTAAGCAAATAAATATGCCATCTAATGTCAGATGACAATGTGTTAGGAAGAAAATTTAAAAAGGAATGCAGGGATGGGGTGATTATTTTTGATGGGGGAGTCAGGAAAAGCTTCTCTGGGGAAATTATACAAAGATCCAAATGAGGAACAGAGTCGTGAAGTTTGGGGGTAAGATAGACTCCAGCTTTTGGTAATATCACACCAAGAAATCTGAACCATGGTTTTCTCTAAGTTCAACTAGAATGGACAAACTTTAAATAAATGTTAAAAGTAGTTATTAAAGTAAATCTATAAGATAAAAGACAGGAGGAGAGGAGACCCATCACTCAAAGGCATTATTGCCCTGAGGATGTCTTCGGATGTGAAATAAATATCTGCAAATTTGAAATGAAGTTTTGGCCTTTTACAAGGAGGACAAACACCAAAGCCCAGGAAAGAGATGGGGGCTCTGAACTTGAAGCTGGGATCCCCGAAGAGCTACACCCTCAGGGTGAACGTGAACTGGAAGGAAACCAGCCCTTACTTTGTCACCTGGACCTTGCAGGAGACCTTGAGCATGGAACTTGGGTTAAAGTGGTTCCGGACTGGGAACAGCACCTGGTACTTGGCAGATGCAAAGGACCATCCTTTCAGGAGGAAGATCCGATCACCCTGAACCTCAGATTATTCCAGAATAAAATTCCCAGCATACAATCAGGTATAATCAGAAGATAAGGCAAAGTGAGTGAGGACCAACAGAAACAACAGAAAACTGGGGCCAGCAAGTGGTGTGGTGGTTAAGGGCGTTGGACTCCCACAGGGCCAACCATGGTACAAGTCCCGGGCCTAGTGGCTTGCTTTCTCAACTTCCTTTCTCTCCCTCTAGTCAAATTAAAATAAATACATACATACATACATACATAAAATAAAGTTCAATAAAATAATTCATTAAAAAAACACAGCAGAAAGCTGAAACAGGCCCACAGAACCTTGAGATATTGAAAATATTTGACATAGCCAATAAAATGATTATGCTTTCTATGTTCAAAAAAATCAAATTCAAACTTGAAATTTGGGGGACCAGCAGTTGGCATAATGGCTACATCACTGCACTCCCATGTAGTCAACTGGGGTTCGAGTCCCAGATCCAGTGGCTTAAACTCACGCCAGGCACGTGTGCGTGCGTGCCCAAGATTCCGAGAGGAGAATGGAGGAGAAGGGATTGCGGCGTGGCCATCCCCCCGGGGGGGTGATTTCTCTCTTTCTGTCTCTCTGTCTCTCTCTGTCTGTCTGGCAAGCGCACACGCCCTATAGCGAAAACCTCCCCCCCCCCCCAAAAAAAAAAAAAAAAACCTTGAAATTTGGGCAGAAAGTCAAAACCATACTAAAATCTAGGGGAAGAACATTCCAGGCCAAGAGGACAAGAAACTCAGGGGCCCTGAGGCAAGAACAACCTTGGCATGTTAGTGGCAAAAACCCAAAAGAATCTGTGCTGCAAGAGCAGAGTGAACAAGAGGGAGAGGCGGACGGTGCTCAGGGAAAAGCAAAGGCCAGACCATGTGGGTTTTGTGGAAATTTGGATGTTACTCCACCACAAGGAAAACCATTGGCTGCTCAGAGCCGAAAGCTGACATTATGTTATTATTCATTTACTTCTTCTTTTAAAGAGAAATTTTTGCTATAGGGCACGTGCATGTGCTGGAGAGACACAGAGAGACAGACAGAAAGCAAGAAATCACCCTCTGGGGGGATGGCCACACCACAAACCCTTCTCCTCCATTCTCCTCTTGGGCATGCTCGCACATGCGCCTAGTGTGAGCTTTAAGTTGCCAGGTCCGGGACTTGAACCACGATCAACTACATGGGAATCCGGCAACATAACCATTACACCATATGCTTGCTGGTCCCAATTATTTATTTATTAATGAGACAGAAAGCAGGAGGAGGAGAGAGAGAAAGAGTGATGGGTTTTTGTTTGTTTGTTTGCCGTTGGGCAAGTGTGAGAGAGACAATGAGAGGGAAAGTGAAAAATCACCCCCTGAGGGGATGGCTACTCCACAATCCCTTCTCCATACTCCTCCTGGGATTTTGCACCTGCATGCACATGTTCCCAGCGTGATTTCAAACCACCAAGCCACCAGATCTGGGACTCGAAATGTATTTGACCACGTGGGAGTCCAGCACTTTAACTTCCTTGCCACCTGCTGGCCCTGAATGGGTATTTTTACCAGGGTCTCACCACTGTGATCTGTCTCAGGCCCCCAGTCAGTTAGGATTACAGGCACAGGCTATCAGCCTGGCCTGTTCAGGTTGGTCTGGGATCTGAACCTGGGCCTCCCACACGTTCCCATTCTCTCACAGTAGCACCTTTCCACTTGTGCCACTGAGTCTGGGCCTTCATTTACATTTTCAAAAGGTCCATATGGCTTTTATACAGGAAACAGACTGTAGGGAAGCAACACAGAAATAAGGAGACCAGTTCATATTGATGGATCATAACCAAGGTGAAAGATGGCAGAGGCTTCAACTACGGTGGAGGTGATGGTGATGATGAGGAATGAATTCAGGATATACTCTTCATAATGTACTTTAAAAATTATTTAATTTTATTAATTCATTTTATTTTAATTTGACCAGAGAGAGACACAGAAGGAGAGGGAAAGTGAGAAAGCAAGCCACCAAGTCAAGGACTCGAACCATGGTTGGTCATGTGGGAGTGCCCAGTGCCTTAACCACCATGCCACCTGCTGGTTTCCCAGGATATTCTCTCTCTCTCTCTCTCTCTCTGTATGTTTTGTGTATATGTATATATATGTATATATATACATATACACAAAACATTATGGGTACTTTTTATTTATTTTAAACTTTTCCAGAAGATGATGCAAGTGCTCACTGGAGAGAGAACAAGATAAAGAGCGAGCAAGGGAAAGATAAAAGGCACCCCGCATGGGAGATGGTCACACTACAGTCCCTTCTCTAGTTCTCTCCCCTTTTCAGAATTTTGGATACTCATATCCATGCGCCTGATGTGTTTCTCCAGCCGCCAGGTCTAGGAAGCATATGGAATCCAGCTGCCTTACCACCACACTGGGCTGGCCTAGGATACACTTCGGACTGGATTGGGCACAGGGTGTGAGATAAAGGTCAGAGTGGCTCCCTCCTCCACACATGTTCTGCAGGACGTCTCCCCCACCCCCACGTGGTCACTACTTCTCTCTGTCGGTAGACGACTCCCTCATTGGCATGTCCCGACATGGTCCTTTTTCCTGTGCTTTACATCGGTAGTGCCGACTGCCTTCTGAAATGTTCTACCTGGATGTTGCCAGACCCCTACATTGACAATGCTCCAAACCTAGCTCCTTACTTCCCCTCTAAACTATATTTCTCCCCAGTTTCCTATCTTAATTAATGATAGAACTTTTCACTCAATCACACAAGCCAGAGCCTTCAGATTCAGTTTAGACCCTTCACTTTTCACATCCAATGGATAGCTGGGGACTGCCAACTCCCGCTCCTTAGTTAGCTTCCTCTCAAAGCCCTCTGCTTCTTTGTGTTTTCATGGCTTCTGCCCTCACTCAGGACTTCATCATCTCTCTCTAGACTTTTGTCCTGGTGATCTCCCAGTGGGTGATCTCTCTCCCTGCAGGGTATGTATGACCCTGGGACTGCCAATTGCTTACAGAACATTCAAATTCCTGGGGACAACAGGTGGTGAGGTGGTTAAGGTGTTGGATTCAATCATGGCTGACTACAGTTGAGTCCTAGACATGGTGCTTGAAAATCACACAGGGCACATGTGCATACAGGCCCAAAATCCCAGGAGGAGAATGGAGGAGAAGGGATTGTGGCATGGCCATCTCCCTTGTCTCTATGCCTCTCTCCAGCAAGTGCACATGCCCTGTAGCAAAAACCTAAAAACAAACAAGCTTCTTAGAATGGGTTATAAAGACCTCCCAATCCCTGATCTCTCTCCAACTTCTCTGTTTTGATTCTTCCACTGTGATCTGGTCTTACCCAGTTCTCTCTGGTTTCCTAGATGTGCTTTCAGAGGTGCTAGGTTTCTGCTAGGGATGCCCCTCCTCTTCCTGCGGCTCACTGACCTGCAAACTCCACCCTCCTGTAGGAACAACCGAACCATCCATCAGCTTCTCTCTGAAGCATCCCTCTCCTACTCCTTCCAGAACTGAGGAGAATTTCATTTATGAGAACTCCGTGTTTGTGTAGCCCTCTCGGCTAGTACTTTTCCACTGCTGTAGGTGATTTGTTTAGCGTATGATTTACCAGAGCGTCCTTGAGGTCAGAGGCTGTCTGGTATAACTGTGCCTGATGTAACAGTGCCCCACGCTGTGCTCGGCCCTGAAGCTCCATGGACTGGATAAAGGAGGGTTCGGTGCGTGAGCACCCTGGACTGTACCCCCAAGCCCACAGAGCAGCCTCCAGGAAGCACAGCAGCCAAGCTGTGGGGGCACTTTCTGAGATTTCATCTGAGTGACTTTGCAGTCTGCCCCTCTTCCTCATTGCTTTGAGTGGACGGTTAACACAAGCATTTCTACTTGTATCCGAGAGCCATCATTACTGAGCATCCTCTTTGGTGTCACAAAGCCTCCTGGAAAGGGACATCTTCTTGGAGTCCCCAAACCCCACACCCAACCCAGACCTCAGGGCCCTTGGTCCAGCAGCAGTTTCTCCTCCAGGCTTTAGGTGGTAGGTAGCATTTAGGAGCCCACACATGTACCTTAAGTTCACAGCACAATGACCACATGCGGAGTTAACAAGCTTCTTTCCTAGTCACTTGTAATTTCTACTACCCTTTATGAGTCTCACATGTTTCTCTTTTTTTCCCCTCACTTATAATTTGCCATTTATAGAAGAGGGAGTGGAAAGGAACAAAAAGGGAAGAAAAGACACAGGGAGAGAGGGAGAAGGATGAACCAGAGGAGAAAACTGGGGATAGGGAGGGAGAAGAGAGGTGCAGAAGGGAAGGAAAGAAGGGAGAGAGACAGCAAGGGGGAGAGAGAAGAGAGAGAAAGGAAAAGGACCATAAGGGAGAGAGAGAGAGAGAAAGAAAAAGAAAGAGAAAGAAAGAAAGGAAGAAAGGGAAAGAAAAAGAAAGACAAAGAGAGAACCTTAAGTTAAGTCACCACGCATGTGTCTGATAAGTATCTGAAGTAGCTCTACTTTAGCAGCAGGAACCTCACGGCAGATATTAAACATTTAATTGACCAGAGAAGACAATCATAGAACAAGTCTCTTTTCTTCGTGTCCTGTCATATGATAACCCAAACACAGGAGTTGCTATTTTTCTCCAGACACTATCAACCACAGCCATCTGTCTTGGTCCTAGACTGTTTAAAAATGTCTTTTTTTTTCCCTTTCGCGCGCGCGTGTGTGTGTGTGTGTGTGTGTGTGTGTGTAACAGTCACAGGACCAAAGTAACCTCCCTGCCACAATGGCCGCCTTGTGGAATTCAGCCAGGGCTGCCCCAGCCCTCTCCTGGCCACCAACTGTCAGACAGTGGTTGTCTTTCATCCCACCCACCACAGAGCCATGTCAGCCTGAGTGGTGGTGGTGGAGGAGGAGAGGCATCACTACTATTTCCAACCACACCCTAGAGCTGAGTGAGGCCTAATCTTGCCTGAGGGAAGGAGCAAAGCCACCTGGGAGTGGCGCTGGGGTGGGGTTCCACTCCTTCCAGAAGTTCAGCAAATGCTGCGCATTAAAAGGCTTGTTTTCAGTGGAGGAGGTTCGTCTTTATCATGAGGGACAAAGAGGAGAGTTGTGAGACCAGGGCTGGGAAGGAGGGCCCTGGGGTGGGATGGGGGGTGCACAGCAGGGGAGCATGCTCAGTCCCTAGCCTGGGTGCTTGCTGTGTGGTCCGGTGCCCTGCTGTGCAACCCAGAGGCAGCTGGGCGGTTCCCACTGTATCATTTTCACTATGCCCTCCATTTGTCCTTTCCTTTTTGTTCTCCTTTCTCCTCTCCTTCCTTCTTCCTTTCTCTCACAACTGCTGATTTGGGTCAGTGATGGAACCCCAGCAAGGTGGTCAGAAGTCTCGCCACATACACTCTGAGTGGAGGACCAGAGAGCTGAGACCTGCCTCTGAGGCACGAGAGAACATAAGGGAGGCAAATGGCAGTGTAACTCGCCAGCTAACAGTGAGATTCCATGTTTCCTCTCTCACCGTTTTTTGTTTTTTGGGATTTTTTTTTTGAGAGGTTTTCACTATAGGGCGCGTGCGCTCGCCAGACAGACAGAGACATAGAAACAGAAAGCGAGAAATCACCCCCCAGGGGGGATGGTCACGCTGCAATCCCTTCTCCTCCATTCTCCTCTCAGGATCTTGGGCATGCACGCACACGCGCCCGGCATGAGTTTTAAGCCACCGGGTCTGGGACACGAACCATGGTCAACTACATGGGAGTCCAGCGACATAGCCATTACGCCAACTGCTGGTTCCCTCCTCTCTCACTGTTGATGTGACAGAAGATATTTCAATCAGCCTGCTTCAGCTTCCTCGTCTACAAGACAGCTACTACAACCAGCTTTATATGAGGACATATTAATTGTGGGACTTTTTAAAAAATAGGATTAGCACGCGCCTGAGCAGCTGAAAGGACGGAGCAAGCCAATTATGAGATGGGAAAGACAGTGGATGGAGCAGATTCTGGGCTGGGGTGGGCAGTAGTAAATGTTATGAATTCTGTTTTGGACTTTGTGAGATATTATTACCTTAAGAGTCCCCACGAGTTATACACTGGGGCTTGTGTGCTGGGCTTCTCCTCTTAAAGAGGTGTCTTAGCCATACAAGAAGCTCGGGCCAACCTGCTGAGAGCCACAAGAAGGATGACCAAAGGGACCCTGGTCCAGCTGAGGGCCGGACATGAAAGTGAGGATACCTCGAACATTCCAGTCCCAATAAAACTTCAGAAGACTTACTTCTGTTGCATGAGTGGACCCAGGTGAGACCAGAAGAACCAACTAGCTAAGCCTAGGCAAAATCACCACTGAGCTTCAGAATGTTAACTGGTACAAACATGTCCAATTGGAGGGGACATTCAGTGTAGGTTGTCAAGAAGGCAGTTGGATGTCTGAGTCTAGAATCCAGGGGAGAGATTCAGGCTGTCAATGCATCCTGGGAGTGCTCAGCACAGAGATGATAGTTAAACCATGTGACCAATAAAACCACACAGGAAGTTAGTATAGGTAGAGAAAAGAAGTTCCAAGACTGAGTCCTTGGGAATCATTACATTTAGAAAGTAAGAGGAACCCACAAATGTGATAAAGAAGGACCCACCAGTGCAACAGGAGAAAAATCAGGCGTATGTGGTGTCCTAGAAACCAAGTACAGAGTATATTTCTGGGAGAAAAGAGGGATCAAATAAGGTGAGGACTAAGAATTGATCACTGAGTTTGGTCAATGAACGTCTTTGGTTACCATGAAGGGAAGTGATTTAAGGCAGTGAAAAGTGTGAAGGCCTGCTTTGGAGGAGTTAAAGAGCGAATGGGAGGAGAGGAATGGGAGCCATGACTATAGATAATGCTTTTGATTTAAAGGAAAACAGAGAAATTGATTCATGATGGGGAAAAGATATGCAGGTAAGAGAGTTTTTTAACATTAGGAATATTTATTTATAGAAAGGAATAATCTAATATAGAGAAGAAAACAAGTGATGCAGAAGACAGAAAGGACATCTGTGGGATGATGCTCCAGCGGCTGGGTGGGAAAGGGACCTCTGGTAGAGGGGGGACACTGGCCTGAGCTGGGAGCAGACGGCTCATGTGTAACGCGGGAGGAAAGGCAGAATATGTGGGCATGGGTAGGTAGAAGAAAATGGAATTTCTCACGGTTTCTCAGCAAGGTTATTGACGGGAGTAGAGGATGTGAGAGGATATGTTGGAAAGCTGGAGAGATAGGAAGCATGAAACACTTGTCTAGAAAGGAACAATCTCCGTTGTTATTATCTCCCAGTAGGAGGCAAGGGTTTCTTTTTTGGTTTTTTTTTTTTTTTTTTTGAGAGGTTTTTGCTATAGGGTGCGTGCGCTCGCTAGAGAGACAAGAGAGAGACAGAGAGACAGAAAGCGAGAAATCATCCCCCAGGGGGGATGGCCACGCCGCAATCCCTTCTTCTCTGTTCTCCTTTTGGGATCTTGGGCACGCACGCACACGTGCCCGGCGTGAGTTTTAAGCCACCGGGTCCGGGACGCGAACCGCGGTCAACTACATGGGAGTCCAGCGACATAGCCATTACGCTAACTGTTGGTCCCAGGAGGCAAGGGTTTCTAACCTTCTTATTACCTTCCAAGAGCTCAAATAGTCTTGTTGTGGGGCCAGCGGGTGGCATGGTGGTTAAGGTACTGGACTCTCAAATAGCCAACTGTGGTTCAAGTCCTGGACCTGGCATCTGGAGGTTTGCTTGCTCCACTTTCTCTCTCTCTCTCTCTCTCTCTCTCTCTCTCTCTCTCTCTCATGAGCACATATGCCCTATAGCAAATTTTAAAAATAATAAATAAAATTAAATAATTCTTTCTTTTAAAAAATTCTTATTTACTATTATTATTTTATTTTATTTTATTTTATATTTGCTATAGGGTATGTGCACTCACCAGAGAGAGACAGAGAGAGAGAGAACATGAGAAAGTGAGCCACCAGGTCTGGAGTTAACCATGGGCAGCCATGTGTGAGTCTAGCTCCTTAACTACCAAACAACCTTCTGGCCTCTAAATAAATAATTGTTAAAGAAAAAGTCTTGGGGCTGGCAGGTGGTATGGTGGTTAAGGGTGCTGGACTCCCACATGGCCAACTATGGTTCGAGTCCTGGACCTGGTGGCTTGCTTTCTCACTTTTTCTCTGTCTTGTCTAATTTAAATAAATAAATAAAGTTAAATAAAATAATTCTTAAAAAGGGACCAGTAGTTGGTGTCATGGCTATGTCGCTGGACTCCCATGTAGTCGGCCGCAGTTTGAAACCTGGACCCAGTGGCTTAAACTCACGCCAGGCATGTATGCACGCATGCCCAAGATCCCGAGAAGAGAATGGAGGAGAAGGGATTGTGGTGTGGCCATCCCCCCAGGGGGTGATTTCTTGCTTTCTGTCTCTCTCTGTCTTTCTGGCAAGTGCACATGCACTATAGTAAAACCCTCTCCCAAAAAGAATAAATAAATAAATAATAATAATTCTTAAAAAAAACCAAAAAACAAAAAACAAATCTAGTGGGGTCGGCAGGTGGTATGGTAGTTAAAGGCTCTGGATTCCCACATGGCCAGCTGTAGACTGAGTCCTGGATCTAGCAGCTTGCTTTCTCACTTTCCCTTTCTCTCTCTGTCTCTGGTCAAATTAAAAAATAATAATAACAAATGGAATTAAATAAATAAATAATTCTTTTAAAACAAACCAAAAAATGTCTTATTATGATGTGTCCAGGTTTGACATAGTCTATAATATTGGGTTATCAGAGAAGTCATGGCATGTTGGGACCAGCAGATAGCATAATGGTTATGGAACTGGACTCCCATGTCGTTGACCGCGGATCAGGTCCTAGACCCAGTGGCTTAAACTCACAGTGGGCAGGTGTGCATGTGTGCCCAAGATCCTGAGAGGAGAATGGAGGAGAAGGGATTGCGGCATGGCCATCACACCAGGAGGTGATTTCTAATTTTCTGTCTCTCTGCAAAAAAAAAAAAAAAAAAAAAAAAAAAAAAAAAAAAAAAACTTCTCTAAAAAGAAAAAGAAAAGTCACGGTGTATTTTTTCTATGTCTTTCTGTGTAAAAATATGTCATGACTTTTCTGACAAATCAATAGATTGATTATGGCTGGTACTGTCATGCACAAACAAAGCCATTTTTTATTTCCTTTTTGACACAAAACTCGGTTTTGTTTAGCTATGTATGGATCATGAACAAGCAAAGTGGTCCATCTTCATCGAGGTGAGCTGATCAAGATCATTCGATTTCCTTTGCCAGCAATTGTTCCAGGCACCCACGTATGTTATAATTCTCACCAATAATGTGAGAGAAAATATTCTATTACTATAAAAAGAGAATCACAAAAGGGAGAGCTGCTTTT
Organism: Tupaia tana; assembly: GCA_026018925.1. Classification (NCBI taxonomy): domain Eukaryota; kingdom Metazoa; phylum Chordata; class Mammalia; order Scandentia; family Tupaiidae; genus Tupaia; species Tupaia tana. Next base: position 84,753,957 of record JAKSZU010000004.1, read on the forward strand.
CTTTGCTCCCGGTAGTGATATCTACATGTGGAAACTCGATCTGCAATAAGCATGGTGTGACCAGGAGTGAGGACAGCCCACATTGTTGAAGGCAGGTCTTCAGTGTTGTCACCGAACCGAATTCAACCCTGGGGCTCCCTTCCTCCAGGCCTCTTTAGCGTGGGAGATGTTATTATATATAGTTCTGATGTACTCCACTCTTTTGTGTGGCTCATCTGTGATTTGCAATTGGAAGAACTGTGATACAGAGAACATCAGCAGAATAGAGTCAGAACTCAGCTTGGCAGTACTGAGACGGAAACTTAATTCGATGCAATACAGATAAAATGAGAACGTTGTGCCTGGCACAGTATTAGACAGAGACGAATAAAACTCCCTTACCAGAACTATCATATTACAAATATATGTGTGTCTGTACTGTGGACTAGAGATAATAAAATATGGAAATTACTGTTCTAGAAAACAGAATATGGTGGGCCAGCCTGTGGTGTGGTGGTGAGGTGGTTCAATTCCCACATGGCCGACTGCAGTTCAAGTTGTGGAATTGGTGGCTTGAGAAACAACAGAGGATGTGTACATGGGGGCCTGAAAATCCTGAAAGGGGGGAGACATGGAGGGGAAGAGATTGCAGCACGACCATGCCCCATGAGGGGGTGCTTTCTCACTTTCCCTGTCTCTCTCTCTCTCTGCCTCTCTCCGGGAACTGCATGCGTCCTCTGACAATTTTTTTTTTTAAGTATTGAGTTGTCAGAAAAGTTGTGATGCATTTCTGCACAGAACACATCATGGGGACCACCAGATGGCAAAATGGTTAGGTCCCTGGACTCCCACATAGTCAACCGTGGTTTTGAGTCTCAGATCCAGCAGGTGAGTTTTATTCATGCCCAAAATCTCAAGAGGAGAATGGAGGAGAAGGGATTGTTGCATGGCCATCCCCCCTCCCCCCCGCCCCGACACTGATTTCTCGCTCTCTCTCTGTCTTCTATCTTTCCAGTGAGCACACACCCTATAGCAAAAATCTCTATTGAAAAGAGAAACAAAGAAAAACACATCATGACGTTTCCTACAACCCAAGAGAATGTGGTAAGTGTCTTGAAAGAGATGTAAGTAGTCAAAGAAGATATTGATACATCCAGATGGGGGTGAGGGAGTTCAACCAAGGAAGTAAGGTCTAGAAAACAGGGAATAGTCATAACAAAGACAGAGACAAGAGAGTGGAAAATCAGGAGGTAAGGTCAGTTTGCTGGCTGGTAGCCTGTGCATAGGGAAGGAGTGAAAATAGTGCTGCATACTTCCATTGGGTCAGGCTCTGAGAGGCCTTAAATACTAGGTCAAGAAATCAGGATTGCTTTAGGGTGGAAATGGTGAACAGAGGTTGTTTTTGTTTGTTTGTTTTTGTTTTGTTTTGTTTTGTTTTGTTTTGTTTTGTTTTGTTTTGTTTCTATAGGCAGGTAACAAGATCAGGGCTGAGCGTGGGAAAACTCATCGTTAACGGGAGCACTGAAGGCATTTCTTTTTGATCCAATGACAACGAATTGTTTTAGTCATTTACCACGCCCTCAAAACACACAGGTGTTTAATATAGGTACACCTAAAGCCTCAGCATGAATGACTAAGACAGAATTGTATCCCCTAACTCAAGAAGTAGGGTGGAGGACAGCCTGCAGCGTGGTGGTTAAGGCCTCTGAAGTCCACACGACTGACTGCATGGCTTGATAATCATGCCACACACATGTGCCTGTGTGCCCAAAATCCAGAAAGGAAGGAGAAATGGAGAAGGGATTGCAGCATGACCTTTCACCATTGGGGAGGTGGAAGGGATGCTTTCTCAGTCTCTCCTTCTCTCTGTCTCTCTGGAGAGTACACAGGCCCTCTGGCAGAATTAAAATTTAAAAATTGCAGGGAGTAGAAAGATGGAGAATTGGCCTTGCATTGTATAAAGCTCTCCAATCCCTGCTCTGCATTCCACTTGCTTCTTGTAATCACAGAGAGATCCCATCCCAAGTAAAATCTGCTACCAGAGCCCAAACTTGCACCAGACAGCGGTTCTCTATCGTCTAATCTCAATAATTTTTATTCAGTGGAGCTCCTCCAATCGGTCACGGTACCTTTTGCAGAATACTGTGAAATATTGATATGTTTAAGTCCAAAATAAGCCTATGAGTTAGCACAAAATTACATATTTAGCTACTTTATGCTCAAGTTGCTTAAAAGTGTTAAATGTAATTAAATTTACAGACACTAATACACAATATAAAACCATAACCATAAGCCCAAACACCTGTCCGTAGAAAAAACAAGCTGTCAAACTAAGCACCGTTGGCTATGTCTGGATCCATTAATATTCATCTGCTACTTGCTAATTCTTTCTGTCATCTGCTAACACTGGCCAGTGGACAAGCAATAACAGGTGCCAAAAATTTAATAAAAATGTAGAGAGAGAAAAAAAACTAAAAGCAGAAGAAATTCTATCCATTAACTTAATTTTTCTGGGAATTAGTATATTTCTTCATTCATCCAATGATTGATTGAGCAGTTGAGCCAGGCACTGTGCCCAATAGAAGAGGCATGAAGACGTGAGATGCAGTCCTGCCTTCCAGAAGGTGTGGGGTAGGGGAGACAGGAGAGCCTGCTAACCAGGCAACAGGGAAGAGAGTACTATGTGGATATAGTGCAGGGCGCTGCTGAGCCCAGAGCCTGGGGCTTGAGAGGGCTTCAGACAGAATGAGTCATGAGACGTAAATCTTGAAGATAAACTCAAGGTATCTAAGTCAGTACTTCTCAGAGTATGGGGTTTTGGATTTCTTTCTTTTCTTTTTCATTTTTTTTATTCTTCAGAGGGCATGTGAACTCACGAGAGAGAGAGAGAGAGAGAAGGCACCCCCCAATGGAGTGTGGTCCCACAGCAATCCCTCCTCCTCCATTTCTCTGTCCTGTCAGGATTTTGAGCGCACATGCACACGTGCCTGGCATACTTTTCAAGCCACTGGGCATGTGGGATCTGGCTCCCTTAACTCCTAGGCCATAACCAGCCCAAGTGTAGGATTTCACAGACCAGTAAGTTGCTCATGGAATTAGTGGGGGTGGGTAGAGAAGTTGGGGGAAGTAGTTCAGACCAGCAAGGTTATCAGCTTTTCCATGTTGTGAACTAATGTTCACTCAAAATATCATCTATCGGCATCTTAATTTTACAAAAGAAAGAACATTTTAGTACAAAAAAAAAAAAAAAAAAAAAGAACTGCTTAATTGGTATAAACTTAGATTTTTTTTTTTTTTTTTTTTTTTTTTTAGGAGAGAATTTTGCTATAGGGCACACGTGCTTGCCGGAAAGATAGAGAGAGACAGAAAACAAGAAAATTCACTGCAATCCCTTCTCCTCTATTCTTCTCTCAGGATTTTGGGCACACACACGCTCCCAGTGTGAGTTTTAAGCCGCCAGGCCTGGGACTTGAACCATGGTGGACTACATGGGAGTCCTGTGATATAACCATTACGCCATTTGCTAATCCCAGCTTTTTAAAAAATTATTTTATTTAAATTTATTTATTTATTTTTACTTGACCAGAGAGAGACAGAGAGAAAGAGAGCAAAGGAGAAAGAAAACCACCAGATCCCAGATTTGAACCATGGTTGGCCATGTGGAAGTTCAGCCCCCTTAACCACCATGCCACCTGCTGCCCCCCCCCCCCCCACAGCTTTCTCTTATTTTAGAGGTTTTTGCCTTAAAGCCTATGCTCTCGCTGGGCAGAGAGACAGAGACAATGAGAGGAAAAGTGATAAATCCCCCCCCCAGGTGGGATGGCCATGCCACAATCCCTTCTTCTTTATCCTCCCAGGATCTCAGGCATGCATATATGTTTCTGGTGTGTTTCAAGTCACCAGGCCTGAACTTGAACCATAATCGGCCATGTAGGAATCCACCAACCTAACCGCTACACCATCTGCTGGCCCTTAAACTTAGCTTTTTGAGGACCTCATCACATTGTCCTTATGTGTCTCATTTTGCTCCAGATTCGTGATGACACGAGCCAGACAGAGCTGTGGCAGGGAGAGCAGCTGGGGAAGGCCCCACAGCAGAGAGGGGGAGCCTAGTAGGTGCCCGGAGGCATCTAGAACTTGGTCTCCTGGGGCTAAAGCTGCAGGTACGCTGGAGAGCAGAGCCAACCACAGTCCCAGGACTGACCTTGTACCACCCTAGGAACTTCCTTCTAGGGTCTTAGAGGGCATGACTGGGGCTTTGTACATAAAGATATTAAAAACTATATTTTATGACTGTACTTGTATAAAGAAGAAGAATATTTTCAGCCCATTAAATAAAAATTATAGGAGGTCATTATTTATTTATTTATTTATTTATTTTAATTTGACCAGAGAGGGACAGAGAGAGAGAGAGAAAGTCAGAAAGCAAGCTACCAGGTCTGGGACTCAAACCACAGTTGGCCCTGTAGGAGTCCAGCACCCTTAACCACCACGCAACTTGTCGGCCCCAGAGGTCATTGTTTTGGATTGAGCTCCTGCACCAGGCCCCAACAAACCAAATAAAAAAATCAAAAATGGGGGGACCAGCAGTTGGTGTAATGGCTATGTCACTGGACTCCCATGTAGTTGATCACGGTTTGAGTCCCAGACCCGGTGGCTTAAACTCATGCCGGGCTCATGTGTGTGCATGCCCAAGATCTTGAGAGGAGCATGGAGGAGAAAGGATTGTGGTGTGGCCATTCCCCCCAGGGGAGGGTGATTTCTTGCTTTCTGTATCTCTGTCTCTCTCTATCTTTCTGGTGAGCACACATGCCCTATAGCAAAAACCTCTCCAAAAAAAAGAGAAAGAAAGAGAAAGAAAGAAAGAAAGAAAGAAAGAAAGAAAGAAAGAAAGAAAGAAAGAAAGAAAGAAAGAAAGAAAGAAAGAAAGAAAGAAAGAAAGGAAGGAAGGAAGAAAAAGAAAAAGAAAGAAAATCAAATGGGGCCATTCATGTCTCTAAATCACCAAGCCATGTCACCTTCAAAGGATCAGGAGAGAGAGAGTTAACACCCTAGTTTCTCGGGCCAGCCAGTGGCATGGTAGGTAAGGTGGTGGGACTAACTGAGTGGTTCAAGTCCCAGACTCAGTGGCTAGACCTACACACTGATCACATGTGCATACGTGTCCAAAATCCCGAGAGGAGAGTGGAAGAGAAAGGACTGCAGCAAGGTCATCTCCCTGCGGATGATTTCTCACTTTCCCTCTCTCCCTCTCTGCCTCTCTCCAGCAGGCACTCTACAGCAAAAACAAGACAAAAGTCTGGTTTCCCAAACAGGCCAATTTCAATGGCATGATAATGAAGTTCCCTCACTTTTCATCCTTACACAGAAGAAGCAATCTCAAATAACCTGATGTTAAGGACTCAGTTGTTTTCCTGTTGTTCTGTGTCGAGTCTCACCTTAAAACAAACTGACTTTGAAATGAAGAACCTGCTTTTGTCCTTCGTTTATGCTTCCTTCAGCCCTTGCTCGCAGTAAGGCCAGCCTCCTCAGTTCTGTACCTTGGCACACTTCTTCAGTTGTACTTGAATCCGTATTTCCCAGGATGCAGTCCCTAAGACTTCAAATAAAGCTTTTTGGTTTTCAAATTTTGAGTTTAAAATTCGTTGGCTGACTTCAAAAGTTCATTATTTTTCTTCTGACATTAAAAGAAATGGAAGCACCTTGTGGCCGCGCTAAAGGTGCTGCGAGCCGAAGCCTCTTTGCCTCTCGTGTCGAGTGGGTGAGTCAGGCTGTCAGCTAAATGTCAGCAGCACCGCTGGAATGGGGTCCCAGAAGGCTCCTGTTTCACCCCTCCCCCGCCCACTTGGCCTGTGGAGAGGCTGGCCCTGTTCAGAGTAAGGAGTGCAACTAGAAGAAAGCCAGGAGTGGATTCTCAAGTTAGCCGTTTACCCCAGAGCGCTGTGGATCTAGACATGGACACAGCCGGGTCTGAATACTCCAGGGACAAAGGTCCACTGGCTAATGGCTGGCAGGGCATGCTGGTCACACTTGGCCCCAGAAACAGGACATGGCAAAGACCTGCCCTTTAAAGAAACTCTGCCAGATTTTTATCTGCTAGGACCAGACGAAGGCTTTCTTACCTTGGAATTCCTTGCCAATCGGGACCTGTCCAAACTCTGTATTGCCTCTAAGTAATACTGAATTGCCTTTTTTTTTTTAGGTTTTTGCCTTAGGGTGTATGCATTGGTCAGAGAGACAGAGACAGTGAGAGGGAAAGTAAGAAATCAACCCCTAGGGAACCAGCAGTTAGTAATGGCTGTGTCACTGGACTCCCACGTAGTCGACCGCGGTTCTTGTCCTGGACCTGGTGGCTTAAAACTCACGCCGGGGGACCGGCAGTTAGCGTAATGGCTATGTCGCTGGACTCCCATGTAGTCGACCGCGGTTCGCGTCCTGGACCCGGTAGCTTAAAACTCACGCCAGGTGCGTGTTCGTGCGTGCCCAAGATCCCGAGAGGAGAATGGAGGAGAAGGGATTGCGGCGTGACCATCCCCCCTGGGGGGTGATTTCTCGCTTTCTGTCTCTATGTCTCTGTCTGTCTGGCGAGTGCACGCGCCCTATAGTGAAAACCTCTCCAAAAAAAAAAAAAGAAAAGAAATCAACCCCTGGGGGGATGGCCACACTGCAGTCCCTTCTCCTCCCAAGAGAAGAATGGAGGAGAAGGGATTGCAGTGTGGCCATCCTCCCAGGGGAGAGTTCTGTTTCTGTCTCTCTCTGTCTTTCTGGTGAGCACACGCACCCTATAGCAAAAACCTCTCCAAAAAAAAAAAAAAAAAAAAAAAAAAAAAAAGAGAGAGAGTCAGTTACCTCAAACACTATGCCATCTAGCTGGCCCTTCACCTGTCCCTTTTCATCCAAGCCTCAGGTGTGGTATACGGTGTTTATTATAGATGGGCTGTGACTGACATTTCTTCTTGCTCTGCTCAAAGAAGCTCTTACCTTTTTTTTTTTTTTTTTTGGAGAGGTTTTTGCTATAGTGTACATGCGCTCGTCAGAAAGAGATAGAGGGACAGAGAGCGAGAAATCACCCCTTGGAGGGTGATCACTTCTCTTCCATTCTCCTCTTGGGATTTTGGGCACGCACGCACACGTTCCCGGTGTGTGTTTAAGCCACCGGGTCCGGGATTCCAACTGCAGTCAACTACATGGGAGTTCAGCGAGGTAGCCATTATGCCACCTGCTGATCCTCAAAGGAACTCTTATCTAGGGTGTGTAGGACTGGAGGGCAGGGAAAGAGTCACTTAAATGCTTGTGGCATGTGAGATAGAAGAAGGGAGAAAGAGGAGGAGGAGGAAGAGAGAGAGGAGGAAAGAAGGAAAGAGAACAGAGGGAGAGGATGGCGACATCTATAGGAATACACAGGATCCCTGCTAATCCTTTTGAAAGAAATATGCATCGTTACAGATAGGTGCACCCTGGTATAGGTCCTCGGATGCCCAGTTTAACCTAGGTAGGTGCTTAAAGACAAGTGCACAGTAATAAAAATGGAGAGAATTTTAAAAGTTAAAATGTAAATGTCTATATGAGGAACCAGCAGATGGCATAATGGTTATGTTGCTGGGTCCCACGCAGTCGACCGAGGTTAGAGTCCTAGACCCAGAGATTTAAAACACATCAGGCACATGTACGAGCCCAAGATCCTGGGAAGAGAATGGAGGAGAAGGGATTGTGGCGTGGCCTTCCCTCCTGGGGTGGTGATTTCTCACTTTCTGTCTCTCTGTCTCTCTCTGTCCTGTGGCCAATGCATGTGCCCTAAAGCAAAAATCTATTTAAAAAAAAAATAGTAAATGTCTATATGAGTAAGCATGGTTTCTTGTGTTCTCTGCTAAAGTCTTTCCCCCAATTTTTTCTTTCTTCTTTCTTTTTCTTTCTTTCTTTTTCTTTCTTCTTCCTTCCTTCCTTCCTTCCTTCCTTCCTTCCTTCCTTCTTTTCCTTCCTTCCTTCCTTCCTTCCTTCCTTCCTTCCTTCCTTCCTTTTTCTTTCTTTTTCTTTCTTTCTCTCTCTTTCATTCTTCCTTTTTCTTTCTTCTTTCTTTCTTTTTTTAATTATTATCTATTTTTTTTATTACATTGAATTACATATAACTTTACAGTGTATTACATTGCTTTTTCAAAAGGGAATGCCATGCATGTCAGTCAGTGCAGAGACATTAATCTCCCCGCTTCAACATTCAATATCTTTCCTATGTTTCCCCCAATCATTATTATTATTATTCTAATTATTTTTTATGATAAACATGATTTTTTTTTCCAATTATCAGATCATAAAGTTCCCAACAATAGAGAACGTAGACTCCACTCAGGGCTGGACCAAGGGTGGGTCTCGTGCAGCCCCGCAAATGTAGGTGAATCTCCATGGAACACAGTTTCAGGAATGCGGCTCAGGAAAGCAGAGACGGCCATCAGCTGATGCGGCACGCGGGGCAGACCCCGGCCACGGCACGCGGGGCAGACCCCGGTCTTCTTTCTTTTTTTTAACTTTTTGCTATAGGGTGTGTGTATTCATTGAAGACAGAGACAGGGGCAGTAGTGATGGTGAGAAATCACCTCCATGGGGGAGGGTGACCCAAGCAGCAATCCCTTGGCTTCCATTCATTCTCTGTTCAGGATTTTGGGTGCACATATGCGTCCAGCTTGTCTTTCAAGCCACTGGGTCTGGGACTCAACTGCACTGTCAGCCAGGTTGGATCCACCTGTCGGCCCCACCGCCAACATTTTCTAGTTCAAAGCTATAGGAAACTAGAAAGAATGGTACAGGTACTTAAGTGCCCATTTCAAGATTCACTCATGTTTGGCCACATTTATTTTTTTCCCTCTCTGAGTATGTGAGTGGTGTGTGTATACATATACATTTATACAGATACTTTCTTTCTTTTTCTTTTTTTTTTTTTTCACTTTTATCTACATTTATTTTATGCCAACTTTATTCCCGCACCATAAATTTTTGTTTCTTCAGTTTCTTCTGGGATATCTTTTTCTTCTGTGCAACTTCCTCTTCCAGTTTAGGAACAGTTTGCTCCTTTTCAGTGAGGCTGGGTGTGGCAGGGGGAGCGCGTGTATGGCTCAATCCTCCCATGAGCTCTGTAGGTACAACGGCGCATCTTGGGTTCCTTGTTCACCTGAATGTGCTCAATGACCAGAAAATCTACATCTAACGCCTTAAGTTCAGCATGACTCTGCATTTTTTAAGCATGTGCAGCAAAAATTCAGCACTCCTTTTGGGCCACCGACTTTGTGCCCAGTCCTACCGTTTGGCCTGGGTACCTCTACCAGCTCCACCATCATAACAACGAAATGGCACCCACAGCTTCTCAAAGTGACATCCTTCAGATACTTGGTGGCATTTTTGGATACGCATACCCCTGATGGCCTGGGCAGTTTTAGGAGTGTTCTTAAAGTGAACATGAAGATTTAAACCTCTTGATTTGCATGACTTTGTGGGGTTCTCAGGGTCAAGTGAATAGCGAACCATTTTCAAAGATCACCTTGGGCTGCTTACAAGAAGAGCCAGATACTGTTTATTTATTTATTGAGAGGTTTTTGCTACAGGGCACATGCAATCACTAAAAAGACAGAGAAGGACAGAGAGAGACAGTAAGTGAGAAATCACCCCCTGGGGGGATGGCCATGCCACAATCCCTTCTCCTCCATTCTCCTCTTGGGATCTTGGGCACACACGCAGACATGCCCTGCGTGAATTCAAGCCACCGGGTCCAGGACTCAACCCACGGTCAACTACGTGGGAGTCCAGCAACATAGCCATTATGCCAACTGCTGGTCCTAAGGACACTTTTATTAAAGTATCATCACACCTTGGACCAGATGGTGGCACAGCAGTAGTGCCACTAGACCTACATGGGAAAGATCCTGGGTTTATGTCCTGTAACCTCCCCAAGCACACTGGATATGAGTACATGCATGTATGTGCATAGGCATGCCCATGGTCTGGGCTGGCTGACTGGGTGGATCATGGCACAAGTGCCCTGTTGAAAGTACTTCTCTCTCAGGAGCCAGCAGGTGGTGTGGTGGTTAAGGAACTGGATACTCCCACATAGCTGACCATGGTTCAAGTCCTGGACCTGGTGGCTGTCTCACTTTCTCTCTCTCTCTCATCAAATTAAAAAAATAAAATGAATAAATAAAAAAATTTAAAAAAATAAAGTATGTCTCTCTCTCTCTCTCTCTCTCTCTCTCTCTCTCTCTCTCTCTCCCTAGTTCTGTCTCATAAAAGAAATCAATGAACAGGTTTAGCTCTGTAGCACAGTGGTTAAGGATGCCAAATTTCACAAATCTGAACTCAGTTCAAATCCCAGCCCCAATGGCTTGAAAAACACACCAGGCATGCATGTGCTGAATGCTTACAATTCTGACAGAAAGGAGGAATGGGGGGCCAATTGCTTGGCCACACCCCATTGGAAGTGCTTTCTCTGTCTCTCTTTCTCTCCTTGCCCCTCACTCCAAGGGCATGCAACCTCTAGCAATAAAAAATAAAAAGATAAAGAAATGAATAAACTTTACCAAAAATCACAGCAAAGAAATGTAGCAAAATATTTGTAATTTTTATCATCCAGGATCAAATCAACTTCACTCATTATAATTTGGTTGCTATATATTCTTTTTTTTTAATAATTATTTTATTTATTTATTCATTTATCTTAATTTGACGAGAGAGAGACACACACGGAGAGATAAAGTGAAAAGGCAAGCCACCAGGTCCAGGACTTAAACCATGGTCGGCCATGTGGGAGTGTCTAGCGCCTTAACCACCACGCCACCTGCTTGTCCCAATTGTTATATACACTTTTTAATCCTTTTTTAAATGAGATAGAGAGAAAGAGGAAGCAGGCACACATGTCCATGAGCAGGAGAGAGAAGAGAAAGAGGAAGAGGAGAGAGAAGTATTTTTCACAGGGTCTGAGAGTCACAATCCTCTGTCCCAGCCTCTCAGTAGCTAGGAGTACAGGTGTGCACTGCCACACCCAGCCTGTTCAGGTTAGTCCAGCATCCAGACCTAGGCCTCCCATGTAACCATAGCCCCAGGCAGCAGCACTGTCCTGGCCCAGCTATATCTTCTTAGTCTCTTTTAATCTAGAATTGTCCCTATGGCCCAGTGGTTAAGGGAACCAGATCTTGCAAGGCTGACTATGGTTGGAATCCCAGACCTGGTGGTTTGAAAAACTCACTGAGCACATGCACGTGTGTGCCCAAATCCCAACAGGATGAAGAAGTGGAGGAGAAGGGATTGAGGCATGGCCGGGCCCCATGGGTGGTGCTTTCTCCCTCTCCTGCTCTCTTTCTTTCTCTTGGACTCTCTGGTTAGTGCAGATGCTCTTTGGCAATTAAAAATAAAACATAAATAAATCTCTCAGTCTTTAATTTATTTTTCCATTTTGTGTTAATGACACTGGCATTAAAAGCTCACTTGTTGTCTTGTTGAGGGTCTCATGTTCCAGGTTTTGCTGGTTGCTTCCTCCTGGTTACATTCGGACTAAACATTCGAGGCAAGAACACGGCAGAGTCGATACCGTGCACTCCCCACTGCACGGACCAGGAGCACTATAAAGCCATTGTCCCTCTTTTGGTGATGCTAAGTTTAATTATTTGGTTAAGAGAATATCCATCAGAATTCTCCTTTGACCTTTGTAATTAATAGTTACTCTTTTGTCATTAGAGGGCAGAAGTCATCTTTCCTGGAAAAACCTCCTTTCTTCCATCGTCCCATCAAAAACCCCACGGTCAGCCTGGTGTGCCTTAGAGCATGCACTGGGATCTAAAGCACTGCTCCTATAGCAGGACGACTCGTGATCGTAATGAACAATCACAACATTGCTTCATGTTTTTATAGCAATTTACAGTTTATGAAGCATTTTCACACATTTTCCAGTTTTTGATTTTCCTCACATTTCCTTTTCATTGTCTAAGAAGTGGGACGGCTTAGGATCGTCCACTTGTTCATTCGCCCATCCATTCATCCCGGCCAGGTCCGGCCAGGGGGCTGGCAGCAAAGGGCTGCATAGACAGCGAGGGGAGCGGGTCTAGCATGTCTTCAGGGCAGTCCGGACGTGTTTTCTGTGCAGAAATGTGTCACGACGTTCCCAATGGCCCCATACATAAGGAGACCAACGTGTGAACTCTTCCAAAACAGTTAACGAGCACCACCGCAGAGACTTGCTCTCATTATGTGAATATTGGGATGGAAGGAACCAACCGAGGTGCTCACGGAGAGAGAGAAGCTGAACGTCCAGGAGCGGAGTCCATTGTCACATGAGAAAATCTGTTTCCTCCTTTTTTAAAGCATTGCGAGTTAGGTTTTCAGTTACCTGCAGCCCAATGCATCCTGATATTCTCTCTCTCTCTCCCTCTTTTATTTTTTGTTGAGGAGGTTTCTGGTTTACATATAATCACTGTACATCTTTATAGGCCCAGTATAGGTTTTCAAAGCACATATACTGTGTATAATCATCAAACCAAGGATTCAGACGTAGTCATCTTCTTCAACATTGAACATTACATTATGTCGTGCACATATGGTAGAGTTCTACCAGCTTGTTTTTCTTTTTGAGAGGATTTTGCTATACAGTGCATGCGCTCACCAGAAAGACAGAGGCAGAGAGACAGAAAGTAAGAAATCATCCCCCAGGGGGAATGGCCACACCGCAATCCTGTCTCCTCCATTCTCCTCTCGGGATCTTGGGCACACATACACACGCACCCAGCGTGAATTTAAGCCAGGTGTGGGACTTAAACCACGGTCGACTACCTGGGAGTCCAGCGACATAGCCATTCCACTAACTGCTAGTCCCCAGCTTTTTTTATTTTACTGGAAATATAAAATTGAATATCAATGACATCTACTTGGCTGTGGTACACCATTCCATAACCAATTCCACTTGTACTGCATTCTGTGTCTGCTAATCATTTTCTCCTGAACCCCATTCCCCGACCAGTGCAGCCTCTGGTATCCACACTTCCTCTCTCTGCGTCTACGCCGTCAAGTCCTTCAGTGCCCACGTCAAGCGCAGACATTCAGTATATGCTAAGTGAGGACATAGCCTGGCTAATTTCACGGGTTACATCATCTAGGTTGACCTGCTTGGTGTCCAATGACAGGATATCATTGCTCTTCATGACTGAGTAGTATTCCATTATGTTTATCTGCCACCTTTTCTTTATTTTAAAGAATTATTTAATCTATTTCTTCTTATTATTTTAATTTGCTATAGCACATGAGCACCCACCAGAGAAATATAGAGACAGAGAGAGAGAGAAGGAAGGTGAGAGAGCAAGCCACCAGGTCTGGGTCCTGAACTGTCGTCAGCCATGTGAGAGTCTGCCGTCCCAACCACCATGACACCTGCTTGCCCTGTGCTACATTTCCTTCATTTATAAAGTGCTGGGCACTTGAGGTTGATTCCATGACTTAGCTATTGAGAATAATGCTGCTGTTAAGATAGATGTGCAAATGTCTCTTCGACAGTGATTTCCTGTCCTTCGGATAAATACCCAAGAATGGAATTACTGAGTCATACACATGGTAATTCTACTTCTAGTTTCTTTTTTTCCTTTTTCTTTTCTTTCTTTTTTCTTTTCTTTTTCTTTTTTTTTTTTTTTTTTTTTTTTTTTTTTTTTTTTTTTTTTATAGAGAGAGTTTTTTATTTTGGAGAGGTTTTCGCTATAGGGAGTGTGTGCTCACCAGACAGAGAGAGACATAGAGACAGAAAGCAAGAAATCACCCCCCAGGGGGGATGGTCACACCGCAATCCCTTCTCCTCCATTCTCCTTTCGGGATCTTGGGCACGCACGCACACGCGCCCGGCGTGAGTTTTAAGCCACCAGGTCCGGGACGCGAACCGTGGTCGACTACGTGGGAGTCCAGCGACATAGCCATTACGCTAACTGCTGGTTCCCTAGAGAGAGATTTTTGCTATAGGGTGCATGTGCTGACCGGAGACACACAGAGAAAGACAGAGACATAAATGGAGAAATCACCCCTCAGGGAATGACCACACTTCAATCTCTTCTCCTCCATTCTTCTCTCAGGATTTTGGGCATGCACACACACCGGCATGAGTTCTAAGCTGCCGGGTTGAGGGCTCGAACCATGGTCAACTATGTGAGAGTTCAGTGACGTAACCATTATGCCATCTGCTGGTCCCCTACTTTCAGATTTTTCTAAAGGATACCCTCACTGTCCTCACATTGCAGATGCAAAAATAAAGGCCCAAGAAATAAAATGACTTTGCCACATGACCCTCCGCGAGTACACCTCACAGTGGTTCTTGAACTCATTTGCTGGACTCCAAGGTCCTCACTGGTCTGCTCTTCATGAGAGTCTCTTAGGGGAAGAGAGAGGGACCGCTCCTAGTCTGAGGTTTGGTGCTGTCCTTGGTCTCCTCTTCTACACACCGAACAGAGATGGCGACACAGAAGGAAGAGGCCTGGTGACACTTAGGTGGTAGGAGTGCTGGTCACTTCCCCAGGTAGCTGAGTGATGGGCACTTCAGGGTAGAGAGCCATTTTATTATGCTCTGCCCTGTTCACATGGACAGACAGCGGGTGTGCACAGTGAATCAGTCCAAACACATGCACATACTGTCTGAAGGCCCCCGAAGTGTCCGTGAATAATTCCCTGTAAATGCAAATCCAACGCCCAAGTTTTGGAGGGACTGAGTGGCCCTGTAAAAGTCTGAATGGCTCAGGAAATAGGAGTTAATGGATGGAGAGGATCTGTCGGGGTTGAGGCCAAAGGGTAGTCTCGGTGTACCGAAGAGCAAGGCACCCTGGCCTGCTGTGAATTTGAAGTATGGGGGCAATTAGGCATGAACTATTTGCAGGCAGAAGGGAAAAGGTGATCTAAGCAGCTCAGTGCCATGTGCAGGCTAGGTGCTGAGGCCTGTCATCCTCAATAGAGGCCGTGAGATGTTACCGAGAGTCACCCAGGTGGAGGGCAGAGCCCTCAGTCAGAAACATTTAAAGCGCAGCTTTCAAGCTTTAAAAGAGGCTTCATATATATAGATCGACACAAAGGTCAAGAATTTGAAAACGGTGACTGCTAATTGTCCCACTTTGCCTTAAATAATTTTACTAGAGAATGCTGACGCAGCCCGTATTTGTGCTGCATATGTGTGTGTGTGTGTGTGGGGGGGGTTGGTAAGGGGGGAAATGTGGCATTTTTGCCAGCATTTGCCTTTTTTTTTTTTTTTTTTTTTTTTGGTCTCTCTCTCTTTCTTGCTATTCTCCACCCCTACAATAAGCTGAGCCAGTGTAAGTTACAATTTATTAGCTGGTTGCTATGGGTTACACCAGCGCTCCACAGATATTCCCTTCAGAAATAGTAACATTTAATGTAATGTAAAACAGAACTACTGTATCACCACTTGGTTGGCTTCTGCTGGCTTGCAATATTATATCCTTCCCTGCTGAGATGGAAGCCTCGGGAAATTAGCTGGGGCCATTATTTTATTATGATGATAGGTGTCTGCCATACCCCTAGTGTCATGAAAAAGAGCGCTTGCAATCCCAGGGTGTCCGCAGGATCTGGGGTGCCAACTCGTAGGGCCACGTGGTGCCCGGAGACCGACAGTTCGTTTCATCTGCCTGTTCATTATTTAAGGCAGTCTTCTCAAAGCCGAGTCCCCGCAGGCCCGAGGCCAGTTACCATTTCAGGGAGCCTACTCATAACTACCCATGAATTTTATTTATTTTGCCATCTGTATAATATTTGTGGCAGGCTGGTTAACAAAAATTTGTGGACTGCTAAAATTTTAGGGTAATGTTTAACTGTAAGGGGGGATTTAAAAGGGAAAGGGAAAGGTGACAAGATGGAAATCCTGAATAGAGCCACACAATTCCAGGTTAACAGGGTGGAAGGGGGGCTGGTGTTTTCAGGTCACCTGCATTCTCTTTTCTCTGCGTCCTGTCTTCATTGCCCACCCCCCTCACCACCGCCTTTCCCAGAGCACCCCTTTTCCTACCTGTCTGCTTCCCCCTTCTCTCTCCTGCCCACAGATGAGCACTCTCTTTTATGCGGTCACCGAGGTCATCTACGGGTGTTTGCTTTTGTGTCTCTGCATTGGAGGCGTACTGGGATGGTAGAAAGAATACGGGCATGGGACCAGCAGATGGCGTAATAGTTATGTTGCTGGACTCCCATGTAGTTGACAGCGGTTCAAGTCCTGGACCCGGTAATTTAAAATTCATGCTGGGCATGTGTGCGTGTGTGCCCAAAAGCCCAAGAGGAGAATGGAGGAGAGGGGATTATGGCGTGGCCATCCCCCCACAGTGTGATTTCTCAATTTCTGTCTCTCTCTGTCTCTCTGACAAGCACACATGACATGTCCTATAGCAAAAATCTCTCTCTCTAGGAGAGAGAGAGAGAGAGAGAGAGAGAGAGAGAGAGAGAGAGAGAAAAGAGAAAGCTAGAAAGTTCGGGGCGGCTCTGCCCGTACCTGGCTGTGTGACTCGGATCACATGGTTCTGTGAGGCCTGTTTCCATATTATAAAACGGGAGAGCATCTTCCCCTTGCATGTTGGCTCAGAGGGGAAGATGTGTGTGACGTCATTTAGTGCGTTTGGCTCCTTGTGGGTTATTAAAAAGTTGTCCCACTTACTTGGGGGCCTGGGATACTGTTAACCCTCGGTCTGAGAGCCTCTTGGCCAGCTCGTCCGCCTGGGCAGCTGCTGCTCTCCCGCCAGGACTTAGCTCAGATGCAGCTTCTCTTGTGGATCCAGCTCAGTACCCGCTGCCTACCCCCTTGGAGAGCTTGCTCCCGAGCCCTCGGCTGCACCTCTGTAGTAGCAGGTCCACCTGGACTGGGTCTCCATTTACCTGCCTTCCTCCACTGGACTCCACCCCTCCAGGAAGAGACCTCAACTTTTTGGTCTCTCTTTCTAGCATAGCACCTGGCACATCTAGGTTTCCAATGAAGTTTATCAGATGTATGACTGGAGTAAAGAAGGAACTAGTTGATTAATTCATGTTTACCTGACAGTCGTCCTAGTGGATAAAAACCAATGCTCTTAGGTCAGCAGGTGGCATATTGGTTAAGACACTGGATTCCACATGGCCCACTGTGCAGTTGGAGTCCCAGGCCCAGCGGAATGAAAAACATGCAGTGCACCTGTGTGTGGGTGCCGAGGACCCCAAGAGGTGAATGGAGCAGAAGGGAGTACAGCATGGCCATTCCCCCCATCCCCTTGGAGGGTGATTGCTCACTTTCCCTCTCTCCTGTCTCTGTCTCTCTCTAGTGAGCATATGTACCCTATGGCAAAAATCTAAAAGAAAAAACAAAAACACAATGCTCACATCTACAGGTCAGAGGCAGCCACAAGGAGTCAGTGTATGTCACAGTGTCTTTGGTTCAAATGCCATTGGCTGTAAGTAGCAAAAGATGTAACTCACAATGGCTTAATACCAAGAAGCTGGAAATACTGGAAGCTCCCAGAATGGTTAATTTAGCTCCTAAGCAATATTGTCGAAGACCCAGTTTCTTCAAACTTTCAACCTAGCTCCCTTCATAAGGTTGGGTTTTTCCTCCTGATAACTCCTCAGGGTGAGAAGCAGGGCGTAGCTGTGTGAAGCAATATATCCAGATCAAATGACCATGAGTGATTCTTCCTTTTTAATTTGCCAGAGGGTGTATCTGCTTGCTGGAGACAGAGAAAGAGAGGAAAATGACAAAGCACCCCTATGTGGGGGATGGACACCCCACATTCCCTTCTCCTCCATTTCTCCCTTTGGACACATATGGACAAGTTCCTGGTGTGATTTTCAAGCTGCCAGGTCCAGGACTCAAACTGCATGGTCAGCCATGTGGGATCCAGCTGCTTTAACCACCATGCCACAGGCTGGCCTAACTTCATCCTTTTATGTGGGGTCAACCCTCTTTTAAGAAACCCACCCTCCCCCTTACTCAGTAGACTACTGTTCATGATTCTGGCCAGAATTATGGGACAGGTCCTCTTTCTTTTTATTTATTTTTTTTCTTTTTCTTCTTCTTCTTCTTTTTTTTTTTTTTGTATAGGGCACATGCACTTGCCAGAAAGACAGAGACAGAAAGCGAGAAATCACCCCCCAGGGGGAATGGCCACGCCGCAATCCTTTCTCCTCCATTCTCCTCTTGGGATCTTGGGCACGCACGCACACGCGCCCGGCATGAGTTTAAGCCACCGGGTCCGGACTCAAACCACAGTCGACCACATGGGAGTCCAGTGACATAGCCATTACGCTATCTGCTGGTTTCGCTTTCTTTTTTTAAAGGAATCATTTATTTTATTTTATTCATTATTATCATTATTATTTTTTAATTTGACTAGAGAGAGACAGAGATAGAGAAGGAAAGTGGAAAAGCAAGCCACTGGGTCCAGGGCTCAGACCGTGGTCAGCCATGTGGGAACCCAGCGCCTCTGCTGGCCCTGGGGCAGGGCCTTTCTAAAACCAGGTGTTAGTGAGAGGGAAAGGAGACTGTCGTGATCAGCTTAGTGAAACACATCCTCTAGGACATGTTGCCCAGGCAGACTGGAGTTCTGCTAGGACGGGTCCAGAAGCAAGGAGGTAAAGTGATCATGACCACTGCTGGACCACACGGCTTTTTGTAGTGCTTGTCGTTTCGTTTGTTCATTCAACAGGTATTTGCTAGGACGGGAGAAGCTTGATCATGACCAGGGACCACACGGCTTGTTGTGTGCTTCCTTTTGTTTGTTCATTCAACAGGTATTTTCTTTCTTTCTTTCTTTCTTTTTTTTTTTCTTTTCATTTTTAATTGCCAGAGGCCTTATGCATTCGCCAGAGAGAGAGAGAGAGAGAGAGAGGGAAAGGGAGAAAGCACCCCAAATGGGACATGACCACACTCCTATCTTTTTTCCTCCATCTCTCCATCCTGCCGGGATTTGGGTCAGGCATGGGGGGTTGGCCATGTGGGATCCGGCTCTCTTAACCACTAGGCTATGAGGGTGGCCCCTCAAGAGACATTTAAGTTTCCACCAGGTACCAGAAATAGTGGCAGAATTTGTGCACAGTGGTGAATGAGAGAAATAAGACCCCTCTCCTGCAGGAGCTGACATTCTGTTGGGGAATGAACTCAGAAACAACTAAATAAGATGATTCTATGCTGCTGTGTCAGGAAATCAACAAGGCAGTGTAGCAGAGAGTGAACTGGGGCTGCAGCAGCCGGTCACGAGAGGCTCTTCTGAGACAGCGTCACCTGACAGACTAAGGAGCAGCACGTCAGGTGACCATCAAGCTGAAGAGGACTCTAAGTAGAGGGAACAGCAAGTGCAAAGGCCCGGGGGCAAGAATGAGTGGGCCCTGTGACTGGGGCAAACTCTATGCCTAATGACTGATCAAAGGTAGCTCCTGGCACCCAGCCCGGCTCCTGCCCCGGGCTAGAAACACATCACCAGTAAGACTCCAGCTCCCCTGAGCCTCTCCTGCCCAGGCTTGCAGCTCCACCCAGGGCAGAGGCACAGCTGCAGAGGCCACAGAACAATGGCTCAGCCCTGTGAAGAAAGGAAAAGTTGCCATGACTTTGACAAAGGGCTTGGGAACGGGGTCATCTAGGGCTCATTTGGGCGCTATCTAATTTGTGTAGCCATTTCTTTGGCCACATCCGGAGGTGTAAAAAGACACACGTAAGGTAACGATGGATCTACTTTATGTCTGTTTCCCCCTGTTCTTCCGTGCCTCCAAGCTCCCCCGGTGGCATGGAGGCCCCAGTTGCTCCTGCTCCCTCCGGAGGCAGGGCGATGCCTGCTGTGCCTGCAGCTCTGCCAGGGTCTCAGGAGGGACTGAACCGCAGCTGTTGGGGTAGCAGTCTCTACCGCCTCTGTGCAACTTAGTGTCTAGTTGGGCATAAGGGTTGATTGTCAGACAGCGTCCCCAAATCTCATTCCAGTCCAGAGGCTGGTAGCTCTCCTTGTCTTCAGCAAAAATCTCTCCCAGGATCTTAGTCTGCTCCTGCCGGGTTTGGGAGGTCACACCGATCTCAGCCTGACCAGGCCAGAGAGCAGTGAGTTCCTCCCTTTCCCTCCTGTCACTTTTGCTGAAGAAACTCAACCCGTGGAGGTCTCTACCTGGAGTGTGAGGGTCCTTGACTTTACACAGGGAAGAATTCCAGAACACGCCATTGAGGGAGAGTGGAGCAAGTGTCTGACAGAGAGTGCGCGGAGCAGACTGCTGATAGGAGGAGCCACCGCGTGAGAGATGGGTGGGTGGTTCCAGTCTTCCCTCGGAGAGAAAGGAGACAACTGCGATCTGGAAGGAAAGCTAGAAGGGCTACCCCTTAGGCAGGACAGACGCAGACTTCAGTGGGTGTCTGGCTTATATGGCTTGGTTTAATGCCAGGCTCATTAACAGGCAGTTTATTCATACCTTTTCTAGGAAAGGAGTGGTGGTTTCTTGGAACCACCATCCCTCCCATTTTCTGGCTTATTGTCGTCCTGTCATTGCTAACATTATTCCAACTGGTCACTGCACAGGTGGGAGTGTCATCCAGCAGGCGAACCCCATACTGTGAGCGTAGTGAGTTTGAAGGTAGGCAGCGGTCATTCCAGGTGCCATCTTGGTTTCAACTGGTGCAGATCCAGTCTCTTAGCCCCTTCCTGTTTGTCAGGTTTTATTGTAGGTGTTTGGAAGGTCCCTGGCCTCAGTTCCCTCCTGTCTCACCAGGACACCAGCCTACTTGGTGTTTCTCATACCCCTAGTTTCCCTGCAAGTCCCTGAGGATGTCTTGCTCAAGCCTGCAAACTGCTTGGCCTTCCTGGACCTTCGGTTCTTGGCAGTCTGCTTAGTAGTACCAGGCAACAAATCCCTGCTCTTGCCTAACAATATTGTAGGCCTCAGACAAGGTTGCTTGGCATTTGGGGAGCTGGAGGCTGGTGAGCCCCCACAGAGGGTCTGCTTGCCTCCAGGGTGGCTGGTTGCAGTTCTGCTGTGGAGTCTGACAGACTCCTCTCTTCTTCAGGTGGACTTTCTCGTAGGGACTCCAAGTTTGGCTTTTGTCACCAACCTCGCTCTTGCTTCCTCTCCCTGTCCTAACTTCTACAGACACAAGAGACCCTGGTAGTGGGTACAGTGTGATTCTTTCCTTGGGACTCCAGGAATCCAGTAGATATCTGGGAAGTGGTGTGGGAAGAGGTTACTCTATTTTCCAGACAAATCTAAATTTTGGATCTGCCCCCAGCCTGCCATACAACACAACATGAAAGGAAGTTTGGAAGTCGGTAAGTCTGCTGTCTCGTTTTGCAGATGAGAAAACAGAGGCCTAGGGACGTGAAGTGTTGAACCAAGGACATGGACTCCTGGCGAGGCTGGACTGACCATGACTCCTGACTTTCACTCTGGGTCTCTCTGTTCACTGTTCCTTCTGCCCTTGCCCTTTGTGACTGTTACAAATGGTCATTGAGGAGGGCCACATGGCTGACTGCGGTTCAAGTCCTGGACCAGTGGCTTAAAATTCATGCCTAAGGTACTGGGAAGAGAGTCGAGGGTGCCCATTGTGGTGCGACCATTCCCCGCGAGGTTGATTTCTCACTTTCCTTCTCATTGAGGCTTAAAACTCACACCAGGGGACCAGCAGATGGCATAATTGTTATGTTGCTGGACTCCCATGTAGTCGATTGAGGTTTGAGTCCCAGACCTGGTGGCTTAAAACTCACGCCAGGTGTGTCCAAAATCCTGAAAGGAGAATGGAGAAGGGGGGATTGTGGCATGGCCATCCCCCTGGGGGGTTATTTCTTGCTTTCTGTCTCTCTGGCAACTACACTCACCCTATAGCAAAAAAAAAACAAACAAAAAAAACAAAACAAAAACAAAACAAAACAAAACAAAAAACCCAAAACTCTAAAACAAAATAAAGAAGGGCCCAGCAGGTGTTATGGTGGTAGGGGTCCTGGACTCTCCACTCCCAGTCACAGCCAGCCTGAATCCTGGGCACATGTGCACGCATGCTTGGGGTGCTTGTGGAGGTCTCGGGACTTGAACTGAGGACCTATGTCATGTGGGTCCAGTTGTGTCACTACTGATACCTTCTGGCCCCAGACAGTCTTTTTTACTGCAGGACTTAGAGCTTATAACAAACTAAAGAGCATTGTGACTATGACCTGATAGGAACCTATAGTTATTCCAGGAAGCTCTCTGCCACATTTTGGAGAAAGCTGCATGGAGTGGGTATGTGGAAAATCCAAGGCTTCCCTGGTCCCTGACTGGGGCCTTCTGGTTTTCTGGGGCAACCAGAGCGCTAATTAGTCTCAAGGATAGGAGTGTTCTGCTCTCCGAGGAAGCGGCTTCTGAGTGGCCTCAGGGCTTTCTGGGGCAGGCAGAGCTCAGGTCAGGGCATGAGCGCACTTGAGGTTTCTGGAACAGCCAGGACGCTGGTGCCCTCGGCTCCCTGGAACAGAGTTTAAGGACACCAGCCGGGCTTTTGGCCCAGGGGACCAGACATGAAACAAGAGCTGTCTTCCAACAGGCAATCTTCGGGCTTTTCCTTCAAGTGGGATTTTGACTGTAGGATTGGGTTTAAACACTGAATTTCAATTTCGTACACACACACACACACACACACACACACACACACACCAAGAGGCCTGGGGCAATGGGGGCGTATGAAATGAACACCAGCCCGAGTCCTCTACCTGCCAAGCGTTCGATTAAGCAGCTTAGGTCTGTTTCCACCATCCTGTCTTTCAAATATTTATGTGGCAGATTATAGGCAAGCTTCAAAGGCAAGGAAATGCAAATCTGTTCTATAAATCATAGAATAACACAGCTGCTGTCTTCCTCAGAGTGACAGCTTACGAATGCCAGCATTTCTGTCTGCAAAGGGGTGGTGGGAGTGGGCTTCGCGGCTTCTCATGTCAGCCAGGCCTGGGTGTGTGTGTGTGTGTGTGTGTGTGTGAGTGTGTGTATTGGAGGTAGGCAGGGGAGGAGGAAGTTCTAGCAGTATGTGCATTTTTGCAGGACAGCAGATTTTAGTTTTTGTTTTTCAAATTTCCCAACAGTTAAGGAGTTAGCTTATTTTGCTAATCTTCGAGAACTATGGAGGCATCTCACCTGGGATCTGAGACATCTAGGGCACTAGAGCTAGAAGTGGCTTTCAGCACTGGGGAAATGGACCTAGCACGCAAAGTAAGGGGGAAGAAGTCAACAAGCAATCACTTCGAGAACTCCAGAGTAAATTTAATTTAGTTTAAATGAATAAAAAGGAAATTGTGCATTGCCAATTGTCACACGAATTAAGTTCTGCCCCCAGGGTCTGAACCATCTGCCGGTGGAGGCCCCAGTGTGAAAAAGATGAGACTTTTGTGGGTTCTTTTCAGCGGTGGCCATGAGCACATTGATTGGGTACATTGGTGTTCAGTGGCACATTCACAGCCACCAAGACCAACACTGGGGTTTATGGCCCTTGCCTGGCAGCTGGTTTTGGCCTGGTGTCATCCTATGGAAATACCTGGGAAGGCTCCAGAGAAGGTGGCGCAAAGAGGAAGTGTGCTGGGAAAGGTTTGCTAGGTATTAGTCAGAATTCTGTGGCTAGTGACTCAAGCTCACTTAGGCAATGAGGGAAATTTCTTGGGTCACCCAAGGAACACTGAATAACCAAATCATGGGAAAGTAAGGGATGCATTTGGGCTTGGGAACAGCTGAAACAAAAACTGGAGTATGGCCAGGGCTCTCTTTATCACCTGTCTTTAATTTTTCTCTGTGTTGGTCTCTAACATGGCTGCCAACGGCTGGTAGATTTTTGTGTCTAACAATCCTGTCCTGCAGAGTTCTGTTTTGAATAATCCCAGGGAAGGACCATATGATTGGCTCAGCTGGGGTCAGGTGCCCAGGCCTTGGCCAATCAATTGTTGAGACTGGACATAGGATTAGATAAAAGCAATGCAGTTCTATGGCAGTCATATCAGTGGTAGAACGGTCCTAGCAAAAAGGGTGAGGAAGCTTTGGACAAACCAGTAACCATCTACTGTAGCCTAGAGAAAGCTAGGAAAAAAGAGATAAAACAAAGCAATGAAAAGAGGCCAGGGAAAATGGTGTGATAAATGAGATACACATTGGACTCCACTGACCTTTTCCTTGAAACTCAGTATTCTATAAGCTACTTCAGTGACACTAAATTCTCCTGGTTCTCTCATTTCTGACAACTCTCATTCTGTCTCTGATTGTTCCAGATCCTCTTCTTCCCTGCATTGGGAATCTTTTCAAGATTGAAGGCTCTTTGCTATCTTGCTTCTAGAGAAGACCAATAGACAACTTACTTAACTCTGCATGAAAAACACTCCCTGTCTTCCAAGAAATCTAATACATTTGGATTTTCCTTAGTCATTTTCAATGCCTTTCTACAGAAAACATGATTGCTGCACTGGCTATATTGGGATTATCTGGAAAATTGTTGGAAATGAAGGATCTTGGGTCTTATACCAAAAGTACTAAATCAAAATCTGCATCCAATGAGAAGGTTAGAAAAGCTGTAATTACAATATTTTGAAAAGCACTGCTTTAACCAATTGTAAATTGAACTTATAACTTTCTTTTCTTTGTTTTAATTTTTTAAAAGAATTATTTTATTTATCATTATTATTTTTTAACTTCACCAGAGAGAGAGAGAGAGAGAGAGAGACAGAGAGAGGGAAAGTGAGAAAGATGTCACCAGGTCTAGCACTCAAACCATGGTTGGCCTTGTGGGAGTCCAGCACCCCTATCAACATGTCACCTGCTAGCCCCTCTTTTTTTTTTTTTTTTTTTTTTTAAGAGAGAGATTTTTTTGCTATAGGGTGCATGCACTTGCCAGAGAGACAGAGAGTGAGAAATCACCCCCCAGGGGGGATGGCCATGCCAATCCCTTCTCCTCCATCCTCCTCTCAAGATTTTGGGCATGTGTGTGTAAATTTTAAGTCACCGGGTCTGGGGCTACATTGGAGTCCAATGACATAACCATTATGCCATCAGCTGGTCCCCTGGCATGAGTTTTAAGCTGATGGATCTGGGACTTGAACCATGGTTGACTACATGGGAATGCAGTGACATAACCATTCCGCCATCTGCTGGTCCCAGAGTTTATAACCTTTCTATTCTCTATTAATACCACAATAAATATTTATTCATAATTTTTCTACAGGTCTAAAGAAGCCATGTTAAAATCCAAGAATCCCAACAACCTTCAGAATTATTTTTTCAATACTTTCTTGTCTTCATTATCTATATCCAATACCTCACCAGTTTTACCTATTTATCCCACTGCCCTATTGGTCTACTTTTCCTATCTATGCCCTCCTCACCTCTAGCAAGTTCTAACAGATGTATTTATAAAACAGGTTGGGCTGGCCTCTTGGCCGAGTGGTTAACAGAGCCAGATGTCACATGACCAGAACCAACAGCTTGAAAAACTTCCCAGGCAAGCATGTGTGCGTGCCCCAACTCCCTAACTGATGGAGAAACGGAGGAGAAGAATTGCAGTGTCACCATGACCCATGGGGTCCTTTCTCCCTCTGTCTATTTCCATCTCTCTCTGGCAATCACATACACCCTCTGGCAATTAATTAATTAATTTTGAAAAGTGGTCAAATAATACTTGCAATGCCTCATTTACATATTTACACTCAACAAATTTAATGTGTAATCATCTTTATCCGAGCAGAACCAGTTTTCAATCATAGTTTTGTGTAAGTTGTAAGGAATATTGCAATTAGCATATTATTAACTCTAAAGTGCCATTGTTTACGAGCAATTTATCTTTATTTATGATAGGGCTGTGTGCACGTGTGTGAGAGAGAAAGGGGGAGAGAGAGAAGTACCCCCACAGAATCCAGTTACTCTGCAACGCCCTCTGTCCAGTCCTCCAGGACTGAGCATCTGTGTGTGTGTCTGGTACGTTTCAAACTGACCGGGCCAGGGATTCAACTCATGGTCACCATGTGGGATCCAGCTTCTTTTCAACAAGGCTTTTTAGCTGCATCATGAATCTAGCTCCAATTTATATTTCTGAATAAACAAGAAGGGATTGGGCCAGCAGATGGTATGACTGTTAAGGTGCTAGATCCCTCATGGCTGACTGCACGGTTTGAGTCTTGGACTTGCTGGCTTGAAAATCACATGGAACATGTGTGCATGCCCCAAATCCTGAGAGAATGAAGGAGAGAGATTGCAGCATGATTATCCCCCTCTAACCCTCAAGGTTAATTTCTCACTCTCCCTCTCTCTGTCTCTGTTTCTAGTGACTATACATGCACTTTAGCAAAAAGTTAAAAAATAAATTAATTAAAAATTAGAAGAGATTAACGATTATTTCTCTTTTTTTTCCTTTATTTTTTGGAGTTTTTTTGCCTTAGGGCATGTATGTTCATAGGAAAGAGATAGAGACAGGGAAGAGGGAAAGTGAGAAATTACTCCTGGGGGAGGGGACCAGCAGTTAGCGTAATGGCTATGTCACTGGACTCCCATGGAATTGACCGCAGTTCGCTTCCCAGATCCGGTGGCTTCAACTCACGCTGGGCGCGTGTGCGTGCGTGCCCAAGATCCAGAGAGGAGAATGGAGGAGAAGGGATTGCGGTGTGGCCATCCCTCTGGGGGGGTGATTTCTCGCTTTCTGTCTCTATGTCTCTCTCTGTCTGTCTGGCGAGTGCACACGCCCTATAGCAAAAAAAAAAAAAAAAAAAAAAAAAAAAAAAGAAAGAAATCACTCCCAGGGGGGATGCCCATGTTGCAATCCCTTCTCCTTCATTCTCCTCCCAGGATGTTGGCCACAGATGCACATGCACTCGGTGTGAGTTTCAAGCCACTGGGTCCGAGATTCAAACTGCAGTTGGCCATGTGGGAGTTCAGCAACGTAACCACTATGCCATCTCCTGGACACAAAGATTATTTCTAAAAAAACGTTTCACTCACCTACATTCTAATGTGCTCCAATAAATAGCAGAGACAGTGGTGCAGTAGTACCTAGTGGGCCAGGAATTGTACACAGGATGTGTTTTACATGTGATCATGATCACTGTCTATCACAGGAATCAAGCTGTTTCTGTAAAAGGCCAGGTAGTAAGGATTACAGGCCTCATGGGCCACGGTCCCTGTCATAATATTCAACTCTGCCACTACAGTAAAAAACAGCCACAGACACTACACCTTGGTTATTGCAACTTTAAGGTTAAATCTTGAAATCAGGTAAAGTCCCCAGTTTTGAACTTCTTTTTCAAAACTGTTGTAGCTACCATAGGTTCTTTGCGTATTTTTTTCTTTTTTGTTTAAGTCAGTTTATTTCTCCAGTGAGCAAGAGAGAGAGAGAGACCCATGAGGATCTTGATAGTGTGGTCCACCCCCCAGCCTTCAACCTGTCGTGGATTATGGGTGAGCATGTGCCCAGGACACTCAGGGAGTTCTCAAGACTTGAACCCAGGCCAGCAGGTGGCATAGTTGTTAAGGCCCTGGACTCCCACACGGCTGACTATGGTTTGAATTTCAGACCCACTCGCTTGAAACTTACACTGGTCACTTGTGCATGTATGCCCAAAATTCCAAGAGGAGAATAGAAGAGGATTGTGGCCTGGCCATTTCTATGGGGAGTGACTTCTCACTTTCTCTCTCTGTCTCTCTCTGACTCCCTGGCAAGCACACACGCACTATAGCAGAAACTTTTCTAAAAACAAAAAAAAACAAAGAACCTAGAGCCTCCTCACATGGGATTGCCCCACAGAGTGTTGTATTTTGCCTCTGCACCACCATCTGGCCTCTGCATTAGGTTCAGCACAACAATACTTTAGAAAAAGCCTGCTAGGATTTTTTTTTTTTTTTTGAGAGGTTTTTCGCTATAGGGCACGTGCACTCGCCAGACAGACAGAAAGAGACATAGAGACAGAAAGCGAGAAATCACCCCCAGGGGGGATGGCCATGCCGCAATCCCTTCTCCTCCATTCTCCTCTTGGGATCTTGGGCACGCACGCACACGCGCCCAGCGTGAGTTTTAAGCCACCGGGTCCGGGACGCGAACCGCGGTCGACTACGTGGGAGTCCAGCGACATAGCCATTACGCTGACTGCTGGTTCCTGCTGCTAGGATTTTGATTGGGATTGCATTGAATTTACAGGTCAACTTGGGGAGGATTGAAAATTTAATAATATTGACGTTTCCAATTCACAAACCTGATGTATCTCTTAATTATTTTCAGTGTTCTTTAATTTATTTGAGCAGTTATGTTGTCTGTGTGGATGCATGCATGTGTTTTAGTCCACTATGGGGTGTGTGCACCTGCCTGAGAGAGACACAGTCAGATGAAAAGCAAGAAAGCATCTCCTGGGGGTGTATGTGGCCACATTGCAATCCCTTCCCTTCTCTCAGGATTTTGTACACACCTGCACATGCACCTGGCCATGCCACAGTCAATTTTCCCTCCTTTCTCCTCTTGGGATCTTGAGCGTGCACACATACATCCCTGGCGTGAGTCTTAAGTTGCTAGGTCCTGGACTCGAACCACAGTCGACTATGTGGGAGTCCAGTGACACAACCATTATGTCATCTGCTAGTCCCTGGAGTCAGATTATTTTAAAATATAAATCTAACTTTTTTTTTTTCTTTTTTTAATTTGAGAGGCTTTTGCCTTAGGACACATGTGCTCTCTGGGGGGAGAGAGAGAGAGAGACAGATACAGTGAGAGAGAAAGTGAGAAGTCACCCCCTGGGGGGATGGTCATGCCACAATCCCTTCTTCCCCATTCTCCTCCCAGGACCTTGGACACATAGACACATGTACCCAGTGTAAGTTTCAAGCCATTGGGTCCAGGATTCGAACCGCTATCAACCATGTGGGAGTCCAGCAACGTAACTGCTATGCCATCTGCTGGTCCCTAAATCCAGCTTCTTTATGGCTGAATGAGTGTAACTCAGATTTGCTATTTTGTCTTGTGTCAGCTTCAGCTATAGATGTTTATAAACGAATTGTTCATTTTAACTAAGTTATTAAATTTATTGGCATAAAATGGTTCCTTATATCCTATTATTATTATTTGCTGGAGGGCACATACCCTTACTAGAAAGAAATGTGTGCATGTGTGTGTGCGAGGATGAGCAGGAAAGCCCTTCCCATAGGGGGCATGGTCACACCGTAAGTCTTCTCTTTCATTTCTCCCTCCTATTGGAATTTCTGGGCACACACACATGCTCAGCAAGTTTTTCAAGCCGTCAGGTCCAAGACCCAAACCACATAGTCAGCCATGTGGAATCTAGCCACCTTAACCGCCAGGCCCACGCCGGCCCCTTTTTGTTTAGTGTCTGTAAGACGTATAGTAATATTGTGGCTGGCAGGCGGCATGGTGGTTAAGGGCGCTGGATTCCCACATGGCTGACCGTGGTTCAAGTCCCAGACCTGGTGCCTTGCTTTCACCCTCTCCCTTTCTGTCTCTCTCTTTTCAAATTTAAAAAATAATAATAATAACATGGAATTCAATAAGTAAATTATTTTTTAAAAAGATGTATAGTAGTATTCTCCTTAATTAATATTTATTTTGTGTTTTTGCATTTTTTTCTCTTTGTCTCGATAGAAATTAATTTATTTCGGGGTCAGCAGATGGCATAGCAGTTATGTCGCTGGACTCCAACACAGGCAATTGCGGTTAGAGTCCCAGAATTGATGGCTTGAAAATCACATTGGGTGTGTGTGTATGGGTACCCAAGATCCTAAAGGAGAATGAAGGAGGAGAGACTGTGGTATGGCCAACCCCCCGGGGGGTGATTTTTCACTTTCTCTCTCACTATCTCTGTCTTGCTCTCTCTGGCGAGTGTATGTACCCTAAGGCAAAAATCTCTTAAACAGCAGCAAAAAAGTTTATTTCGTTGACTTTTTTCAAAAGATAAACTTTCAAATTTATCAATTTTTCTTATTGCTTGCTTGTTTCCTGCTATATTGATTTTTCTTTATTATTTTCTTTCTTCTTAGTTGAAGTTTAATTTACTGATTTTTCTAATTTAAAAATGTAGAAACTTAGGTCACTGATTTTTTAAAAATAATTATTTTATTATTTATTTATTTATTGATTGATTGATTTATTAAATTTTGCTATAGGGCCTATGTGCTCACCAGAGAGAAGGAGAGAAAAAGTGCTGCCAGGTTCAGAACTCGATTGTGGTTGGCCATGTGGGATTCTAGTGCCTTAACCACCATGCCACCTGCTGGCCTCAGGTCTAACTGATTTTTAAAACTTTCTTCTTCTGGGACAAACAGTTGGCGTAATGGCTGTGTTGCTGGACTCCCACATAGGTGACCGTCGTTTGAGTCCCGGACCCGGTGGCTTAAACTCACACCGGGTGTATGTGTGTGTGTGTGTGCCCAAGATCCCGAGAAGAGAACGGAGGAGAAGGGATTGCGGTGTGGCCATCCCCCCTGGGGGGTGATTTCTCGCTTTCTGTTTCTCTGTCTCTCTCTGTCTTTCTGGCGAGCGCATGCGCCCTATAGCAAAAACCTCTACAAAAAGAAAAGAAGAAGAAGAAGAAGAAGGAGAAGGAGAAGAAGAAGGAGAAGGAGAAGGAGAAGGAGAAGAAGAAGGAGAAGAAGAAAAGAAAATCATGTTGGGAGTATATGCATATGTGCCCCAAATCCCAGGAGGAGAATGGAAGAGAAGGGATTGTGGCCTGGCCATCCCCCTGGGGGGGGGGGGTGATTTCTCACTTCCCTCTCATTGTCTCTCACTGTTTCTCTCCAGTGAGCCCACATGCTCTATGGCAAAAGCCTTTAAAAAAAAATTCCTGGGCACAAGCTCTCCTGCATAGAGGGAGGCTCTGAGATGTGATCCTGGGATCTTTTTTTTTCTTTTTTTTTTTTTGAGAGATTTTTGCTATAGGGTGCGTGCGCTTGCCAGACAGAGAGAGAGACAGAGACAGAAAGCAAGAAATCACCCCCCAGGGGGGATGGTCACGCCGCAATCCCTTCTCCTCCATTCTCCTCCTGGGATCTTGGGCACGCACGCACACGCGCCCGGCATGAGTTTTAAGCCACCAGGTCTAGGACGCGAACCACAGTCGACTACGTGGGAGTCCAGTGACATAGCCATTACGCTAACTGCTGATTCCCGGATCTTCTTTTAAAAAAAGAATTATTTTATTTTATTTTACTTTATTTATTTATTTATTTTAATTTGAACAGAGAGGGACAGAGTGAGAGAGAGAGAGAGAGGGAAAGTGAGAAAGCAAGACACCAGGTCCGAGACTTGAACCGTGGTTGGCCTGTGTGAGTCCAGTGCTCTTAACCACCATGCTATCTGCAGCCCCCTGGGATCTTCAAATGGCATTTTTTTGCTATGTAGTTATATACATTTTTGGCAGTTGTTTTATATGTGACTGTTTTCCCGATAATTATAAGCAAGAGCTTATAAATTAAAAAAGCTAGTTTTCCATTTATTTCTTTTGTTGCAAACCCACCTAAGTCAATTTGTCTGTTCCAGTTAGGCAAATATTGGTGGCTCTCAATAGTTAGAGTTTTGTGCAGAAATTCTGCACCATGAAATAAATGATAGATTTGATGGGCTACTTCTAAGGCCCTGGAGGGTGTCCAGCAATCTGTTTACATGGTAGATGTTTTTATAAATTTTGCAAAGGACAGATGTTTGAAGCACAATAACTTAAGGCATTCTCTCTATTATAAATTCCTTTCAGTCAGTCTATCCTTTTGTCACGTGCTATTTAGTGGCCATAGGCATTTTGGGGGATCTAGCTAAAGAAAGTTGAGCTGGTGATACATTTAGCCGAAGTTTAGCAGGAGGCATTTATGTGATTTGCAGACATTTCAATGTATAGTCAGCTTATTCCCAGCTGTCCTTTGTAGGAATATTCTAACTATCCACGGGAAGAACTTACCCGGTGGCACGATGGGAAGATGCAGATCGGAAGACTTAAACAATGTGAACCTGTTTTATGGCACCCAACTCAAAATGTATCATTATTATTTTTTTTAATTTCCAGAGGGCACACAGTTTGCCAGAAAGAGACAGAGGGAGAGAAGGAAAGAGAGAAAGCATCCCTCCCTCATGGCAGATGGTCATGCCTGCAATCCCTTCTCCATTTCTCCTTTCAGGATTTTGTGCACATATACACACCTTTTTTTTTTTTTTTTTTTTTTTTTTTTAATCTTTTTGTTTTGTTTTGCTACAGGGTGCTTGTGCTTGCTGGAGGAAGAGAGAGAGAAAGAGACAAGGGAAGTGAGAAATCATCCTCCGGGAGGATAACCAAGTCACAGTCCCTTCTCCATCCTCCTCTCAGGACTTTGGGCATGCACAAACGTGTGCCTGACGTGTTTTTCATGCCACCACGGTCAGAACTTGAACTTGGCAGTCAACTATGTGGGATCCAAGTACCTTAACCACTGCTCCACAGACTAGCCTAAAACAAGTTCTTTTAACTGTGCAAAAGCCAGACACTCATCTGTGGAAGAGCATTCCAATCAAGGCATATAAAATTATAAGTGGAAGATTATCTCATCAATTCCTAGTAAAGGAAATTCTGCCAGGAACACACTTGATGTTCACATGTACCATTATAGACACTTCATGACTTTATTCTTGTTTGAAGAGATTATGCAAAACTAAAGTTAGCAGAATTTCTCTGTTTATAGGGCACACACTTGTGGAAGAACTACAAATAGTCAACTTGTCTGTTGAAGTTTCATATTTCATGACTTTGGTTTTTTTCGTTTTTTTGCTCTAAGGCGTGAGTACTCTCCAGAGAGAGACAGAGAGAGAGAAAGCGAGAAATCACTCTCCAGGGAGAATGGCCACCTGGCCATTCCTCCTCCAGTCTCTTCTTGGGATTTTGGGCACACATGCACAGGCACCCAGCATTTTTTCCAGCTGCCGAGTCAAGAACTTGAGCCACACAAGTTGTCCATGTGGGATGCATCACCATAAACACCATGTCACCTGCTGCTGGCTCATGGATTTTGAAAAGTAATAATACAAAAAAATTTTAGTCAATGAAATTAGAGGAAGCACTGAATTCTTTTATTCTTTCTGTAGAAGGCATTCCCACATGGTTGTCACATGAAGAGGCCATCAAAGAGTAGGCAGTCAAAAGATGTCAGAATTGGGACCAGCAGATGGCATAATGGTTATGTCGTTGGACTCTCTTATAGTTGATCGCTGTTTGAGTCCCGGACCCGGTGGCTTAAAACTCATGCTGGGCGAGTGTGTATGTATGCTCAAGATCCCAAGAGGATGCTGGAAGAGAAGAGATTGTGGTGTGGCCATCCCCTGGGGGATGATTTCCCATTTTCTGTCTCTCTGGTGAGCATATGCACCCGATAGCAAAAAAATCTCTCTGGAAAAAAAAGTAAGAATAGCAGGTGGCATGGTGGTTAAGGTGCTGCAGTTGGACCAATTGCAGCTTGAGTCCCAGACCTGTCAACTTGAAGATCACACTAGGCATGTGTACGTGTGTGCCCAAAATCCCGAGAGGAGAATGGAGGAGAAGGGATAGTGGTGTGGCCATCCCCCACCCGGGGTGATTTCTCACTTTCCCTCTCACTGTCTCACTCCAGCGAGTGCACATGCCCTATGGCAAAAACCTAAAAAGAAAAAAAGTAAGAATATGTATTTTATATTTGTATTTGTCATTGATTAATAAAAATATTACTTTCTGGATTTTTGTGGCATTTATTAGCTTTTTAAAAATTTTTATGGGACCAGGAGATGGTGTAAGGTTGTGTTGCTGGACTCCCACATAGTTGACCGCAGTTTAAGTCCTAGATCCAGAGACTTAAACTCACACTGGACACATGTGCATGCTCAAGATCCTGAGAGGAGAATGGAGAAGAAGGGATTGTGGTGTGGCCATCCCCTTTGGGGGCAATTTCTCGCTTTTTGTCTCTCTGTCTCTCTCTGTCTTTCTGGCAAGTGCACACACCCTATAACAAAAACCTCCCTTAAAAATAAATAAATAAGTATAATTTTTATATAGGGCAAGCTGGTAGTGTGGTGGTTATGGTGTTAAACTCCCACTTGGCTGACTGCAGTCAGAGTCCCAGACCTGGCAGCCTGCTTTCTTTATCTCTCTCTATCTCTCTCTCTGGTTAAATTAAAATATCATAGGACCAGCAGCTGGCATAATGGCTATGTCGCTGGACTCCCATGTAGTCGACCATGGTTTGAGTCCTGGACCCAGTGGCTTAAACTCACGCCAGGTGCGTGTGCATATGTGCCCAGGATTCCGAGAGCAGAATGGAAGAGAAGGGATTGTGGTGTGGCCATTCCCCCTGGGGGGTGATTTCTCACTTTCTATCTCCCTGTCTCTCTCTTTCTGGCAAGTGCACAAATCCTATAGCAAAAACCTCTAAAAAAAATAGATTTAATTTAATTTTATTTATTATCTTTATTATGATTTTTTTTGGAGAGGTTTTGGCGGGATTCTTGTCTCCTGCTCCTACGTGGGTGAGGAACATACTGTGTTTTATAATATTTAATCCGCTTCTCTTGACCATTACCCCCATAACCAAGAAGAGGTGTTTCTGACATCCGTTATGCAAATTAACAAGCCTCTGGTGGTGACGGGAGAAGATGCTATCTAAGGGACTCGTCGTACCAGCCTCTAGAATATGGCCTTTTGGACAAATATTAGCTAACCACCCCTGGAGTGTGCATTCCCAATGAAAGCAAATGACCATTCTCTGGTACAGATGGAACCTAAATAACATATATAGTCACACTACCAACACTGAATATTTTCAGAGTGAATTTCAAAGCAAACAGAATATACCATATCCATCTCTCTAATTTTGGTTGCTTTTTCAGCGAGTCCCAAGGAACCCAAAGCTCCCAGGGAGGGTGGCACAAGGGTGCGTCAACCACAGCAGCGCTCATCTGACCTGTCCTCCCGGCTGAGGTCCTGCGTGCTGTTTCCTTGGTGTCCCACACCCCTGAAAACCACTGCTTGTTCCAGTACTGACCACCCATCTCATGGCCGGTGTCCACTCATTGTTACAATAAAAGGCCGAAGATGTGCTTGAGTTCATTTAAGTCAGTGAAAATGTTGTTGGAGACTTGTGCTAGGCCTTCGGAACTGGATATGAAAATCACAATGTAATCTGACCTTCCTCATCCCTCCCAGCCTTTCAATTTAATTGCCAGGGGCCCTGTGAGCTGACCAGAGAGACAGAGAGAGGGAGGCAGAGAAAGCACCCTCCCAAAGTGGCATGGTCATGCCATAATCCTTTTGCCTCCATTTCTCCATCCCATCAGGATTGGGGCTCTCCCGTACACATGCCCAGCATGTTTCCCAAGCCACTGGGTCCAGGATTTGAACCACTTGGCTGGTCATGTGGGATCCAGTTCCCTTAACCTAGGCTACTGGCCGGTCTTTCTTCTCCTTTTCTATCCCCGCCACCCTGTTGCTTATATATATACTCCTACCACATTTTACCATCAAAAAAACCTTTGTATACAGGGTCAAACTCTCCATGACCAAGTTGCAAGCTAAAAAGGTTCTTAGACTAGAATACTTCTCCCCCCTGGGGAAAGAGGTTTAAAACGGAACAAATGAGGGGTGATAGGAGCCAGGCTGTATTCAACCTTGGTCTGTAGTAGACATTTATTCTCTGCCAAAACCCCTTTAGAAACTTACCCCCAGCAATGAGGTTCTGTTCGACTTCTCCAATTTTCACCCGCAGTCTCAGAGATGACCTGACAGCAGCTCTGGGGACACCGAGGCTGAGCTGCTGGTGCCCACACTCTCAGCCTGGAGAGGAAAGCCAGCTGGAGCGCACTGGCCACCCTGCAGCAGGCCGGGTGGGGGCGAGAGCACGTGTGCCGGAGCTCCCGGTTCCTCCTCTAGTCATCCTGCTGCCCAACCCTATTCCTGCCCTTCTTGTTCTGGGGACATGTGTCCACACATTCTCGCTATTGCTGGAGCTTGTTGAAATTGCATTTGTGCCATTTTTTTTTTAACCAAAATATCCTAAACAGTGTACTAGCTAAGGCAGCAAAATTACAGTGCTGTATACAAATAAATAAATAAATAAATGAGTAAGAGATGGAAACCACAAGAACAGAAATGCCCAGTAACTTACAGACTAAAGCAACCAGGGAGAACCAGTTACAGTCTTGAGTAGCTGCACCTCCGGGTACAGAGGACAGGTGCTCAAATAAGCTGAGGAAGACCCACGTGCTTGTGCTGGCTCCTGTAAGCCCTGGGCCCTGGATGGCAGCAAAGGGAGAGGGCTCCTTTTCCTTTTCTTTTTTTTTTTTTTTCTTTTTGGAGAGGTTTTTGCTATAGGGCGTGTGCACTGGCCAGACAGACAATGAGAGACAGAGAGACAGAGAGACAGAAAGCAAGAAATCATCCCCTGGGGGGATGGCCACGCCACAATCCCTTCTCCTTCATTCTCCTCTCAGGATCTTGGGCACACACGCACACGCGCCCTGCGTGAGTTTAAGCCACCGGGTCCGGGTCGCAAATCTCGGTCAACTACATGGGAGTCCAGCGACACAGCCATTACGCTAATTGCTGGTCCCAAGAAAGCTCCTTTTTCTAAAGACTGAGCTGGTAGGAAGCGGAGTGGAGGGGGCGGGAGCTAGGACAGAGCACCTAGATGGAAGGCCGCACACCGAGGGTAGGGAGAGCAGCGGGTAGGCAAGAGGAGGGAGGGAAGAGACACCAGACACATGTTCCCGAGAGGTGTCACGGCCCACGCGCTGGGCTGGGGCAGAGGCAGGGGCACGTCTAGCTCTCCTGGGAGTGAAGAACAGGGGCTGGAAGGACAGGAAGCAAGAGCCAGTCAGCGGCCATGCTGACCCTGGCAGCAGGCAGCCCGGCGCGGGCACGTCTGGGAGCAGGGACTAGAGACAAACTGGATCGACTCGACAGCAGACAAATAAGGCTTTGAGGGCAATTAAAGCGCAGAAATCAGGTAACGCGAGTGAGTCAGAGTCCACAGAGCAGACAGGCGCAGGTGGAGGGAGGGAGGGACCCCGGCGGGACGCTGGAACCCAGAAGCCGGGGTGTGCCTAGCCGGCGGGCGGGCAGACACAGAGGCTCCGTGGAATTTTACCAGGTGGCCGTCTTTCTCTGAGCCGCTTCTCTTCCTGTGCCTCACATGCGAGTGGCTCTGGCCCCGGGGCTCGAAGGCTTGAGCAGGCCTTCTGATGACACATCTGACAGCGCTGCGACAGCACAGACAGCGCGCAGAGAGCCGGGAACCTGACTCCCCTGTGGCCGGGTGCACCATCATTCTCGCGCTGACAGTCTCGTGTCTCATCACATAACGAAGGAGATGACAGAGATCGCACCGCGTACCTAACTGCAGGCACCCTGCGCCGCAGAAGTAGAAGTGACAGGGGCCCTGGGAGGAGCCGGGCTCCGGAATGTTGGTGACATGCAGGCCCCGACCAGATGAGGGCCCTCGACCTGTTCGTAAAAAGCAGATCTGAGAAACGCTCGGGGAAGAATGAGGTGGAACTGGAGCAGAGATCCTCAATGAAAAGACAGCTTGGGAGGCGAGGAAGGCTAATTGGGGCTAATTGTATTTTGCTAACAGATGAGAGCAAGAAAGCAGAACTCCGCGGATTGTACCAGTTCCAGATTCTCGTCAAGAAGACTGATCTTCAGACTGGAAAAGGCAGAATTAATGCTGGTTGGAGGGAACGGAAGCCGCGTATAATTGCCGAGAGCAGACTTCACACGCCCATTAAGCACTTCAGTGCTCAGCGGGACTCGGCCTCTCAAAGCGATCCTCAGATATTTCTGAAGTTCCCCAGGATGCCGTTCTGAGTGTCCGTCACCCCACTTCTCCCCCTGCCGCTAATGGTACTGGAGAAACTGACCCTCTGCAGCCCACAGCGGGCGGGTTCTGCCGCTGCCACCTCTGGGCGGCCTTGCCCTCGCCTTGGCCTTTGCACCCCAAGCACAGGACCCAGCATTCTCTACATCCCAGAGCACGTCTGGCACCACAGACCCTCCCTCCAGCACAAGCTGCAAAGGTCAGGGATCTCTGTCCCTCCCCACCCCCAGCTCACACCGACTTCAGTGTCCCCAAGGCCCAGCACAGCTCCTGGAGAAAATGAGAGCTCGGTAAACCTGACCCGGTTTCTCTCGCTCTCTTTCTGAAAGCTTTACCCGTGATAAAGTGTCCGCCTGTGTATCAGAGGAGAGAGAATGAGAGGAAGCAAGCGGGAGAAAAGCGCCGGAGACAGGGTCTCGCCTCTCCCCACCTTCCACCTGGTCAAATTTTGGGCACAAGTGTGTACCCAGCACGTTTTCAGGCTGACCCAGAAATCCAACGTCATGGCATTTGTTTTTTAAAGTTTATTCATTGATTTCTCCTCTGAGAGAGAGAGAGCCCCCTGACTGGGTCTTCATGCTAAGACCCACCCCAAGCCGCAGCGCCCAGACCGTGAGCACACATGTACCCAGACCTGATGTGCTGAGGGGGTCCCAGATGGGAACCCAGAACCTTCCCACGTGGGCCCGCTGACTTATCCTGGTGCCACTGTCTGGCCCCAAACTCAGGCTCTTAATGAGTCTTTAGTAAACATTCAAAAGTAAAAGAAAAGAACAAGGCTAACCACCAACAATGACAAAGTGTCGCCAATTTCAGGATCCTCAGGTCCAGGTTTAGGAATTCCTTTCTGCCAGTTACAAAAGTGCCCTTTTGGGGACCAGCAGATGGCATAATGGTTACGTTGCTGGACTCCCACCTAGTCAACTGCGGTTCAAGTCCCTGACAAGGTGGCTTAAACTCACGCTGGGTACATGTGTATGTGTGCCCAAGATCCTGAGAGAAGAATGGAGGAGAATGGATTGTGGCATCCCTCTTGGGGGAGATGATGCCTCACTTTCTGTCTCTCTGTCTCTTTCTATTTTTCTGGTGAGCATACTCACCCTATAGGAAAAATCTCTCTTAAAAAAGAAAAAAAGTGCCCTCCTTGAGCAGACTGTGGCATTGCACTCTCAACCCTAGATCACTTCATGGGCAGGGAGAGGTTCATTGGCCTGACATAATAGAAAAATATGTCTCTTCTCCCCGTTCCCCCAGGGAGATACACCAGAAGGCAGAAATCCCACTTGGTGGGCACAGCCCCGTGGGCAGAGGGTTGGTTAGTAGGTGGTAACCTCATGGAACGATAAAGACATGCTTTTATCCCAGCAGGGGCAGCCCACGCATTGTCGACGTGGCCCTGTCCTTGGACTCAAGGCTTGGTGTTCCCCTCAGCCAGGTATTTTACTGCACACAAGCTGCACTGCAGCCCTCCAGGCCCCCATCTGGCCGCTGTGTGGCATGAGCCAGTACAACCAGCCACTTTGCAAGTACCCTGGAGTCAGGTCTACTCTGCCTTGAATTCAGCCCCACCCTGCCCAAGACCCAGAGAGGACAAGGGGTTATCAGGTGCATCTCCCTGCGCTCACGGTCTGCCCCAGCACCTCTAATGATTGGCAACGGGGCATTCATTCACCTGGGAAACCCAGCTGTCACCCCGGGGCTGGGATCTCGTCCTGTGCATCAGAACACAGTAAGACAGTCCTCTCACAACATGATAGTCCCGAGGACTTTGGAGATGTCAGACGCCAGTAAAACTACAGAAACGGAGGACAGAAACAGCCCATCTGAGTTACGCTGCTCTGAACATCCCTAGATCTCCTCACATTCTCTCTTCCAGGGAGAGGTGGATAGTCTGCCGAACATCCTCCCATAGTTCTCTGGGCTCTCAGCTCCTGCAAACATTTGCTCTGGCAAAAACACTCAACTCTGCGAGCATAAGCAAACACTGTCATTCACTACATTCCTCCAGAGTTAAGACATACTTCTCCCCTTCTTGGAAAGCAAGAAAACCAGAGAGACTTGGCTCAGGCTCAACCATATATAAAAAACAAATACTACCCAAATAAAACATTGATCATCCAAATCTAAAATCACCACCCAAATTAATCACGGCTTTATCATTGTTCCAAACAGCCCTGGTTTCACCTATGAGTACGTATAACAGAGAGACTCATTCAGTGTCTCCCGAGGGTTGACCATCCTGATGAATGCAAGACACTGTCTTTCTGAACAAAGACTGATGTGGGTTTCAGTGGCAGTTTCTTCAGATTCTACCCAAATGGTTCTCAAAGAAAATGGTGGGATGCAGGACACGCCCATTACAAATAACTAAGGGAATAGAAAAGAACTTCTTTTTATTGGAAATGGTGCCAGACTTTTTAGCCTGAAAGCAACTTACTCTTGGGTGCTAAACGATCTTGCAAACATAATTGCTGAGTTCTGTTAATAGCCTTCGGGAGACCATCATGAACAAAACTAGGGCCGTGAGATGAGACCCAGGCAGGTGAATTCTGAAGATGACAAAATGGCCAACAACCTAGGGTCTGGATCAGACTTATGAGTAGATTGTTCAAAAGAGAATTTATGAGCAGCAACAAAAAGAAGTAATGATTACAAGGAGCTAGTATTGATTATACATTAAGGCACAACAACCGTTTTTTCCCCTTTTGAGAAGACTTTCAAACTGAGGAATCTGAGACAGCCTGTTCCAAGGAAGAAAGCAAGACTGCTCGTTCCCTCCCTGACCTTTTAAATTAAAGGCTGTGAGTCGGTGGCCTGTGGTTTCCAGTGTTCTGTTTGGATCTGCCCAACATTTATGGCATTTCTAATTCAGTTTGCAACATTCAGAAACAGGGAATGTGGCAGATGATATTCTTGTCCGCAGTTATCCCCTACCCTGCCAGTGGCCACGGGAACAGCAGTGCTACCTATGGGAGGGGCATGTGTCCTCAGGCTTGGTCAGAGGGCTTCTTGTACCAATAGGGTAGGCACGGCTATGCCCTGTGCCACCTGGGGAGCAGGAGCACTAAGAGGTGTCACATGGGTCTACAGATCCTCTCCCCTCTCTGCCAGAGGCAGCACGTCTGCTCTGCAGCCTGGATCCTGCCAGGCAGTCATAGCTGCTGATACACATAGGGGCATAAAGGAACTTTGTTTCTTCCATGTGATTGTAGACGGGGTTGTTTAATTTCTTTTTCGGATAGCTCTTGTTAGTATACAGAAACACTGCTGATTTTTGTATCCTGCAACTTACTGAATTTATCAGTTCTAAGTGGTTTTTGGTGGGTCTTGGGATTTTCTGTATATAAAATCATATTGTTAGCAAACAGAGAGTGTTTCACTTCTTCCTTTCCTATTTGGATATCTTTTATTTCTTTCTCTTACCTGATTGCTCCAACTGGGACTTCCAGAACCACGTAGCAATAGATGTAGCAAGAATAAACATTCTTGCCTTGTTCCTGATCTTACAAGAAAAGTTTATAGCTTTTTACTGTTGATTATGAAATTAGCTGTGGGCTTGTTCTATATGGTCTTTACTATGGTGAGGGATATTATTCTGTTGAGAGTTTTTAGTCATGAAAAGATGCTGAGTTTTGTCAAATGCTTTTTCTGCATCTGTCAAGATCATGATAGGCTTTTTGTCAATCATTCTGTTAAATGTGGTATATCACATTTATTGATTTGTGTATGCTGAACCATCCTTGCTTTCCAGGGATAAGTTCCATTTGATCATGGTCAATGATCTTTTTTTTAAAAAAAATAAATATTTATTTTAAATTTTAATTATTATTGTTTTGTTTAATTTACTATAAGACATGTGCACTCAAAAGAGAAAGAAAGGAAAGAGAGAGAGAGGGAAAGTAAGCCTCCAGGTCTGAAACTCGAACCATAGAGGAGTCCAGTGCCGTAAACACCATGTCTCCTGCTGGCCCTTAGTAATCCTTTCTTACATTATATATATATATATTTTTTTTTTTTTTGAGAGGTTTTTGCTATAGGGTGCGTGCGCTCGCCAGACAGACAGAGAGAGACAGAGAGATAGAAAGCGAGAAATCACCCCCCAGGGGGGATGGCCACGCCGCAATCCCTTCTCCTCCATTCTCCTCCTGGGATCTTGGGCACGCATGCACACGCGCCTGGCGTGAGTTTAAGTCACCGGGTCCGGGACTCGAACCGCGGTCGACTACGTGGGAGTCCAGCGACATAGCCATTACGCTAACTGCTGGTCCCCATTATATATTTTTTTACATCACACGTTAATTCAATTTCTAGTATTTTGTTGAGGATTTTTCATCTATGTTCATGAAGAATACTAGCTTATAATTCTCTTTTTTTATAGTGTCTATCCAGTTTTAGTATCAGGGTAAGGTTGGCCTTATAAAATTAGCCTGAAATACTCCCTCCCATTCTATTTTTTGGAAGAGTTTCAGAAGGATTCACATAATTTATTCTGTATTACTTTATAAAAATATTTTTTTTTTACTATGGGGCACATCTAGCAAGAGAGAAAGAGAAGGAAAGTGAGAAATCACCCCCCCAGGAGGGGTGGCCGTGCTGCAATCCTTTCACCTCTATTCTCCTCTCGGAATTTTGAGCATGCACGCACATGTGCCCGGTGTGTCCCTCAAGCCTTGAGTCCAGGACTCAAAATACTCAGCCATGTGGGATCCAGCAGCCTTAATCTCTGCGTCACCGGCTGATCCATTATCATTTCTTCTTTAAATGTTCACTAAAATTTAGCTACAAAGCCATCTAGTCCTAGGCATTTTTTTGATGAGAGAATTTTTATGACTCAACTTTCTTACTCATTACTAGTCTATTCAGATTTTCTATTTCTTTATTATTCAGTCTTGGCAGGTTATATGCTTCTATGAATTTATCAGTTTCTTCTGGGTTATTTAATTCATTTGGTATGTAGTTGGCATAATGGTTCCTTTTTTTAATTATTATTTTTCAAATTTGCTAGAAAAGAGAGAGAGAGAAAGTGAAAAAAATACTCCCCATGGGGGACTCCTCTCTATTTCTCCTTTCAGGATTTTGGGCACTGGTGCACTCATGCCCATTATGTGTGTTCAAGCTACTGGGTTTGGGATTCAAACTATGCTGTTGGTCATGTGGGATCCGGCTGTCTCAACCACCATGCCATTGGATAGCCTGGCACTGTGGGTTTTTATGATTCTTTTTTGTTTTATTTTGCTTTTGTTTTTGAGAGAGATTTTTGCTATAGGCACGTGTGCTCGCCAGAGAGAGAGAGAGAGAGAGAGAGAGAGAGAGAGAGAGAGAGAGACAGAAAGCGGGAAATCACTCCCCAAAGGGGAGGGCCATGCTGCAATCCCTTCTCTTCCAGTCTCTTCTTGAGATCTTGGGCACGCACACACGCACGCGCACACACCCAGCTGAGAGGTTTAAGCTGCTGAATCCAGGATTCAAACCACAGTCGACTATGTGAGAGTGCAATGGTGTAATCATTCTACCATCTGCTGGTCCCAGTCCTCTGTATTTCTGTGTTATCACGTGCAGTGTCTCCTCTTTCATTTCTGATTTTATTTATTCACAAATAAGGGTTTGTTGATTTTATCTTTAAAAAAAAGTTCTTAGTTTTATTGATTAATTTCTATTATTTTTCTATTTCATTTACTTCTGCTCTGATATAGTTAGATCCTTCTCCTGTTGAGCTTAGCTTGTCTTCTTCTTCTTCTTTTTTTTTTAAAGTTTCTTTCTTGAGAGGGAGAGACAAAGAGAGAGAGGAAGAGCGCCGGGATCACGGTGTGCAGGCTCAGTGTTCACAGGTCAGCCCTGGAACTGAAATCATGATCCTCAACAGACCAGCACTGCTGAGCACTGTGTCACTGCTGTGCCACCGTGCCCGGGCCTGTCTTTCTCTAGTCCTTGAGGTGGAATGTTAGGTTGTGTATTTGAGATATTTCTTCTTTTAAAAAAAGTTTATTGTGGGTACCGGGGGCCAGGAACGTGGGAGCTGGTATCCACTCTGCTGATTGCACCATCCACCCAGGGTGCCCCCACTTACACTGCAGTGGTTCTGATTTCCTCACCTTCTCGTGTATTTCCTGTAGTCTTTCAGAGTCTAAGCTTGGTCATAGAGATCCATTCCCAGTTTACTCTCAGTTCCAGTCAAGCTAACTGCTCTGAAAGTGGCCCATCTTGTTGGCCTAAAATAGCTCAGTAATTTGAGGGTTGTACTAGAGAGACTCAAGGGTTAGCAGGATCAGGAAG
Source organism: Tupaia tana (assembly GCA_026018925.1). NCBI lineage: Eukaryota > Metazoa > Chordata > Mammalia > Scandentia > Tupaiidae > Tupaia > Tupaia tana. Next base: position 84,797,985 of record JAKSZU010000004.1, read on the forward strand.
AAAGGTAGGGGGCTCCTGGAATCTCTGGTCACCCTGATCTTCAGCCTCATTCTAATGCCTGTTCTTTGGACACAGTCTTCTGTCCTTTGGTGCTCTCTTGCCTCTAGCTACCTTCTCGTCAGCGGATGCTGCCATCACTTTTAACAATAAAGTGATGGGAATGGGTTTGAGAGTCGTAATTTATATTAAAAGAATTGTTGGACTTTTAAATACATTTTTCAAATAAAAAAATGTAAGCCAAAAAAAAAGTTTATTGTGTATTTTTGAGGTTTACAACATAATGTGATGGGATCTATAAAGATACAGAGGTATGTATGTAGTAGCTCCATGTAGGTAGTACAATGGTTACCATGATGAAACACATAAGCATGTCTGTCATCTTTCATTGTCACATTTTTGTGACAAGAGCAGCTAAAATGTACTTAACAAAAATCTTTTACCTACTTCTTAATCTATGCTCTTTTTATAAAGTCACTTTTTATTTAATTGATAGTTTGCATTGTTTTTTTTTAGTCTCAATTTCATTTATTTCTGCTCTGATCTTTATTATTCTCTTCTTTCTACTAATTTTAGGTTTGATTCATTCTTGCTTTTTTTTCTCTCTCTCTTTCTTTTTATTTATTCATTTTTTTTTGAGTTTTTGCTATAGGGTGCATGCACTCGCCAGAAAGACTGAGAGAGAGAGACAGAAAGCGAGAAATCACCCCCAGGAGGGATGGCCACACCACAACTCCTTCTCCTCCATCCTGTCAGGATCTTGGGCACGTATGTACACATGTCCAGCATGAATTTAAGCCACCGGATCTGGGACTCGAACTGTGGTCGACCACATGGGAGTTCAGTGACATAGCCATTACGCCAACTGCTGGTTCCTGGGTGCATGTTGTTCAATTCTCGTGTATTCACACAGTTCTTCTTGTTATTGACTTCTCATTTTATTTCATGGTGGTCAGAAAAGGTACTTGCTATATTAAAAAAAAAAAAATTGTTTAGACTTGTTTCGTAGCCTTATCGTGTGGCCTACCCTGGGGAACGTTCCATGTTCTGATAAGAATGTATATTCTGCAATGTTGGAGGAAATGTTCTGTAAATGTCTGTTAGGTCAATGGAGCCTAAGGTACAGTTTATTTATTTGTTTTTTAAAACTTGCCAGAGGATGCATGCACTTGCTGGAAAGAGACAAAGAGAGAGAAAGAAAGAGAAAGAGAAAGAGAAAGAGAAAGAGAAAGAGTAAGAGAAAGAGAAAATGAGAAAGCACTATCCTATGGAAGATGGTCTGCTGCAATTCTTCTCCTCTTCTCCCACCTTTTGAGATTTGAGGCAAGCATGCACATGTGCCTGGTGGGCTTTTTCAAGCCACTGGGCCTGGTTGCTTTAAGTACCACACCACTGGCTGACCCTAAACCCAATGTTTCTTCATTGATTATTTCAATCTAGAGTTTCTATCTAATGCAAACAATGAGGAGTTGAAGTCTTCAATTTTTTTAAAGGTTTTTACCTTAGTCCATGTGTGTTCTCCAGTAAGAGAGAGACAGAGACAGTAACAGTGAGAGAGAAAGTGAGAAATCACCCCCCAGGGCTGATGGCCATGCTACAATCCCTTCTCCTTCATTTTCCTCTCAGGATCCTGGGCACAAATGCACATGTGCCCAACCTGAGTTTTAAGCAAACCACTATACTATCTGCTGGCTCCAAAGTCTTCAACTATTACTCTACTGAAATCTATCTCTTACTTTAGGTATAGTAATATTTGTTCTATGTATATGGGTGCCCCAGTGTTGACTGCATATTCTCCATTGTTATATTCTGAATCGATGTCTTTATATTACATCATTATATAATGCTATATTTATATAATGCTATATTTATATAATGACCTCCTTTGTCTATTTTTACAGTTTTTATTAATGTCTCTTGGCTTGTTTTAAGAGGGGGAGGCATTTGCAAGAAGGTCTTTATGCCACGACCTGCCCCAGTCCCAGACAGCCTGAATCATGGGGCATGCTCTTTCAGGCACTGCAGAGGGTTCCTTCTCTGTTGGGTCTATTATTAGAAAATTATTGTGTCTGTTGCCTTGGTTTTGTCTGTTTCTTGTGTCCCTACATTGATATATGTGCAGCTGATAGAACAGGTACCTCCACCAACTTTTTTTTTTTAATCTGTGATAGTGCATGTGTCACTTATGGTTGACCCATGAGAGAGAAAGAGAGAGAAGCAGCCCTCAACATGGTCTGGTCACCCCACAGTCTCCTTCCCTCAGAACTCCAGCTCTTCAGGATCTTGGGCATGCATGCACACACCTGGAATGTTTCAGGTTGACTGAGGTGGGGACATAAACCATGGTCAGCCATGTGGCTTCTAGCATTGCAGCCTGGCATATTACTGACTATGCAACAGAGGCTGGGCCCTGCATTAAAAAAATTTTTTGAGGCATTTTTGCTATAGGGCATGTGTGCTTTCCAGAGACAGAGAGACAGAAAGCCATGCCACAATCCCTTCTCCTCCATTCTCCTCCCAGAATTCTGGGCATGCATGCACACACGCCTGGTGTGTTTTAAGCTGCCGGGTCCAGGTCTTAAACTGTTGGCCATATAGGAGTCCAGCCTCCTTAACTACCACGCCACTTGCTGGCCATGGGCCCTATAAAAATTTAATAGAATGGCTCTTATGGTGAAAGACTTTCTCCTATAGATGGGTCCTAGGATGTCAGTTGGATAAACTACGTCGACTTTGGTTCCAGGTAGAGGTGGTAGCGTAGTCTCCAAGTTGTTTCTTCTCTTGTAACCAGCATCAGCAATTCCTGAAAGTGCCTCTTAGGACATGGTACAGCTTCAGGGCTCGATGGGGCTGACCCACCAGTTGGGACCCAGCACTGCAAAGTCAGGGCATGTTCCTGGGTGGACAAGGTTTCTCTGGCATCTCTGGGTATGGCAGGTAGCGGTAGGTGGATCACCCAGCCTTTTCCACAAGTCACAGTGGGCAGGGCCACTACAACAACTCCTTGCATGGCACAGGGCTATGGATGATGTGGGGTCCCAAAGGTGGCTTCCTGCATGGGTGACTAATGGCTGAGTCACTCACCAACTGCTTTCATGGGATTCAGGGTGGCTGGCTGCTTGTGCAGCATGAACTGTGGGTAAGACTGCTTGTCCAAATGCTCTCCTAACATGTGTGGAACAGGGCCTTTCCAGCGGCTCAGCTGTGGGTAGGGGAGCTCTCTTGGCCGCTCTCATGGGACATGGGGCAGAAACCTCTCCAGAAGCTTGGCTGTGAGTGGTGTCACTTGCCTGGCTGATCTCACTGGACTCAGTGGAGAATGAGTTAGACCACTGAGGCTCCCAGTGTGGCCACAGGCAGGGCTCCCAGCCTCGCTTTCCTCTCAGAATTCAAGTGGGCGTGGTTTCAGCATGTTTGTGCAGCTGCAGCCTGGTAGGGAAGAGCTCAGTGTCACTGGATTCCACCTTGAGGCAACATAGCAGTGTGGACTCTCTGGCCACTGCCTAACCTAGGCTCACAGCCTGGGAAGACTGCAGGGTTCCCCTGCAGTAAAGTCTTCAGGAGCCCAAGGTGCTGGGTGGGGGGCGGGGGGGGGGGGCTGCTGGTGGTCTCTTGCTTACCCTTTCCCCGTCAGCAGAAGTCCTTTCCAGTTCCGAGCCAATTTCCTTTTTTTTTTTTTTTTTTTGGAGAGGTTTTTTGCTATAGGGCGTGTGCCCTCGCCAGACAGACAGAGAGAGACAGAGAGATAGAAAACGAGAAATCACCCCCCAGGGGGGATGGTCACGCCGCAATCCCTTCTCCTCCATTCTCCTCTCGGGATCTTGGGCACGCACGCACACGCGCCCGGCGTGAGTTGTAAGCCACCGGGTCCGGGACGCGAACCGCGGTCGACTACGTGGGAGTCCAGCGACATAGCCATTACGCTAACTGCTGGTTCCCAAGCCAATTTCTCCTCCTCCACCTTCTTCTTCCTCTTCTTCCTCGTCCTCCTTCTCCTCGTCTTCATCTTCTCCTCCTCTTCTTTTCTCCTCCTTTTCTCCTCCTCTTCCTTCTTCTTTTTTAAAATTTGCCATAGGGAATGTGCACACTAGAGAAAATGAGAAAGTACCCCCAGGGAGAATGGCCATGCCACAATCCTGTCTCTTCCATCCTCCTCTTGGGATTTTGGGCATGCGCACACACGTACCCAGTGTGCTTTTCAAGCCAGCGGGTCAGAGACTTGAACTGCGCGTACTCAACCATGTGGGATTCAGCCACCATGTCATTGGCTGGCCTGCAATTTCAGCTGGGAGATGGGGCAGTAGATGCAGGACACTTTGCTTCCCCCTCTACAAGGCTATCCTGAATATCATGCCCCAGAGCATCGTCATCACACCCTCATTGCACTCCACCCTCCCCTCCAACACTCCAATTCTCCATTTCGGTCTTTTTTGTGGGAGGAAAACACACTAGGTATTATTCAGTCATCTGGCCAGAGTCCTATTTCTTCCTTTTTGATACAGGCATTTATTGCTATCAACTTTCCTCTTAAGAACTGTTTTCCCCGCACCCCATAAGTTTTGGTAAATTTAATCAAGTAGGTGAAAGATCTGTATATCAAATACCGCAAAATATTAATGAAATAGAAAGTGACAAAAATAAATGAAAAAGTCTACAGATTGGAAGAAATAATATTGTTAAAATGCCTATACTACCCAAAGCAATCATAGATTTAATAGAATCCCTATCAAAATTCCATTGTCCTTATTTACAGAAATAGAAAAAGCAGTTCTAAAAGCTGTATGGAACCACAAAGTTCCCAAATAGCCTAAGAAATCTTGAGGAAACTATGTTTAAAAAGGCCAGCCTGGGGCCAACAGGTGGCATAGTGGTTAAAGTACTGGTCTCTCACATGGCCAACCATGGTTTGAGTCCTAGACCAGATAGCATCAACCTCATGCCGGATGCACACGTGTGTTTTGTGCCCAAAAATTCCAAGAGAATGAAGGAGAAGAAACTGCAGCCTGGCCATCCCTCCTGGGGTGGGGGGTGATTTCTCTCTCTCTCTCTCTCTCTCTCTCTGTCTCTGTCTCTCTCTGTGTCTTCAGCAAGTGGACATGCTTTATAGCAAAAAATCTCTCGACAACAACAACAAGCTAAATAAATAAATAAATAAATGGCCAGCCTTATAGCCTAGTGGTTAAGGGAACCAGTTCCCACTTGTCTGACCACATATATTGAATCCCAGTCCTGGCCGTTTGAAAAGCCTGGTCTGGCTACATACATGCATGCCCCAAACCTGACAGGAGGGAAAAAGAGAGAAGAAGAGGTTACGACGTGACCATGTGCCATCGGACAGTGCTTTCTTCTCCCTTTCTCTCTCTGTCTCTTTGTGTCTTCCTGGTGAGCGCATGCACTCGCTGGCAGAAAAACAAACAAAAAAACTTCAACAAGCTAAAAATTCACAGAACAAAAACAAAGCCAGAAGCATCATGCTACCTGATTTTTATTTTTCTTTATTTAAAAAAAATTTTTTTTAATAATTTATTTAATTGTTTTTATTTGTTCATTTATTTTAATTTGACCAGAGAGAAAGTGAGAAAGCAAGCCACCTGGTCCAGGACTTGAACCATGGTCGGCCATGTGTGAGTGTCCAGTGCCTTAACCGCCACACCACCTGCTGGTCCCGCTACCTGATTTTTAAATGTATTACAAAGTTATAGTAGTCAAAACAGCATGATACTGGCATAAAACCAGCCATGTAGACCAATGGAAGAAGGCAGCCAGCCGCCAGAAATAAAATCATGCATATAACAATTGAGTGTTTCGTTTTGTTTTTGTTTTATTTTGTTTTGCTATAGGTTATGTGAGCTCTCTAGAGAAAGAGAGAGAGAGATAGAAAGTGAGAAAGCACACCTCTTCCCCCCTGCCAGCAGAAATGGTTGTGCCACAATCCTTTCTCTTCCATTCTCTGCTTGGGATTCTGGGTATGCACACAACTCACCTGTCGTGTTTCGCAAGCTGCGAGGTCTGGGACTTGAACCACACAGCGGGCCATGTGGGATCTAGTCACCTCAACCACCATGTCACTGCTGGTTCTTGATAGTTTTTTTTATAATGCTGCCATGAACACATAATAGGGAAAAGACAGTCTCTTTAATAAATGGGAAAGCTGAACATCCACATACAGATTGTTAAAATTGGACTTTTATCTTTTACCACCTACAAAAATTAACTCAAAGTAGACTAAAGATTTAAATATAAGATCTGAAACTGTAAATTTACTAGAAGAAAATGTAAGAGACTACTCCATGACATTGGTCTACGCAATGATGTTTTTGATATGACCCTAGAAGCACATTCAAAGAAAGCAAAAATAGATGGATGAGATTATATCAAACTAAAAAGCTTTTGCATAGGAAAGGAAATAATTAGTGATTGGAGGAAACAACACAGAATATAATTACAAACAATCTGATAAACAGTTAACATCCAAAATACGTAAGGAAGTCCAACAACTCAATAGCAAAGAAAACAAATAACCTGGTTTAAAAATGGCCAAAGTACCTGAATAGACATTTCTCAAAAGAAGACATACAAATGATCAACAGATTATGAACAATTCCTCAATATTACTAATTATCAGGGGAATGTAAATGAAAGCCATAATAAGATATCACCTCATATTTGTTAGCATGGTTATTATTAAAAAGATGGACAATAAGGACCAGCAGTTGGCATAATGGCTACGTCACTGGACTCCCACGTAGTCGACCGTGGTTTGAGTCCTGGGCCCAGTGGCTTAAACTCACGCCAGGCATGTGTGCATGTGTGTGTGTGCCCAAGATCCTGAGAGAAGGGATTGAAGCATGGCCATCCCCCGCCCCCCCTCCCCCCCCCCACCGTGGGTGATTTCTCGCTTTCTGTTTCTCTGTCTCTCTCTGTCTTTCTGGTGAGTGCTCGTGCCCTATAGAAAAAAAAAAAACAAAAAAACCTCTCCAAAAAAAAAAGATGGAAGATAATAAATGCTGGCAGGGACCTGGAGAAAAGAGAACCCTTGGATACTGTTCATGGGAATGTAAATCCGGGTAACCATTATAGAGAACTGTACGGAGATTTCTCAAAAAACGAAAATAAGAAATTCCTCTTCTGGGTATATATCAAGAGAAATTAAAATAAAATCTGAGCTCTCTTTACATTGTAGCATTATGTACAATAGCCAAGGTATGAAATCAATATGTGTCCATCAGCCAATGAATGGATAAAGAAAATGTATCGATGTAAAATAAAGTACTATTCAGCCTTAAATAAAGAAGAGAATTCTGTCATTTGTAACCACATGGATGAAACTAGAGAACGCGTATGCTAAGTGAAATAAGCCAGGTACAGAAAGTTAAATATTGCATGATCTCATTTATATATAGAATCTAAAACAGTTGAACTTACAGAAGTAGAGAGAATAGTAGTTACCCAAGGCTGGGGAGTGGAGTGGGATGGGAATGGGAAAATACTGATTAAAGTCTACAAAGTTTCCTTTAGACAGAAGTAATAAGCTTTTGAGATCTATTGCACAGAATGGTGACCATAGTTTAAAATAATGTATTGTGAACTAGCAGGTGGTGTGGTGGTTAAGGCACTGGATCCCACATGGCTAACTCTATGGTTCAAGTCCCAGACCTGGTATCTTGGGGGACATGACGATCATGTGTGCATGCATGCTCAAAATCCTGAGAGACTGGAGATGGGATTGTGGTGTGGCCAACTCCCTTGCAGGGTGATTTTCAACTTTTCCTCTCGGTCTCTGTTGAATGCACATCCCCTATGCCAAAAATCTAAAAATAATAGTACTATATTGTATATTTCAAAATTGCTAAAATAATGTAATAAAAGAAGTTGAGACTACACACAAAAAAAGAACCTTTATTGTTATAAGCCACTGGCTTTTGGAGGCTGTGTGTCACTACAGCATTGGAAAATGGAGGAGCTATCTCATGAGTCCAGACTCTTTCATTTTATTTCTTTCATTTCCCTTAAAGAATCAGAAGACCCAGAAGAAATGACTTTTCATTTCTCTTAGAGTGAGAAGACCCAGTGATTTTTGGCCCTCAGGGAAATGGCTGGAGATGAGGGGCAGCTGCCTCTTTAACTGGAGACCAGTCTCCGCCTGCCCATTTTATTCATCTGTGTGGCTTCACTAGCCTTCCAAGATTCTAACTCAAATCCCTGTGCCACTCATGTATAATGAGAGTCACAGAGAGACTGTAAAAGCCAGTTACAGGCAATAACACCCTCTGTTTCAGGCATTCATTCAAATCTTTGACATGGCTTAGGAGGAGCTGTATGATTTGACCTCTGCTTCCTAACTCATCCATACACCCACCTCCTTGTGCTTCTCACCGCAGTTGCCCTGAACTTCTCAAAGCTGCTTGACTACAGAATGGTCTCTCATAGCACAGTGGCTTTGCATAGATCATATGAGAAACAAGGCTTGAATTGCCCCCTGCCAGTATTCATGACTCGTTGTTGGAAGCAAGACCCCTGGTGTTCACCTACTACTCAGCTTCAAGTATTTTCTGAGCACCCAAACAAACCCCACTCCACTCTCCTTTCCATTCCTGAAATCCTCAGCAAGTGCTCCACAGTTGGGTGAGCTTACTGGAGTGATAGCAGCGAAAGTAACAAGGGTTCTGCTGCTGTGTGGACACTTGTCACATGGAATCAACCAAGTATCTGGGAGCAAACCATACTTGGAAGGTCTACTGCTGATGTTTGGATGGCTACAGTTTCCTACTGCTGACCTCTCCCCACTTCCTTGGCCTCCCCTAACCGGAGAATGCCAAACCCAGTCATCTGAAATGAAGCTGCATTGTCTATGCACCTAAATGTCTCCTCTCTGGCCACCTCTCGGATGGACACGGGTTACAACATGAAGGACCTAGGGCCTTGGCCTCACAGGTAGCCTTTCTTCTATCTGGACCCCATGGCCCTTGGCATGTTCGTGGGCATGAGTTTATGCCAGTGGTTTATGGGCTCCATCATCCCCAAGGGTCCTATCTGGATGATGAGAGAAGGTAGGTCACCGAGCTCAATCAAAATTTTGAGATGTCACTGGGTGAAACTACTGGCTTCTCTTGAGCCCAAGGTTTGTTGGTTCGTTTGTTTGTTTTGAGAGGTTTTTGCTATAGGGCGTGTGCGCTCACCAGAAAGACAGGGAGAGACAGAAAGTAAGAAATCACCCCCCCCAGTGGGGATGGCCACGCCGCAATCCCTTCTCCTCCATTCTCCTCTCAGGATCTCGCGCACACACGCACACACGCCTGGCATGTGTTTAAGCCACTGGGTCCAGGACTCGAACAGCAGTCGACTACATGGGAGTTCAGTGACAAAGTCATTACACCATCTGCTGGTCCCTGAGCCCAAGGTTTTATGAAATAACCAGATGATACAGCCCCCTCACCTGGCCCAGGGGGGAAGAAAGTAGAAATAGCTTACCAGGCTCCCATGGGCTCAAGCCAGAACACATGTTTGCATTGTCTTCCAGCAGTGATGGGCTGAGGTCCCAGACCACCCCAGGATACCTTGCTGTATTTGCCTCCCCCGGCCACCAATGGTGCCTCCGTGCCAATTCTGTGTGCAGGCTGCTGCCAGAAAGAGCCTCATAAAACATATATCTGATTATGCCATTGGCCTGCTTGCACCTCTCTTGCTTGGTTCCCATTGAGTTCAGGATACAGGTCAAACTTCTTAGCACAATAAGCAAGTCTGTTCAAGATCTGGGCTCACAGGCATTTCTGAACTCCCCTATCTTCACTCCACCTGCCCCTGAGTTTACCCCGTGTCCTATGGCTCAGGGTTCCTCCAACCCACCAGATCAGGAAGAAATGCAGATCACATTTTCTTCCTTATGCAGGAAACATCTCTTCTAGATTCTTCTCCCAGTCAGTTCTTCCTAGGTGTTGCCTCCTTCAGCAAGGACCCTTGTTCCAACACTTTGTGCTAATTTTGATGCCCATCCTTGAGCTTCAGAGCCTGCTGGACTCCCTGTGACACAGTAGTTCCCACATTGTGCTGCCACCTGTTCCCCAATTGCACACCCCTATGGGCTGGAAGCACCTCGAGAGCTGGGACTCCACACACCCGATATCTGTGTTGTCTCTGGCATCAAATACTTAATATTAAAAGTTGCAAAAAGAATCATCCCACAGTGTCATCCTGTTTCTTCCCTCTCCCCTATCATCGTCCCAAACCTTGTTATTTCCCCATTAATCTTTGCAGGTGTAATCAGGAAGACAGCATCGGGACTATTGGTCTGTTCTTTCATTCATTCATGTTCATTGAGCCCCTGCAGTGAGACCACCACCATTCTAAGCCACGGAGACACTTGGGAGCTAAGCCTGACAAGGTGGCGGCCTTTGTGGAACTTCCGTTCCAGTAGAGCGACGCAGACAGCAGACAGCTCAGGCACTGAACGCTGAGCTGGTAGAGCGAGTGGATGTGAGGTGATGTGTGCCAGGAAGAGAAATGGAGCCATGCTGTGCCAGTAGGAGTGCCGGGGGAGGGGAGACGTTACTCGCTTTAGAGCCATCTGGGAAAACCTCTTGTATAGATGGCACCAGAACCAGGACCTGAGGAAGAGAAAGGCATGCTGACATTTGGGAAGGGCATTCCAGGTAGTGGGAACAGTAAGTGCAAAGGCCCTGAGTGAGTTAGAATAACACCAGCTGTCACAAATCCCCAAACTTCAAAACGGGGCACAGCAAGTGTTTATTTTTTGCTCATGTTCTAGTCCAATCTTGTGCCACCGGGCACTGAGCAGCATTCTTAATTTGGGTCCAGAGACACAAACGCCTTCCATCGGTGCTTCCTCATTTCCAGGGGTCATGGGCAGATGCAGAGTAGAGAGGGCATGGACGATTCTTACGCACCCCCAGCCCCCGCCCACTTCCCCACCCCCTTCACCTCCCCCAGAAGTGACAAGGCACTGTTACGTTCCATTAGTGAGAACCAGTCATGCCGCCATGCCCAAATGCTGGGGGGGCTGTCTGGGCAGCTGCCTCCAAGCCACGAGGCCACAGGTGACAAGCCATTTAGGTTGCCAGCCAGCCACCTCTGCCTCTGAGTAGAGTGCCTGGCAGTTCGAAGTTCAGAACGAGGGCTGTATGGCTGGGGCAGGGGGCGCCAGGAGGTGCCAACAGATCAGAGAGGTCACATGTGGATGGTGACAGATGGCGTAGAGTTCTGTAGGTCACTTTAAGGACTCTGGCTTTCAGTCTCCATGAACTAGCAGCTGCTGGGAGGCTTCGAGGGAGGCATGACATGAAACGACATGTTGTAAAGGAGCGCTGGGGCTGTGGTGACGGGGATAACTGCAGAGACCCACGGGGACACAGGGAGGCAGAAAGGGGCTGAAGCTGTCCTGGAGGGGAGAGATGATAGTTTCCCTGGGAAAGACGCATCAGTGTGAGAGTCCAACTCCTGCCTTGTAAGCCAGGAGTCAACAAGATTTGTCTGTAAAATGTCAGACCGTAAGTATTTAGGGTTATGCGGACCCTTGGCCATGGTGTCTGCGGCAACTACGCACCTCCGCTGCTGCACCATGAAGCCAGCCCTAACCGATATGTAAATAAATGAGCATGGCTGTGTTCCAATAAAACTTTATTTACAAAACAAGCAGTCAGCAACAAAGTTCGCTGACCCCTGTGAGCCCGTCACAGACGGGGCTGCTCCTCTCTCATGACACATTTCCAGGCAAGGTATTAGCGGTCATTGCAGGAGGTGGCCCAGAACTCTGGACGCCGCCACTGCTTAAAGTTTGTGCAACAGCCACTCCCAGTAAACTGAACTACTTGTAGTAACACTTGGGGCAGAAGAATGAATCATGGCTTCCCACTGTCTTTGAGCAAGTTGCCTCTTGACAAAGGAAATGGCTTTTGGCAAGACCTTTTCATGATAGTTCAGACGCATCAGCTATTTTTCTAGAGCTAAATACCTTTATTATGTGTAATTAAGGCAGCAACTGAGAAAAGATGCAAATGTGTTCTTAAAAATCTGACTTTGCAGCAGCTGGAGCTTAGCGACCTTTTAAAAGAGCAGGTTTAAACTGAAACACATTTGGCATGTGCCAAGATGGGAAAGGAGAGAATAAAAGCTAAAGAAAGGAATTAAAAGATAAGGAGGCCGCAGCTTAGCGTTCAGGGATTCACGTGGGTCAGTGCTCACCCCGTGAGCTGAGCTGACGGTGAACACCAGGGAGCAAGCCTGCCACCAGTCCTCCGCGATGGTCCCCCTGCCCCAAAGGTAAAAGTATCACAGCAGCAATACCACAAGCTGTCGCTTTCAACTCTCATTGATATTTTCTTTTCCAGAATTACTTCCATCTCTTTGCACAGCTGGGCTATATAGGGTCACAGAACTAGGCAGCTGAAAATAGGAGAAGGTGCTGGAGGAAGTGCACTCACCAGGGAGAGAGACAGAGAGAGGGAAACTGAGACATCGCTCCCCAGGGAGATGGCCACGCCACAATCCCTCGCCCTCCATTCTCTCTCAGGATTTTGGGCATGCATGCACACGTGCCCTGCATGATTCTCAAGGTGCCAGGTCCAGGACTCAAACCGCATAGTTGGCCATGTGGATCCACTGCCTTTAACCTCCAGACCATCTACTAGCTTCACAAGAGAATATCCTATTACCTCATTTAAAATAAGAAATGGAAGCCAAAAACAATTTGTTCTTTTAACAGTGTTGCCCAAGAGAATGTCTTGTAATGTTTAAGCATTCTGTATCTCCACTAATGGTCGCCATTGGCCACATATGGCCACTGAGCACTTGAAATGTGGCTGGTTTAACTGAGCAGCTGAGTGGCGTCTTCAATTTTTTTGTTTGTTTGTTTGTTTTTTAATTTCCCAGAGGGTGCCTGCACTTACTGGAAAACAAGAGAAAGTGAGAAAGTACTCTCCATGGGGTGTGGTAACACAGAGGGCTCCTCTCTTCCATAATTCCCTCCTTACGAGACTCTAGGCACGCACATACACATGCTCAGCATGTTTTGTCAAGCTGCTGGGTCCAGGACTTGAACATTGTAGTCAGTCATGTGGAATCCAGCCGCCTTTATCTCTGCTTTAGAACCACCATGCCACAGGCTCACTCCAAGGGATTGGATTTTTAATTTAGTTCTGTTTTAAGTGATTTAAATCCAACTGTGCACAGCTACTCATGGCCCATGACTCCGTGTGGGACAATGTAGCTGCAGTGTGTCGGTGCAGGGCCAGGAGGTGGAGCAGCAGTTATGCAGTGGGACCCAAATGGGAAAGATCCTGGGCTCACACCCCAGGGTCTCCCTGAGAATGCCAGGTATGAGAGCGTGCCTGTAATCCAAGCCAACCAAGAACAGGGGAGATTGCAGTATGGAGACCCTGCTGGAGGTACCTTTCTCTCTATCTCTCTCTCACAGAAGAATAAACAAGTAAACTGTTTTTGAAAAGTAAAGAACTTGGGTGCAGGAGTCAGACAGGCATGGGTGTCACCCTGGCTTCCCCCTTTGTGGCTAGGCAACTTACCTGCTGCCACTAACTGTGGTTCCCTCATTTTCAGGATGGGCACAACCATGTCTATCTCACAGAGTAGTCTTGAAAATGACATGAGTGGAAACAGCAGATGGCATAATGGCTATGTCGCTGGACTCCCATGTAGTTGACCACAGTTCAAGTCCCGGACCTGGTGGCTTAAACTTACACTGGGCGCGTGTGGGTGTGTGTCCAAGATCCCGAGAGGAGAACAGAGGAGAAGGGATTATGGCATAGCCATCCCCCAGGGGGGTGATTTCTCGCTTTCTGTCTCTCTCTCTCTCTCTTTCTGGCGAGCGCACACACCCTACAGCAAAAACCTCTCAAAAAGAAAGAAAGAAAATGAGCAGAGATAAAGCATCTCTCGCAGTGCCTGCCAGAAACTCAGTAAGGGCCCACTGTTTCATTATTCCTAGGGAGCTCCTCAAAGGACTTTGCCACTTTTTGGAGGTTGCAGAAAGGTGGCTCTGAAGGCATCGGAGCTGGTGTCCCCCACAGAGGTGTCCTTGGTCCTAAACGATATCACATGAAGTTGACTTGGGGAGGGAGAAATTGGGAGCAGAAAGCGAGCCAAAGGCCACCAAACCAAATATCTAGCTACCTTTGAGACTTTATTGGGGACATAAAGATTACTAATTGCCACTCAAGATTTGGGTGTCAGTATGCCCTGCTAAAAGACTTAATCTCCCAGACTATGTTGCAATTGGGGATAGTCAGTAAAATGTAAGCAGACATTGTCGCATCTAAATGGAGATATCAGGACTTTCAGGAAGTCTTAAGACTGTTAGAAACTTTGTATGTGCCTTTTTGCTTTTTGTCCCTTCATTTTTTCACTCTTATTTACCATCTGGAATGCAGATGTGATGTTTGGAGATTCAGCAGCCTTAAGAAGAGATCCTCGAGGATGTCCTGTACTTCTGAAGGGTAACAGAGCATAAGCGAAAGGGGCCTGGTCTCATGAGCATCATGAAGCCACCATACCGGCCTAAAACTGCCTACCTAAAGATTTATGTTAAAGAGACCTCCATATCATGTTTAAGACATTATTCCTTTTGTTTTCTTTTATATGGAGGAATTGAGAGCTAATTATTCCTGAGCAGTGATGAATTCTACAAGTCCAGGTTAATGCGAGGAGAGTCTGAGAGAAACAGTTCAGTCCTATTCCTCCATCTGCCTGCAGGGGGCATCTGAATCTGGAAGCCACATTAGAGATCATCTATTCTGGTTGATCTTTATCACCAAGCCCGTTTATTATTTTTTGTTTTCATGGATCCCATGTTTCAAAATAAGTGTTCTACCATTGATTAAATTCTATTGTTTTCCTCATCATGAAAAGCATTTAACAACTACAGCAGGGATTTTCATTTGGGGGGGCTGTCCAGCAGCTGATCTCTTTCCTGTATTTGGGGAATTCTGAAGACCTGACACTTCCTGTCTCTGTCTTTAGGCAGCTGGACATAGCATGCAAGGTAAGATTGGCCAGTCACTTGGGATTTTGTTTCTGGAGTGAGTGACACAAAGCAGCCATGGTTACAAAAGGATCCCACCGGGCGACGGTACCCAATGTCCCTGACGTAGGCTCTCCTGCTGTGATGCTGGCCTGTCTCCTTG
Source organism: Tupaia tana (assembly GCA_026018925.1). Lineage (NCBI taxonomy): Eukaryota > Metazoa > Chordata > Mammalia > Scandentia > Tupaiidae > Tupaia > Tupaia tana. The sequence goes on from JAKSZU010000004.1 coordinate 84,813,134, forward strand.
TCACTCAGCTTCCTCTGGTTACTGCCCATTTCCAGAGCCTCGCCCTCCTGACCTTTTGTCTGCTCTGGAACCAACCGCCATTGTTTCAATGCACTTATTTTCTGCTTCAGTCAACCAGACTTGGTTTCTATCATTTGCAACCAAGAAATCTGCCTGCTGCACTTGCTGAGCCATGTGACTTTAGCCGTGAACACCACACAGAGGTGACATCCAACCAGATCAGGGGACAGTGTTTACAGTAGCCAGTACAACTGAACTGGCTACAGGTATGCTTCCTTTTGAGCTTTCAAAAACATTCAGAATCGTTTTCTCCATTGCTCAGTTTCTTTTTCTTTCTTTTTTTTTTTTTTTTTTTGGAGAGCTTTTTTGCTATAGGGCGCGTGCGCTCGCCAGACAGACGGAGAGAGACATAGAGACAGAAAGCGAGAAATCACCCCCCAAAGAGGATGGTCACGCCGCAATCCCTTCTCCTCCATTCTCCTCTCGGGATCTTGGGCACGCACGCACACGCGCCCGGCGTGAGTTTTAAGCCACCGGGTCCGGGACGCGAACCGCGGTCGACTACGTGGGAGTCCAGCGACATAGCCATTACACTAACTGCTGGTTTCCTCCATTGCTCAGTTTCTACCGCTGTGGCTCCCTAAGGACTAGGAGCTCCTGCCTGGGAACCACTGATATCATTGTCCTCATTTTACAGAAGAGAAGGTGGAGTCCCACAGAGTCAAAAAGACTTGCTGTGTGTGTCAGGCCATAGAAAGAACTTCCCAGTGAAGGTGGCCAGCCATTCATTCTTGCACTGCGCGTGGCCTGCGGACACAGCGTTTCAAAGAACTCAAAGCCAGGCAGAAGAAATAAATGACTCTAGTGAATGCAAAATCTCTCCTTTAGGGAGACCAAAACAACCTAAATACAAATAACATGGAAAAGGGCAGCTGAGGATATTCAGAAGTGGACATTTAAATGATAGTGAGGACGGGGGAAAGAGACTTTGGCCTAAGAACTCAAGTGTAGTGGTAGCAGCAGTGACTCAGCCAGGTGGCTGTCGGCCCTGCAGATGTTAACATCTGCTGTGGGCCAGACGAAGAGGTCTGCCTGGACCAAGGTAGGTTCTAGAGACAGAACCCAAGAACAGGTTCGGTGGAAAGCTAGCAACATCAAAGGGGGAAATGAACATAGGCTTGTGTCCCACTTTACAAATGCATGGTGTAGGGAAAACTGAACTTGCAAAATATTAATAGATATTTTTCAGAAGACTATTCACTTTTAAAAAATCGATCCTTTGTTTTTTACTTTTTTTAAATTTTTTATTTATTTATTTTTTTTGCCATGGGGCATGTGCATTCACTGGAGAGAGACAGAGGAACAATGAGAAGAAAAGTAAGAAATTGCCCCTGGGGGGGATGGCCACATCACAAACCCCTCTCCATTTTCCTCCTGGGATTTTGGGCACACATGTACATGTGCCAAGTGATTTTCAAGCCACCAGGTCCAAGACTCGAATTGGTCAGCCATGTGGGACTCCAGTGCCTTAAGCACTATGCCATCTGCTGAGCCCTGATTCTTTATAGATCAGGAGGGGCAATCTATTTCCTAGGTTGCTGGAATTTCACTTAGCTTCTTTCTTTCCTACAGCATGCTGAGGAGGTGTGTCATTCCCATTCCACAGGTTAGAAGCTAGAGTTCCTATAGATTAAGTCACTGTTCAAGGGGGCGCAGTGTTGAGATAGAACCAGATTCGAGGGTCTTTCTCTTGGGCTCCCAAGACCCTGTGTTTCCTTTTCTACCGAGTTGCCTCCTACAGAGGAACTTTAAATAATGAACACTCGAAATGCATTTGTAAGGCACTTCTAATTGAAGAGACTCAATTTACAAAGATTAGATCTGCACACAATTTTGAGAACACATCCATCCACAAAGCATAATGCAACAATATAAGGATAAATAGCATGGATCCCATGTAGAAAAGAGGGAAATAATAGAGGAAGGGTGGTTAATTAATGCAGGAGGAACTGAAACACTACAGGAGCAGATGAACACACATTCCTGGAATATCATACAATGAGCGGCTTCATTAGAAAGACAATTTATGTGGTAGGAGAGAGAATAGCGAGAGAGAGGAAAATGTAAAAACAAATTAGCCTGCTAGAAAACACTGATTTGAAAATATTTTATAATGATTGATTTGTAAGACATCTCTCTGCGATAAACATTGGTGGAGCCCTTGCTTTTAGAAATCTTAAAAAATAGGTCAGTATCTCTGGGGTGGACAGGTTTAGGTGTGATTTTCCTCTGTGGGAAAAGCAGCCCGCTGAGTATTTTCAAAGGCTCCCTTTCGTTTATGACTCGAAGGTTCCACTTATGGGAGCTGTCTATGACTGTCATTTTTTAAAGCTGGTTAACTCCATGGCTTTATTTTTTTGTTTTCCCCTTCTAAATTCCCCACAGGGCTTTAACTAAATCAGAACACATTTGGAGTCTCGTGTTGCTTTCTGGCACCACATTTTAAAAGGGATGTTGACCTGCTCAGCCTCCAGAGAATGGAACCAAGACGAATGGGTGGAAGTGGCTCGGAGGTAAATTTTGCTTCCATATGAGAAAATGCCATCTCCTGCTATCAGAGCCCTCTGACAATGGAGCCGGCTGCGTTTGAGGCAGTGTGCTCCCAGGGACTGGAAACAGGAAGCAGAGAGTGTTTGGAACAGCTGTCAAAGTTGGGCTGGCAGAGTTTTGTTTTGTTTTTTGTTTTGTTTTGTTTTGTTTTTTATACCAAGTTTCCTTCTAATTGAGATACCACATGATTGATTGATCATCTAACTCACCAATATGTCCTGCCAAATCAATACCTCCTTCTTGCTTCTTTTGTTGTTGTTAATTGCCAGAATGGATGTGTGCTCATCAGAGAGGAAGAGAGAGAGGACAGGAGAAAGCACCCCTGCTGGGGAATGGTCGTATCGCAATCCCTTCTCCTCCACTTCTCCCTGCCTTAGGGATTTGGGGCACACACACACACACACACACACACACACACACGCAAACACAGCTGCCCCACCTGTTTTTCATGCTGCTGGGTCTGGAATTCGAGGCATGCAGTTGGTCATTTGGGATCCAGCTCCCTTAACTACCAGGCCATGGGGTTGGCTCCCATTTTAGTTCTTTCATCTTGATTATGAGCTTCTCCTATTTCCACTAAAAAGAAAAAAGTCAAAAGTTGGCCAAACAATATAGAATGACAGGGATGGTTAAAACACCAAAGTCATATTGTCGGGGCCAGCAGGTGGCATGTTGGTTGAGGCGCTGGAATTCCCACATGGTTGACCAAGATTCGAGTTCTGGACCTGGTAGCTTGCTTTTTCACTTTCTCTCTCTCTCTCTCTCTGGCAAACTCATGTGAAAATAAAATAAAGTAAAATAAATAAGATAATTCTTTTCTTAAAAAAACACTAAAGTCATATTATCTTGCCATACTCTGCCCACTGGGGAAGCGGGACATGGCCTGGCCTGCTGATTACCAAAGTCAGGCTCCATAGACTCCAGGGTAATGGTGACAGCACTGGTACCTCCCAATGGTCCTTGGGGAGGTCCTTGCATAAAAACAAGGAGAGCTGAGGGGTGGGCGAGACTCATGGTAGGTCCTCTTCTAGGGCTCTCCATCTTGGTAAACGACACCTCCACCCATATTTGTGACCCAGCTCCCTTTGACACTTTCCTGTCCATGAGCTGACATCACACCAGCCTATTCAGTGCATCACCACAGCCTGGTCAGTTTCCATCCATCTTTCCTACCTCTGCACCAATCCAAGTACCTGGCCTCATCTGTCACCTGGATCAGTGCCCACATCCTATAGACCACTGCAAATAGTTTACACACCAAAGTCAGTGCAATTTCTTTTATTAATCTTTTTTCTTTATTAATGATAGAGGATGTACATGTATGTGAAAGAGAGCACCGCCATGGTCACGTCATGATCCCCTTACTGTAGTCCTCCAGCCCATCAGGTCCTGGGCACTCAGGTATCAGGCTGATGGGTCGGGGATTCGAACCATTCAAACCACAGTTGCCACGTAGGATTCACCTTCTCTAGAGTAGTGCATTAATCCATGGCCGGCCCCAGAGCAATTAAAAAAAAAAAATTTGCTAGAGGTCATATGCTCTCACAGAGAAAGAAAGCATGCCAGGGTGGATGGCCATACCACAATCTTTTCTTCTCCATTCTCCTCTTGGGATTTTGGACACACACACACACACACACACACACACACACACACAGGTGTTTTTTCAAGCCACCAATTCTGGGACTCAAACTAAAAGTTGGCATGTGAGATCCAGCTGTTTTAACCTTCACATCACTGGCTGGCCCCCTAGAGAAACTTTTTAAAAATTAGAAAACCGTCCTAGGCTCACACCATGGACTAGTGATTGGGGGAAGCCAGATCCCACATGACCAACCACAGTTCAGGTCCAGTCCTGGTGGCCTGAAAAACACACTGGGCATGTTGCATAGTGCCCCAAATCCCAACAAGATGGAGGAATAGAGGAGAAGGGATTGCAGGGTGACCATGTACCATTGGTGGTGCTTTCTCCCTCTCCCTCTCAATCTCTCTTTTTCTGGCAAGTACATGTACCTTCTGCAATTAGGAAAAAAGTTCAGAATCCATGCTGTCACCTGCTACTTAAGCTTCCGGGTGGCCTCCCATTGCTGTCGGGATAAAGACTATGACTTGGCCTCGGCTCTGCCTGTCCTGATGACCGTGTACTTCCCTGACCCTTCTTATTTCACACCTCCTACCTGCTCCTTGCTCTCTTGGTTCCACTCACACCAACTTCCTTCCAGCCATGTCCCCCGACCACGGGGCCTTGGCCCCACTTCCCTCTCTGCCTTGGGGGAATGCCCTTCCTAGCCCTGTTGGCCAATAGAGCACTCCTCTCCTTCCAACCACCAGGGACAGGTGCTCAGGGAGCCTTCCCCGACCCTCCTGAGCAGATCACGCCCTCCCAGGGCCCACAGTCACGGCACCTGCTTCTCCTTCCCAGCACTTCTCTCATTGCCATCAGTGGCACCTTCATTGCTGTGGTGATTCGATTCTCCAGCAGGACAACAGTCTATTTTTTTTAGCGAGAGACTTTGTGCTTAGGGCAGTGCGATCGAGAGAGAGAGAGAGAGAGAGAGAGAGAGAGAGAGAGAGAGAAAAGAGAGAGAGAGAGGGAGAGAAATGAGAAATAACCCCCCCGGGGAGGATAGCCACACTGCAAACCCTTCTCCTCCATTCCCCTCTTGGGATCTAGAGCACACATGCACATGCACCTGCACTCAGGATGAATTTTAAGCTACGGGTCTGAGACTCGAACCGTAGTCCAACTATGTGGGAGTCCAGGGATGTAACCATTATGCCATCTGCTGGTCCCTAGATGACCGTCTTGGGAGAGCAGAAGCCTGCCTGATGTACTTGGCATGGAACCCTCCGAAGGTGAATGGGAAAGAGGGACGTGAAGTAGTGCTCCAGAGGGGTCATCTGGACAGGAGACGGTCACGGACAGGGTGCCCTCCAGTCCTTGAGTCCTCTCCTTGTTTCCCCAAAACCTGTGACAACCGAGGTCAGAAAGTCTTCCCTAGCTACCTACCGCTCTGGCTAAGCACTATCCTCCCCTTTCAGACTTCTTTGTAATGCAATTAAGGGAGGTGAGAGTGTCCCTAAAATTTGAGTTGTATCTTTTCCTAAAATTCTCTCTCTAGCAAGAGCTAGGGGAATCAGAAGCGAATGTCAGGCGGCTGAGGGGTTTAGCTGAACAGTTTAGAAAGGAAAGCGAGCGGCTTATGTGCTGGGTGTTACATGCTGTTGGTGTTTCTTGGCCTTTGTGCACAGGCTTCCTGCTGTCTAAGAACTGCTCTGCCGCCAACTGTCCGAATTCTAGTCACCCGTCAGACAAGCACAAGACACCTCCCCTGGCCTACCTGAGGAATCTGAGCCATCAGGGCACCTTGTTCACACATTCAACACGCAATTACTGCATGCACCACGCCATAGTGCAGACATGTGTGAGTGCGTGCACACGTGTGTTCCTGGACTGGGCTGCGAGCACTCTGAGAGCGAGCTCACATCTCACACCTCTATATCCCCAGTGCCCGTCATTGAGCCTGGCTCTATAGGTCAGGACTCGCAGGGGGGAGTTGTAAAAATCAACTTCATCTCTCTTAAGCAGGAAGAGACAAGCCATTCTTTTTAGAGTTTATTTCCTTATTCCTTTTATGAGAGAGAGACAGAGAGAAAGGGAGACATAGAGACAGGCTCCCCCGCAGGGTCTTCGTGCTGCATCCCACCCCCAGGCCCAGCCAGCCCAGAGTGCTCAGCGTGGTCCTGGGATGTAAACCTATCACAGGTAGTCAGTTCCGAGCAGGGAGTCCCAACATGCCAAGGGCGACAGCTGATACAGCAGTCACTCTTACCAGGGTCTGCAGCCAGACCCCTGGCCCTGAGAGAAGAGAGATGATCTACTTTTTTTGTTTAAGCTATTGTAAGACCTAGAGAAGGCTGCTATGTCCCCTCCTGCCATTCCGTATAGGCACACAGGAACTCTCTGGATGCATTGCCAACATCCCGTTTTCTACTCCAGGAAATAAGCAGACATGGGTAACATCATTCCTATGCGCATGCTCGTACCATCAACACCCACACTGGGCATGCCTATCGACTCCCCCAACCAGGCAATTAAGTGCCTTACCTGAGGAGAAGGAGGCCACACAAAGCCCATGAAAACAAACAAAAGGCCTGGCACCTCCTCTGCTAAATAGCCATAACAATAAACGTAACACCTAACCATTCCAAGCCCAGGTGTCCTCTGACGGCTGCCCACCCAAGCATCTTTCTGGCATGAGGTGTGTTTTTCTGTTAAAATCTTCACCTTTCCATTCAAAACTTCTCTTTTCCTACCTTACTCGTGGTTGCAACTTCATTCTGCATCTCAGGGTGGGCCTCTAGCCTCAGAGGCCTGGACCCAAAGAAGCGAGTACTCCTAGAGCTCCCAGGTCTCCCATGTGATACAAACACAGGCCCTTTGCCATGTGGGTCTAGTTGCGTTCCCACCGCGGACCACCTGGCTCCAGGACGAGGCTTTCTTGTTTGCTCAGCAAGCTCTGGCCACACTGTACTTCCTTCCATTTCTCAAAAACATGGCACCCTGGGAACCAGCTGTTAGCGTAACAGCTATGTCGCTGGACTCCCACATAGTCGACCACGGTTCGCGTCCCGGACCCGGTGGCTTAAAACTCACGCCGGGTGCGTGTGCGTGCGTGCTCAAGATCCCGAGAGGAGAATGGAGGAGAAGGGATTGCGGTGTGACCATCCCCTCTGGGGGGTGATTTCTCGCTTTCTGTCTCTGTCTCTCTCTGTCTGTCTGGCGAGCGCACGCGCCCTGTGGCGAAAAACCTCTCAAAAAAAAAAAAAAAAAAACCCAAAACACGGCACCCTCAGGGTGAACAACCCAACACTAAGTACTGACGGTAAGCCCTCAGGGAGGCAGGGGAAGACTGGGCGAAGCTAAAGAGCAGTGGAGCCTCGTGTTGGCTCTAAGCTCACCGTTAGTGGAAAATGCCTAGCTCTGGCTCTCCTAGCCTTTCCCTGGCTCTGTCAGCTCTTTAAGCTCCGGAGACTGAGCATGACACTCACCAGCCCAGTGCCAACATGGGGCTGACTGTCACCTGTGCCATCGGTGTGTCTGCGCCCCAGAGAAGTGCCGGCAAATTGGAGGCCCGTGGGGGTGTAGACTCCTCCTCCCTGCGTCTCCTTCACTCTCTCCTCAAGTCGTCCTTACTTTTTAATTGCTCGATTTCTTTTGTTTTCCTAGTTAAAGGCTAACAAAGAATGAATTGGGTATTTCAGCCATTTGTGGTCATCATTAATTTCATGGTCCTCTGCATTTATTAAGTCTTATTTCCTCTCCATAATCTCCTTTCCCCCTGATATTTGTAAAAGCACATCTTATTCTTCTTAATTGCTTCAGCTGGCATGATCTAATTCTGATTTTTCGCTACCCTTATCTTTTCCTAGGAAGCTTTAACTGATGCAGCACATTCTTGTTTAATTCTCTCCTTTTTTCTCCCTAGACAGGATTGTATTTCTTTCTCCACTGATCTGCCACCAGTCTTTGGGGGAAGTTGTGCTGATTGCATTTGGCTTTTTCTTTAGAAGTCCTGGGCCGGGCCCCCTCTTTCTTCATAGGCCTTTCCTAAAAGCCAGCCTGCTTCTCCGGTCTTCTCTGTAGCCAGAGGAAGTGCTCTTTGTCCCTGGGCTGCAGGCAATTCTTCCTCTGCCTGTAACTACGTGAACACAAGGCTGTGCCTGGGGCAAGAAGGGAAGGGGAACTGCAGGCAGAAGACTGGCACGGAGCTAACGCGAGGTAGATGCAAGATACCCAGTGGGTGGTGGCCCGGGTAATGAAATGCTCCTTGTCAAAGACAATGAGACTCCACTCTCAGTTTGTTGAGGGCCAGACCCTAATGTCCACATGGCTGTCACTATCTCTCCATCTGTGACCAGCAGGCACCACAGTTAGCATCTCCTCTGTGTATTTTTGCTTATTCTTCTCATTTAGTATCTATTGATATTTTGTTTTACCTTGTCTTGTGTGTGGTAAGTCAGTTACAGCTCTGTCTTTCTTTCTATTTTAAGGCATTTTTCCTTTACTCATGTTAAAGTGTGTGTCTGTGTGCACATGAAGTAGTGAAAGAGAGAGAGACAGAGAGGGAGGTGGGCACCCTCCACAGGGGCTGATCATGCTGGGCTCTCCTTTCTCCAGTCTTCCCGCCCAGGAATCCTGCACACCTGTGTGTGTGCCTGGTGTGTTTTTCAGGCAGACCAAGCCAGGGATTTGAACTGTGATCACCATGGGGGACCCAATTTCTCTTAAGCAATGCAATACCACTGCACTGTGGAGTCAGGCCAACATGTCTGTCTCTCCTACGTGTCCATAGTTTAACTCCTTCTCTCACTCCTTCACAAGCTGCACGTACTTCGGATCCTATGGTCTGTATTTCCATTAACATCATCACGTAGATTAGTCTAACTTTTTTTTTTCCTTTTAGTTTTTTTACTTTAGGGTACATGTGCTCACCTGAGAGAGACAGCCAAAGAAAGAGAGGGAAAATGAGCAATCACCTCCCAGAGGGGATGGCCACCTTGCAATTCCTTCTCCTCCATTCTCTTCTTGGGATTTTGGGCATGCACACATGTGTGCCTGGCATGTTTTTCAAGCCACTGGGTCTGGGACTTGAAAACTCAGTCACGTGGGATCCAACATCTTAACCACCACACCACCTGCTGATCCAATTAATTGAACTTTTTTATGGTAGTTCACCAATTTGCATCTTTAATGTATGTATCCACTTTTCTTTCTTTTTAAAAGATTTTGCTGGAGTGTGCATGCACTTGCCAGAGATATAGAGAGATGGACAAGAAGAGGGGGAAAGCGCTCCCCAAGGGGAACGGTCATGCTGCAAGCCCTTCTCTCCACTTCTCTCTCCCATTGGGATTTTGGGCATGCATACATGGGCACCCAGCATCTTTTTCTTTTTCTTTTTTTTTTTAATTTTTTTATTACATTTAATCACATATATCTTTACAGCATATAACATTTCTTTTTCTAGCACAATTACCACACATATTAGTGAAGACAAAAACATTACTATCCACATCATCAGCAGCTTGTAGCTTTCATTTTTTTATATTATTGCTATTATTTTTATTCTCATTTTAAAAAAACATTCAATCGCTATACATCATTTGACCTATAAAGAGAATTTACCCAACATGAACTGCTTCTCAGACCCGTCCAGCTGAGACTACTATACATGTTATCATCAACAGGAAATAAACCATTTCTGTGTCCCACAAATGTCAGGCCTCTCTATTTGTTCCCATGCTATCCTTCTCTATATTCTTCCCTTCTCCCTCCACCCCCACCCCACACTGTCTTCAGCATCCATAACTATTTTCACTGCTTTTATGCCCTGCAATAGTTCAACCTCTACCACAGAGTGAGGGTGGTCGGTATATATTCCCAGCATATTTTTCAAGTTGCCAGGTCTGGGACTCGAACCACACAGTTGGGCATGTGGGCTACAGTTGCCTTAACTAACCAGGTCATGGGCTGGCTCTTTTTTTCTTTATTGAGAATGGAAAGCAGAAGTGTGCAAGAGAGAGAGAGAGGGAGAGGGAGAGGGAAAGGGCGAGCCAAGTGCCCTCCACAGGCCCTGATCATGCTGTAGTCCCTTCTAGTCTTCAGGCCTTTTGGATTTGGGCACTCATACATGTTACTGGTGTGTTTCAAGCTGACTGGGCCAGATACTCGTGTTGCGGTCTCCATGGGGGATCTGGCCCCTCTGGACAGTGCATTACTGCCACACCACAGAGCCAGCCCGTTCACACTGGATGCTCCTATTACACCTTCCTGTGGCAGACACTGTGGTGGCCAACCCACACTCAGCCCCCTTCTCTCCAAGCCACCCTCGGTTTTCCTTCTATTATCCACAACTCCCCCCATGCTTAAAGGAAGGTAACTCGACCCATAACGATAGGAATGGAGACAGCAGCTTAGGCCAAACCCCGCTGGTGTAATTCCACCCCCGGCTATTCTCACTGTTCGGGGCTGAGAACATAACCCAGTTCAAACCACTGAGACTACAGAGCAGATTCATTGCAGAGACTTTGCTCCTCTGAGAGAACTTCCAGAAGTGGGTCACGGGGCGCTGGTGGCCCCTTCTCCACCCCTTAAGAGTGTCTCCTGAAAATGAAACCATCGTGGAAGCAGCAGAGCCAAGAGATTCGGAAGGACAGAGGGTCCTGATCCTACTGTGGGAGCTCAAGAATGCAGCTGCGCGTGACCCACTTCCGGACATGTGCCATCCCGTACCTTACACCCAGCCCGTACGCTGATCCCGTCAGCACCGTCTGAGACAGAGCCACTTCCGGACCTGTGCCACCCCGTACCTTACACCCGGCCCGTAAGCTGATCCCATCAGCACTGTCTGAGACAGAGCCAACCCCCACCCCCCTTTTCTAAAGACAGGTCTCATTTTGTGGCAATCCTCCTGCCTTGTCCTCTTAAGTAGCTGGGGCCACAGGCATGCTCCACCATGTCCAGCCTGGATGGTGGGCCAGGAATTGAACCTGAGCCTCCCATGAGCTCTGTCTGTGGAGCATCTGTGTCTACCGACGCACACCGCAGTGCAGTGACTTTTTTTTTTTTTCCTGCCAGAATGGGCAGGGAGGCTTGTTCTGAAGACCAGAAGTCAGTCCTTTGTCACTACTTGACAAAGAACCACGAGTTGGTGACTAAGGAAAGGAATTTATTCAATGAGGCCAACACCAGGGCGAGTGGACCAGAGGCCATAACCACCTCTACCATGCTGGCCGAGACACAAACTTAAAGAACATCTAGGAGCAGAGGACACACTACTCATTGTCTTGGGGTGATGAATGAAGGCAGGAGCTCATCACTCCCTTCTGAGTGGGCGTCTGCCACTTGCGGACAGTGTTCTAGTTCAGCGTCAATTCATATCTGCTTAAGACGTGGACACACGAATGCCTTAGCTTTGGTTAGGTTGTAAATTACGTCCTCATGGAATAACTGACCCGTGACTGTCCTGCTGGACCCCACGTTGGCGGCCCGAAGCACACCCTTACATACTCACATGGGCGTTGTGAGACACTACTGCCCTCCCACTGTGTTACAGGCGAAGCGAATGCGGTTTGACAAGAGGGTAAGCAATGGAGCGGGGACGGGGCCCCCACCGCCTGGTGTCCCCCACGTCTCTCTCCACACCTCAGCCTTGCAGGTCTGGCCACGGTTCTGTGGCTTTGCAATATGGCACTCACCCACAGCTCTGGGGACTTGAGAGGGGTAGGAAGGCTATGAAACGCTGTTCCAAGTGGTCTTTTATCTAACATTTCCAATTCCCTCTTCTCTGAATGCAATGAAACTCTGAGTTTTTCCCACATGAGATTGTGGGTTCTTTGGGAAAAAGAAAAGCAAGCATATGGCTTTCAGGAAGTCAAATCTGCCTTGTGAGATAAACATTTCCCCCATTAGTCAGCCCATGGCATAACGTGTTTTGCAGCTGCCTATTCCATGTTGGGGCCACGGGCGACAGACACACGTGTGCTACTGCCTCGCGTGGCCAGAACACGTCGCAGAAACCTTTTCCTGCGGACCCTGTCTCCCACAGCAGTCCCCTTCCCCCTGCTATTCCCCATGGAGGACATTAGCTCCCTTTTTAATTCCTTTCCCCTCGCTGCACACTCTGTTACTCACCAACCCCCAGTGGACATGCAGAGACTTATTCTGTTTCACATGGAATAGATAAAACAGCAGGGGCTTCTAATCGGAAAACGTTTTCCAGGCTGCAAAAGGCTGCAGAATACCACAAAGCTGCCAATATAGTTCAGGGTTTATTAATACAGACTTGGCACAAGTTCGGCTCATGACATTGCCCTCCCCCTGTTCTCCAGGGAGGGAGGAGGGATGAGGTACACGTTTATAGACGCAGCCCAGGGTGGGAGGAGGGCTGAGACCCAGCCCCCTTTCAGGCACCTCCTGGAGGGCTTGTCCCTTATATGAGGCAGAGACAGGGGGCGGTAGGTCTCTTCACACGGGCGCAGCATTGAAGCTTGCGTGGGTCTCCCTTCCAATGATAAAATTCAGGTCCACAGTATCTCTGCTCCAACTTGCCCCCAAGGCACTTTGTGGTGGTGTTTAAAAGGCTGCTAGTTCCTCAGTGGAGTTCCCGTGACGAGGTGGGATCTGAGTCCCTTCCCCTTGACCTGGGCTCTGTGACTCTTTCGGACACCTCAGCGGAAGAGCGGCTCTGGGACTCCCAAGGCTGGCTCAGAAAAGCCCAGCAGCTCCACCTGCTTCTCTTGGAACACTGGCTCTCTGGCAGCCCCTGTTCTGAAGGCCGCTTCTCGTCCTCACAGTAAGGAACCCCAATTCCATGGAGAGGCCACATGGGCTGCTCCGGCCAGCTCTCCTCCACCCTCAAGGCACGGGCAGTAGGCTTTCAAGTGAAGCCACCACCACACATGTGCACCCTGCTGCCCCGGCTCACCCCAGCATCATCCCACCCCTCGAGTCCCTGTAGGGCCCCAGGCACAGCTCTGCAGGAGGATCCAGGCCTGCACAGGCCGTGAACATAACCACATCGTGGGTGTTTCAAGCCACTGAGCGTGCAGGGGTCTGCAGGGCAGCAAACATAACCAGGGTTATTGTTGAACATTAAAGGGGACCTGGATCCTTCCTGGAGCTGGGCCTCCCAGCCACATCTCCCATCCCTGAGGCAGACCTGCAGGTCAGACTGCAGAGAAGGCTCTTTCCACACTGTCCTAAGCTGAAGAAAGAACTCAGTGCTGAGCTGCTCCTTTGCTGGGCACAGCTTCCTGCCAGCTCCTCCTCAGCCTGCCCGTCTCTCTCTGTCTCTGATCTCTACTCCTCTGCCTTTCTGCCCTCTCTCCTCAGCAACATTGGCCTCCTCTCCGGTGCCCAACCATGCCGGGTCGGTCCCACCGCAGGGCCTTTGCTCATGCTGTTCCCTCTGCCTGGACTGCTCTTCCCTGAGTCTCCTTCACCTCCCCCAGGTCTCAGAGCCACTTTCTGAGTGAGACCGTTGTGGTCATCCTTTCTAAAAGGGCAGCTCCCACCCCAGCTTGCAGAACCTATTTCCTGCTAAATACTTGTCACTACCTAAACATTTACATTTGGGACCCAGCCTCTGTGACCAAACAATGCCACAGTGCCCTGCACAGCTGGAGCCCATGTGGCCAGCTGTGGGTTCAGATCCCCAAGCTGACCTGAAAACATACCGGGCACACCACAGGCACCCAAGAGCCAGAGGCACTGGAGGGTTGGAGGAAGGGGATCGTGGCATGACAGGACCCTGTGGGGGTGTTCGCTCTCTCTCTCCTTCTCTCATGTGTGCGTGCACATGCTCTATCTCAGTAAAAAGTCTAGATGCTTACATTTTACTTATGTTTATGATCTGTATCCCCCAGAATGTAAATTCATCATGGGCAAGGATCCAGCCCCAGCCTAGAAGAGCAGGCAGTCAGTATAAACTTATTTGTTTCATCGCATAAATTAATACTATGTAACCAAGGGCTGTTTTTGCTCTTTTCCTGAGAAACAAACAAATGGTAATATTTGGGATATTACCTATCACAATAAATACTTGTTAAATAATTTGTTAAATAATCAACGGGAGACGTGAAGAATAAATGGCTTATCGTTTTTAGAAAATAGTACGAATTTCATCATGCTGCGATCTCGCCAAATCTCCCTTTCCAGCTCCAGCCCCTGCCTCCCCCTCTGCCAAACTGGAGAACAAAAGTATCCCCAGGCCCGAAGCCTCAGCTTCAGCTTCGCTGGTCTGTGCCTGCCTCCTGCTGCTTCCTCTGCCTGGGATGTCCTTCATCTCCTGCTTCATGAAGTCGCATCCTGCTGCCTTCTGAGGACCAGCCCGGGCACCACCTCTCCTAGCTGGAGTCCCTTTGATGTCCAGTTATCCCACCCGCAGCTGTCTGTGGCACTTCCCAGGTACCTGTGGGTGCCTGCCTCTCCCCTCAGCAGTCAGAGCACCCCGGGGAGGAGGACCGTGTGTGCCCTGTTTAAGTTTGTGGCCCCTTCCCCTCCTTGCCCATAGGCAGCTGCAGGTACGGCTGGGGGTGGGGAGTAGGGGGCCCCGGCAGATGCGTGGGGTAGGAGAAAGGCATGCTTGTGTCAGATTCTGTCCCATCCTGAGAGCTGTCATATTCTCAGGACTAACAGACACACCCTTAGTGACAGTGGAAAGAATACCGTCTCAGAATCAGAAACCCTGGGGCTCACCTGGCTGAATTTCCATAGTTCATTGAACTTTTCCAAGTCTTGGCGTCTTTGTCTATGAAAGTGTTTGTAACACAAGGAAATTGTATGGATGGAAGTATATAATTTTTGATGGAAGGAAAAGAATAAGCTGTAATACACTATGCAATTGCAAACAATGTACTAAAACACATAAAAAGTTAGATGTTCTAATCAGCAGTTAACAAGGCTGCAGTTCAGGTTGTGACCAGAGGGTGGCAGAAGTAGGCAGGACCTTTGCCCTGAGGTCCTTTGAAATAAAACCACCTAGATGCTGCTGGAAGGGCTGCCCTGAGAGGTTTGTTTTGTTTTGTTTTGTTTTGTTGTTTTTCTTCCCAGCTCTCCGGACCCTGAAGACACTGCCCTCTCTCCTGCCACGAGAACTGGCCATGACTGAATCAAACCCCAGAAACTGTCCTGGAGTGATTTCCCCCACGCATTTTATGGCCACTCTTACAGCAAGATACTGTCTGACAACTTCTGGTGTACAGTGTGGGGTTTTCGTCAGTGACCTTATCTAGCCTTTACCACAAATGTTCGCGCTAAATTAGGCAAGCAGTTATTCTTTCTACTTCACCTCACACTTCAGACGTGATGAAAGTGGGGCCCAAAGAAGTTACTTTGAAGATCACAAAGATAGCGGGTAGAAAAAGTGAGAATTCATGTTTTAAATCTGAGTTCTCTGGCTCGAATTCCACCAGACCGTCACCTCTCTCACCTGCTCTGCTCAGTAGCTCATATACCCAGCATGTGTTTGTTTATTGGGCACCTGCTGTTGGTGGAGAGCTGCATAGACTTCGAGCCACATAAGCCACTGTGGACCCTCCGCTGGCCAAAGCCAGGTCACGTCTCCCCTCCCTTTAACCTCAGGGCCTGAGCCTCAGTGAATCTTCCTCTTCTCTGGGAAGCGGTCTTCATAAACTTAGTGTCCTGGTGCTCTTGTTCCCAAGCCTTGCTGCTGAGAAGTGTTCTGCGTCCCCGCACCACTACATCACTGCTTCCTGGATCACAGACTCATGCGCCCTGCTGGCTTGATAGCTAAGTAACCTTGAGAAGTAAACAGGAGGAGGAGGATTGCAAAAATGAAAATGAGAGCCTGGTGCAACAATGCACCCCTAGTCTCAGCTACTCAGGAGGCCGAGGAAGGAGGACCGCAAGTTTGAGACCAGCCCGGGCAACACAGCAAGCCCCAGTCTCAAAATAAAATAAAATGCAGAGAAAAGTAACACACCTACATGAAATCGTATAAGGTTTCCTAGTTGTTTCGGTCCCTGGCTTCTTGCTAGAAAGTACTGAGAAGCCTCGAGCTTTCTGGGCTTAGTTCTGACGGTGCAGCTTCTCCTTTACGCTGTGAGGCAGGCCTCTCCATCAGGAGCAGAGAGCAAACAGGGACGGAGCCGGCATTTGTTGAGGCTCTCCTAGGGGCCAGGCACTGGGCTAGGCCCTGGACACCTCACCTCATTTGACTCTCACAGTAAGCTTCAGGACGAAGTATGTGTCTTTCCCAAATGTGGAAACCGAGGTCCCGGGACATGACCTGACGTGCTCAGATCTGTATGTCTAGTACGTGGCGAGGTGGGCGGCTTGGCTCCTGGCTCCTTTCTCTGCAATCACGTGATTACACATCTGGTGACAGACTATTGTGCTCTTCTGTCTGGGAGGCACTTACCCTCCAGGGGACTTCCAGGATGGGTGACTCTCATCTCAGAACCCCAGGCTTCCCACAGGAACTGTCACCGTAGGCCGATGCTGTTCTCTCTGCCGTGTGGGCGAGAAACACAAGAGAAGAAGAAAGCTCAGGTTTTCCCCTGGAGGAGACAGCCCCTGGCAGAGGAACAGGCTTGCAGAGAAGCTCTTCAACTGGGAGAAGACAGCTCGACTCGGCGCGGAATAGGCACTGGTGGCCGACACGGGAGGCCCCGTCCAAGAGCAGGTCACTCAGGGCCTGGCGACGACGACGAGGCCTATGAAAGCTGATGCTGAAGCCAACGCTGATGCTGATACTAATGTGACAACCCAGCTGACGCCAACAGGACCTGGCTGCCACAGACACACGGTGTGGCCTTTCTGATGGTCACGGAAGCCCTGGAAAGTGTCAGCTTTTAGTAAAACAGTGCTCCGTTCACTCCTTGTGCGTCTCCCTAAGTTTGCGGGAAAGAACAGCAAAGACACAAGGAGAGGCACAAGGAGGAGATGGGTGTCATGCAGGAAGGTGAGAGGGACTTGGCGGTGGCTCAGTATAGGCTCGGGGAGCAGGCAGTGTGCAAAGTTTCGAGTGCATGTCAAGAGGCTGGGGCTTAGGTGTTGACTCGGCCTAGGTGGACAGGACACCCTACTACCTACCTGGGCTCAGGACCCTCAACTGCAATGGCGGAGGTGTTACAGGTGGTTAGACTGGTTTGCAACCACGGCAGAACTTCTGCCTCATCAATTGCAGCATATCAGGGGTTACAACCGGACTTTCTCTGGACTCCCAACTCCCTCCAGGAGCTGGGAAGGGGATGTTTAGATCACTTTTTAATTTTATTTTTATTTTTTATTTTATTTATTTTTTGGAGAGGTTTTTGCTATAGGGTGTGTGCACTCAGCAGAAAGACAGAGAGCCAGAAAGCAAGAAATCACCCTCCCTCCTAGGGAGATGGCCACGCCGCAATCTCTTCTCCTCCATTCTCCTCCTGGGATCCCAGCGTGAGATTAAGCCACCGGGTCTGGGACTCAAACTGTGGTCGACTACATGGGAGTCCAGCGACATAGCCATTACACCAACTTCTGGTCCCAATCTCACCTTTTTACTACCTAAGCTTTCTCCCAAAGACCTAAAGAAGGTTACTATCATCTCTCCTGCCATTCCACATATGCACACAGACAATCTTCAGGAAGCTTAATCGATATCCTACCTCCCACTCACGGCAATAAACTGGTATGGACAAAATCGCCCCTGTGCACATGCTCAGGCCTGCCAAGTCCTCACTGGCCATGCGTGTGACTTCCCCCAGCCGGGCAGTGAAGTTCCCTGACCGACAAGAAGTACACAGACACAACAAAAGCCCCCCAAGCCAACAAGAACCGCTACACATACAGACCTTTGTGCTAAATATTGTGACAAGACCCCACCGTAAAGGTGACTCCTGACCCCATTCCCAGCGTGGCTGTCCTCTGACACCCAGCTGCCTTTCTGGTATAGGGCATCGTTTTTTTCTGTTAAAAATCTTCATTTTTCCCTTAAAAACGTCTTTTTACCTACTTTGCTCTTGATCACGGCTTCATTCTGTGTCTCAGGATGGGTCTCTCACCTGAGGGGCCCAGACCCATGAAAACAAGTATTTCACAGAACACGGCACAGATTCCCCATCCGATAACAGACAGTGACTCGAACCCACTCCCAGGTGTTTTCCGATGGCTCGCCTACTGCCAGCTCCAACGAACTCCCTCCCACCGGCAACGTCGGCGAGCCCTGCCACACTGCAGGTTCTGCCGCCCTTTGCTGACACAGGCTCCCTCTTAGTCTCGTCGTCTCTGTCCTCCCTGTGGCTGGCTGCTCTTTGTCTTTCCAGGCACCTTGGATTTCTAGAGGCTTGGGTACCCAACCGTCTCCCCTACCCTCTGTTTTCCTGGGACTACAGTCCCTGTGGGTACGGCTCACAGTTTCTTAGGTTGGCTCATGTCCCTAAAACCTTCCTTGCAGACAGTATTTTGCCTCTTTAGGCATTGTCTCTTTCATGATAATGAACCCCTGGAGGAGTTTTGATCCCTCGTATCAGGTCCCCCAGTCTTAGGCAAGAGGATGAAGATGCTTCTGGGGGCAGGTCTCTTTTTAGCTCCAGGAATTGGGAGGGTGCCCCAGCAATTGAGGGCCTTTGGTAAGTCACTAAATCTGGAGGCAGGGAGAGGAAATGTCCTCTTTCCCGTCTTTGCACACCAGGGAACATTTAGAAGCATGGCTGGGAATGTTGGAGGCAACCCTCTGCAGAGCCATTCTTGGACTTGCCTCTAAATGTTCCCCTTTATTCCCCCTCTTCCAAGTGGAAAATCTCCCTTCTTCCCCAGGGGACTCCCCACTGTGGCGTGTCCTCTTACTGGGACCTTTTGACCTTTAAACTCTCTTTCTCTTTTTTTTTTTTTTTAAGAGAGATTTTTGCTATAGGGTGCATGTGCTCACCAGAGACACATAGACAGAGAGAGAGAAAGTGAGAAATCATCCCTTGGAGGACGGCCGGCCATGCCACAATCCCTTTTTCCTCCATTCTCCTCTTAGGATTTTGGGCATGCACGCACACAGGTGCCCATTCAAGACCTGCAATTCCAGGGTTAAAGTATGGAACATTCTCAGCTCTGCAGCATCCCCTCTACTTACTAAAGGCATTTCAGTTTGCTTAAAAACTTTGGTTTTCTTGGAATCAAGCCTAAGATAAGAGATACACATCTAAGGGTTAACTTATAGAATCTCTTTAAAAAGAGACAAGAAAAAAAAAGGATTGAAAAAACATTTCAAAAGACCATGAAATCTTTTGTTTACATGTGCATATGTGTGTGTATTACATACAATGTGTCATATGTTGTGTGTCTATGTGTTAAAGACGTTGAGGAATTCTCTTAAATTTGGCATATATATGAGTGCTCATACAAATTAAACTAAGTGCTTTTCAAGTTCACATAACTTAAGTAAATCTTTGACAAATGAACTGGCTTCAAATATGTTTTAAAAAGCTTAGTAAGAGCTTCATAATTTCCAACATATGTGGTCCAGTGCGTTATTGATAAGACAACATCATATTTATCTTAATATAGCTGGTTTAGTAAAACAGCTAATATTTATGTGTTATGCATTATATGTTACATGGTAGATATCTAATCTACTATAGCATTAATTAATAAAAATGGATTGATGACTAACTTTTTCTAGTAGCTGGCTTCACAGGTAATCAAGGCATAATGATTTTAAAAATTGAAGTGATTATACATGGTGCATTTACAAATAAAATCATCAGATAATTCCTTTTTCAGGTTTTTGCCATAGGGCAACATGCACTGCCAGAGACAGAGAGAGGGAAAGTGAGAAATCACCCCTCGGGGGGATGGCCATGCTGCAATCCCTCTCCTCCATTCTCCTCTCGGGATTTTGGGCACACATGCACACATGCCAGTCATAACTTTCAAGCTGCCTGGTTCAGGGCTCACACTGTGGTCAGCCATGTAGGAGTTCAGCATTTTAACCACTATGCCACTGCTGACCCCAGTTTTCAGATAGTTTAAGATCTTAAAGTTGTGTTTAATTGAGATGATAAATATTCATAAAATGTATAAATCATCTTTAAATAAATGACCATGTTAGTTGACTTTCTGGACAGCCAAAGAATGATAATGTCTGCTTATAATGAGAATGTTTTGAGACTTTGCCGAAACTTTAGCAGAAAAATGCCTGAGAAGTCTTTACCAGAAAGTCCTTCTCCTCTTTGGCCATGTTCCTGCCGATTTCTCTCATCAAACAAGGGCAATGATGCTTGATGGGCATCATTAGTTCTTATAGTCCTGATTTGGCTCCTTCTGACTTTTTCATTCGTTTATTTCTTAATCTGAAAAATATTTGAAAAGCACCCATTTTTCTTCATTTAATAGTGTAAAAAAGACTGTATTGAGGGACCAGCAGTTAGTATAATGGCTATGTTGCTGGAGTCCCATGTAGTCAACCGCGGTTTGTGTCCCAGACCTGGTGGCTTAAAACTCACACCGGGCACGTGTGCGTGTGTGCCCAAGATCCCGAGAGGAGAATGGAGGAGAAGGGACTGCGGCGTGGCCATACCCCCTGGGGGGTGATTTCCTGCTTTCTGTCTCTCTGTCTCTCTCTGTCTGTCTGGCGAGCGCACGCGCCCTATAGCAAAAAACCTCTCAAAAAAAAAAAAAAAAAAAAAAAAAAGACTGTATTGACATGGCTAAATTCCTAGGGTCATCAGTTCTTTTGGCAAGACCTCAATGACTGGTATAAATGCTTATATAAGAGTGTCCTGAATTTGATGGAGCATATGTTGAGAAATAAAATTTATGTTTTTATTTTTAAAATTTGTTATTTTAGTTTTTGCCATTGGGCATATGTGCTCACTGAACAGACAGAGGGAAAATGAGTAATCACTCCCAGGAGAGAGAGTTACACTGCAATCCCTTTTCCTCTATTCTCTTTTAAGGATTTTGGGCACACATGAATACCCACCTGAGATGATTTTCAAGCCACTGGGTCTGGGACTCAAACCACAATGGGTCAAATATGAGTCAAGCCTTAACCACCACACTACCTGCTGGCCCCTTATTTTTATTTTTAAATTCCATTTTCCATGAACTCTTTGAAGTCCTCTCATATTTTATAATATGAATGTACCATAATTTAGTTGTTTGCAATTTTTATTACAAAAAATGCTATAACAAACGTTCTTGAACAGAATTTTTGCACAGTTATATAATCACTTGTTTAAGGTCTATTTCTCAAATTAAAATGACCAGGGCAAAAATGTATGTACTATATTTTAGTTTGGTGGAAAAATTTCACCCATCCCAGAAGGTATTAATATTTACAACTCCTTCAATATTGCATAAAAATATCTGTTTCTCCCCACATTTATGTCAATAATATAAATTAATATCTTTTCTGATTTTGTCAATCCAATGGTCAAAAGTAGTATTTTATGGCTAATATGTATGTCATATATATAGTGACATTAATCTCTTCTTTGATATTTCTTCTAAATAATCATTTATATTCCTTGCCCAATTTAAAAACTGTTCTTGTTGTTGATAGATATTAAGAGATTATTTATGTATCTTGGATATTAATAATTTTTATATATATTGGAAATATTTTTTCAAATCTTTTCATCATTTATCATATCTTTGCCTATACATAAATCTTACATTTTTATGTAATCAATTTCTGTTCATCTTTTTTTATTACTTTGGATGCAGAATATAAATTGGCAGGTCTTCTATTCTCAAAAATTTAAAGATATCTTCCTATATTGTCTTCTTATCATTATTACAGTTTTTTTTAGCATTTAAATTCTTAATTCACTGAAATGTATCATAGTGGACAATGGGAGTTAGGTTTGTTTGTTTGTTTGTTTGTTTTGAGAGGTTTTTGCTATAGGGCGCATGTGCTCGCCAGACAGACAGAGAGAGACATAGAGACAGAAAGCGAGAAATCACCCCCCAGGGGGGATGGCCACACCGCAATCCCTTCTCCTCCATTCTCCTCTCGGGATCTTGGGCACGCACGCACAAGCGCCCGGCGTGAGTTTTAAGCCACCAGGTCCGGGACGCGAACCGCGGTCGACTACGTGGGAGTCCAGCGACATAGCCATTACGCTAACTGCTGGTCCCCGGAAGTTAGGTTTTTACCACACAACAATGAAGTAAATATTCTATTTAGGTTACCTCTTACCCAGTTGTAGCAGTTCATTGCTTTGACTTAATCATTTCCTGGACAACTTTCTTAAGAGAGAATATCCATATTTATACCTAAAGTGCCCCCACTCCTTTTCTTTAAAGTTTCTGCCATAGAGCTCATGTGCTTGCAGGAGAGAGACAGAGAGGGAAAGTGATAAAGCACCTCCTGAAGGGGATGATCATGCCACCATCCCTTCTCCATTCTCCTCTCAGGATTTTGAGCGCACGCGCGCACGTGCGCGCACACACACACACACACACACACACACCCAGTATGATTTTCAAGCTGCCAGGTCTGTGAGTCAAACAGCAGTTGGCCAAGGGGGAATTCGGTGCCTCAACCACCACACCTCTCCTGGCCCCCAAGCACAACTTCTAAGACTTTCTCTATCTGTGTCCTAAAGAATCATAAAATTGGAATTTACTTTGGCAGTCTGTGACTGGGTGATCCTCCTCTTTTTGTGGATGGATCTCTCTCTGCATCATTTGCAGGGTGCATTCACTTCTGCATCACTGTCTCTCCTCAGATTTCACATTTTCTTTCACTTTTTATCTCTCAACTTGTTCTCATTTTTTTTTTCTCCTTCTCAATCTCATTCCCTGTTTATGTGTTATCCACCTTAAATGTTTTCAGATCATATGCTCTAGTTATTTAATAGCACTTTATGGTTTCTATGCTTTTTTTGTTTGTTGGTTTGTTTGGGGACTAGTTCTTATTTACCTGTGAATTTCAGTGATCATTGTGTGAAATGTGTGTGTTTTTTTTTCCCTTGGAGAAGTTTTTGCTATAGGGCACGTGCACTCACCAGAAAGACAGAGAGCGACAGACAGAAAGCGAGTAATTATCTCCCAGGGGGAATGGCCATGCCACAATCCCTTCTCCTCCATTCTCCTCTTGGGATCTTGGGCACGCACATACACGCGCCCGGCGTGAGTTAAGCCACCGGGTCTGGGTCTCAAACCACGATAGACTACATGGGAGTCCAGCAACATAGCCATTACGCCAACTGCTGGTCCCAAATGTGTGCTAAATGTAAGAGTTGGGAACTTCAAGCATGTAGAGCTAAGACTTACTTTAGGTTTCTTTTATCACAAAAACAATTTTAGAACATTATAAACATCTTCTGGAAATGAGAAAAATCCATTTCTTAATCATTTTCTATAGAAACATTTTCTAATATTTAAAAATTTATTTATTTATTTATTTAATTTGTTATTATTTTTTAAAATTTGACCAGAGAAGTGTGTGTGTGTGTGGGAGAGAGAGAGAGAGAGAGAGAGAGACAAAAGGAAAGTGAGAAAGAAGCAAGCCGCCAGCTCCGGGACTTGAACCGCCATCAGCCATGTGGGAGTCCAGCACCTTTACCACAATATCACCTGCTGACCCCTCATTTTCTAATATTTTTCATTGTAGGATAAATTTGCATTCTTCTCTCACTTAAGGACATTTACCTGTATTTCTGTGTGGTCTCGTTAGAGTCAATGTTGCCGTATGGATATAAAACTAACTATATGACTGAATTTGGCTCATCATTTACAAAACGGGGATCCTGGTTGGTTCACTTAAACTCTCAGTTCCTTTTTTCTCTGATGGGGATGATAAAAACCCACTCCCACAGCCTCAAACGTTTTGCGTGAGGATTCAGATGTGTTGAGAGGGAACCAGCAGTTAGTGTAATGGCTATGTCGCTGGACTCCCACGTAGTTGACCGCGGTTCGCGTCCCGGATCCAGTGGCTTAAAACTCATGCCGGGCGCGTGTGCGTGCGTGCTCAAGATCCCGAGAGGAGAATGGAGGAGAAGGGATTGCGGCGTGACCATCCCCCCGGGGGGTGATTTCTCGCATTCTGTCTCTATGTCTCTCTCTGTCTGTCTGGCGAGCGCACGCGCCCTATAGAGAAAAACCTCTAAAAAAAAAAAAAAAGATGTGATGAGAAACACATAAACACACCTGCTTTGGCAAAGGAGCACATCAGGGTAGGTTTGCTCGTGTGTGTGTGTGTGTGTGTGTGTGTGTGTGTGTGTATGCTGCTCTAAAAGAAGTCAGAAAGACAAGCACGTGGTTAAGCTCTGAGAGGGTGGATTCTACCAGTCTTACTTCAGTTCCTTTTGCAACAGGAGCTCAGAATCACAAGGAGACTAACCCAAAGATGAGTCTCCCATATCACATTTTAGCCAGCTTCCTTCTGATTTTCAGCTCTTCCGCTAAAGGTAAGGTGGGGTGTGGGTCTTCACTGTGAACATTAGAAGTTTTTTTGGAGAACTTGAAATGAGCATAAGAGTCAAAGAAGTCACAGCTCAGCTTTCCCTCACAGTGGGTCCCAAGACCTCAATAACGGTCTTGCTTTTTATAGGTCAAGACTCCAAGCCTATTCCTCTCTTGGGTGTTGTGGACCAGGACATCAACTTGGATATTCCCAATTTTTCCATGAGTGATCTCGTCTATGATATACAATGGAGAATAGAATCGAATAAGAGCAAGGTTGCACAGTTTCACAGAGACAGGAACAATACCTCGCCAATTGAGAAATACGAGATATTACAAAACGGAACGCTGAAAATTAAACACCTGAAGAGAAATGATAACAATACCTACAAGGTATCAATATTTAATAAAAAAGGAAAAAGCCTGCTGGAGAGGAGTTTTGATTTGAAGATTGTAGGTAAGTCTTCATTGTTTAAATTCTTTCAATTTGCTGTGGATGCTATTCAGCAAGTTGGGAAATGGCAGTTAGGAACCATGCCCAGTCCTGACCTCAGCCTCCAGGAGGCTCCAGAGGAAATTCATCTTTCCTGCCCCAAGGGAGACGCCAGTCCTGTGTGGGGCTGGAATCTGCACTCGTGGGAATATTGTGGATAGACACTTAAGTCTATCTGCTTACGGCTGTCTCCTGTGATTATGAGGGTGTGGGGCTGAGTGGAAAACCTGGAT
Organism: Tupaia tana; assembly: GCA_026018925.1. Classification (NCBI taxonomy): domain Eukaryota; kingdom Metazoa; phylum Chordata; class Mammalia; order Scandentia; family Tupaiidae; genus Tupaia; species Tupaia tana. The sequence continues at coordinate 84,838,380 of JAKSZU010000004.1, forward strand.
TAAGGTGACACCAATAAGGAGGGCAGTAGGGAGGCAGAGGAGAAACGTGAGCGGTCCAGGTGGGTGTTAAAAAGGCAAGCTAGGTCTGGCAAGGGGAAGGAGAGGCGGACAGGAGAGAGCAGTGGGTCTTTCATCTAGAAGGCCAATTTCCAGTAAAGGAGCCCTGAAGAAGTAGGTATGAGCCAGGAAAGGGCTGGGAATACAAGTGGAAGGTGATTTTTGCTGAGAAGTGTTAAAAACACACAGGTGTAGCTCTGCACGTACCGGGAGGGCAGGAGTGGCTGTTAAAGATGGAGGTGAGATGACAAGTCAGAAAACTGCGCCTATCATCCAAATGCAGTGGGAAGAGCTGGCCGGTGGATCAATGCGGGTGCTATTCAGTGACCAGGCCCCATTCTAGACAACTTAAATCTAGACCTGGGCCTTTGTAAGTTCTCAGGCTGTCTGTAAAGGTGTCCTGCAGTGCCTGGGTTATAATACCTGTCGGCTCAGTGCTAATGCCCTCTCCTAAGGGTGATCCAGGTTCCAGGCCAGACATGTAGCTATTCCTAGCAAAACCCCAGATGATTCTAACGAGCAGCCAGAGTTGGTAACCACTGGCCTAGACTGGAAGGTACCTGTAAAATGAGGAAGTACGCACATTCCAAAGTTTATATATAGAGAAAGGAACGGCAGGGCAGCCTGGGTAAGAGAAAGAAGGAAGAGAAAGTGGAATTGAAATATTGCTGACATGGAACATGCAGGGGAGCCGGGGCAGGAATGATGAGAAGTGAGATGAGGAAGCTGCATTTGGAGAGGAGGAAAAGAACCCCAACATGAGCACAGGCCAGCCTTCGGTGAGCAAAGCTATGGTTCGCGCTTCACACAGGACATGTCGCCAGCGGCAGGGCCCCTCCTCCTCCCTGGGGTGTCCCTCCAGCCCATGTTCAGCATGTGAATAGGCAGCCTCACTCCAACAATCCCAGATACTGTCACCTCCCCACTGATGACTTTTCACACCCCAGTCCTGCAACCTTGAATGGAGAGCAACTTCCAGAAACAGGGTGGGCCTGAGAATGGCCCCGGAAGAGGCCTCTGACTGTGGGCTTGGGAAGTCCCAGATCTCACCACTGCAGACAGCGTGCCTTGAGGTGCTGTGTGTACGAGCCCCACAGAGATGACCACACTGGTGTGTTCGCATTTGTGTTGCATTTAGAATTGCGGGCATAACAGCTACCAGCTAGGTGTGAGGTGCTTGCTTTCATATCTTATTTAACGCCTTCTCCCAGCCCAAGAAGTAATTATTATTACCCTCTTATTATCTGTAAGTTGGCACTGCTCAACAGAAGCAAACCCAAGGATCTTTGTGTCAAGGATGGTGTCCCTTCCTCCCCCAAATAGCATCATTGAGATAGAATTTACACACTATACAATGCATCTACTTACAGTATGTAATGCAATGGCTGGTAGAATATTCAGAGTTGAGTAGCCATCATCACAATTAATTTTGGATTGCATAATTCACAGAGTTGTGAAACCACAAACACATTTTCATTACCCCCAAAAAGAAACCCCACAACCCTTAGCCAAAAAGACAGTGACGTTACTGCTATGTGTATACATGTCAGGGTCACAGTATTTTAACTCAGCTTGCAGTTGGTCATTATTGGTCATTTAGCCTTGGGAAAATTCCTTATTTGCCTTGAGTCTGATTTCCCATGGAATAAATTCTAAGGATGTTCAATGAGTCAATGTCTGTAAAGGCCCTGCGGTGCCTGGGACAGGCAGATACTGGTTGGTGCAATGCTAATGCCCTCTCCTGAGGGTACCCCAGATTCCAGGCCATACACTTAGCAATTCCCTCAGGGTGGGCTTCCTGGCTGTTCTTCAAACATTAACTCCCATAAGTTCCTGAGGGCAATTGGGGTCAGAATATGGTAACAATCCTCTTGCCCATACTCCTCCTGGAGAGTTGGGCTCCTCTCTTGATCTGCCATTTTCTAGTGAGTATCCTAAGACCACCATTGAACCTCTCTGAGCCTTAGGCATTTTGTCTGTCAGTAGGAAAAATTTCTAGCCTTTCAGGACTGGATGATACCATGCATGTGAAAATATGTTAAAGTACAAAACACATAAATATTAGATATGATACACTTTTTATAGGTGTTATATGTGAACTTTATCAGAGATAAATTTGTTCTGAATACTCTATGTAAATAATATTAAATAAAAATAATTTCTGCGCTGGCCTTTGAAATTGTTCCTGGGCTGGTCTCATTGTGCTCTGGCCCCACCGTGCACTGGGAGCAGATCCCACATGGCAGACCACAGTTCAAATCCCAGCCGCTATGACTTGAAAAAATGCACCAAGCATGTATACATACATGCCCCAAATCCTGACAGGATGGGGAAATGGCGGAAAAGGGCTTGTGGCATGACCACGCATCTTTGCTTTCTCTCTCTTTCTATCTCGCTCTTTCTGGAGAGCATATGGACCTTCTGGCAATTTAAAAAAAAGAGAGAGAGAGAAATGATTTCCCTTCCCCCAATCAACCCCATTTCTACTAAAGTAACACAATTGTCTAAGATGATTGTATCTTTATTTTCTTTTCAGAGATGGTCTCAAAACCAAAGATCTCCTGGAATTGTATCAATAAAACCCTGACCTGTGAGATACTGGATGGAACTGACCCTGAATTAAAGCTGTCTCAGAAAGGAAAACAGCTGGGAAAAATCCTTCAGAAGGTTCTCACATACAAGTGGACCAGTAAGCTGCTCACAGAAGTCACATGCACGGCAAAGAACAGCCTAAGCGAGAAGTCCACTGTGACAGCCATCAGCTGTTCAGGTGCGTGGCAGGCAGTGGTCAGGGTGTCCCAAGTTCACTTCACAAACACAACCCGCACTCCACAAGCAAAGTGACAGGTGTCACACCTGTTCCAGGACCCAAGGGCCTGAGCAGGGGTGCAGTCTTGGCTCAGGATGAGAAGGGAAAGTGTATTTCTTTCTCCTGGAAACCTTCAAGGGAAGCCTTAAAGAAGGAGGTCATCTATGGTTATTTATCTTGAGAGTCCTCCCACTGAGCACAATTGACCCTAGGCAATGAAAAAAATCCTTTCAGGAGAAAGAATTTCAGAATTGAAAGGGCAAAAGGAGCTATAGAGATTATCTCATGCAAACCTCTGTTTCCCAGAGAGGGAAACTGACTTGCCCAAGATCCCTTAGCTTCTAAATGACCATGATTCCAGTTTTTCCCCTTTCTAGATTCCCTTTTGAAAGGGAGATGGTCAGGGGTCAATATCTCAAATCAGAAGTAAGGGTAGAAAGGCTATAGAGTCCTTGAGAGGCAGAACGATAAATAAAAAGAGAATTTGAGGCCAGAGAGGACTGTGGACATGTAGGAGGACTGCTGGCATTGGGACGAGATTCAGAGTCCTGAAACTCCCCAAATTTAATTCATTCCCAGTGTCCCTGCTTGACATGACCCCCAGAAGTCATTTTTGAGAGCCAGCCTGCTGTAGTGCTCAAGTTCTGGTCCAGGAGCCAGAGACCTGGTCTTGTAGTTTGGGTCTGTCCAAATTTAGCCAAATGATTTTTTTAAAGAATTACTTATTTATTCTATTCATTCATTCATTCATTTATTTTCATTTGACCAGAGAAAGACACACAGAGAGAAGGACAGTGAGAAAGCAAGCCACCAGGTCTGGAATTCGAAATCGTGGTCGGCCATATGGGAGTGTCCAGCACCTTAACCACCACGCCACTTTCTGGCCCCCAAATGATTTGGACAGAGTTGCTTTCCCCTTTTGAACTTTAGCCTCTTGGTCCACAAAGAAGATAAGCTACCTGATGGCAGAATATCAGATGAGTAGGTTCTTGGATCCATTTCCAAGGTCACTCAGGTGGGCCATTGGGCTTCCTCACCACATGGCTGCTAACTTTGCTCAAGGAAATCGAAAAAAGCAAGAATAAGTGCCCAAGACAAAAGCCATGATCTTTCTATAACTTAACCTCAGGTATGATAACCCATGATTTCTGCAGTCTATCCATTAGAATAAACCCAATAAGTTTAGCTCACACTCAGTTAAAGGGGATTTAACAAAGGTGAGAATACCAGGAGAAGGGGAGCTTTAAGGGCCATCTGAGAATCCGCCAACCACAAACTTTCAGTGTATCACTGCCCCACCATGTTACCCAGCAGCCATCCACCCATGTGCCCCCTCACAGAGAATGGCACTACCCCTCCTGGCCTTCACAACCTCCTTTCCCTTTTCAGGAGGCCCTTTATAAGAGTTACCAGATTTAGCAAATAAAAATACAGTATAAGTGTGTCCCAAATATTGCATGGAATATACTAATGCTAGAAATTACTCATGGTTTACCTGAAATTCAAATTTAACTGGACGTCGTATATTTTTTTCTGGCACCCTGCTCTTCATATTTATCTTCACTAACTCCCACTGGTCTAACATTATATGTATAGTAGGGATGCAGGGAGAGAGGGGAGGAGGAAGGACGTTGGGTTAAGCCAAGCTTTGAAGGCTGAAACACTCATGCCTTTTATTCGATGGTGTGGAGCAGGAGCCAGTTCAAGGAGAGGCCACTAAAGAGGTGGAGGAACACCTAGAAGGAGATTGGAGAGAATGGGGCTGCTCTTGAAGACCCTAAAAGAGATTAAGGCATTTCATTCTATCATGGCAGAAAGGGGCAATGAGCAGATTCTAAACATTTGGCATAATAACATTTGGCATAAATAAGATAGGATGAATTTAAAATCAAAATATTAGGAGGAGGAGCAGGCTTGGGCATACAAATACTCTATCACAGTAACATCTGGGCACATTGTCTCTAAGACGAGTAGGAAGGAAATTTAACGACTGGGAGGACATTTTTTTGGAAGACAAAGAGAGTCTCAGCTGTGTCCTGACAAGCTGGATATCCTCCAGTGAGAGCACTACCAAGTGCCGGGGGCTGAGGACAGATCATGAGGCATTTCCTACATTTCTAAGCGTGCCCACCAGGAGAGTGCAGCTGCCCTGCCTGAGGACTCTTAAGATGAGCCTCTGGCTGCACAGTCTGGCCACTTGCTCCCCAACTCACTCCAGGCCTGCTCTGCTCCACCCTGAGTCGAATCTGGAAAGTTCCCAGTTCAAGCAGGAGATGGACTGCAGCAGCCCCAGCCCCTCCTCCAAGCCAGCAGGGCTTACAGGACCCTGAAACCTTTCTTGGGCCAGTTTCAATGGTTTAGAATTAGACCTGCTTCTCTAATGGACGTCCCTTCATCTGTAGAGCATAGAGAGATTGCATTACTGGTAAATAATGGGTCAGAGAGAGACTGGAGAAAAGAAAGCCACATTTGATAATCTAAGCTTGGTTTTGGAGCCTCTGACATGTTCTCTCGGGCTCATCCTGGGCTTCGTGTTTAACAGTCTCTTCCTAGGACTGTGCAGCTGGATTTGTGGTGCCAGCTGGGCTCAGCTCTAGTTTCTTCTCCAGATGCACCAGTCCCCTGGCCCCTGCCCCTGCCATCGCCTCACTAACTACTGCCTCACAAGTGCAAGGGGGCCAGTGCCCTTGAGAGTGGGTGTGAGGGGCAAAGGGAAGAAACATTTAACACCAAAAAAATGTAGAGTTCGCTGTTGAAAACTATATATATATATATATATATATATATATATATATATATATATTGTATACATCATAATGGGGACTTTATGTAAAATGTGAATTTAATTAATCTGAGAAAGAAAAATAAAAGACTAAAATTAAAAAAAAAAAAGCAGCTCCCTGAAACACCAGAGCATAGAAGCTTAGTAAGAGCGAGACCTCACATTCGTGTGTTGTTTCACAGTTTATAGAGCACTTTCATGTTCATTATCTGATTAACTTCCAACAGCCACCCTATGATGTAGGTTTCATTATCTCCATGTCACAAAGAAGGAAACAGGCTCAGAGAGGTGGAGTAATTTGCCAAAGGTCACACAGCTCTTGTTCAGAAGAGCCAGACTCCAACCCATTTCCCTTAACACGGAAGTCATCGTTTTCCTCCTTGTGTGACGGTGACTGAAGTTCCAGACAACAAAGACCACGTCCACTGCTGGTGCTAACTCACTACCTGCTCGAGTTTCTCTCCGGGAGAGGGTGTAAGGTTGGAGGGCTGGGCGGGAGAAGGGAGTACTTACTCTGGGGGTTTGGGAACCACCTTTCCCGCCTCAAGAGGATGAGAAAGAATCACGGTGCAGGAAAGACGGCAGAGATGGGAGCTGGGTTAAACAGAACAGTGCAAAAACATGAAGATAAGGGGCTACTTAAAGGAACTGCTCAGGATCAGATACTGTGTGGTCTTAGGCACCTTGACCTGCTTCTCAGGGCCTCATCTTCGAAGCTAGGTGTTACACAAGGTCATCCCGAAACCCCTCAGATCTCAAATGCTCTGATATCTGCACGATGAGGCCCAGTGGATAGGCCCTGCCGCGTGAGCTAGCAGTCATTGCTGGTCCACAGGCCTGACTGCCAAGCAGCCTTCAGAGGGGGCTCACTCTGGACGCTGGGCCCTTTCAGAGACGGACACAATTCACCACCTCCATGAGCTCAGCCTTTCGAGGTTGAAAAGTCCCATCAAGCTCTTATCTGCTTGACGTGAGGGGCAGAGGTCTTCGGCCAGAGCAGTGAAATGTCCCCTCTTCCAGGAGCGCCCCCAACCCACCACCCCTCCTCCTCTTGCAGAGAAGGGTCTGAACATCTACCTCATCATCGGCACCTGTGTAGCAGGCACCCTTCTGATGGTCTTCGTGGCACTGCTCATTTTCTACATCAGCAGGAGGAAGAAACAGAACAGGAGGAAAAACGGTAAGTGCCCCCTCCTTCGTCCCATTGCAGGCCGAGCAAAATCCCAGTGGAAACATCTTGTGGGGAGACACCCTGCGTCTGCGAGGAAAATAATGGAGATGGGTAGTTTCAGAATGTCAGCGCTGTCACAAGCAGTTATAGCTTTTTCCATTTTGTGGTCAGCTTGATTTCTGAAAAACAAAGTCTTAGTGACGATGTTTCTAAGTGAGAGCTTTGAGAGGCTGACTCCGGTCTGACCTCATTGGAACCCCCTATTTAAGCACTAATCAGTCTGAGGCTATTGTAGACATAAGCAAAGGAGCCACGTCTTTTTATGAGTAGGAAGATTAGTCTCGGAAATGGCATGCATTTGTTTGTTTGTTTGTTTATTTATTTATTTGCTAGAGGGTGTAAGCACCTGAGACAGAGAGAGAAACAGAAAAGGAAAGGTGAAAGCATTCTCCATCAGGGGTGGTCACAGCACAATCCTCTCCATTTCTCCTTTCTCTCTGGATGTTGGGCAGGCACGTACATGTGCCTGGTGTTTTCTCAAGTCACTAGGTCTGGGACCAGAAATGTGTGGTTGGCTGTGTGTTTTCTGGCTACCGTAACCACTAGGCCACAGAGCCGGCCCATCGAAATACCGTCTCCATAAACAAACATCTTATCCTTGCCAAACGTGTGTTTAGGACCAAGTTCCCTGGAACACAGGGGGAATCATTTTGGCCCATCAGGTTTTCACAGGAGAACAGTTGTCCTAAAACAGGGTGACTGTCACGGGGAATGTGTTAGGGTTGGGAGGGTTTTTCCCTTGGATCAGGCCTGGCAGCCCACCAAGAACGAAGAGTTCTGCTCATAAGTGTGGAACTGGCCCAGGGAGCATGCAGGCCACCCAAAGCAGAACACACCAGAGAGTGACAAAACTCTGTCACTATGAGTTCTGGGATGGGATATCAGCCCTCAGCAGGACATGCAGCTGGGTAGGGAGGCCCGGATTTCTGTGCAGTCTCACATTCACCGCAGGACAGCCCCTTGCCCTGGGTCTCTCCCTAGAACCACAGACCATGCCCACACCAGCTACTTCCCACACAGCCTGAGGACGTGGGATCTGGATCTCCAGACAGTAGTGGCCTTGGACCCCATACCCTTTAGATTTGACTTCCTTACTTCCAACTTCTTTCCTCAGTTCTCCTCGGCTACCCCTTAGGAAGCCACCTCTTGGCCCCACATCCCAGCATTCCATTTCCCACAGAAGGGCCCTGGGTCCCCTTTCTGAGGACAGCACAAGTCTCACACCTCTGCCGTCCCCACACCCTCTGCCCCAGTGGAACAGAACTGCTCACTGAACCCACGTCTTCCTCACCTCTGTGTCCTGCTCAGGCTATTCTCTGTTGTGGTCCCTCCTCCTTTACCCAATGGTCAAAGACCACGTCATCTTCCAAGGTGGGTCTCACATGTCACCCCAAGACAAGGCAATCTCTGCTGTTACCAGGCTGAAACGAACGCCGGGATGATTACCATGTTGACAAAAACATCACTCGGGCCAGGCACTACCCTCTGCGCTTTGTTCATCTTCTCATCCAGCTTTCAGGTTGATCTTAGGAGACAGATAGCATTAACGCAGAGGAGGAAACTTAAGCTTGATGAGGTTAAATTATTTGCTTCAAATGTTATGCCCAGGAGCTGAGTTAGGACGAGGATGAGGCAAAGGGCATAAGGTGCAGAATTAGAGGAGACCCTCATGCTCAGGGCGACCCCATCCTTGCATAGCCCTGAGAGTAGGTGCCTTTCTAAATTGTACACCCCGAGTGCCTTGCTTGCCTTATCCTAGTTGGGTAGAGTATCCAGGAGATGAAAACTGGGGATAGAGACAATAAGCCTATGCTCCTTGGAGCATAGGTTTAAGCAGTGGCAATGTTGCTGGCAGGGGCATGCTGGGGACTCACAGTCCCACCTGATGAGGCAGGTTACACAGAGCCGCAGCCAGCCTTGTCTGGGCAACCTGGCTGAGGCCTCAGCCACTTGGTCATACTCCACTGCTCCTTACACAATTCACGTGTCTCTTTGTGCCTCTTTGGTAGCCCCAAACTCTTACTGAAGAACAACTTCATGATTTACAGTCCTGGCTGGTTTATATTTACTCCATTTTCGGCTTCCTGGGGACAGTGTTTGTGTCTGAATGACCATTGTCATATAGTAATGGCACCTAACACCTAGAACATGAGGAAATCCTGGAAGAATAAATGAACAAAATGGTGGACAAAGTAATTAACAAATGGCCAACCCAACCTTTCCAAGGGGGATGAAGTAGAACCAACTACTCCCCCTTAGCTGAGAACTGGGAACATGGATGGAATTCCTCTCCACAGCCTCCCAGGCATAACCTCAGCTGCATCGGGACACCCTAGATGATGTAGAGTATGCATTCTGTCCTTTCTGGGCCACCCTGTTGTTTTTTCCTCATTGAGCTTAGAACACCGGCCACTCAGATGTCAAAACGTCATCGGGGGCCAACGGGTGGTATAGTGGTTAGGCACTGGATTCCCACATGGGTGATCGCAGTTCAAATCCTGGACCTGGTGGCTTGAAAATCATGCCAGATGCATTTGCCTATGAGCCCAAAACCATGAGAGAAAAATGAAGGAGAAGGGACTGCGGCCTGGCCATTCCACCAGGGGGTGATTTCTCACTTTCCCTCTCTCTGTCTCTCTTTAGTTCACTCATGTGCCCTGCGGCAAAAACCTAAAATAAATAAATAAATAAATAAATAAATAAATAGAATGCCACATTGTCTGACTTTGAGTCTTCTCATCCAAAGCTGCCCAATGCTTGGATTTCCATCAGGGGACAAAAAAGGCCTGTCGTACTGGCCTCACTGCCCCGAAGTTACGGGATGATGCTTGGAGCTGGTCTATGCTTCCCGAGCTGCACGCCCCTATAGCGCTCTAGGAGGTCATTAATTTGCCCCAGGGAGCCACTTCTCTTCCTGCCTCCCTCTCGAGCGAAGCAAGGATGGCCTTGGGCACGGCTACCTGAACGCCTGACTTGTAACCTAAAGGAGGCCAGAGGGGACCAGCTAGCTCTCCAGGCCTATAGCAGCTGGGCCTCCTCACGAGTTTTATGTGCAATTTTAAAACACAAGAAAAACCACATTGTTGTCATGGGTCTGTGTTCATAGACTAAAGTTTCACAAAGCAGAAAATCACAAAGGGTGAGGGGAGGAAGAATCTTTTCCTTCCTAAGCCCAAGAAGATAGGTCATGAATTTCTGAGAAGCTAGTGCATTTTGAAGGACTAAAATGTCCCTTGCAGGGCTGAATGATGGCACAGAGGTAAAATACCACATTCTGCAAGGCTGACTGACATGGAAGATGCCCAGTTCAGATCCAGAGACTTCCCTGAGTACACTGGGCATGCACGTGCTCATGATCCGGGCTGGCTGAGACTGGAGGTAGAGCCACGTGTCAAGGCCCTGTTGGGAGTACTGTTTCTGTCTCCTTCCAGCTCCGTGTTTCTCTTTTTCATTAAAATAAATAAATAAATAAATAAACTACATATGGGATCAGCAGGTGGTATGAAGGCTAATTTGGTTGAATCTCACATGGCCCACTGAGTTGTTTAGGTCCTAGACCCGGTGGCTTGAAAAACATACCGGGCACACACATGATCCAAATCCCAAGAGGAGAATGAAAGGGATAGTGATGTGGCTATCCCCCGTGGCGAGTGATTTCTCGCTTTCCCTTTCTGTCTCTGTCTCTCTATGGAGAGTACATGCACCCTATGGCAAAATTGAAAGAAAAAAAAAGCTGTATGAATAAAAAAGTCCCCTGTGCATACTCCAACCCTTCTCCAGAATGTGGTTCGCATGACAACAGAATTGGGGAAAAGACAGGTCTAATATAGAAACCCACAGGAAGGAATGTAGTTACTAATTTCCTCTGTGACTGCTAGGTCCCATTACAATGGGCTCCAACCGCGAGGAGCCTTCTCTCAGGGCACAGTCTCTAGGGTGGCACAGAGCCAGGGCTCTGGGTTCTCTGCTTTCAGGAGCCCCAGGCACCAAGCCCTCCCCTGTGCGCCTTCTTCCCTGACTCCCTGTGTTTTCTATAGCCCTAAGCTCTTACTCCAGAGCATTTCCGTCTCCCCTACAAGGGAGCTCAGGGGGTCGGGCAGCTGCTGCTTCCTCTCCAGGCCCCAAAGCAGCTAGTGTGACGCCGTGCACTCACTAGGTGCTCGATGTTTATACTGAGCGCATTTGGCCAAGGTGAACTCTGCAAATGCTTTGTTGTTGCAGATGCAGAACTGGAGCTCAAAGCCCACAGAGTGACTACCAAGGAAAGGGCCCGAAAGCCCCACCAGATTCCAGCCACAATGCCTCAAAATCCAGCAGCTTCCCAGCCTCCTCCTCCACCACCTGGTCATCGTTCCCATGCACCTGGTCATCGCCAAGTGCCTGCAGGCCACCGCATCCAGCACCAGCAGCAGAAGAGGCCTCCTCCACCAGGCACACAAGTTCACCAGCAGAAAGGTCCTCCCCTCCCCAGACCTCGGGTTCAGCCAAAACCTCCCCCCGGAGCTACAGAAAAGTCCCCCTCTCACTAAAAGAGATAGAGGCCCAGCCACGGTAGCACATGCTGCTAGGCGCTGCTGCTTGGCAGGCTGAGGCCCATGTAGGAGGTCTGGGGTCAATTCCTGTCCATCCTAACCATCAGGGGAGCAGTGCACATTTGTAGTCCCATCCCCCAGGGGAACTGAGGCAGGAGGTTTGTGACATAGTGAAACCCTGTCTAAAAAACGAGGGGTGGAGATGGTGTTGCAGTGGTAAAACGCAGGCTCTGTGAGGCCACCTCACCCCAGCCAGTTCCTGTCTGGAGAGTACACGGCACATGTGTGCCCATGGCCCAGGCAGGCCGCCTGAAGCTGTGTGGATCACAGTATCAAGGCCCTGTTTGGGGTGCATGCACCTGCTCTCATGGAATAAAGAAAGAAACGTTAAAGAGAGAGAGAAAAACTGTTTTTTCCAGTCAAAGGGCTTGGATTACTGCACTCTGGGTGTGTATATCCACACATCCACCAAGCGTTTTCTACGTGTAGAACATTTTTGGCTCCTGGGCCACAGCCACACCTGTGCCTCTGACTCAGCCACGTGATCTTGGATTGGAGTCTTTGTCCTCCTCGAACACTTCTGTCCCACCAGGAGGGGAGAAGCATAGAAGTGCGACTGTGAGAAAGGTGGGAGGTGAGCTTGCCTTCCTCTCAGATCACGTGCCCAGGTGCGGATCCATGGGTGCCGGGCTGGGTCTCCCGCAGGCACTTGTCTGCCGGAGAGACTCCTGGGTTTCTCACGCGCCCTGGTGGACACTCGCCCACCCTGTGAGTATAAGAAAAATAAAAGCTTTGACTTGCTCCCCGTGTCTGCTCATTATGGAAAGGAGGCCAGTGTCCAGGAAAGGAAGCTGCTGAATGAGAAGAAGGCTCGTTGGCCTGACAGCAGCGCCAACCCACCTGAGCCACCTCAGTCCCCACCAGAGTGACCAGGACAGGCTCCCCAGGTCTCGGCTGTAAAGCTGGACCATTACACCTGGACCCAGCAACCCACTTGTAAAGTTGTGCGATGAATTGAAACCTCTGTGTGCAAACTTCAACAGGCAGCACCAGGAAATTTACTATTTGGGCTGTCACTTTCTCAAGGGCTCAGATGTGCTCACAGTGAACGTCTGTACAGCCATTGGAAAGAGGAGAATGCGTGAGTACCAGAGACACTACGAACCCACCGTGGGCATACCAAAGGGTGGGCCAAGAGGCAATCCAGCAAATGCTGAGTGTCCTCAGTGACCATTATGAAAAGAACAGACCCCACCGCCAGATATCTAGGGGAAGCTGTGGGGTGGGGAACAGTTTTCAGTTAAAGTTCTAAAACAGTGGGTGGTGAGAAGGCATCTGCTTTGAAATGTCGGTGCCATGTTTGTGGTCCTGTCTGCCCGCCTTCTCCTGGGCTTCTTAGACTTGTTAAGCCTTGTTAAGCTCTGGCAGGAAGCACTGAGGTCTAAACCACAAAAACTAAGTATATTCATGACTTCCTGTGAGAGCTCACCGAGGGTTGGACTGCCTTTTCCTCTGAATCTTTGCTTCTATTGTTAGGGTTAATTATTAAAGGTAATGATGAAGGGTCGCCATAGACTCCCGAAAATCAAATCTAAATCTGCTTGGTCATCATCACCACAGGGTCTACCTGGTAGAAGACAGGAGGGTCCTAGCACTGCCCCCTTTCTCATTCTTCACCGCAGTCCTGAGTCATTGTACCAGCCATCCTGCCAGAATAGCTCAGATCCCGTTCTCTTCAGGAAACCGCTCCTGGCCTTTCTCCTTTCTCCTTTCTCCCGATGCCTTGTGGTATTACCCATGGCACAGAGCACGTATTGCTGTAACTATCCACCCTTCCCTCCATTCATCTGACATTGACTTTCTACGTCACGGCAGGCTCTGCACTTGGCGCTAAGAACACAGAGGTATATGATCGTATCGCTGATTTCAAGAAGTTCACAACCTGGTAAGGGTGGGGTAGACCAATTGCAGGTCAAAAATAACAGTGTGATAAATACAGGTCAGAGGCAAGTACAGGAGCCTGGAGGAAGAATTTGAAATCCAGATTGGGTGGTGAGACCGTGGTGAAACAGAGGGCTTCCAGGAGGAGCTGAGTAGTAATAGATTGGAACTGGTGAGTTGGAGGTACAGAGTGCCCAGGCAGAGGGAAGAGCATGACCAAGGCCCATCAGCCACCTGTTTGCACGTCTGTTATTCCTTACCTATCATGTTTCATTGATTTGAAGAGGCCATCGAGTTGGAGCGGCACCCTTATTTTACATACCACTAATAAAGGAATAACACCCTCAGGTGCACTATAACCAATGCTGAGATAGAACTGATTTCTAGGCACAAGCCCACATCCAAGATGTTAAAACATGAAAGTGTAGTTTAGAACTGATGAAATGGAGAACAGCAGCCGCGGCGCTGGTGGCGGCGCAGGGAGGGCGCACAGCCAAGCGGAGGCAGTCAGCGCCGAGATCATGGCTGGAAGCAAAGCTGGAGAGGACAGTGGGAAGGCCAAGGCTAAAGCAGAGTCTCACTCACAGAGAGCTGGGCTGCAGTTTCCTGTGGGCCGCATCCACAGACGCTTGAAGACTCGCACCACAAGCCATGGAAGGGTGGGTGCCACTGCTGCTGTTTACAGTGCTGCAATTCTTGAGTACCTCACTGCTGAGGTGATCCCTCACATCCACAAATCTCTGATTGGAAAGAAGGGACAGCAGAAAATGGCTTAGAAGACTGTTGTAACCAACCCTCTTCCTCCCCAACATTGTACTGTAACAGAAGAAATAATGGGGATATGTGGAATTTTTAAAAAACAGTTAAATGGAAAAGCATAGGCAATTACTTGTAGACATGATAAAAAGAAACATTTGTACGTTCTTAGACTCGAAGTTTGATAAAAGTGCCTTTTCCTGTGGTGACAGTTGTGTGTTGATTGGCTAGGTTCCTCCCATGTGTTTTATACAAAAATGGAATTGATAAACCATTTTTTACAAAAATTTATTTGTCTCAAAACTGTTCTGTTTATAATATGCTGAAAATATTTTGCTCAGACTTTGACATGTGTTAAATCCCAAATTGGTTATTCAAAATAATAACATAATTGAAAGGAGAACTGTAGCTCTCCCTCAACTGATAGGGTGATAGACTGAATTGTAGGCACCATTTGCTTCTAGTAGCACCGTTATTTTATTGGGTCATTGGGAAAGTCTTGATACATTTTTGCCTAGAAGAATATGTCATGACTTCTGACGACTCGGTACATACCACCACAAAAGAAAAACTGCCAGTGCCAGCCATGACGTGCTATCCATTCTGAGCCATATGCCAAGTTCAGAGATGCTAGAAAACGGAGCATATGCAGGGATGGCTGAAGTTGTTGTTTGACTCTTTACTGAGCGCTTCCCATGTGCTAGGTCCTGTGCTGAGTCCTTTACGATCAAGACATTCTGTTACCTGCACATTGCAGATGTGGAGCCTCTGACTCACAGAAACAAAAGGATTTGGCAAAAAAACATGCAGCTAGTAGACAGAAAGTGACAGCACTAAGATTCATATTTCAATCTGGCTGACACGTACCTGGATACTTTAAGTTCCTATACTGAATGGTCTTTTATTGATACAGTAACATTCAATAATTAATACAATCTTTTAAAATTATTTTTCTTTGTTAGTTTCTAAGTAACTTGGAAGATTTAAGTTAATGTACTAGTTAATAGTCCATCAGAAAATTCTATTTTTCTGCCTGGAAGTTATCATTAAAGAAGGAGATACTTAATGTTTTATAGTGATAATATTATCAAAAGAAAACTCATTTTAAAACATTTTATTATGGAAATTCTAACAAATACACAAAAAATAAAGAGCATGGTATAATGAAAATGAAAGAATTGATGAAATGCATAGATAATGAACTTCTTGAGGAAAATGATCATTTCTCAATATTGCCCATATACTTTATTGAAAATATCCGTTGTCACTAAATTTGCCAGGTTAGTACAGTCCTGATGCATGAAGAGAAAGGCACATGTATGGTGTCCATGTACATTTGGCACACTCTTCCCTGCTGGAATTCCACCGTGTGGCTGGAAACACAGGCCTTACTTGAGGTTTGGGCTGCTGTCGCCCATCTGTCTGACATTGTGTGACCTCTGACTGACCCCATCCCAGAGCATGGACATCCTGAGAAATGGTCTGGCCAGCTGCATAAGAATAGCTCTAGAGCTTGTGGGAAGAAATACTGACGATTATGTGGTTCGGCTGAGGCTCAAGCGCTGATAGTTCTTAATAACCTCTCTCGATGATTTTGATGGGCATTTGTGTTGGAGAATCACTGGGCTATTGGGCTTCAAACTATTACTCGTCAATTACTGCTCAAACTTGGGGGCTAGATAATGAAGCATTATCAACTATAGATTATGAAGCATTGTAAGAGAAGTAAGCAGTTATAGTCCAGTTAAATCATTCTCAGTAGGGAAATCTCTAATACAAAGAAACTAGTCACACTGGAAAAAATATCCACATAATTTAAGGGATTGTAACATCCTAGAAGGACAAGTGAAGATAGAAAATTTTGTTGTTGTTATTTTGTTCTTTGTTTATTTGATAGTCAACCTGCTCACTCCAAGTAGCAGTCTAATTTGAGCATTTGGGGCAGCCTACTGTCAAAAGGGGTCTTAGTATGAATTGACAATTTCATCTCAGTTTTCCTGCTACTTTATACTCAGTCTCTAATGTTAGGCTTCTTAGGGCTTCCCAATGCTCACTGTGATATAGTTTTCAGTTCCTTACGGTCCCCAACCACAGGGGACCTTAGGGCCACTGAGGTTTGCAACCTCAGGCCACTGTACATACAGTTTCCACTACGCAGGCTATTCCTACAGTTCATGTTGTTCTCACAGGACATGCTGTCCCCACTGCACACGCTGTTCCCACTGTACACGCTGTACCCACTGTACACACTGTTCCCACTGTACACACTGTTCCCACTGTGCATGCTGCTCCCACTGTACATGCTGTCTGCACTGTACACACTGTTCCCACTATACACGCTGTCCCCACTGTGCACGCTATCCCTACTGTACACGCTGTCCCCACTGTGCACACTGTCCCCACTGTGCACTCTGTCCCCACTGTGCACTCTGTCCCCACTGTGCACGCTGTCCCCACTGTACACGCTGCTCCCACTGTACATGCTGTCCACACTGTGCATGCTGCTCCCACTGTACATGCTGTCTGCACTGTACACACTGTTCCCACTATACACGCTGTCCCCACTGTGCACGCTGTCCCCACTGTGCACGCTATCCCCACTGTACACGCTGTCCCCACTGTGCACACTATCCCCACTGTACACGCTGTCCCCACTGTGCACGCTATCCCCACTGTACATGCTGCTCCCATTGTACATGCTGTCCACACTGTGCACACTGTTCCCACTGTACATGCTGTCCCTGCTGTGCACGCTGTC
Source organism: Tupaia tana (assembly GCA_026018925.1). Lineage (NCBI taxonomy): Eukaryota > Metazoa > Chordata > Mammalia > Scandentia > Tupaiidae > Tupaia > Tupaia tana. The sequence continues at coordinate 84,855,246 of JAKSZU010000004.1, forward strand.
CCCACTGTGCATGCTGTCCGCACTGTGCATGCTGCTCCCACTGTACATGTTGTCCCTGCTGTGCACACTGTCCCCACTGTGCACGCTTTTCCCACTGTACATGCTGTCCCCGCTGTGCACGCTGTCCCCGCTGTGCATGCTGTCCGTGCTATGCACGCTGTCCCCGCTGTGCACACTGTCCCCACTGTGCACACTGTCCCCACTGTGCATGCTGCTCCCACTGTACATGCTGTCCCTGCTGTGCACGCTGTCCCTGCTGTGCATGCTTTTCCCACTGTACATGCTGTCCCCACTGTCCCCGCTGTGCACGCTGTCCATGCTATGCACGCTGTCCCCGCTGTGCACGCTGTTCCCACTGCACACGCTGTCCCCCCTGTGCACACTGTTCCCACTGTGCACTCTGTTCCCAGTGTGCACACTATGCACGCTGCTCCCACTGTTCACGCTGTTCCCACTGTGCACGCTGTCCCCACTGTACATGTTGTTCCCACTGTACATGCTGTTTTCACTGTACACACAGTTCCCACTCTGCACACTGTTCACACTGTACATGCTGTTTCCACTGTATACGCTGTTCCCACTGTGCATGCTGTTCCCACCATATATGCTGTTCCCATCACACATGTTTTCTTATTGTACATGCTGTTCTCACTGCACATACTGCTTCTATTACACAGGCTATTCCTGTAGCACATGTTCTCACAGCACATGCTGTTCCCAATTACCCGTGCTGCTCCCATGGCATATGGTCTTCCCACCTCATACAGTATTCCTGTTATATTTCAGAAATGGACAGATACAACAGTCAGTGTGGACTTAACTGAACTCAACAACTCAACAATGTGAATTGAATATAAAGGACACCTATAGACTATTTCATCCAAGAACAGCAGAACACATTATTCTCAAGCTCACGTGAACATTCAGTAAAATAGACCACATTCTAGATCATGAAACATACATAAATAAATTTAAAAGAATAGAAACTATATAATAACTGTTCTCAGACCACAATGGAATTAAACTAGAAATCGATACCATAAAGTAGGTGGAAAAATATAAAATACGTAGAGATTAAGTAACACACTTCTAAATAACACATGTTAAGAAGAAATCTCAAGAAAATGTTTAAAATTCTTTGAACTACATAAAAATAAAACACAACTTATCAAAATTTGGGAGATAAAATGAATGTGCTTACAGGGAAATTTATAGCCTTGAATACATGCAAAAGGAAGTAAGGAAAATCTAAAATCAATTGCCTGAACTTCCACACTAAGAAACTGGAAAAAGAAGATCAAAACAAATTTAAGGTAAGCAGAAGAAAAGAAAGAATAATACTTAGAGCAGAAATCAATGAAATTGAATATAGAAGATCAACAAAATCAGAAATGATTTGAAAGTATCAGTAAACTTGATAAGGTTCTAGCCAGGCTAACTACAAAAAGTGAGGAAGAAAATAGAAATTACTCATTTCAGAAATGAAACGGGGACATCACCACAGATATGTGGACATTTAAAAGATAATCACGAGAGGCCAACAGATGGTGAGGTTGTTGAGGTGCTGGACTCTCATGTGGCCGACCCCAGTTCAAGTCCCAGACCTGGCAGCTTGCTTTCTCACTTTCTCTCTCTCTCTCTAGTCAAATTTTAAAATAATATAAATAAATTAAATTAAATGAATAATTCTTAAAAAGAAGAACTCCTGAAAAAAAAAAAAAAAACAGATAATCACAGATTACTAAGAGCAAATTTGATAACTTAGCAGAAATGGCCAAATTCCTTCAAAGATAAATTGCCAAAACTCACACAGGAATAAAATAATCTGAAAGTCCTACCTCCATCAAAGAAATCAAATCAGAGAACAGCCCTTCTTCAAGAACCAGCTCCATGGCTTCTGAGATCTAGCCATTTTGGGGGAAATGGAGGAATGAAGAGATCCCACTGATAATTCAGCTCCAGTATAGAAAACCCACGTGGAGAGGCAGGAGGGAACAGAACAGCCCTTCTCCAAGAACCAGCTCCATGGCTCCTGCGATCTAGCCATTTTGGGGGAAACGGAGGAATGAAGAGACCCCACTGATAATTCAGCTCCAGTATAGAAAACCCGTGTGGTAGGAAGACTCCTCTCAGGCCTCCTCTCTCTATATCTGTCTTTGTCTCTCTCTACCTATGTCTCTGTCTCTGACTCCTCTCTCTTTTTATTTTTTTATTTTTTTTTTTTTTTGTAATTTTTGCCTTTTAGAATTTTGTTTAAGGTGAGGCATCTTCCTGGGCCTGTTGGCCCCGCCTGGCCCTTTATCTTGTTAATAATTCCCTCTCCCACTCCCCACCAGGAGAGGCAGGAGGGAACAGAACAGCCCTTCTTCAAGAACCAGCTCCAGGGAACCAGCAGTTAGCGTAATGGCTATGTCGCTGGACTCCCACGTAGTCGACCACGGTTCACGTCCCGGACCCGGTGGCTTAAAACTCATGCCAGGCGCGTGTGCATGCATGCCCAAGATCCCGAGAGGAGAATGGAGGAGAAGGGATTGCGGCGTGACCATCCCCCCTGGGGGGTGATTTCTCGCTTTCTGTCTCTATGTCTCTCTCTGTCTGTCTGGCGAGCGCACGTGCCCTATAGCGAAAACCTCTCAAAAAAAAAAAAAAAGAATATTTATAAAATAAATATATGGGTAACCCTACACATAACAATGAGAAAGAAGTTTTTCTACTAAGATCAGGAATGAGGAAAAGATGTGCCCTCTTATCACTATTTTCAACACTGTACTGGAAGTCTTAGGTAAAGGAGTAAGTCAAAAAAAGAAAATAAATGTATACAGATTGGAAAGGAAAAAAAAACTATATTTACAGATGACATGATTATCTGTGTTGAAAATCTGAAAGAATTGACAAAAAAAAAAAAAAAAAAAAAAAAAAAAAAAAAACCCTCCTGGAATGAGTGATTATGACAAGGTTAATTTTTTTTTTTTTTTTTTTTTTTTTTTGGAGAGGTTTTTGCTATAGGGCGCGTGCGCTCGCCAGACAGACAGAGAGAGACAGAGAGATAGAAAGCAGGAAATCACCCCCCAGGGGGGATGGCCACGCTGCAATCCCTTCTCCTCCATTCTCCTCTCGGGATCTTGGGCACGCACGCACACGCGCCCGGCGTGAGTTTAAGCCGCCGGGTCCGGGACTCGAACCGCGGTCGACTACGTGGGAGTCCAGCGACATAGCCATTACGCTAACTGCTGGTCCCAACAAGGTTAATTTTTTTAAAGAGATTTTTGCTATAGGGCATGTGTGGTCGCCCGAGAAACAGAGACAGAAAGCAAGAAATCACTCCTCAGGGGAGATGGTCACTCTGCAATCCCTTCACCTCCAATCTCCTCTTGGGATTTTGGGCATGCACACACATATGCCAAGTGTGATTTTTAAGCTGCCAGGTCCGGGACTTGACCCTCAGTCATCTACATGGGAGTCGAGCAATGTAACCATTATGCCACCTGCTGGTCCCTAACAAGGTTAATATTTAAAAGTTCATTATTTTCCTACATAATAGTAATAAGCAATTGTAATTTGAAATTAAAAACACAATACTAGGACCAGCAGTTAGTATAATGGTTGTGTCGCTAGACTCCCATATAGTTAACAGTGGTTCGAGTCCCAGATCCGGTGGCTTGAACTCAAGCCAGGTGCGTGTGCATGCATGCCCAAGATCCTGAGAGGAGAATGAAGGAGAAGGGATTGTGGTGTGGCCATCCCCCCTGGGGGGGGGGGGTAATTTCTTGCTTTCTGTCTCTCTGTCTCTCTCTGTCTTTCTGGTAAGTGCACACACCTTATAGGAAAAAAACTCTTAAAAAATACCATTTGCATTAGCACTAAAAAATTTTTAACTATAACCTAACAAAATATGTACAAGATCTACATGAAGAAAACTATAAAATTCTAATGAAAGAAATCAAAGAACTAAATAGATATTTCATGAACATTGATAGGAAGACTCAACATTGTCAAGATGTCAGTTCTTCCCAACCTGATCTATAGATTTAATGCATTCCCAATCAAAATGCCAGCAAGTTATTTTGTGGATATTGATGAACTAAACTGAGTATAAAATATATATGGTGAGGGGGACCAGCAGTTAGCGTAATGGCTATGTCGCTGGACTCCCACGTAGTCGACCGTGGTTCGAGTCCCGGACCCGGCGGCTTAAACTCACGCCGGGCGCGTGTGCGTGCGTGCCCAAGATCCCGAGAGGAGAATGGAGGAGAAGGGATTGCGGCGTGGCCATCCCCCCTGGGGGGTGATTTCCTGCTTTCTATCTCTCTGTCTCTCTCTGTCTGTCTGGCGAGCGCACGCGCCCTATAGCAAAAACCTCTCCAAAAAAAGAAAAAAAAAAAAAATATATATATGGTGAGGCAAAAGATTCAAAATAGCAACACGATATTGAAGAAGAACAAATTGGGAGGCTAACTTTACCCAACCTCATCATTTTTTTTTTTTTCTTTTTAGAGAGAGAGAGATATTTGCTATAGGGCACGTGCTCTCCAGAAGATAAAAGGAGACAGAGAGGCAGAAAGCGAGAAACCGCTCCCCAGGGGGAATGGCTAAGCCACAATCCCTTCTCCTCCATTCTCCTCCCAGGATTTTGGACACACTCGCACATGCACCCAGCATGAGTTTTAAGCCACCAAGTCCAGGACTCGAACTGCAGTTGACTACGTGGGAGTCTGTTACATAACCACTATGCCATCTGCTAGTTACTCCTCAACTTCCTATACTTCTTATAAAGGTAAAAATGTCTAGGTAAAAAAAAAAAAAAAAAAAAAAAAAAAAAAAAAAAAAAAAAAAAAAAAATTGGCAAATAGATCAATGAACAGAACAGAGAGCCTAGAAATTGACCCATATAAATTTAGTTATCTGATATTCGACAAAAGAGCCAAGGCAATACAATGAAGAAAGAACAATCTCTTTAGCAAATAATGTTGGGACAATCGAATACCCACATACAAAAAACAAAATTATAAATAAACACATCCAGAAACAGCTCTCACAACCTTCACAGATTCAAATGGATTGCAGGCCTAAATTTATGCTACATAACTATAAAATGCCCAGAAGAAAACAAAAGAAAAAAAATCTAGAGAACTTTGGGTTTGACAATAACTTCTTTTTTTTTTTTTCTTTTGACAATGACTTCTTAGATGCAATGTCGAAGGCGAGATCCATGAAAGAAATGTTTGATAAGCAAGATTTGGTTAAAACCAAATGTTCTGTTCTACAAAAGGCAGTCAAGAGAACTAAAAGAAAGACCACAGGTTGGGAGAATATATTTATAAAAAGAAAAAAAAAAAAAACAAGTAAATGACTTTTGTCTGAAATGTATAAAAACTCTTAAAATTCAACAATAAAAAAGCAAACAACCAGACTGAAAATGAGCTGAAGGCCTTAAATGACACCTTATCAAATAAGGTATATGAATAAATAAGCATCAAAGATATTCCACATGATGGGGCTAGCAGGTGTCGTGGCGATTAAGGCACAGGACTCCCATGTGGCCTACTGCAGTTTGAGTGCCAGACCCAGGAGCTTGATAATCATGTGTATGTGCCCAAAATCCTGAGAGAATGGAGTAGAAGGGATTATGGCATGGCCATCCTCTTGAGGAGTGTTTCTCACTTCCCCTCTCTCCGTCTCTCTCTCTCTCTTTCTCACTCTCTCCAGTGCCCTGTAACAAAAACCCAAGATAAGTAAATAGATATCTTAAAAAAAAAAAAAAAAAAAAAAAAGATGTTCCACATGATATGTCTCTAGGAAAATGCAAATTAAAACAAGAGGTTAGCAAGTGTCATAGTAGTTATAGCATTGGACTCCCACATAGCCAACTATGGTTTAAGTCTCTGAGCTGGTGACTTGAAACTCATGCTGGGTGCATGTGTGTGCATGCCCAAAATCCCAGGAGGAGAATAGAGAAGGGACTGTGGCATGGCTATCCCTGCCCCAAGAGTGATTTCTCACTTTCCCTTTCACTATCTCTCTTCTCTCCATCAAACTCACATGCCCTATGAAAAAAGCCTTAAAAAAGAAACAAAAACAAAAAAAAAGATGAGGGGCCATACAGTGGTGTGGCAGTAATGTATGATACTCTGCAAGGCTGACCCACATGCGAAGATTCCAGGTTTGCCTCCAGAAGCTTCCCTGAGTACACCAGGCACACATCTGCTCATGATCTGGGGATGGCTAAGGAGGTAGACAGCGGCATCAGAACCCAGTTAGGGGTGCTATCTTTCTGTCACTATCTCTCTCTGTCTCTTACTCATGGAAGAAATAAATAAACTTATAAACAAACAAAGAGATGCCACTAAACATGTGTTAGAATGGCCCCAGTCCAGCATACTGACTAAACCAAATGCTGGTGAGGATATGTGGTAATCACAAACTCTCAAACAGTGCTAGTGAAAATGCAAAATGGTCCAGCCACTTTGGAAGATAATTTGACAGTTTCTCATAAAATTATACATATGCTTTCCATATGACCCAGCATTCACATCCTTGGTGTTTACCCAAAGGGGTTGAAAATTAAGTCCATACAAAAAGTTTATAGTAACTTTATTTATAATGGCCGAATCTTGGAAACAACCACAACATCCTTCAGTATGTGAATAGATCAGTAAACTGTGGTATATCCCGACAGTGGAATATTACTCAATACAAAAGAAATTAGCTACGAAGTCAATTAAAAAAAAAAAAAAAAAAAAAAAACTTGAAGGGAACTTAAGTGCATGCTACTGCATGAAAAGAGCTACTTTGAAAAGGCTTCATAATGCATCATTTCAGTTACATAACATTCTGAAAAAGTAAAAAGTATGGCCATAGTGAAAAAGATCAGTGTTGCAGGAGTCAGGTGGGGGGAAGGGAAAAGACACAGAAAATGCACGAAACATTGAAAATCCTCTGTATGGCACTGCAGTCTATAAATTTATTCAAACCACTAGAATAGGTAACTTCAAGGGCAAACCCTAGTGAAGGTATGGACTCTGGGAATTATGACATGCCAGTGTAGGTCCATGAGTTCTATCTAAGCGATGTACCACTCTAGAGAGGGATGTTGATAATAGGATAGGCTATGGATGTGCAGAGGATATATTGGAAATCTCCATAACTTTCTCTCAATTTTGCTGTGAATCTAAAACTTCTCTAGAAAATGAAGTCTCACTAAGGACCTAGCACAATGAAAGAAAATATATACTGAGGTATATCATTAAAAAACTTTAGAACACTGGGTCAAAAGAAGGAAGGAAGGGGAGCAGGAGTAAGGGGGTGAGAAGAGAAAAAGGGTGAAGAGAGAGAGAGAGACCATGTCAAGAAAGCAGAATAAGGGGACCAGCAGTTAGCATAATGGCTATGTCGCTGGACTCCCACGTAGTCGACCGCGGTTCGCGTCCCGGACCCAGTGGCTTAAAACTCATGCCGGGCACATGTGTGTGTGTGCCCAAGATCCCGAGAGGAGAATGGAGGAGAAGGGATTGCGGCGTGGCCATCCCCCCTGGGGGATGATTTCTCGCTTTCTGTCTCTCTGTCTCTCTCTGTCTGTCTGGCGAGTGTACGCGCCCTATAGCAAAAACCTCTCCAAAAAAAAAAAAAAAAAGAAAAGAAAGCAGAATAAGGAAGAAGTAGAATGATAATGGGCTTCTCAACAATTACCCCAGAAGCTAGAAGACAACAAAATGATTACTTCAAATACTGAGGAAGGTGTGAGTGTAGAATAAAGACATTTTCAGAGACCAGTAGATGGCATAATGGTTATGTCGCTGGACATCCATGTAGTCCACCATGGTTTGAGTCTCGGACGCGGCAGCTTAAAACTCATGCTGAGCACGTGTGCGTGTGTGCCCAAAATCCCAAGAGGAAAATGGAGGAGAAGGGATTGCAGGGTTGCCACCACCCCCCCCCCAACCCCGAAGGGGTGATTTCTCACTTTATGCCTCTCTGTCTCTCTCTATCTCTCTGGCGAGCATACATGCCCTATAGCAAAAACAAAATCTCTCTCTAAGAAAAAAAAAGAAGAAGAAGAAGACATTTTCAGACATAACATCAACTCTAAAATAATTTTTCTTGAGTCAGCAAGTGGTATGGTGGTTTAGGTGACTGGTTTTCACAGGGCTGACTGCGTGGTTCAAGTCTCAGACCAATGACTTGAGAAACATCTGAGCACATGTGCTAGCAGGCCTAAAATCCTGAGAGGAGAATGGAAGAGAAGGGATTGCAGCATGGCCATCGTCTCTGGGGAGTGCTCTCTCTCTCCCTGGCAAGCACGCATGACCTATAGCAAACTTAAAAAACATAAAATTATCCTGCTGTGATTTGGATAATGCTTTGTGCCCCAAAGCTTTACATGTTGGAATTTGGTCCTCAATGTATGACATGGGCAGGTGGTGAGATCTTAACCTGATGAGGGCCTAGAGGCTAGCATTGGATCACAGGGATATTGCCTTCATGAATGTGTTAGTGCTGTCTGTGCCGAGGGAGTGACTTCTCGCTCTCACAGCTGGCTCCACAAGAGCAGGTTGTTACAAAGTAGGTGCTGTGTGCAGGTCTGTCACTCTCACTAAGGACCTAGCACAATGAAAGAAAATATATACTGAGGTATATCATTAAAAAACTTTAGAACACAGGGTCAAAAAAAGTAAGGAAGGGGAAGCAGGAGTAAGGGGGTGAGAAGACAAAAAGGGAGAAGAGGGAGAGACCATGTCAAGAAAGCAGAATAAGAAAGAATTAGAAAGATAATGGGCTTCTTAACAATTACCCCAGAAGCTAGAAGACAACAAAATGATGACTCGGTACACTTTGCTGAGCTTTCTGCTTTTCTCCACCATGTTGTGATGGAGACAGATGTCAGCTCCATGCTCTTGAACTTTCCAGCCACAACAGTCATGAGTCAAATAAACGTCTATGCTTTATAATCACTCAGTCTCAGGAATTTCTGTTCAGTAGCACAATAACAAACTAACACAACTTCCAATTCACTCCTTTTCCCAGGAAGCTACCAGAGGAAAGTGTCCTGCCCAAACGATATACTAAGAGAGAGAACCCAGGACTCTGCCCAGCAAGCTTAGAGGTCAGCCAGTCCTGCCTGGAACAGAGAAAGGAGCCCGAAGAGGACCATCCAAAAAGAGGAAAATTGATAGACCACCCGATGTGTGCAAGCATATTGCAAAAAGATTTATACATCTGAGGAAGAGTTTGAGATAAATTAGTGATAAGTACAGAGAACATTACTCAACAAATAAACAAGACAATAAACTGTAGGAAAAATAATAACATGCAGAAAAGCAAATCATTTTATACCATGTTACCTAGCAGCACATATCACTTACTTGATTGTTAATAATAAAAACACTATTAATCTCTCGAAAATTATAAGATTACCTTATGAGAGGATTAGAGAAGAAAAATCTATGTGTAATTCCTAAAACAAAAGAAAATCCAGAAGTAACTACATAATTATGTTATTTGGATGAATGTAAATACCAGAAGAATCAGTTTTAAAAGTTGAAAGTAGCACTCACTGGAGAATAGGGAATGTGGGGAGGGAGGATGGGGAAGCTACTATTATAACATGATTCTATTTGGTAACAAGCCTTGTGGAACTACTTGACTCTGTAAGTTATTTATATCGAACCTTGATAAAAAATAAAATTTAAATCTACCAAAGGGGGAAAAAAAGAAGAAATAAAAAGAGTCAGGCAGGTTATTAAAAAGTGCACACACACAAAAACAGAACCCACAAGGGACTCAGCTAGGGGAATTGGACTTCATGTCAGAATAGAAACATGACTGAGAGGGGATATAGTGATGACTCAAGAAATAACAGTCCTGAAGTCAACCTCAGAATACCACATCCTTGATCGGAGGACGACCAGCAGCAAGTGTTAAAAGAGAATAAAGTGAGCATCCTATGGTTGGTGCAGGGGCTTGGTTTCCTTGAAAAGCCAAGCTAGGGTGGTTCAACCCATCTCCATTTCCTCCTTTTTGATTCCTCATTTGCATTCTTTGCTGGTTATTCTGTCATTTAAAATGGTCCCCAAACATAGCACCGATATTAGTCTGCTCAGTCAATCATAGTAAGATACTATAGACTGGCTGGTTTGTTTAACAGAAATTTATTTCCCTCAGTTCTGGAGGTGGAAAGTTCAAGATTAAGGTGCCAGCAGGGTTGTTTTCCGTTGAGGTGTCTCTTCCTGGCTTGCGGATGACTGCCTTCTCGCTGTGTCCTCCCTTGGTCTTTTCTCCAAATGCGTGAGTGTACGCTGGTTGCCTCTTTCTTGTCTTATGAGGACACCAGTGCTATTAGATTAGGACCTTGCTCTAATGACCCCACTTAAACGTAGGTACCTCCTTAGAGGCCTTAACTCCAAACACAGTTACATAGGGATCGAGCTTCAGCATGTGGGGAGACACAATCTAGTCAGTAGCAGTGTTGAAATGTGGCCTAGTGGCAAGAAGGGCATGGAGTGCCTTCTGGAGAAAATCTGTTATAGAGCTCTGCGGAGGCAAGGGTTACAGACTATAGCCCTGAGCTCAATGTCAATGCATCAACAATATATCTTAAATAAGATGTCTTTAAACAAAAACACACATAAAACAAGGTTATGTATTGATTAGTTGACAAAAATATTGTAACCAGAGGCTCCCAAGAACCTAGCTCTGTATTTCCCTTGGGAACGATGTTTCAGTATTGCTGACTGAATGTTTGCAGTGACTGTAGAATGTAACTACTACTACAAATAGTGGTGAATTGACTGTATATATCTTTCTTTCTGCATGGCCTTCGAATGGCCTCCCCTCACACTTTTCTGCCACCACCAGGCCAGCTATACTGTTGTTAGTGAGTGTGGTGGTGATGGGGCAGGCAATGCTAGCCCATTGCTAAGCAGGAAGAAGTACAGAAATAGGGTTCACAAGCTCCTGATCCATCCTCTCTGCCTCAGTTTGCAGACACCCGTCTCCCTATATGCACTTGCATTCTGACTCACAAAAGCCGTCAGTCTCAGGGTTCTCAATGCTGTTATACCGGTTTTTCACTTCCATGCTTTTTTGTCTTCCATAGCTTTTCTCTCCTATAAATCTGTAGTTTGCGAATTTCGAAGGGGTTAATTTTGGGGGGAAGGACCAGTAGTACAGCTGGTTCACTGACTTGTCAAAAACCTTATTGGGGGAGGATATTAGTCATGTGATGCAAAAAGAACCAAGTAGAAATATTGGGTATGAAAAATACAAAACAGTCAAAACAAAAGGCATAATAGCAGAGATAAATAACAGGGTAAATACAGCAAAAGAATGAGTTAAGAAGATGCAAATAATAGTGAAAAGTTATTTATGAAGGCAGGGGAAGTATAAAGAGATTTTTTTAATAAAAGAAGTACTAGAGATATGAAGAATGAAGATACCAACATTGAGATAATAGGGATTTACTGGGAGGTTAAAAAAAAAAAAGAGAGAAAATGGAGCTTATGATACGAGCCAAATGAGCACACAGAAAACCCCGTTAGTATTTTGAACATGCATGCATATGTGACAGGTGTTTTTCAAGCTGCTGGGCTGGGATTTGAACAATGATCCACCACGTGGGGTCCGTTAGCTTTCCATGTGCAGTGCTGAACCGCTGAGCTATGCTTCAGCCCTTTCCATTACTTTAGTGTGCGCTTATTCTGCTTGTTAAAGTGAGTTTACTATAAACCAGTATGCCGTGTTACACTGGCAGCTGACTCATGTAACTCCTGTTTACTGTGACCCTTATTACATTGTTGTCACTTGTACTTGATTTAATTTCATGTTTGGTTCACCATGACCCTTCCACTGGGGCAAGACATGGAGATGGAAGACAGTGATATTGGTGATCCTGATCCTGTGTAGGCCTAAGCTAATGTGTGTGTCTGTATCTTAGTTTCTAACAAAAACATTAGAAAGTAAAAATTTAGAAAGCAAAAAATATATAGTTTAATAGAAAAAGTTTATAGAATAAGTATATCCAAAAAATCATTGTACAGCTTATACAATGTGTTTGAAGTTAATTTTTATCAGTAAAGAGTTAAAGGTTTAAAATTTTAAAAAAACTTTTTAAGTTTACAAAGTAAAAAAGGTGCAGAAAACTAATATTGATTTATTAGTGAAGAAGAAAATATTTTTAAAATATTTTAAAAATAAACTTAGTGCAGTCTAATGTGCAGTACTTGCAAAATCTACAGTAGTGTCTAGTAATATCTAGAATGATGTACAGTGTTGTCTCAGGCCTTCACATTCATGCACCATTCACTGACTCACCTAATCCTGTAAGCTCTCCTCATGCTGCGTGTCCTACACAGGTGTGCCAGTTTTTTTTGTTTGTTTGTTTTAGTTTGTTTTTTTTTTTGAGAGGTTTTTCGCTATAGGGCGCATGCACTCACCAGACAGACAGAGAGAGACAGAGAGACAGAGAGACAGAAAGCGAGAAATCACCCCCCAGGGGGGATGGTCACACTGCAATCCCTTCTCCTCCATTCTCCTCTCGGGATCTTGGGCATGCACGCACATGCGCCCGGCGTGAGTTTTAAGCCACCGGGTCCAGGATGCGAACCGCGGTCGACTACGTGGGAGTCCAGCGACATAGCCATTACGCTAACTGCTGGTTCCCAGGTGTACCAGTTTTTATCTTTAATGCTATACATTTACTGTACCTTTTCCGTTTAGATAAGTTTAGATAAAATACTTACCATGGTGTCACAATTGCTTACAGTATTCAGTACAGTTACACGCTAAATAGGTTTGCGATCTAGGGGCAATATAGCCTAGGTGTGCAGTTGGCTATACCACCTAGGTTTGCAAGGTACACTCTGTGACATTTGCATGATGATGAAATAGCCTAACTATGCATTTTCAGGATGTATTCTCATCCTTAAGTGACTCACAAGTAAACTTGTATCAAGACGACTTAAGTGAAGAAAAAAAGAAATAAAAGGCGTGAATAAAAAATATGCAAAAGAACTACGTATACTACAGATTTACAAGTTAATGGAAAATTATGAAAACTAACTATGTACGAACACATTTTATCATTAGGGACATTGAATATGTTTCTTAAAAACATAAAGGCAACATTGGAATGAAACTGAAATAAACTATCAAGCATTAAATACATTTATATGATTACCACATAATTCAATTTTTTAAGAATTGTGAGGTTGGTTTTATAAGTTTTTCTATGGTTTTATAAGTTTTTCTATGAAATGTCAATGGAGCAGTTAATTTCTATCTTATACAAGTTATTTCAGAAAATAGAGAATGAGTGAAAGCTGCCCGCTCAATTTATAAGGCTGATATAATATGATTCCAAAACTGGGTAAGAGCAATATAAAAAGAAAAATGTGTAGGTCCATTTCACTTATAAATGTAGATTCAAAAATCCTAAATGAAATATTAACAAGGCCAGCCTGTAGCACAGTGGTTAAGGTGGCTGGATCTCACATGGCCAGCAGTGCTGTGTGAGTCCTGGACCCGGCAGCCTGAGGAACACACTGGGCATGTGTGCATGAATGCCCAAAATTCCAAAAGGAAGAAGAAATGGAGGAGAAGGTATTGTGGTATGACCATTCCCCGTGTAGGATGGTTTCTCCCTCTCTCTCTGTCTATCTCTCTCTTCTCCAGCAAGTGCACATGCCCTTGGGGGGGAAAAAAAAAAAGATATATTAACAAATAAATCCAACATTATATATATATATATATTTTTTTTAAGAGAGAGATTTTTGCTAAAGGGCATGTGTGCTCACTGGAGAGACAGAGAGAGACAGAAAGTGAGAAATCACCCTTGGGGGGATGGCCATGCCTCAATTCCTTCTCCTCCATTCTCCTCTCGGGATTTTGGGCATCCACGCACACATACCTGGCATAAATTTTAAACCACCGGCCCAGGACTCAAACTCTGGTAAACTATGTGGGAGTCCAGTGAAGTAACCACTATGCCATCCACTGGTCCCCAACATTATCTATTCTTAAATACACCATGATCAAGTAGAATTTAACCAAGAAATGCAAGAAACTGCAATACAAAATTATCAATACAATTACCACATTGATTGCCTAAAGGAGAAAAATCATGATAATAGTAAAGTATGAGTGGGGCAGTGGTGGGGAATGAAGCATTTAATCAAAAGCCTTAACATGGTAGGAATAGAAGTTCTTATTGTCATTGCTAATTGACTGTCCTCTAATGATTTACCTGGACACATGGTCGTCAGGCTGTAGACTATGCTTCCCATCCACTCTTGCTACTAGATGCGATCACATGCTTAGGTGCTGGTCAAAGGGAGATATTCTGAGCCATCTGGTAGTGCCGAGCCAAATCCACAACTCATACAGTATCTGCCCCCCAACACCCACTCCTGGGTGTATATATCTTAAAGGAGTGCCCACATGGGCTGAAAATGTCTGCTCTTACAAGGAACTGCAGGTAATTTAGATGTAAACAGGAGAATGAACAAGTAAAACGGGTGCTTGCATGGGATTTTGTGCAGCAATTAGAAACAACAAATGAGAACCCAGCAACAAGGAGACATCTTGAAAACAATCCAGTAGGTCTCAGTTATGGGGGCTGGATACAGTCTGAGACCCCGAGTGAATACCTGAAACCATAGATAGCACCTAAGTCTACATATACTGTGTCTTGTGATCTGATGGCCAAGATAGCTACTGAGTGACTAATGGTGGGTAGTGTGCACAGAATGGACCGACTGGACAAGGATGATTCAGGTTCTGGGCAAATAGAGAAGGATGGTGAGATTTCTTCACACTACTGAAAATGGTGCTGACTTGAAACTTATGTTTATTTCTGGACTTCTCCATTTAATATTTTCAGACTACAGTTGACTCTGAGTAACTGAAACCGTGGAAAGTGAAACCTTGGCTGAGGAGGACTGCTATGCGGCAAGCCAAGCAGTGGCTGCCAGAGGAAAGCAATTAGGAAGGGGTCACAGGAGGGAGCTCCTTTATGATGATGGAACAGTTTAGTATCTTGACAGCAGTGCTTACATGAGTCTGTACATGGCATCGAGTTCTAAGGAACCACACACATACACACAGTCCATGTGAAAACCAAAATAAAAATTGTAATTTGGTACTACAATAATATCTGTTTTCTGAGTTTGATACTGCAATGCTGTTATGTGAGATGCCAACATTTGGAGAAAACTGGGTTAAAGGTTTGCTGGACCCCAAACACTGTGTTATAGCTTCCTGGAAGTCTATAATTGAGTAAGTCTCTTAATATTCCAGTGCAATAAGACATTTTTGCAGACAATTTCGAGAAGAAACTAAAAGTAAGTTCAGGAAAATTGTCCATACAAAAATTATAGAACTAAAATCTGGAAATAATTTCAGAACTAGGACAAAAATGTGAGAGATGTCATTAAAAGCAAAATTTCGACCTTTTAATTACTGTTTTTGTTTTTGTTTTTAAGAGAGGGATTTTTGCTATAGGGCACTTGGACTCACTGAAGAGATAGAAAGAGAGAAATTACCTTCAAGGGAGGATGGCCACTCTGCAATACTTTCTCTTCCATTCTCCTCTCAGGATTTTGGGTACACATGCACATGCTCCTGGTGTGAGTTTTAAGCCATCGGTTCTGGGACTTGAACTGTGGTCAACTACATGGGAGTCCAATGATGTAACCATTATGCCATCTGCTGGTCCCATAGACTTTTTAATTTCTGTTCATCTACTGAAGGACATCTTGGTTGCTTAGAGGTTTGGGCGACTATGACTAAAGCTAAGTGCAGCCTTTTAGTGTCGGGAGAAAGAAGGGCATATTAGTAAGGATGCTGAATGTATGAAGGTATGGAAATGGTAGATAAGGGTGGAGGGATAGAGTATAATTTAAAGGCAGGATATTAATGTGGGGAGGGGACTGGAGAAACTTTTTTGTCCTCACAACTCTGCCTGAGGCCCACCCTGCTCATTAGGCTCACAGTGGCCCTCAGAACCCCAGAGCAGAGGGTCTGGGCTGGGGTGAGCAGAGCAGCTGGCCTGATTCTCTCCTGAGTAGCCATCAGTAGCCTTCCACTGGCAGCCTTAGAGAACTGGAAATTGAAAGAGAAATCTTTCCTTTCATACACCGAAAGTCTTCTCTTCCAGTGAGGGAGTCTTGTCTTAACCCAGGGCTTAGGGAGAATCTGTACAGAAGAGGGCAAGAGAACCTTGCTCAGTGGGAGCACTCCACAGAGCATTTTTCGGAAGGAGCATTCCTCAAGGGAATCTTCTCAGGGGGATCTTCCTCAAAGGGAGTCCTTCTCTCAGGGAACACTCCTCAGGAGGTTCTTCTTCAGAGAGGACCCTCCTCAGGAGCATACTTCTTAAGGGAGAAGCCCTCACTAGGAATGCACCTTAGAGGGAGCTTTATTTCCCCTATACCCTTGTCCCCTCAGTGTGGTTTGTGCTGGGTTCTCAGAGATAGATGTGGTCCTACATCCTAACGAGACAGAATCAGACAGCATCATCATGTCATCACTGAAAATGGAGTCACACATATACCAACTGTCCGCACTCTATGGTAGAGACTGAAAGACTGGAGAACATAAAAGTACTAAAAATTGTAACAGACGCTAGAGACAAAGTGGAAAGAGAGTGTGGGAGGGGAAGAGCGTAGGAAAGGAAATTTGGGGAGGAAATGGAGAGGTAAGAGACTTGTGGGACACAGATAAGCTTTATTATCTGTTGATGAGGATGTGTATAATAGTCTCAACTTAGCTGGACTGAGGTGTAAATTATGCTGGGTAAAGTCTCTTCACAATCTAAACGATGTATAGCAATTTAATGTATGAATAATAAAAAATAAATAAATAAAAATAAAAATGGAGTCACATTGTAGGAGAGAAAAAAAAATCTTTTTCTCTACCTATCTGGGTTCATGGCTGAAATCCCATGAATAGAAGACAGATTAATAAAAGTGTAGCAAAAGTTTTAATGTAAGTTTTGCATGACATAGGAGGCTTCAGCAGAAAATGAAGACCCAAAGAAAGAGGTAAACCTAATTGTTTTTATGCTATGTTTAGTGAAAAGTGGACAGTTGTGGAGAAATATGATGGGAGGATGAAAGGCTATAATTTAATGGTAATAAACTGGGAGAAACTTAGCAAGGTTAGTTCTTTTAGTTTCCTTTGTGTCCCTTCTTCTCCAGAGATAAGGATGTTCCTTCCCTCTGGGTGTATTGAAAGCATCTCTCACAGGAAAGGCTTATGACCTGCTTCAGGGGAAATTCAGAAAGTCCTTCCTAGGTTTAATGTCTTGCTTCAGAGGAGAAGGGCAGAGAAAGTTCAGAGAGACCTTCCTGTACATGCTGTTTTCTCAAATTCCTTTAGCTTAACATATTTTGGGGTAGTGTATCTTAAGTCCCCTCAATGTCAGTGTTTTTTCCTTGCCAGGCTCTGTGAAATTTTTGAAAAATTTGCTGTCTTCCAGAAATTTCAGCAAGTACATAAGGAACATGGCAAGGACTATCTGAGAGCCTTTCTCCTTGTACCCACAAGTATACTATGCTGTAGCTGGTCCTGGACTATAACTTCCTTTGGGAACGCCTAGAGGTGCTGGGGAAGATAATTGACCCTCTCTTTCATGCACTGCCCTGGGATGTGGGAGCACCTGGCTTGGAGCTCTACAAAAAAGAATTGATAAAGCTTGAGCCCAAATATCTGAGTCCCCTGAGTGGGCAAGAGCTCTCAAGAACACCTTCTGTGAGCCTGGTGTGTGCTATGTTCTGTCAGCATTGTCGTTGGGGCAGATGAAGCTCATGGAAACAGGTTGGGTAGGAAGGTGTCAAAAAGTTAGAAATCTCTTGCTGAATAATAAAAATAATAAGTGCAACATAAGAACTTGTTTTTAGTGGAAAATAACTCTTTATGTGACTTCTTTATGTTTTCCTCTGTACCATCAAGGCACTGGCAGGAAACACAATTCCACTCAGATGACTTAACTAAAGAGATTTTGATGAAGGGACACTAAGATGTGCGGGCAAGGTCAAGGGAGCTAAGAGGGGTGTTGAGGTACCCAGAGGCTAGGAATTGCAGAAAGCTGTTACTACTGTAGACCAGAAGGGAAAAGGGGTCACTGAGAACTAGACTGTGGAGAAGAGATCATCTGGAGGGAGCAGTAGTCCTGAAAGGACACTGCTGCAGTCAGAGGTATAACACTGAAGCAGTAAAGGGATGGGGAGAGGGACCCTAACCGCACTTCCCTCCTTTTCATTGCCACCCACTTGCAGGTTCTACCAGAAGTCCAGTGCAATCCATAGGAGTCAACGTCCCAATACACAGGAAGGCAGAGAAAGGCAGAGATTGGATACCAGAGTAGGGGCCAGGTGAAGAATAACCAGTACACTCATTGTCATATTGCCATTTCTAGATCCAGTGTTATTATATGTTACAGGAAAGCATCCCCCACATTTTCACCCATTATGCTCTCCACTTTTCCCATTTCACAAAGACTAGGAACCATACTTATCTTCACAAATCATGAAGACTAACTTGGATCTGATACATATATAATACAACTATTGGCTTTTTGAGAAGTTCATTTTTCTTTCAGTCCTATAGAAATAAATGTATTATGAAGAAAAGACAGCAGTGGGTTGGAGAGAGTATGTGCCCCTCTCCCTCCAAGATGTGCACCCAGTCCCCTTCCAATATATGTAGCCTCCTCAAGGAATATGGAAAGGTGGTAAAGAGATAACCTTATGACCATATAGACATAACCAGACCTCGAAATATGAGGAAGGAGAGCAACATGAGGCAACGCTGAATTTTTCTGGGTATTAACGAGCATACGAAATCACTTAGATAGTTCTGGACATTGCTTGGTCCCCTTCAAATGCTATCTTGCCTCCTTCCTTTCCAATTTCATTTTTTTGTTTTTTATTGTTCATTATTCTGTAAGAAGACAAGAAAAATGTAAGATGTACTATTCATTTGCTCTTCCATCCATTCCTTCAGTAATGTTTTATGATGGACATCTATTATGCCAGGCACTGGAATTAGAGGGACAAAAATATGATAACTGGTCTAGAAAATTTACCTTCCAGTTGAGGTGCACATACATTTGTTTCCCAAATCCCATCACCTTGGGGATAAACAAAGGCATGCATAATAAATGCAATGGTATTTGATTCTGAGCATTCACTAACAATTGCTAAACTCCAGGCCAAACTCTATGTCCCAAACGCAAACAGTCCCTGGACTATAGTTGTTGGCTACCATTTTCCAAAATCCTTACCATGCTGTTCCAGACCAAGACCAGCTGCTGCTGTTGCCTGAGCAGAAAGACCAGGGACAACACCTTGGCATTTAGATGAGCTTCTTAAGTAATTTCCGTGGGACCTCCCATAGCCACTGACATTTCTACACTCTCTGGTGAAGTCCTTCTGTTTGAGAATCCCTTTATCTGGACTGTCCCCCTTTCATGGTATCTCAAAGAAAGCATCAACAATTTTTAGAGTCATTTAGTTATTTCACCTAAAGCAGTTACCATCAAAATATATATGGTATCAGACCCTTTCTTGTCTTACAAGTAAGTTAGTAGAATAGAACTGAATGCGGAGAGAGAGGAGAGATTCCCAGGGATTGGGAGGAGAAAAAAAGGAACAGAAGAGCCAAAGCTTCCTCACTTTCTACCTTGATCAGCAATAGTCCTGTGGCAGACAACTAATGGGCATTTCCTATCCTGCTTAGCAGTAGAGGTTATCAAGAACAAAGTTATTGATAATTGATATCATGCCAAGAACTTGCCTATATTAAAAAAAAAAAGCAAGCCCATCCTAAAACATAAGATATGCCATCAGATATCAGAATATGAAATTTTCTCTACTCAATTAGCTTCCATAGTCCATCCATCCATTGAACAAATATTTGTTTATCTATTCTGTATAAGAACTGAGAAATATGTGAAAAACAACTTAATCTCTCAAAATGTTCAATTCTTAGCCAGAAAAGTGATATATAGAAGGGTGAGTTTTTTCTTCTTCCTCATTATCTCTTGCTTTTCCCAGAGAGTATGCCTCCCAAGACTACAATAATTAAAGAGGGTTTTGTTGTAACATTCAGGTCTTGGAAAGGGACAATATTCTCACATAACAGAGAGAAGGTAGGCGAGTAGGAGGTTAATGTTTCCCTTCTGAGAGCTCCTATATTAATTTAAAATATTATACCTAGTGATCAGCTTCCTGTGAGGGCTTTTTCCTTTCCTTTTTTCTACTTTAGCATTCAAAGTTCTCCCTCCAACCTCCCATTCAAAGAGGAGGTGAAAGAAAATAAAAGGAATCAAACAGAACTGTTAGGACAAAGGTTGTAATCCAGGAAATCGAAACCTCTCTTGAAAGTATTAAAAGCAGATTAGATCATGCAGAAGGTCGAATCTCATATGTAGAAGACAGAACCTCTGACTTAGAAAAATCTACCAAAAAGATTGAGAAAATAACCCCTCAAAATGAGACTAATGTACGAGTAATACTCAATACCTTTAGACACCCAAACAACTGGATAATTGGTATCTCAGAGGCGAAGAAACTAATAAGGGCATTGATAATCTATTCCATGAAATCCTGGAAGAAAACTTGCCAAACATAGAGAAGCATCCGAATATCCAGACCCAAGAAGTACAAAGGATCCCACATAGAGTCAACCCAAGAAAGTCTTTCCCAAGGCACATCATAGCCAGATTGACCAAAACCACAGAGACAAATAACTAAAATTGGCAAGAGAGAAATGTCAAGCTACTTTCAAAGGATATCCCATCAGGCTAACATCAGACCTCTCCTTGGAAATAATGCAAGCAAGGAAAGAATGGGAAAATATATTCAAAGCATTAAGTGAAAAACAATTTCAACTAAGAATACCATATCCAGCAAGATTATCCTTCATATGGGAAGGAAAGCCTGAAACATTCTCAGATAAACAGAACCTGAAATAATTTACTAACACCAGATTAGCTCTTTGAGAAGTTCTGAAGGGAGTGCTATACCAGGGAAACTAAAGACAGACAGACAGACAGAAATAAGAGAACAAAAAATGACCAAGAAAAAGGCCAACTTAATGGTAACGAAAAGTTCAAAAATATCAATAATAATATTGAATGCTAACTTCCAGGGCTTAAATGGAAAGATCAGACCACAGTAATACTGCAAATTCAACAAAAGAGAGATTACATGAGACTGAACTGGTGAAATAAAATTCTATGACTTTTGTCTAAAACATTACTGATTTTCTTCTATGCTTTGTCTTCCAGATTTAAGGATTTTGGTTTTCTTTTGGGTTGTTGATAGGTTCAGCAATTTGTTCAAACAAAATTTTTTTAATTGACACATAAACTTTTCTCCCTTCCTGACCCCTTTGTAGTTGGAAAATATTTGTGAGCATTCTTATTTTGTGGAAGAATGATTATTTGCATAAATTCAATAATACAATAGTATTTGTTGCCTTGCATCAGAAATTGAATTCTTATGGGGTTTTGTGCAAATAACAGACCAAATTGAGATTGACCTAACTTATCCTATTTTTTGCAATTAAGTTAGTTTATACCTCTCTTTAGTAAAAGGGAGAATGGAGAGAGACAAAAAAAATTGTTTCAGAAAAAAATTTACAGTGCTCTTGTCACTAGTTTCTAGCTTTGTCCATATTTTTAGATTAAGATCTTTAGTGAATCAATAAAATGTGAAAAAAAAAATAAAGTTCAGTATGGAAGGGAGGGAGAGGAAAGGGGAAGGAAAAACAAGTAAAAGTATGTTTAATTGACAAAGAAATGAAAAGCTATTTGCTGATGATAATGTATATAGTAATATCTTTGTCTTGACTGAGATGCATGGTATTTGTGCTGGAAAGAGAAATGTTGTACACTGTAAAGACATGTGATTAAATGTAAATAAATAAAAAACGACATGAAGTAAACTAACCCACAGGACCATAGATGTTTGAGTTACAAGCTTTGGATGATCAGCTGAAAATAAAGAGCTCATTTTACATTCTTTGTGACTCCATTTGTGTGTCTGACTGGATGTGACGTGGATCAGGATACCTTTCATTCCCATCTCACCTCCTACTCTTCCTTCACTGGCGCATTCCTGGAGATGGCGGAGACAGAGAAGTGAAGAAAACCACTCCTGGACCAGACTGACCAACAACTGAAAAATGACTCTTAAACTTAACTCTATCACTTCTACAAGGACAGATTGGTGTCCAGTTTACAGACACCAGTGTATAAAACTCACAAAGTGCTCTGTGAATCCAGAGAAGGAAGATGTTCATTCTTTCTGCTTTGATGAAAAAGAGGTTTGATGGAGAAAGTGGCATTAAAGGGGAGCTTTAAAGGACAGCTATAATATAGGTCTGTGGAGGCACAAGGGGAGGAAATTCCAGGCAGAGAGAGCAGAGGTGAAATGGGAATGGAAATGAGATGTGCAGTCTTTATTTATCAGGGGTGTCGTGGGACATCATGTGGAAAATCAGTGTGATTATTTATCACCATGATGCTGACCTCTTTGTATCTTTGTAATAATAACCTTGGCAGGAACTTACATAAAATCCCAACTGGAACCAAATATTCATTTCTTATTTTTAACTAAACCACAGATCAAACTAAAATTGAAGCGTGCGTGCACACACACACACACACACACACACACACACACACAGTATATACCCATAAGTTGAAAACAGACAATGGATTCCTGCATGTATTAAAAAACTATTGAACCAAGATTGCTGACAAGAAAGGTGTATTTTTAAATTCTAAATTTTTCTTTACTAAATATAATATCAAATTTATTCTAGTAATGTGTTTGCAAACCTCTTTATTAGCACACAGTATTCAATGGGGCGAGACTATCCATAATGATATTGATTTCTGCATGTAGCTTGTGGAATTAGTCTTTATAATTAAACCTCTGTACATGTCTATATCCACAGGGTATCAGTAAGAGTCCATAATTGAAAACAATCACCCTCTTAGCTAGCTTAAGCAGAAAGAGAATTTATTGTAGGACGTTAGGTATCATACACACTCTGGGAAGTCCAGAAGGTCAGGACTAAAAGCTACATGGTCAAGTGTACAGCTCATCAAAGATCTGTATCTGCAAAGGCCACTCCGGGAAGCACCCCAGTGCCCACTGACACCTCAGAATCTCTGTTATTGCTTCCCCAAAAAGCAGATATTCTGCTACTCTTCTTGCCAAAAGTCCCTTGCGAGCCTGCTCTGCATGTTGTTCCTTTGCAAATCTGTCTGACATGGGTACATCAGACAGGCAGAGTGTAGGTGACACACCTGCCCTTTATATCTGCACTGATATTTGGAGAAATAAGTCCTGGCTTCCACTTTGGGAATAACAAGTCCCCATTGTGGGGAGTTCCCCAAACAGGCAGCTGTTCATATTGTACATGTGGCCACAAAGCATGACAGAAGTCCACTTCACACAGCTATGGCACCATGTGCCATGGTAGTATAGTCACCAATTCTATTTTCTATATTCAGCTTGTTCAGAACATGGGAGACTTCTACTTCTGGCAATATTGTGAATACAATACCTGAAAAAAAAGTCCCATTATAAGACACCTAGGAATGCTGGATAAAAAGTACCAAATCTCCTCTGAAAGGTATAATTGGTCTTGACAAAATAGGTAGTGAAATATCTACCAGAATAAAACTGAAGCTGGAAAACTTAGTGATGAACTGGCTCTGTACCTGCTGGTCAGAACTGAAGTTAAAAATTTGGGGCCTTATCAAGTGGCAGTTGGAACAGAGACCCCCATGTTATATTGACATAGTCAAAGAGTTAATGAAAAAGTATCTACAGAAAAAATGCTCAGAGCCAAAAGAGATACTAGGGGAATTTTCTGTCCAGCCTATACTGAAGTCAGCTAGGAAAAGAAGTCTCTCCTCAAACTTTCAGTTTGGGACTTGATTTATATTACCATCATGGCCCAAGAAGGCATAACCTGAGAAATCTACTGAAGTGCCTCCAGATGTGTAGTGAACATGGTAACAGATAAGAGCAAACCTTCATTGCCTCTAGACAGCATGTTGTTAATCCAGGTTTCTCAGAAATTTCACAAATCAAGCTCAGACAAACACAGGAACCCATCACGAAACTAAACACCAAGGAAATAAGGCACTATAAGGAAGAATCAGCACAAATAACAGTCAAATTAGAACATCTAGGACAACAAACAGTAGAATTATAGTATAGTTTAACGTGTTAAAAGAAGGGGGGGAGCCAGCAGGTGTGGTGGTTGAAGTGCTGGACTCCCACATAGTCAACAGTGGTTCAAGTCCCGGACCTGGTGGCTTGCTTTCTCACTTTCTCTCTCTCTCCTCAAATTAAAACATAATAATCATAAATAATAAAATAATTCTTAAAAAGAAGGATGGGATAAAAACATGGGCAACAAAACAGGTATTCTATCAAAAAAGGCTGGTTACACAGATTACACACAACTAAAGAGAGAATTAATGAACTAAAAGAAATGACTCAGAATGAAAAAAAGAGTGAGACAGAACTTTCGGAAGAATAAGAAACTAGGATTCAGGGATATTGGAGTCTCAGAGGAAGACCAATAAAGGACATTGTGTTGAGAAACAATTCAAAATACACATTGAATTTAGGCAGGTATATATTAAAATGCCTGATTTATTGCTGATAAGGCCCCAAATCTTTAACTTCATTTCTGACACTACTAAGAATTCTGGGTTACAGACCAGCAGGTACTTAATATTTATTGAGTAAATATGCATTTATAATGGCCTTCTTAATATTGCATTTCAGAATTAAGCAAGTTCATCCATCCTATCACAGGCAGTACTGGACAACTGAAGCTCCACCCCTGACCCCTATTCTCCACAGTATCTACCATACTATGTAAAATTTAAGCATATTGGGACAAGAGAGAAATGTGTGCTCTCTGTAGCCAGCTCCCAAAAATTAAAAAGAACAATGAGTTTAGCTAAGCATACTTGGAGATATTACCAATCTCATCTGGTGGATAAGTCATCTCATCTAAAGAGGAAAAAAAAATGAGTAAAGAGAGGCCAGGTATGTTACATTCAAACAATCTCCTCGTTTCAGAGGAGAGGCATTATTTGAAGAGATAGTCCATAAGAATTTTTCAGAATCCTTAGATCAAGGAAGCATAATAAATGCTAAATAAGGTAATAAAAAGTAATCTGTACCTAGACATGTTGTAATGAAGCTGTCGAACACTAGAGACAAAGACAATATAAAAGTAGAGGGTAGGGGCTGCAGGCGGTGAGGTGGTTAAGAGGCTGGATTCCCATGTGGCAAATTGCTGTTCAGGTCCCAGGCCTGGTGGCTTGCTTTCTCACTTTGCTCTCTCTCTCTCTCTCTCTCTCTCTCTCTCTCTCTCTATATATATATATATATATATACATATATATATATATATATACACACACACACACACACACACACACACACACCTCTGGTGAATTTAATAATAATAATAATAATAAATTTTATTTAATAAATAATTTTTAAAAAGAAGATAACGGGTAAAGAGATTACCTAGTAAACACTGTCAGAAGACTTAAAACAGCAAGAATGCAAGCCAGACTCATCATCTCTGTGCAGGTTCTCTATAGAGTTTGAGGAAGGATGAGGAGCTTCCACCTTTCCAGAAGGTACAAGTCCAAGATGTTCAGGGTGAGGAAATAAGGTAAGAAAAAAATGTAAAGTCATATGGTGATGCACCACCAAATCAGTCAAATCTTCACAACGAACCCTGAGGAAACAGATTACTTATGTAGAACTTCCTCTGGAAACATCACAGGAAAAATCCACATGCTATTTGGAAGGGAGCAAGGAAGACAAAATTGTATCTAAGTGGCTCTCACCATCTTCTGCCTCCCGCTGATTCACCTCCTGTAAACTCATCCCCCTGGACTTCGGGTGGCACTGTTCAGAGCTTAGTGAACAAAGTCCCACGCTTCATGGTGCATCATTTTACTCAAGTTCCAAAGTAGAAATGTGGCTTAGTACAAGTAAGGCTTGATATACAAGATACAAGAACCTTTCTGGCCCACATCTTTCACTCAGTCAGCAGACAGCTCAGGAATCTTGGTAGAACGCCTGAATTTAGGGGATGGTGATGGTACAGTCGGGGGATTACAAAGTTAACTCATCTGCTTAGAGATTAAACCTATATCTTATTCTTCTAAGAAATATTCTCTAACCAATGATCTAATTAAACCAGATTTACATTTTTTTAGGGACCAGCACATGGCATAATGGTTATGTTGCTGGACTCCCACGTAGTTGACTGAGGTTCGAGTCCCCGACCTGGCAGCTTAAAACTCACTCCGGGTACGTGTTCATGTGCGCCCAAAATCCTGAGAGGAGATTAGAGAAGAAGGGACTGTGGTGTGGTCATCCTCCTCCCTTGGGGGTGGTTTCTTACTTTGTGTCTGTCTCTCTCTGTCTCTCTGGTGAATGTGTGTGCCCTATAGCAAGAATCTTTCTGAAAAAAAAATTAATTAAAAATTAGAGGAAAAAAATGAACCACTATACTACTCAGGATAGAATAAACCATGCAGTGGTAACTAACAACCCCAAAGTCGCATGGCTTAACACAGGAAAGGTTTATTTTTCACTCATGCAGCATACATCCACTGGGTTCCCAGGTGACTCTCCAGGGCAACAGTCCTATATGAACTATTTCCAGGCTCCAGAATGGTGGAGGAGCATGATGAGTAGAGTAGAAAAATAGGCATAGGAAAAATCCTGTACCTGCTCTTGAAAGCTCTCTCCCAGAACTGATACTTGTCACTTTGGCTCACAGCCTTGTTCAAAGTTAGTCACATGGTTCTGTCTAGCCTCAAAGTAATGGGAAAGTATAATCTTCCATGTGTCTGGAAGTAGAAGCGTCTCCCTCCACCCCATCTCCCCCAGGCAAACAAAAGTCATGTTTTTCACAAACTTCTTTTTTTTACATAAATCTTGCTATCTTTTTTTAAAAATAATTTTTAAATTTTATTTTATTTATTTATTTATTCATTTATTTTATTTTAATTTGACCAAAGAGACACACACACACAGAGAGAGAGAGAGAGAGAGAGAGAGAAAGTAAGCTGCCAGGGTCGGGACTTGAACTGTCATCAGCCATATG
This sequence comes from Tupaia tana, assembly GCA_026018925.1. Lineage (NCBI taxonomy): Eukaryota > Metazoa > Chordata > Mammalia > Scandentia > Tupaiidae > Tupaia > Tupaia tana. Next base: position 84,882,414 of record JAKSZU010000004.1, read on the forward strand.
GGAGTCTAATGCCCTTAACCACCACGCCACCTGCCAGCCCCAGGTCTTGCTCTCTTGATCTGCTTGCCTCAGCCCTCTGATCGCTGGGATTACAAGTACACTTACTTGGCTTTTAGGATGGGCCAGGAGTTGAAACTGGGCCTCCCAAGTGACTTTACGGCTAGTGAAATAGCAGTATCAACCAGCTCACACTAAAGCAGCTTCCACAGAACAATTTTTAAAAACAGGATTTATTCTGGGCCAGCCCTATAGTTTAGTAATTCAGGGAGCCAGACTTCATATGGCCCACTGTGTTTTAAATCTGACCCTGGCAGCTTGAGAAACATGCCAGGCCCTTGTGCATGCTCGATGCGAACCCCGACAGGGTGGAGAAGCAAAGAAGGAATTGCAGTGTTGTCAATTCTATTGAGGGGTACTTTCTCTCTCTCTCTCTCTCTCGCACACATACCCTCTAGAAATTAAAAAAAATAGAATTTATTTATTTAAAAAATAAATTTAATCACTAAAACATTATCTCCCTTATTCATCTTATTCTCTCTCATATGTTGTACATGTAACTGTATTCAGTTTAAGTATAAACTCAAAAAAACGGTTTTCTATAATAATTACATCATTTCCAGAAATAACCTAATAAGAAAGCATGTATTATTTGATTTTTCTTAGAGAAAGTTTTGATAGAGTAAGTGAGGTTGAAATTAGCTTTGTGGTTAAGGGAGCCAGATCCCACATGGTTGACCACAAAGTTTGAATCCCAGACTTGGTTAATTGAAATACATACTGTGTGTGTGTGTGTGTGTGTGTACCCCAAATCCCAACAGGATGGAGAAATAGAAAAGAAGGCATTGCAGCATGACATGTCCCATTTAGGGTAGTTTCTCCCTCTCCTTCTCTCTGTCTCTCTTTCTCTCTGTCCTTCTGGCAAGCACGTGTCCTCTAGTAAAATTTAAAACAAAACAACAAAAGACAGAAGAAAAACAAATTAGCTTGGAACAAACATATTGTTTTAGAATTTTTAAGGACCTAAGAATTTGACAAAAATATGTTTTTAGGAAGACCTCCAGAAAGGTACATTGTCAAGGTAAGAGTTTGATTTTTTTTTTCTTTTTTTTTTTTAAAGATAGATTTTGCCATGTTTCTATCCTCCTGTCTTAGCCTCACAGGTGGAAATACAAGCTCATACCATCCGGCCCAGCCTTTAGGTTGCACCAGGACTCAAACCAAGATCTCTCAGGTAGTGTCAGCCTTTAGAGCATGGCATCTTAGCAGTGTACACCACTGTGGCTGGGCCAGAATTTGATTCTGATGGGAGAGGACTTCAAACAGGTAGTGGAAAAAAATGGAATTAAAATATAAGTTTATTTTGGTGCAAAAATAAATTGAAATCCATGCATAGTTTTTTCATACTATTTCCCATAAACTATTTGAATACCTCTTCACGTAACTGTCACAACACCCTGTGTCACTGCTCTTGGTTCCAAGGCAGTATCCTTTACCTCTGCGTTGGGCCTAATGCTGACCCTCACCTTCTGTCCCCTGGACCAGTGAATTGCCTCTCGATAGTCTCCTTGCCTCTCCAGACCCCATCTGACCCATATCCCATGCTGAGGCCACAAGTCTGATCTATATTCAGTCTATGGTTTTAATTATCAGACACTTGCTGGAATTTTCTCATTATTCCCTAATTGTGTTTTGTCTCTCTACCATGACTGCCAGCTTCTGGGAGATGAGAACCATTTCATAGATCATTGTGTATTTTCTTCCACTCTTATTTCCTCCCTCCTCCAGCACCTGGTCCTGAACACTGTGTGTTCACAGTGCCCTCAATAAATACTTGTTGAATTGAATTCTCTAAACCGTACTAATTATTCATGCAGCTCGAGTCGCTGCGTCTATGTAGAATGATGGATTTCCAGACACCAGGACTGAGGGTCAATTCAAATCTCTTGAGGGCCTATTGGATTTACAGTTGCATACCACCTTCCCCTTTCCACACTGGTAAATAGGGGCCACGGGATTGTGCAGCCCAGGATTTCCAAGCAGCTGCCCTGCATTTTATGCCATCCCTAGAATTAGTCCTATTGGCAGCCATGAGAATAAACACACTTTTTTTCCTAAATTCTATCAACAGAAGGCCCAATGAATGTCAAATTAATGACTCATTGAAAGTCCACTGCATCCTGTTTCTGACTTCTTGGAGGAAGTAGACCCCAAGATTTCCGAGAACACTCTTAGCAATTTCTCCACTAAGCACTCCTTTCAGATGTCTGCAAGAGTGACAATGTCTCCATTATTATAAACCCTGGGACTCTCAAAGACAGTCTGGAGTGTGATATTCAAACATGGTCATAGTTTGTTTCTAGTTCCATGTGCAAAGAGTAACTGAACAGAGTAACACCACTGGCTGCACCTTTTTGCCTGTTCTATGAAATGTGATCAGATAGGTACACACAGGAAAGATTCATTACAAAGCAGAAGACACTGCTAATTGCTGAGATCAATTTTAATACTCCATCAAATAAATGAGCAAAATGGTAGTGCTATATGTACTGAGGGGCAAGAGCAGTAAGAAAAGCTTCACAAGTCACAGCACATATAAATGCTGCCCCTAAGACGTGTTCCTCGAATCCCTGTGCTCCAGGTACAGGCAGGAACGTCTACGAAGATGGCACAGTCTTTCCAAGCAGTGCTGGGAAATTCCACACAAACTGCCTGATCTGATGAAGGCGTATTCTTTAAACTGTGGACTTTTCAGAACTCACAGACTAGCTGTGAGTTCCAAATTTTAGTTCTCAATAGTGAAGTCTGAGGCAGGATGTTTGCATGAATAATTCAAGCGAGACAAGGAATCGCTTTGGGGGCAGCCGATAAAGAAATCTCATTAGCTAAATATCTCTGCACGATGACATGGCTATGTGAGCTTACACATCTTATTGATACTTTTAATAAATTCAATAAAATCATTGCGGCAGTATACTATAGCATTTCTGAACTAGAAACGGAAGGTAGTGTCAGAGATGAAACTAAAATGAGTGTGGAGTCAATTTGAAAAACAAAATTAGATTTGTTGTTTTGAAACTGAATGTACCTCTATCAGAGACAAGAACTAAGTTATATGAAACTTTGAAAAAGGTTATAGGTTAAAAAATTGTAAGATCCAAAGTTACCATATAATTGCGACGCATTTGCTTCCAGATAGTGAAGACATATTATCTGAACAACTCACTTATTCATGCTCTTCACATAGAATATCAACCAATTAAATCGTGGCAGTAGTTATTAGATTTTGTCAATGAATCGACTTTGAAATAGTCAAAGACACTATTCACTCTTCGAACTTTGAGAGCAGTTCATGAAAGAGCATTGTAGGATTAAAGGCAAACCATTTTTCCAAAATGTGCATTTCGTAACTTCTTGTCTCATAATTTGGGTTTTCTCAGTATTATGTCTTCAAGACCAAACACAGAAGTTAATTGGCTAACACTAAATTCAAATTGCTACCCATAATCTCAGATTTAAAATTATAGTCATCGAAATAGCCTCATTTTTGAATGAAAGACTTCATAATAAATAAATAGCATATAAGTGAGGTAAAAACAAAACAAAACAGACAAACAAAAAATCGTAAGCCAGAAAAATATTAGGGAATTTGCCCGAGATTTTAAATTTGATTTTAAAATGTCTATTGCTAATGAAAAAAATGTTTAAAGATCAGTGTGAAAACCTTTCATTATAAAGTCATTGGGGTTCTAACACTCTCACTGTATCGTCATTGGGGCACTCACTTTCTCTGTGTGTAAATAATTGTCATTTAGGAGCCTGCAGGTGGTATGGAGGTTAAGGATCTCACACGACTGGCTCTAAAGTTTGCGTCCCAGACCTGGAGGCTTGAAAATCACACCAGGCACATATGCATGCATGCCCAAGATCCCGGGAGAATGGAGAAGGGATTGTGGTGTGGCAATCTCCCCTGAGGGGTGATATCTCTCTCTCTCTCTCTCTCTCTCTCTCTCTCTCTCTCTCTCTCTTTCGTATGTGCCCTATAGGAAAAACTAAAAAGAAAAAAGAAAAGAAAAAAAAATTGTCATTTAATAGATCTAGAGAGTCCTAAAACTGCATGATAAAATGAAATTTACATTTGCCAGGACACTTTTATATTCATTATCTCATATAATCTTCAAAACAATCCTGTGATGGAGAAAATTGACTTCTAGGGCTAGCCAGGCACTGAGCAATACACCACAGGGTCAAGGGATTGTGTCGAATTGCTTCAGAGCAGATGGCGAGAAGCCAGTGAATTGTGGGAGGCAGAAGAGGGATGAACACAGAGTGGAAAATGATAGTTGAATCCACAAGCTCCCTCTCTTTTGTATGGAATCCTCCCTTTTGTATGGAATCATTCCCTGAGGACTGCAATTTAGGCATAGTGGGGAAAGGGAAACTAGGGGAATCATTCTTTATCCTGCAGGCCTGGAGGGAGTCACTGTGAGTGAAAACAAAGCAGAGACAAGGAGGGAAGCTGGGGGTCACCAACAGGGAACCCACTCAAAGATGGATACACTGATATAGTTTCTGTTGGTAAAGGACCCATCAAAGGGTTTTACCATGGCCTCTTAACAATAAGCACACATGAAGAATAGCTGGAATTTGTATGCAGCTAAGACAAACTATGTGAAGGAACCATTTTAAACTACTTGGAGTAGAGCATAGTTTAATACAAAAACCTTACAGGAGGGGCAGGTAGCCAGTGGCATGGTGATTAAGGCAGCTGGATCCACACGGTCAACTGTGTGGTTCGAGTCCTGGATCTGGTGATTTGAAAAGCACATCAGGTCCATGTACATGGGTGCCCCAAATCCTAGAGGAAAATGGAGAAGGGATGGAGGAGTGGCCATGCCCCCTTGGGGTGACTTTCTCACTTTTCCTCTCACTCTTTCTGTCTCTCTCTCTGGCGAGTGCACATACCCTGTAGCGAATTAAAGAACGAACAAACAAAAACCAGTACAGGGGAAGCTGAGTGAGAAGTAAAGGCTGATGTCTAAATAAGAAAATTTAGTAGGCAAATCACGAATTGACATTTTTTTGAGCACCAGCTTTTGTGTATAATATTTTTTAAACCTGTCATTAGCCCTCAGAAAACAGTAAGTCTCAGGCCAGCAGCAGTGACACAATGTTCTGTGATGCTGGACTCATAGATGGGTCCTGGGTTCACATCTGGAGGTCTACCAGTACCCTGTAGGCTCTTAGATGCATGTGTGTTATCTGGGCAGTTGAGGCTGGGAGTGGATTGCAGCGTGGAGATCACGGTGGGGATGTTTTATTCTCTTTCTCTCTCTCTCATAGAAAAAATAAAATAAACTTTTTAAAAAACTCTCAAAGAATCTCATTGACATTTTATATTTAATTGTTGATTCATGTATTCCTTGTAGGTCTTAAAATTCAGCAAGAACTCAAAGGCTTGCAAGACCCAATGTCACATGGCAATTGAAAATTCCCTCCTACCCTCGAGAGATTTGAGCTCAGATTTTATGACTGACTGACTGCATGTCCAAGTAGAGGTCTTTTCAGCTTACTCAGCACTTTTCTGATACATTGTAAGAATATTTATGAGCTAGCCAGTGGTGTAGTAGTTAGGACAATAGGATCCCACATAGCAACTATGCAGTTTGAGTCCTGGACCTGGTGGCTTGAAAAGTTCGCTGTGTGATGTGTGTACATGCCCAAAATTCCAGGAGGAGACTAGAGAAGAAGGTATTACGGTGTACCCATCTTCTCTATGGAAGTACTTTCTCTCTCTCCTCTCTTTTTTCCTCTGGTGAGCACACATGTCCCGTAACACTTTTTTTAATTTTTTTAAAATAGAAAGCATATGTGTGAAGACTTTTTAAAATAATTATTTATTATTTTATTTATTCATGCATTTTATTTTAATTTGACCAGACACACACACACACACACACACACACACACACAGAGAGAGAGAGAGAGAGAGAGAGAGAGAGAGAGAGAGAGAGAGGGAGAGAGAGAAAGTGAGAAAGCAAGCCACCAGATCCAGGACTCGAACCGTGGTTGGCCATGTGGAAATGCCTAGCACCTTAACCACCACGCCACCTGCTGGTCTGCTGTGAAGCCTTTTAATACCTGTCCAGAAGAGTTAACACAACAGGCCCGAGATGGCGCTCCTTGGCATAAGCTATTATGCTTTGCAAGATTGGCTGTGGGCTGGCATCTAGGAACATGAACAGTCAATAGCTTCCCAGACTGATATAAACCTTCCCCCAGGGAACCAGCAGTTAGCGTAATGGCTATGTCGCTGGACTCCCACGTAGTCGACCACGGTTCGCGTCCCAGACCCAGTGGCTTAAAACTCACGCCTGGCGTGTGTGCGTGCGTGCCCAAGATCCCGAGAGGAGAATGGAGGAGAAGGGATTGCGGAGTGACCATCCCTCCTGGGGGGTGATTTCTCGCTTTCTGTCTCTATGTCTCTCTCTGTCTGTCTGGCGAGCGCACGCGCCCTATAGTGAAAACCTCTCCAAAAAAAAAAAAAAAAAAAAACCTTCCCCCAGCTGAAAAGTGTGACTCACTGTGCCTAAACCATTTGTGCAAATAGCATGCTCTATGTGAGGACTCTGGAATTTTCCATGTGCTAGGCAGAGAGTGTCAACACGATGGGCTTCTAATACATACCTTAAACACTGAGTCCCTAACAGCTCCCCTGGTAAACATTTCATTTGTGTTGTTACAGGTCATTGACAAGGGATTAGACACATCTCATGTGACTCCACTGAGGCAAGACTCCTGGTTTCCCCTGGACTTTGCCCATGCTTCTTATCCTTTTGTTAATTTTGATTTTCATCCTTTTGCTATATTAAATCATAGAACTGAGTATAACTATATGCTGAGTCTGTGAGTTCTCCTGGTAAATCATTGAACATGAGAATGGTTTGGGGATCTCCAACATCAAGCCTCAAAAATAACAAAATAACAGTGACACATTTCAAGCCATTAATATTTTATATGGGCCCAGCAGGTGGCATAGTGGCCAGGTGGCACTGGACTTCCACATGGCCGACCAGGGTTCAAGTCCCAGCTGCTTGAAATTCATACTGGGCACATGTGAGTATGTGCCCAAAATCCTGAGAAGAAAACGGAGGAAAAGGAATTGCAGTGAGGCCAACCTTCCTAGGGGTGATTTCTTGCTTTTTGTCACTGTCTCTTTCGGGCAAAAAACTCTCAAAAAATACATTTATATTTAACTGATCTAATATTTACACAGTGTTAAAATTCAAAAAGTAACCAAAGCTTTATAATTAAAAAAGTAGTCTCTTGCTTAACTCTTCCCCATACCTCCAGTTTGACTCTCTAGAAAGATCCATTTTCAGCTCTTTTCGTCATTTCTTCTAATATTTAAATCTATATTGATGAATACACTTATACTTAATATTTCCCAATTTTCAAGTGTAGGCATTATGCATTATCTTCCAACTATAGAAAAGGACTTAACTACCTTATAATTACCACCTCCAATACACTCACGCACCTCTTCTCTTTCTCCATCCTCATAATATTTTTTGGGTGGGGGGGCATGAGTTTTGGTTAAAAAAAATTCAGAGTTTACATTATTACAACAACCTGTTACTCACAGCTGAACCACAAAATATACTGTGATAAATTTGCTTTCTTCTTATTTAAAGTTTTTTGAGAATTATTTTAATTAACTTTATTTATTTATTTATTTTTAATTTGACCAAAGAGGGACAGAGAGAGAGAGAGAGAGAGAGAGTGAAAGTGAGCAAGGAAGCCACCAGGTCTAGGACTTGAACCATGGTTGGCCATGTGGGAGTCCAGCACCCTTAACCACCATGCCATCTGCTGGCCCCTAAATTTCCTTTCTTACATAAGATTTTAAAATTTTCCTGGAGATCACTGTTTTATATTTGTATTTACTTTATTATTAACTCTCCCTTTAGACTTTCTGTCAAAATATTTTTTGAGGGACCAGCAGTTAGCGTAATGGCTATGTCGCTGGACTCCCACGTAGTCGACCGTGGTTCGAGTCCCGGACCCGGTGGCTTAAACTCACGCCGGGCACGTGTGCGTGCGTGCCCAAGATCCTGAGAGGAGAATGGAGGAGAAGGGATTGCGGCGTGGCCATCCCCCCTGGGGGGTGATTTCCTGCTTTCTATCTCTCTGTCTCTCTCTCTGTCTGTCTGGCGAGCGCACGCGCCCTATAACAAAAAAAACCTCTCCAAAAAAAAATTTTTTTGACAGACTTTTTGCTATAGGGCTTGCCAAAGAGACATAGAGAGACAGAGAGACAGAGAACAAGAAATCACTCCCCAGGGAGGATGGCCATGCCACAATCTCTTCTCCTCCATTCTCTCTCTGAGATTTTGGGCATGCATATACATGTTCCCAGCACAAGTTTCAAGTCACCAGGTCCAGGACTCAAACTGAGGTCAGCCATGTGGGAGTCCAATGCCTTAACCACTATGCCACCCAATGGCCCTTCTGTCAAATGGCCTTTCTGTTTGAAAAAACTCTTCACAGCAAAGAAAGTAAAAAATATATGTAACATTTTCTTTTTTCTTTTTTTCTTTTTTTTTTTTTTTAGACTCCCTTTATGGTTTTCTGCCTCCTCTCCTGCTGTGGATGAATCATCCTAGGAATATTTTTGCTTCCCTCCTGTGTTGAATGCTCTGTTTCATAGCTCCCATATTTTCCTATTTCTTTATTTAATGTAGCACATTCTCTAGTAGCCTTCTAAAAATAGCTTAGAGGAGTGAACGATTTTAGACTTACATGTCTGGACATATGTTTATTCTACCCTCACACTTGATCGATAGTTTGGCTGGGTATCAAATTCCATGTTAGTAGTCATTTCTCCTCAGACTTACAAAGACATTTCTCTACTGTATTTCAGTTTCTAGAATTGACTAGAAGTCTATAGACTTTCTTATTAAAATCTTATCTTTTGTCTAATTACCTAAAATTTCACAATGATATGTCTTGGCATCATTGTTCTGGGAACTCAGAAGGTCCCTTTCAATTGGGAAACTCACATCCCTCAGGTCTGCATTTTCTTGTATTAGTTTCTTTAAAAATTTATTGTTTTTCTTTCTCTGTTGTCGCTTTCTAAATGCCTATTACTAAGAAGATTCTTCAAAAAGTTCGTGGAAAATGCATATAATGAAGAAACTATTTATGGATTTCAATTCTTTTTCACCAAAGTAATCTTATACTTTAATTACATTTTCCACAAACTTTTTAAGGTCCCCTAGTGTAACATTATACTTCCTGGTTTAATTATCTAATTTTTGTATTTTCCCACATCCTTGTCTTTTCAGTTAGTTTCTGAAGATTTCTTGGGAACCAGCAGTTAGCGTAATGGCTACGTCGCTGGACTCCCACGTAGTCGACCGCGGTTCGCGTCTCGGACCCGGTGGCTTACAACTCACGCCGGGCGCGTGTGCGTGCGTGCCCAAGATCCCGAGAGGAGAATGGAGGAGAAGGGATTGCGGCGTGACCATCCCCCCTGGGGGGTGATTTCTCGCTTTCTGTCTCTATGTCTCTCTCTGTCTGTCTGGCGAGCGCACGCGCCCTATAGCGAAAAACCTCTCCAAAAAAAAAAAAAAGATTTCTTTAATTTCATCTTCTAGTCTTTTGAGTTTTTATTTTGATTATGAGATTTTTTTTTAAAGAAGAATTATTTTATTCCATCTTATTAATTTTTTTTAAATTTGACCAGAGAGGGACAGAGAGAGAGAGACAAACAGAAAGTGAGAAAGCAAGCTGCCAAGTCCAGGACTCGAACCACAGTCATCCATTTGAGAGCCCAGAGCCCTTAACCGCTACGCCACCTGCCAATCACGATTATGAGATTTTTTTTTAACTTACAATAATTCTTTTATTTTTCTAAATGCTCATTTTATGGTTTTCTAGTTTTGTTTTATGAATGCAACATCTCAAGCTTTAGAATATATTAATCCAAATTTATTTCCTTTTTTTCTTTTTTCTCTACCTCTTTGTTACTTACTAAAACTGTCTTTCGTGGTGAAAACTTTCCTTGGATGCCTGTTGACTCTTATTCATTCATATTTATGAGCAAGGAACTAAAGAGCTGGTTGTGTGCATAGGTTAAGTTTGTACAACAGGCTTCACAGCACAGCTATCAGTGGGAGCCTGGTCATTTTGTTGGCAAACCTCAAAGTGTTCGATTGTAGGTCTTTGCTCTTGGCTCAGTATCTCCAAGGAGGAATTCCCCTTCCTAAGGAATATAATCCTGGATGCTAATATTCTGAGAGTTGAAGAAGGGAGAAAACTGTGGATCTTACTTTTAAATATGAGAATTTTCACTTAATTCCCATTTTCAAACCCTTGCAATATCAAAAGACCCTTCTATTGACAAAGCCTGCCATCAAGCTAGTTGGCAAAGGATAAATATTCTCAAGGCCCAGCTCCAGTACCATGAATCAGAGAAAAGAAGGGTAGACATGGAGGTGAGAGACAATAAATTGATTATAGATATACCCACCCTTTACCTGGCCTGGTATCCCTGAGTTTGGATCTCTTTGTCAATTTCTTAAACACAAATCTGTTTCATGGTGACGTAGTAAGCAGATGCTGGGGCCTGACTGCTACTTACATAAACTTTGAATTGATGCTCCTTTGTTCATCCCCATTCCTACCCCCATATTTCTGGTATCTCTAATCTCTAAGCCTCTGTGAGGCTCACTTGAACAAATTAGCTTCCTCCATTGTACACAGGAGTTCCAACAAGCTGCTATATTATTTGCCATTTGTCTATTTATTTCAGGACTTCCAAGATTTTGTTGAAATATCTCTTCCAGCATCAACTTTTCTTTGTCCTTCTGGACTTAATGACTTTTAGAAAAATTTTTACTATCTTTGTTAGAGTTCCAGGTAAGATAAAGATAACTATTCCTTCAGTTTCCCATGTTTAACCCAGGAATCTTTTACCAAAAGTTTCAATATTTATTTATAAATTAAAAATAACTGGTTAGATTAATCAAGCTGCGATTAATAACAAATAATTTTTGGTCCCAGCAGATGGTGTAATGGTTACATCTCTGGACTCCCACATAGTCAACTGCAGTTCAAGCCCTGGACCTGGTGGCTTAAAACTCAGGCCAAGCACATGTGTGTGCATGTCCAAAATCCTAAGAGAAGAATGGAGAAGAAGGGGTTGCAATGTAGCCCTCCCCCCTGGGGGATGATTTCTCACTTTATGTCTCTCTGTCTCTCCAGCAAGCTCATATGTCTTATAGCAAAAATCTCTGTAAAAAAAAACAATAATTTTTAACTGGGAAGTTTCTAGTTTACATCCATAAGTATGTACTTCTTCAAATCTTAGTTTATAACTGTCTGTCAAAGATTGGTCCCAGAAACAACAGCATCAAAATCAGCTTATGTTGGGGCCAGCAGGTGGCGTGGTGGTTAAGGTGCTGGACTCTCACATGGCTGACTGCAGTTTCAGTCCCAGACCTGGTAGCCTGCTTTCTTGCTTTCTGTCTCTCTCTCTCCTGAGTGCACATGTCCCATAGCAAGTTTAAAAATACAATAATAAATTAAATAACTATTTTTTTAAATAAGCTTATGTTATTTGTTGATAGTGCAGATAATTGAACCCCCCTAGATTGTATGCATCTGACACTTTGGGAATTGGGCTAAGTTGTTTACATATTTTTAAGAATTATTTATTTTATTTGTTATTGTTATTTTTTTAATTTGACCAGAGAGAGAGAGAGAAAGTGAGAAAGTGAGCCACCAGGTCGGGGACTTGAACCGCAGTTGGCCATGTGGGAGTCCAGTACCCTTAACTGCCACACCACCTGCTGGCCTAGTAGTCTACATTTTTTTTTGTTTTTGTTTTGTTTTGTTTTTTTGAGAGGTTTTTCACTATAGGGTGCATGCGCTCGCCAGACAGGCAGAGTGAGACATAGAGACAGAAAGCGAGAAATCATCCCCCCCCGGGGGGATGGTCACGCCGCAATCCCTTCTCCTCCATTCTCCTCTCGGGATCTTGGGCACGCACGCACACGCGCCCGGCGTGAGTTTTAAGCCACCGGGTCCGGGACGCGAACCGCTGTCGACTATGTGGGAGTCCAGCGACATAGCCATTACACCAACTGCTGGTTCCCGTAGTAGTCTACATTTTAAGCACAATTTTCATGTGTTGATGATTAATAATTCTAAAGTTTAAGGATCACTATTTTACTTTGTATATGAGTGACAAAATATTTTGATTTGGTAATTTTGTGAAACTATATTCTATTACAAGAAAGGCCATAAAAAGTGACTCTCAAGTAAGTGATGTCTTATTTTAGTTTTCTATACATACCTGGGTAAGCCTAGTTGATTGGACAAAACAGCTATAAATGAAAGTACCATCATCCATCTGTTGTTCACTACCTGGAATTAAGGAAGAGCATCTAAGAACTCAGAGTTCTCTGGACAAACTTCACAGACACATAAGACTTACAGCAAATGTCACTGACTTATTAGACTCTGGATAAAAATGAACATGTTCCAAGGCCTTGATGAGCTAAATCAGCTATGCAAAACGAAACCCTACTTTAGTCTTTTGTTCCATTTCTAATCTCTAGCTGACTGTAAAGTGGGGAATCAACCTTCACCAGTTCCAGGAAGAATTGACGCAGGTAACAACACTCTCCACTCTCCACCCTGGCTTTAGCCACAAGTAGCAAGTTCTGCTCTTGGCAAGATATTTTATACACATGATTATTTCCTTTTCTTTTAAAATAATAGCATTCGTGTTCTTTTTGTTTCTGAAAGTAATATATGCTAACTAAAGAAAAAACTTAAAACCAAGAAAAAATGAGACAAAAAATTAATTCACCCGAATTCCAGTGACATAGGCTGGCTACACGGCCTGGTGGTTAAGGCAGTCAGATCCCACATGGCCAACTGTGCAGGTCGAGTCCCAGACCCTATGACTTGAGAACGTGTGTGTGCATGCCCAAAATTCTGAAAACAGGGAGAAATTAAGAAGGGATTGTGGCATGACTATTCTCCAAGGAAGTGATTTCTCCTCTTTCTCCTCTCTCTCTCTCTCTCATGAGTGTATGTGCCCTCTAGCACAAAAACAAACCGAAGAATCCACTGTTTTGTTTAAATGTATATTTCTTTATGCTGGTGAAACAAAAAATATTTCCATGTGTTTATTTTGTAATTCGCGTTCATCCTGTTATGATTTGCCTGTTTTAAATCCTTTGTTAAAATTTATCAGCATTTCTGTGTTTATTGTAACTCACATGCTCCAGCCTCACCAGCTTGTAATTGCAAAATAAAGTCACGTTAATACCCAAATTATCATTATGAATCACTACATCCAAAATTAGTAGAAATTTACTATTTTCCTATGGTTGCTCAGGCCAACTGTGATTCTGTTATTTAAATACTGTCCTCTGCACTTGCTTCCCCCTGCTGGGAGAGCAGGAACTTGCATTCATTCCTCACCACAGGGCTGCATTTTGTGGCTGCCTCCTGCCTCTCCACACTTCCTCCAGATGGCTCCACCTGCTGGTCTCACTTGCCTCCTGGTGCCCTGGTCATGGCCACCAAGTGGCATATAATCATGGCAAGTTCTGTAGGCCTACAGAGATAGAGAACGCTATGGACTTCTAACTCACCACTGAAATAGGGATTAACCAACGTTCCCAGGGGAGAATGGGTCTTCAAGATAGATGTTAAATAAGCTGGCCCCATAACCTAGTGGTTAAGAGAATCAGAGCACATGGCCAACTGGGGTTCAAACCTCTGCCCTGGAGGGTCAAAAAACAACATTGGGCACATGTGTATGTGTGTGCCTGAAATCCCAACAAGATGGAGAAATGGAGGAGAAGAGACTATGATATGACTACATCCGTTGGGGGATGCTTTCTTCCTCTTTCTCTGTTTCTCTCTGGTAAGAGCACACAATTTAAAAAAAAAAAAAGATAAATGATAAAGACCTCAGTATTCAATTCAGTTGGGATGGTCCCACAGTGAAACTGCCAAAACCCCAAGTGATTCATCTCTTTGGTCATTCATTTGTGAATGCTTAGTGGTTTTATAAATACCACGTACTGAGCATTTACTATATACCAGATATGGTGCTCAGTACTTTATATGAATTGTTTCATATTTATTCCTCATACCAATTTCAAAGTTATGCCCATTATCATAATGCTTCCCATTTTGCAGATGAACCTTAGACTGAGATAGGTAATTTGTCCAAAGATACAGAGCCACAAATCACATTAATAACTGTAAGTCCTCACAGTTAACATACTATTTTTTCCAGTTTGCACATACTATGGTCATTTCCTACAAGACATCCTTGTACAGAATAGGTTGCATGTAGGATCCTGACTTTCTCCTCCTGAAGATTTACCTTAGAAGCTACCATGGTGATTAATTCCTTCATAGTTAATTTTGCTCTCAACAGAGCTGTCCAAGCCTGTCGATACATGTTTAAATTTTTGAAAATCAAGGTGGGGTGGGATGGTGGGAGGAATCAAGATCCTAATCTTCTCTGAAGAGAAGACTCTCTCAATACTTATTAAATCCCATACCTAAATACTAGGCCTGATGTATTTTTGCATAGAAAACATGTCATGAATTTTCCAACTACCAATGAATTAATGGATATTTAAGTAGATATTAATAGATTAATATGCTGGGGAGGAACAGCACTTAACTTCTCCCAAAGGGGCCAAAGCCCACCCAGCCCTGACTAATCAGGTCCCATTACATAAGCGCACAAACATTTTGTGCATTGTGTATTGCTTTTAAATCGTTATTTTGTTGTTTGTCAAAGGATTATGATTCCAAATGTCTCTACATCTGGGTAAAGAACAGAGGATGAACAAACTCAGCAGACTCCATCTCTCAGTTTGCTGTTCTAGCATTTTTAATGGGGTGGGCTTAGGATGCATACATTATTTAATCAAAAAGAGAAATAAAAGAAGTTGAGAACATTTGAACAGTAGTACACTTCTCCTTGCTCTCTAGTGGTGACCCTTGACATTCCACCTTCCCAATTCCTGAGACCTGATTGCCTCTTGTTCCCAGCTTCTTCATCGATCCCATTCAGTAGTGAGCGAGGAAAACAATCCCCCTGGTGATTTTTATGTCTCCTGAAGAAAGGGTGATTTTTAAGGCCTTTAAAACCACCAGTTAACGGGACCAGCAGTTAGTGTAATGGCTATGTCGCTGGACTCCCATGTAGTCGACCACGGTTCGAGTCCCGGACCCGGCGGCTTAAACTCACGCCGGGCGCGTGTGCGTGCGTGCCCAAGATCCCGAGAGGAGAATGGAGGAGAAGGGATTGCGGCGTGGCCATCCCCCCTGGGGGGTGATTTCTCGCTTTCTATCTCTCTGTCTCTCTCTGTCTCTCGAACGCACACGCCCTATAGCGAAAAAGCCTCTCCAAAAAAAAAAACAAAAAAACAACAAAAAAAAAAACCACCAGTTAATGATGGAGGCTCTGGAGCTAGTTTGGATTGTGTTCTTTTTACTAGCACAAGCCTAGATCTGGGCAAGATAGTTAACTCCCTCCCACAGCCGCTGGTAATAACGTCTGTCCCACAGGGTTGTTGAGAGGATTGAATGCAGCAGTATGTGGGGAGGGCAGAGAAGGGTACCTGGCAATTGTTTATTTGTGATCCCAGTGTCTGGCACAATGCCTGACCCAGGAGGAGCGATACATTCTTGTTGCTAATGTTATCATTAGTCCACTGACTGAGTCATGTGAAGAATTTCCAGGTCCAAGGCTTATATTTATCTTCATAGAAAAATACAAAATCTCAGATAGATGACCAACACTTGTTTCCACATTTTAGCCTAAGTTTTGGCCCAGCAGAGAAAATGCTTCATACGTTTCAGGTTTAATTAATAAGAGAAAGACCTGACCATGGTTATGAGAATGCCTCCCCTTTAGGTTTGTGTCTGAATTCACAACTTAATTAGGTTGTGTATCTCTTTTATTTTAAAAGCAAAAACCCAAAATCTGAAGGATGAAGTGTTTATTTTATTTATTTATTTATTTTTTTTTTGAGAGGCTTTTTTGCTTTAGGGCGCGTGCACTCGCCAGACAGACAGAGAGAGACATAGAGACAGAAAGCGAGAAATCACCCCCCAGGGGGGATGGCCACTCTGCAATCCCTTCTCCTCCGTTCTCCTCTTGGGATCTTGGGCACGTACGCACACGTGCCCAGCGTGAGTTTTAAGCCACCGAGTCTGGGACGCGAACTGTGGTTGACTACATGGGAGTCCAGAGACATAGCCATTACGCTAACTGCTGGTCCCGGATGAAGTGTTTATAAGAGATGTCCCGGGGCCTTCAGGTGGTGTGGTGGTTAAGGGAGCTGAACTCCCACATGGCTGACCATGTTCAGGTCCCAGACCTGGTGGTTTGCTTTCTCACTTTCCCTCTCTCTCTCTAATCAAACTGGAAAATAATAATAATAATAAATAAAGTTAAATAAAAAATAATTCTAAAAGAAAAGGAGAGAGATGTCCTTCCTAGTTAGAGGGTGCTACCAATTTGCATATGTACCCGCAGAGTGTCTAAAAATGGAAATAATGAAGTTATTCTAACACACAAGCACTGGGCACCTTGCTTCATTCAGAATTAAATTGTATTGGCCTGACTTTAGTTATATTTCTATTTGCCTCTGATTTTCGAGTAAACCAATGTCTAGCATTATATTTACGTTACAATTATTATTCAAAGCCAATGTTAAGCATTGCTTAACTCTTTTTTTTTTTTTTTTTTTGGGAGAGGTTTTTTGCTATAGGGCGCGTGCGCTCGCCAGACAGACAGAGAGAGACATAGAGACAGAAAGCGAGAAATCACCCCCCCAGGGGGGATGGTCACGCCGCAATCCCTTCTCCTCCATTCTCCTCTCGGGATCTTGGGCACGCACGCACACGCGCCCGGCGTGAGTTGTAAGCCACCGGGTCCGAGACGCGAACCGCGGTCGACTACATGGGAGTCCAGCGACATAGCCATTACGCTAACTGCTGGTTCCCAGCATTGCTTAACTCTTTAAGAAGAGATAACCATTTTGTCCTATTAAAGGTGGTTTAGCATTTTTAAACATGAGAAGAGTCCTATCTAATTGAAAGATATTGTAGACAGGGACAATGTCTATCCCATCTTCCTATGTCCATGGCTCCAGGCCTGGGGTATGGTATATATAAGCACACACGCTCTCAATCCTGACTTACTCTGTGTCTGATCCACACGTTACTAGACCAGTAAGGTCCCCCAGCACAGACATGGAGGAGACCCTGAAGGACAGATAAGGACAGTGGGCAAATCTGTAAAAAGGTCATGGCTTTAGGACTGAGGACAACTGCACTGTGGTGCCGTGCTGCGTGGGGATCTTTATGGAGATTGCTGAGTCACTTTCTGTGTGGTAGCCATGTAAGTCTTTCTCCTCACCTTAGTCCATTCAGGCTGCTATTACAAAATGTTGTAAACTGGGTATCTTATAAACAACAGAAATTTATTGCTAAGTTCTACAGGCTGGGAAGTCCAAGACAAAGGCATCAGCAGATTCTGCATCTGGTGAGGGCCTGCTTCCTCATAGATGGCATTTTCTAGTGGTGGGAGGGGTGAACAAGTGTCCCCTGGCCTCTTTTATAGGGACAGGAATCTCATTCATGAAGGTGGAGCCCTTGTGATGTAGACACTTCCCAAAGGCCTCACCTCTTCATTCCACTACCTTGGGGATTAGGTTTCAACATATGAGAGAGACACAAACTTTTAGACCACAGCAACTCTTTTTTTTTAAAAAAAAAAAAAAAAAAAAGTTTTTTTTTTTTTTTTTTTTGTATAGGGCGAGGCGCTTGCCAAACAGACAGAGAGAGACAGAGAGACAGAAAGTGAGAAATCACCCCCCAAGGAGCATGGCCACGCCGCAATCCCTTCTCCTCCATTCCCCTCTCAGGATCTTGGGCACGCACACACATGCGCCTGGCATGAGTTTTAAGCTACCGGGTCCGGGACGTGAACCACAGTTGACTATGTGGAAATCCAGCAACATAGCCATTACGCTAACTGCTGGTCCCAGACCACAGCAATTCTAAAGACTAAAGAATTGGGCCAGTCCTGCAGTTTTGTAGTTAAGGAAGACAGATTTCACATGGCTGGCAGAAGTTCAAATCCTTGACAGTATGGCTTTAAAAACATGCCAGGCACATGTACATGTGTGCCCAAAGCCCCAACAGGATGGAGAAATGAAGAAGGGATTGCAGTGTGATTGCGCCCTATCTGGGGATGCTTTCTCCCTCTCTTTTTCTCTCTTTCTGTCTCTCCATCTTTCTCTTGTAAGCACATGTGTCCTCTGGCAATTCAAAAACAAAACAAAAAATAAATAAATAAAAAATGAATGTCTAATGAGGAGGGTAATATGCAAAGTCAATGCTTTAGTCTTTTTTAGTTTTTTTCATTGTCAGAAGGCACATGTGCTTGCCAGAGAGAGAGGGAAAGACAGACAGAGAGGGAAGAAACACCACTTCCCCCATTCCCCACCCCCCACCCAGTGGAGTGTTATACCACAATCCCTTTTTCTCCATTTCTCCATTCTGTTTGGATTTGGGGCATCTACACATATGCTTGGCATGCTTTTTAAGCCATTAGGGCCAGGATTCAAACTGCAGTCGGCCACACAGGAGTCCGCTCCCTTAACTGCTAGGCTATGGGATTGGCCTGACACTGAAATTCTTAAATCACAGATTGTTGTGAAGCCCTTTCCGTCAACTGCACCTTCCTACATCTTGCTAGGAGTAGGTGCTTAATGAAGCAACGTTGATTATCTTGAGTTGAATTAAAAAGCCAGTGCCTCAAATATGGCCTCATAACCACAACCCACCCTGCCACCCCAGTCTCTGCAGCTGCAGCCCATGCTGTCACCCACCAGCCCACTTCATCCTGGCTTGTGGGCCCAGTTCCTAACTGACATCCCCGTGAGTCACAGACCTCAGCACTCTGGTTGGTCTCCTGAGCAAGGGATCCCAGACTCATGCACTTTCTTAGAGGTCATCTCAGAAGCTACATTGGTGCCTTCTCCCCTGAGATTTCTGTGGCTCCTCTTGGCTGGGTATCAGCAGCCCAGGGATCAGCTTCTTCTGTTCCACACTGAGACTAGGCCTAAGGACTCCTTAACCCTGAGCAGGAAGTCCCTCCCCACACTTGGCCACCTCTCTATTCTCTACCCTTGGGGAATAAGATCACCCTACAGTCTGGGAGTCTGGTTCTTAGAGCTGACTGGTTATGTCTCCTGGCAAAGGATGGATTAGGGGTCCTCAGTACCCTATTCTAATGCTGCCATCTGGACTCCTTCCTGTTGCTCCCACATATTCAGATCTTTGGACATCACTTGACCATATCCCTGACCCTGACAATTGACATCTGTGGTCTAGCCACCATTCTTCCTAATGGAAATCTTATTTCCTGATTGTGCCTGAACTCACCGCCACACTCCTGGCACTGCCTCCTTATTCATTGTCCCTTTATAGTCCCCCTCCATGTCCAGGACCTTTTTTTCACCCTGATACCAGGTCCTGGCCTCTTCCTTACTCTGCCATTTTTCTGACTGATTCTCAAGTTGGCTATAGATGATATTTTAGTTAAGGGTATTTTGAGGGTGCTCAATAACCAAACCCAGAGAGCATTATTTGACTACCGTGAATTCTAGAGTGGGATTGAAGGGACTAGATCTTCATCTTTGTAACCTGGGGCCTCCGTGTATTTACTGAATAAATTAATATTTATTTCATGAGTGGTACAAATGAATGAAGAAGAAAACCTAAGGGACCACCCTATGGAAGTCCAGGGCTTCTCCTTGGCCCTGTCCAGAGCAATGCTTTCATCAGGGCTGCATTTTGTGAATACCCAATGCATGGTGCTTGGGCAATAGGATTTTCAGATTGCAAAGGACAGAATGTGAGAGTTTATTAATACCATCTTTCACTAATACTAAGATGTACATTTTAACGACTAAAGTCAGATGCACCATACAAAAAGTTACATGTCATAGTTTAATATAATTTACTTGGCAGTATTCTTTCTTCCTCTTGATAATTTATTTAAACTCATGCATCTTACAATTAAAGGAGTCTTCTATTTGATGGAATATGGAAAATTGGTTGATGTAATA
The DNA here is from genome assembly GCA_026018925.1 of Tupaia tana. Taxonomy (NCBI): domain Eukaryota; kingdom Metazoa; phylum Chordata; class Mammalia; order Scandentia; family Tupaiidae; genus Tupaia; species Tupaia tana. The sequence continues at coordinate 84,902,603 of JAKSZU010000004.1, forward strand.
TAAATCAAAGACTATCAACAGGATAGAACAAATGGGAGTGACTTTAACAATATAGAATTCTGTGGTGATAAACAATGTAGCCCTGCACTTAAGTTCAAAAAATCAATTGCACAAGTAAAAGATGAAGACAAGTTGGCTTAAATTCAGTTCCTGTCACGGTGCAGGAATAAGTTTGAGTAGGCTGCTAACAAAGGGTCAATAGCAATGTCGCTACCCAAAAGGCTAATGCAATTGTAGTTGTGCTAAAAGAAATATAGTGTCCCCAAACAGGCAGAAATATCTCATTGTAATTTTCTTTGGTCAGATCCAGTTTAAAGTGTTTTATTGCCTCATGTTAAGAGGCACATTAACCAACTGGAGCATACACTTTTATTGAAATTGTGCGTTGGAGTTAAGACTTAGATCTGCAATGAGAGATGACTTGATAAGAAACGGCTTGAGTAAATGCGTTATTGAATTTATTGTAAGGAAATTGGTAAGATACATTCTTCTCAGGGAGAACTCACAAGAAATTTTTCTTTCATTTCCAGGTCTAGGGATAGCCATGTTTCCTGTCTGCTCTTATGGAAACTGAATTGTATAACTGTCCATGTTTCCCTTTTTGCTTTGACTGTCAGTAAATTCAAAAGACAAATCTAGGGCCTACACTTGGCCAGGTTTAGAGATCTATATGGCATGTGTTTGTGCATATTCTTACCTTGGGTCAGTATTTATCTTCCCTTCACTAATATTTTCTCCATTGCTTTATAAGCCTGCTGTGTTGTTTACACTTTTGCAAACTCCTTTGAGTCTTTTTTGGAATATGATGGGGATATGAATGAACACCAAAATAACTGAATGAAAAATGGATGCATAGTCAGAGGAGAACTGGGAAGACAGTGATGAGGAAATTGATCCTGAGAGATATGGCTGAAAAAAACTGGAACTATCTGGAAAGCAAAACACTCGTTGGGAAATGAGGATAATCCTACAAATGTTTACAGGTCTATTATACTGGAAATAAGTTGAACTTATTCTGTGTGACTCTAAAATCAGTGGAAGTTAGAGATAAATAATTTTCTACATAATAAAGAAGAACAACAACATGCTAAAAATTCAAGTTGCCCCAAATTAGAACAGCAGTGCTCTGAGGTAACAAGCTGTCAGAAGGGCTGAAGTTGAGGTCGGATGCCCACCTGTCAAGGCTATAAAAGACAGAATTCCTGATGGATCTCGGAAGTCTCATCTGCCTGCGAGTCAGAGTCAGCGAGTCAGCGTATGTGAAATGGAAGCTGGGGATGAGAGAAGACACCTGCTGAGGAAGGGACTTTGGCCAAGAACGCTGTCCTGTGGGATGGGATTCAGGGACACAAGCGCCTGGAAGGGGATCCTTCCCAGGGAGGGCTGTCTGCCCGCCCTTGGGGACATTCTTCCAAGCACAGCCCCCATGCTCAAAACAGCAGGAACAGAAATCCAGAACACAAATACTAGCGCTGAGAATTACAGGCCTCCAACTAGCAGGTCTTGCTGCCAGTCATGTCAATGGAGGACAAGAGTGTGGCACTCTCCATTCCCCAGGGGTCTTTTATATTCCCTTTCCTCGGTTCAAATTCCATCCTTCATTCTGATTGGCCAACAATTACCTCATTGTCTCCCCACTTGTTTAGAAAAATCACATCTGCCCTCTCCACCCCTCCCCCTTTCCCAATTCCTCTTACTCCAAAATGACAGTCTTTCCCTCGCTGTGTATTCCTGCCCTCAAGTTCACAACTCCCCAGTGTCCGCGACCTGATGTCCCAGGGCTTTCAGCCGGCTCTTTTCCGACTTCATTAGCCATGCAGATTTATGCAGCGCTTCTCTCAGCGCCTAGCACCTTCCCTGCTCGGGAATCCTCGGCGCTTCCCTTTCTCTCCGTTCCGCCCGCGGCCACTCTCTTCCGCGCTGCCTGGTCGTCCTAGTTTGGTGGGGGCAGCTGGGCGCGGTCGCCGCAGGACGGTATGGACAGATGAGTTGGCGGAGGCGACAGGAAGGCACCCGAGCCGAGCGCGGCCCAGCTGTGGAGACGCCCGGCCAAGAGGAGGGCAGGGAGTGCCGCCAGCCCGGCAGCCGCGCGGGCCCCTCACACACCCGGCCCTCACACCCACGCCCCGGCCCCACCGGGCCTCTCCCCGCGCACTCTGCCAGCCGCGCCGGCCTCCCGCCCTCCAGGCCACGCCGGGCGCTCGTCTCAGCTCGGCTCTGACGGGCAAAGGCGCGGCGGAGCAGGGTCCTCGCAGCTTCTCCTCCCTCTTCATCCGCCCGAGGGTGGCCAGGCCCAACCCGGGAGCCGCGCCCGGGTCATCTACAGCCCGAGAGCTCAGCAGGCTGGAGCCCCGCCAAGGCCGTAAACCGGGGTCAAAGTGCGGCTTTAGTTTACGGCCAGGGCGCCGCCACCTCCTGGCCCCGCCGCCCGGCACTGCCCGCCGCCCACCACCCCGCAGAGACCCAGTCCTGGGCTCCGGACCCAGCCCTTACACACGCGTGCCCTCACAGACACACGCGCTCTCACACACCCAGCCCTCACACACGTGTGTCCTCACACACCCAGCCCTCTCACGCTCAGTCCTCATATTCATGTCCTCACACACCTAGCCTTCACACACGCACGTCCTTGCACACTCACATCCTCACACACCCAGCCCTCACACACACATCCTCACACAACAGTTCTCATACAGGCATGTCCTCACACACTCACATCCTCACACACGCATGTTCTCACACACATGTCCTACACACCTAGCCCCCACTCATGCACATCCTCACACATGCGCATCCTCATACACTCACGTCCTCACAGATGCAGGTCCTCACATGTACATGTGAGGGAATAGGGTCAATAGGGAAGATCTGTACTTTCTGCTCAGCTTTGCTGTGGATGGAAAAACTGTTCTAAAAACAAAGCCTATCTTTTAATGCTGTCTTCACTCCATTCCCAGGTCTACCCTGATAAATATTCCCTTGTCAATATCCTCCATTCCCTGCTCATTATCTCCTGGCTAAAGCATTACTCCAACTGAACTTCAGTCACTGCTTTCTCTCACCTGTGCCCAGCGTTTCTGGGAAAGTATTTCTAGAGAAAAACCTCACACCATGATGACCCCGGTGCTTTGAATTAACTCATGGCCATGAGCCTGACCATGGTGTTCAAAGCTGCCCTCCACGTCTACTGCTCCCCTCTCTCTAGGTAGCTAGCTCATATCTTCTTGTTCTCTCCTCAGACTTTCTGCACTTTCCACTGCGGGACCTTGCTCAACAGTGGGCTCATTTCACGCCTCATGGAGAAAACAGCTTTCAGAGAGGAAGGCTCTCCTCTTCCCATCACCAAATCCAGAGTTCTATCTGCATTCCCACCAGCCTCTTCTTCAGGCTAGTTGAGGTTATTGAAGTTCCTTCCCCTCATCCAAGTCAGGCCCTTGGTTTGAGGTCTAGATCTCAGGCTTCTCTCTCCTCCTGGTCAGCTTGGCTCTTACAGACATCCTCAGCACCTCCATTTTATCAAGTTCTCTCTTCACTAAGCCTTTTGCATTACTTTGAAAGCATTTCATCTTTAAAAAGAAAAAGACCCATGAAAAGATGCTCAACATCACTACCTATCAGAGAAGTGCTAATCAAAACCACAAGGAGATGCCACTTAGCACTGACTAGTATGGCTACGATAAAAAAAGACAGATAATAACAACTGTTGGTGGGAATGTGGAGAAATTGGGGGCCTCTTTCACTGCTGGTGGCAATGTAAAATGGCACAGCCTCTTTGAAAAATAGTCAGCAGTTCCTCCGAAACGTTAAACAGAGAGTTACCATATAACCTTGCAATTCCATTCTTAGATATCTGCCCAAGAGATACTAAGACAAATGTCCACACAAAAACCTGTTCGTGGCTGCTCATAGCAGCATTAGTCCCAATAGCCAAAAAGTAGGAACTACCCAAATCCCCATCGACTAATGGATAGTAAAATATGGTATATCCAGAAAATGGATAGGGCATTTTGCATGCTGACATAAGCAGCAATAACAACCATGACAAATGACAGGGTTAAATGTCTAATTTCATTCCCCCAAATAAATGAACTACTGATACATGCTGTATCATGGATGAACTTTGAAAATTATGTTAAGTGAAGGAAGGTAGATACAAAACACCACCTATTTATATGAAGTTCAGAATAGGTTAATCTGTAGATACGTAAAAGTAGGTTAGAGGTGGCTGAGGGATGAGGGAATTGGGATGCAGTGGGAGTGACTACTGACAAAGATGGGGTTTCTTTCTGGTAGTGAGAATGTGCTAAACTGTAATTGTTTTGAGTTTATGAATATACTAAAGACCATTGGATTGTATGCTTTAAATGGGTAAATTGTCACTTACATCTCAATAAAACTGATATCAAAAAAAAATAAATAAAAAAGAAATCTCCTTTGAACCCTCATTACACTCCTTCTACAGCTCTACTTTTGGCTCTCTTTTATAGGAAAACATTTTGGAAGAGTTGTTTTTACCCACTATCTTTACTTTCTCACCTTCATTCATCATTTATCATTGTCACCATTATTTTTATTATTGATATTGTTATAAAATTATAATTTATTTATACAAGGGCACAGATACAAGAAATTGAGTTATTCATACTCCCCAACTCATGACTATCATCTTTAGTATGAATAAGGCCCCACATATTCTATTTTCTTCCCTTTGTTCTCTCCTTCCCTCCCTGCCATATAGACATCCAGTCAAATATATTTTGCCCAAGTTCTGGAACATGCATTATTTCCAAATACAGTGGTGTATTCAAAGGTACACAAATAGGACAACATTATGCCAGCTTCAGAGACAGTGAAGGCTGTAATCCCAGCTCTGCCACTTATGCATTGGGTTACTTTAAGTAAGTCACTTAATGCTTGGTGTTTATGTTCTATGTTTGTAAAATGAAGATTCTTGGGGCTGGCAGATGGCATAGTGGTTAAGGTGCTGGATTCCCACATGGCCAAACATGGTTCGAGTCCTAAACCTGGGAGTTTACTTTTTCTCTCTCTCCTCTCTCTCTCTGTCTTTCTCGGTGAGCATGAATGACCTGTTGCAAATATAAAATATAACAATAATAAATAAAATGAAATAAATAATCCTAAAATAGAAAATAAAGATTTCTTCAATGAACCTTCACAAATATTTATCGAGAGCCTTCTAAATGCCAGGCACTGTTCCAGGAATCCAAGATACTGACAGAAATTCTTGCTCTTGTGAAGCTTATATCTAGCATTACCATGAGGATGAAATATATTAGAACATGGAAAATCCTGTTAGTATTGTTTTCTTTTATGTTTTCTACTCAGCATCATGGTTTTTTTATCCAAAATCATATATATATATATATATATATATATATATATATATATATATATATATATATTTGAGAGGTTTTTGCTATAGGGCACATGCGCTCACCAGGAAGACAGAGAGAGACAGAGAGACAGAAAGTGAGAAGTCGCTCCCCGGGGGGAATGGCCACACCACAATCCCTTCTCCTCCATTCTCCTCTCAGGATCTTGGGCACACATGCACATGCGCCCAGCATGAGTTTAAGTCACTTGGTCCAGGACTCAAACCGTGATGTACTACCTGGGAGTCCAGCGGCATAGCCATTATGCCACCTGCTGGTCACAGCACCACATTTTTAATGTTTGCTGCAAATGTTCCTTGGCTTGCATTCACCAGGTTTTACCTGCTTATTCTCCCATAATGGAAAGCTGGGCTGTGTGCAAAGAAGACCCAGGAACAAGAGTATTTAGAAAAGGCAAGCAGAAGTTTGCATGCAAAGAGGTACAAAGGAGTCAGGCTTTAGAAGTATCTCAAATAAAAAACACAACAGGTATTTAGGGGGAAATGTGCAATGCTATCAATGTTGCCAGCTTTTCATTCATCTGCTCATGGTGGAAAAAGAACATTTGTTCTTTTTATATGAGTATCCTACCCGTGAAGGTCATCCCCAGTCTTCATATAATAGCATTGCAAAAGGCAGGGGCAGAGTCATTTCCTTTCATCCGTCAGCAACATACAGGGCATGCTTAAGGCTTTCATTTATTTTTGGGAACAAAATTAGACATTTAACCCTGTCATTTGTCATGGTTGTTATTGCTGCTTATGTCAGCATGCAAAACGGCCTGTCCTGAGACTGTGGGCTGTCATGTACTCATTCATAATGGCATCAGAACAATGAACAGTTTTGTCTCCATGGTCCCCTGCAAACTCTTGACACGATGCTGTGATTTACCATCTCAAACTTGCCCACTCATAAACATGTGCATGAGTTTCTCCATAACATCATTCAGGACTGAGAATGGTGGAACACAGGGTAAGTGATATCGTAGGAAATACCATCCAGAAGGAGCCCAATATAGTAGCTATCTAGTAATAAATTGAAAAGGAGCAGAAGGATGGCAAGACAAATATATCAGAATATATTATGTAAAAGCTAACGGGATAATGGGAACCAGCAGTTAGCGTAATGGCTATGTCGCTGGACTCCCACGTAGTCGACCACGGTTCGCGTCCCGGACCCGGTGGCTTAAAACTCACGCCGGGCGCGTGTGCGTGCATGCCCAAGATCCCAAGAGGAGAATGGAGGAGAAGGGATTGCAGCATGACCATCCCCCCTGGGGGGTGATTTCTTGCTTTCTGTCTCTATGTCTCTCTCTGTCTGTCTGGCGAGCGCACGCGCCCTATAGTGAAAACCTCTCAAAAAAAAAAAAAAAAAAAAAAAAAAAAGCTAACGGGATAAGAGGGCTGGATGGTAACACAGCAGTAGAACACCAAGCTCTGCAGATCTACACGGAAGGGTTCCAGGTTCAAGCTCAGAGACCTCCTTGAGGGGCTGACTAAAACTGAAATGGATCATGGTATCAGAACCTTGTTGAGGGTGACATCTCTGTCTCACTCATGGAAGAAATAATTAAATAGCATGTTTCTTAATAGTTAAATAAGACAAGTAAATGGGGTAAATGTTCCAACTAAATAACAAATAAACAGGGACCAACAGTTGGCGTAATCGCTATGTCACTGGACTCCTACGTAATCAACCATGGTTTGAATCCCGGACCCTGTGGCTTAAACTCATGCCAGGTGCATGTGCGTGTGTGCCCAAGATCTCGAGAGGAGAATGGAGGAGAAGAGATTGCGGTGTGGCCAACCACCCTGGGGAGTGATTTCTCGCTTTCTGTCTCTCTGTCTCTCTCTGTCTTTCTGGCGAGCGCACACAACCTATAGCAAAACCTCTCCAAATATATATATATATATATATAACAAACAAAATGATAATCAGATTAGTTTAAGAAAATATTTTCAATAGACCACCTAAATCTAAGACTGTAGAAAATTTGAAAGGAAAAAAGATGGAAAAAATATACTACACAAAAACTAACCAAAAGAAAGTCCTTGTTACTATTTTAAAATCACACAAAGTGGGTTTTAAGGCAAAAACATCACAAGCTACAGAGAAGTGTCTTTTTTAGTGATAAAAAGATTTAACCTACCAGGAAAATATAAAATTTGAAATTTGTGTGAAGTCATAAAAAGCCTCACAATGCATAAAGTAAAAAGTGACAAATATAAAATATAGACAAATTCACAATGAGAAATTTTGGGGTTTTGTTTGTTTTCGTTATAGGGTACATGCACTCACCAGATAAAGACGGGAGGGTGCGGAATGAAAAACCCCCCAATGTCCATGATGAAATCCCTCTTCCATTCCCCTCTTGGGATTTTGGACACACACCGCACACACGCCCGAAACGATTTTCAAGTCACTGGGTCTGGAACTTGAGCTATGGAATCGGCCATGTAAGATCCATCCACTTTAACCTCCATACCACCTGCTGGTTCAAGATTCTAATATACCTCATCTCAGTAACTTGGTGAAATAAACAGACTAAAAAAGTAGTAAGAGTTTAGAATACAGTCATGGACCAAGTAACATTTTAGTCAATGATGGACTGCCTATACCACAGCGGTCCCCCAGCAGCTGAAAAATTCCTAGTTTCTAGCAGCTTTTCCCCAGCTATCATTAATGTAGGACAACATTACTCACGTGTCTGGTTATGTTGGTGTAAACTAACTTCCTGAGCTGCCCATAATTTGAACGCATAGCACATACAATCATGGACAGTACAGAATATATGACAGTGATAATAAATTACTATGTTACTGGTTTATGTTTTTACTATACTATACTTTTTTTTTTTTTTTGAGAGGTTTTTGCTATAGGGCGCATGCGCTCGCCAGACAAGACAGAAAGAAACAGAGAGACAGAAAGCAAGAGATCACCCCTCAGGGGGCATGACCACGCCACAATCTCTTCTCCTCCATTCTCCTCTCAGGATCTTGGGCACGAATGCACACGCGCCTGGTGTGAGTTTTAAGCCACCGGGTCCAGGACACGAACCACGGTCGACTATGTGGGAGTCCAGCGACATAGCCATTACACTAACTACTGGTCCCTACTGTACTATACTTTTAATTGTTAATTTAGAGTGTACTTCTTTTACTTAAAAAGAAAGGTTACTGTGAAATAATATGCCATGTTATCCCAGCAGCAACCCCGTACAGGTTGCGTTTACTGCGTCTTTTGACTACATCCCTGTCCCTGAAAACCTTCCAGTGGAAAAAAAAAATAGATGGAAGACAGTAACATTGATGATCCTGCCCCTGCATAGGCCTAGATTATGTGTGTTTCTGTTGTGATTTTTAACAAAAATATTTACAAATTAAAAAACAAAACAAAGCAAAACTAAAAAACCTTTTAAAGACAGAACAAAAATAGGCCAGCCAGTAGCATAATGGTTGTGGCAAGCGGGTTGCCCCATGGTCGACTGCACAGTTGGAGTCCCAGACTCAATGACTTGAAAAACATGCCAGGTGTGTGTGTGTGTGTGTGTGTGTGTGCGCCCAAAGTCCTGAGAGAATAGATGAGAAGAGACTGTGTGTTTTTCACTTTCCTAACTGTCACCCTCCGGCAAACGCATATATCTTACAGCAAATTAAAAAAAGAGAGAGAGAGAAAGAAAGAAAAGCTGATAGCTGAGTCCAGCAGATGATGTGGAAATTAAGGCAACAAATTCCACATAGCCTGTGGCTCGAAAAACATGCTGGGCACCTATACATGAGTGCCCAAAATCCTAAGATGAGAATGGAGAAGGGATTGTGCCCTGGACATCCCTCCCAGGAGGGGACTTCTCATTGTCCCTCCCTCTCTCTTACCATCTCTCTCTAGTAAGAGCATGCACCCTATAGCAAAACTAAGAAAAGAAAGAAAGAAAGAAAAAAAAAAAACAGGAAAATGAGGATATAAAGAAGGAAAATATCATTATTCAGCTGTGCAGTGTGTATGTATTTTAAACTAATTGTTATTACAAAAGAGGCAAAAACTTTAAAAAATTGAAAGTTTCCACAGTAGAAAAAGTTACAGTAAGCTAAGGTGAATTTATTCCACCCAGAGCAACTTCCAGACCTGCAAGCTCCATTCATGGCAAGTGCCCTACACAGGTGGACCATTTTTTAGATCTAATTTTATAGTATCTTTTCTCTGTTTAGATATGCAAATACTTACCACTATGTTACAATTGCCTACAGTATTTGGTGCCATAATATGCCATACAGATAGCCTTGGAGCAATAGTCCATACCATACAGCCTACATACGTGGTATATTATACCATGTAGGTTTCTGTAAGTACATTCTATGATGTTCATACAATGGTGAAGTTGCCTAAGGACACATTTTTTAGAATGTATCCCTATTGTTAAGCAATGCATGACTGTATATGAAAAAACAGTATCAGCAAAATTAGCCAATTAACATATATACAGCAATGCACCCAACATCTGCAGAAAACATTCTTTTTAATTGCACATGAATGTTCAGAAAAACTGACCATATGTTTGGTCATAAGATAAGTCTCTACAAGTTTCAATGAACTGAAATCTTAGAGAATGTGTTCTCTAGCCATAATGCAATTTAGCTAAAAGTCAATAACAAAAACGTAGCTAGGAAAGTTTCCTAAATGTTTAAAAATTAAGCAATTTGCTTCTAAATAACCAATGAATAAAAAATTAAATCAAAATAAAAAATATAAAATCTTTAACAATAAAGCTGCTATACGTTGAAGTTTGTAGAATATCGATAATATCATTCTTAGAATGACATTTACAATTCTTTTTTTTTTAATTGCCAGAGGGTGTGTGCACTCACCAGAGAGAGAGAGAGAGAGAGAGACAGAGCAAGAGAGAGGTAGGAGGAGAAAGCATCATCCATGTGGCATGGTCATTCTACAATTGCCTTCTGCTTCCTTTCTCCATCCTGTTGAGATCTGGGTATGCATACAAAGCGCCTGTTGTCTTTTTTCAAGTCCTCAGGGTTTGGACCCAAATCAAGGTTGGCCATGAGAGATCCAGCTCACTTAATGGAGTCAGCCCAACATTTATAATTCTTATTGTATATACTAAAGAAGATGGAAGGGTACCATTTATCCCAGGAAGAAAGGGAAAAAATTCAGATAAGAGTAAACATTTATAAAATATAAGTAAACAACAACGGAGATGTTTAATATATTCAAAGATAAGTTCTTTTTTTAAACAATTATTTTATTTAACTTTTTTTCTTTATTTAAATTTGATCAGAGAGGGACAGAATGAGTGAGCAAGAGAGAGAGAGAGAAACTGACAAAGCAAGCCACCAGGTCTGGAACTCGAATAGCGGTTAGCCATGTGGGAGTCCAGCACCCTTAACCACCATGCCACCTGCCATCCCCATCAAAGGTAAGTTCTTTAAAAAGATTAGTAAAATTGTTAAACACTAGGAAGACAGATTTTTTAAAAGAGAGACTATATGAATAAACAATGTCAGGAATAAAAAAGGGGACATCACTACAGATCCTGCAAACATCAAAAAAGACAAGAAGATATTGGGACCAGCAGTTGGCATAATGGCTATGTCGCTGGACTCCCATGTAGTCGACCGCGGTTGGAATCCCAGATCCGGTGGCTTAAATTCACGCCGGGCGCATGTGTGTGCGTGCCCAAGATACCAAGAGGAGAATGGAGGAGAAGGAATTGCAGTGTGGCCGACCCCTCCCCACCCCCACCCCCCGCCAAGGGAGCCATTTCTCACTTTCTATCTCTCTGTCTCTGTCTGTCTGGCGAGCACACGCGCCCTATAGCAAAAATCCTCTCCCCCCCAAAAAAAGAAAAAAATTACAACAAGAAGATATGAACGACTTTATACCAATAAATTTGAAAATTTTTGATAATATAAATTTCTAGAAAATACATAACTTGGGACCAGCAGTTGGTGTAATGGCTGTGTTGCTGGACTCCCATGTAGTCCACCACAGTTCAAGTCCTGGACCCGGTGGCTTAAACTCACACCAAGCATGTATGCATGCGTGCCCAAGATCCTGAGAGGAGAATGGAGGAGAAGGGATTGCGGCGTGGCCATCCCCCCTGGGGGGTGATTTCTCGCTTTCTGTCTCTCTGTCTCTCTCTGTCCTTCTGGAGAGCGCACATGCCGTATAGCAAAAACCTCTCCCCCCCCCCCCAAAAAAAAAAGAAAGAAAATACATTAACTTATCAAAAGAAATGAAAAATCCTAATAATCACAAACTATTAAGGAAAACTAATGAATAATTGAAAATCTTCCCTCAAAGAAACCTATAGCCCATATGACTTCACCAGCAAATTCTACCAACCACTTAAGAAAAAAATAAGTTGGTATTACACCAACTCAGAGAATAGAAAATCTGGGAACATTTCCATACTCATTTTACTAGGCCAACATAAACCTTGACTCCAAGGTCATTTGATTAATTTGTAACAAGAAATATTAGTATGATCTCATAAACACAGATGTAAAAAAATTCCAAATAAAATATTAGCAAAGCTAATTCAGCAATCTGTAAAGCAGTACAACATCATGACCAAGTTGAATTTACTCACTAATGCAAATTAGTTAACATTCAAAATTTAGTTAAAGTTGGCTCAGCCATAGTGGCACAAGTTGGAGGGGAGTGCCATTGTGCAATGGTCAAGGCCATATGGGAAGCTAGGGGTTGGTTTCACCCCAACCTAAACAGTCCAGGCAAAGTGCTATGTGTCTGTGTGTTGTCCTAGCTAACTGGGAGGCTGCAGCAGGAAGATCACAATATGGGATCCTGTCAAGACTCTCTCTGTCTCCTCTCCACCCCCTTCTCTCATACCTGTGCTCTCATTTATCAAATAATAATAAAGCTGATTCTTCACCTTAACAGAGGAAAAGTCGTATGATTATCTAACTTGATTCAATTCGAAATACATTAATAATTTTAAAAAAAAACTCTGAGCAAATCAGTAGTAAGACATAGCTCCCTTAATCTTAAAAGTTTTTTAAAAAATAACTATAGCATGTCTAGAATAAAATAATGTTTCCTGTATCCACTTTTCATTAGCATTGTACAGGGCACAAGGTTCAGTGCCATAGAGTATTAAAAAAAAAAAGTTGTAAGAATTGGAAAAAGAAGTAAAACTGCCATTATTTAGAATTCCAAAGAATTTAGGGTAGATTTTTTGAATTGCTAGGAGAGGTTAGCAAGATTGCTAATGAAAAGTAGTCTTGGTTTATTCCTGCTGCTATAAAATAATTCATTAAACTGAGTAATTTATAGATAATATAAATTCACTTCTTACAGTTCTGGAGGCTGGGAAGTCCAAGGTAAATGTGCCCATAGATTTAGTGCCTGCTAATGGCTGCAGTTTATTTCATAGGTGGTGCTTCTTGCTGCATCTTCACATGGCAGAAGGAGCAGGAGCTGTGCCCTCACATGAAAGAAGAGAAAAAAAGATACCCCTTCAAGTCATTTTATAAGAACACTAATTCCATTCATAAGTGTGGAGCCTTAACAACCAAATAAATCACCTTCTAATGACTCTATCTCTTAATTCTATAAAGTTTCAACATAAATTTTCTACAAACACAAATATTCAAGTCATAGCAAAGGTCAATGTGCAAAAATCGTTTGCTTTTCTATTATTCAGCAGCAAAAATAGAAAATAAAATTTTTAAAGTCTATCAAGTAAATAACATTAAAACACACACTATCTAGATATAGATCTTAAAAAGGTATGTAAAGTTGGGTTCAGCAGGTGGTGCAGTGGTTAAGGTGCTGGACTCTCACATGGTGGGCCATGGTTGAATCCCAGACCTGGTGGCTTGCCTTCTCACACTCCCTCTCTCTTTCTCTCTCTCTCTTTCTCTGTCTCTCTGGTCAAATTAAATAATAATAAATTAATACAAATAAATAAATAATTATAAAAATGCATAAAACTTACATTTAAAAAATATAAAATTTTTTAAGAGAAATACATAAATAAAGGGATCGAGGTATATAAGGTTATGGATAGAAAGACTAGACAGTGTAAAAATGTATATTTTCAAAACCAGCAGATGGTGTAATGTTTACATCACTGGACTCCCACATAGTTGACCATGGCTTAAGTCTCAGACCTTGCAGCTTAAAACTCATGCCGGGTGCATGTGCATGCATGCCCAAAATCCCCAGAGGAAAATGGAGAAGAGATTGTGCTACAGCCATCCCCTCGGGGGGGGGGGAGGGTATTTCTCACTTTCTCTCTCTGTGTCTCCATTTTTCCGACGAATTCATGCACCCTGTAGCAAAAATCTCTCTCTAAAAAAAAATGTCTATTTTTTCCCCAAGCTGATCTATAAATTCAATTCATTCTCAGTAAAACGTCTAAGTGTATGCTCAAGAGTTTTTGTTGGAATTTGACAAACTCATTTTAAAATTTTTATGGGAATGCTAAGGCCAGAATCTCTTTAAAATCAACAAAGTATCAAGACTTGCTTTCATTGGAATCAAGACTTATTTTAATTCTACAATAGTCAAAGCAATGTGATATTGGTACAAGAACAGACCAATGATAGAAAAGGAAGTTCAGGAACAGATTCATCATATGCAGACATGACAGAAGCAAAAATTTCACGTAAATCATCTCTGCATCAAAACATGTAACATAGGGACCAGCAGTTAGCGTAATGGCCATATCGCTGGACTCTCACGTAGTCGACCGCGGTTCGCGTCCCGGACCCTGTGGCTTAAAACTCACGCCGGGTGCGTGTGCGTGCGTGCCCAAGATCCCGAGAGGAGAATGGAGGAGAAGGGATTGCGGCGTGACCTTCCCCCTGGGGGGTGATTTCTCGCTTTCTATCTCTCTGTCTCTCTCTGTCTCTCTGGCGAGTGCACGCGCCCTATGGCAAAAACCTCTCCAAAAAAAAAAAAAAAACATGCAACATAAATAATAAATCTTCTAGAAATTAATAAATATCTTTGTGATCTTAAAGATGCAAAGTATTTTTTAAATAAGACACAAAAAGCACTAATTTGGCCAGCAGATGGCGTGGTGGTTAAGGCACTGTACTCTCACATGGCCAACTATGGTTCAAGTCCTGGACCTGCCTGCTTAAAAAAATCACCCTAGGTATGTGTGCATAAGTATCCAAAATCCCAAGAGGAGAAGGGAGGAGAAAAGATTATGGCATAGCCATCCCCTCCAGAGAGCTGATTTCTTACTTTCCCTCTTTCTATCTCTGTCTCTCTCCAGCAAGTGCATGCACATGGCTAGAACCAAAAAGGAAAAAAAAAAAAAAAAAAAAAAAAAAACTACCTCCCCCCAAAAAAAGATCATAAGTTAAACTACACTAAAATTAAGAATTTCTGTCTATCAAAGACACAATTGGAAAAGCAAAAACAATAAGCCACATGGTGGGAAAAAAATGTCTGTCACACAAATAATTGACAAAGGGAAAGAACTTGATAAGATTTAAAAGCCTACAAATACATTTTTTTAAAAGGAGGTCAAAAGAAGGCGCACAAAGACTTGAAAAGTACTTGTTCAGGGAACCAGCAGTTAGCGTAATGGCTATGTCGCTGGACTCCCACGTAGTCGACCGCGGTTCGCGTCCCGGACCTGGTGGCTTAAAATTCACGCCGGGCACGTGTGCGTGCGTGCCCAAGATCCCGAGAGGAGAATGGAGGAGAAGGGATTGCGGCGTGACCATCCCCCCTGGGGGGTGATTTCTCGCTTTCTATCTCTCTGTCTCTCTCTGTCTGTCTGGCGAGCGCATGCGCCCTATAGCGAAAACCTCTCCAAAAAAAAAAAAAAAGTACTTGTTCAAAAAAACTCAAATGGCTAAAAGTATATGAAAATATGTTTCTACCAGGCTGGGTGTCTTCTGTTTGCTCCTCTAGATTCAGCAAACATCTGCCTGTGGTGAGTCCTTTGAGAGTTCAGAGAAAAGAGAATGATGTCAGCATATTTATCCCCAATTCCCTTCCTGAGAGCAGTTGTTTTGGACTAGGTCAAAATAACTGCAAAAAGTCAGTGGCCCTCTGAAGGTGACCTACTTTATGGGATTGTCTCCATCTTTTGGCCTAAGGGTAACAGATTCACTGTTTCTGGCCTTTGGTTTCTGCATATTATCTCCAGTATTGCCCTATATCAGCCTATACCCACTCTTCTCCCACCATGCCCACACACAATTATACTAAATTATACTAACCTATTTCCTGTTAGGGCTCTGACTGATACATCACTCAATCTCATTATTGAATAATGAAAATGAAAAAAAAAAAAAAAAACAACTACCACTTAATATTCACCACTGGAATGGGTAAAGTGAGACTGACAATACTAAGCGTTGACAAGGATATGGTAAACAGAGGTTCTCATACATTGATGGCAAAATGTAATTGATGGCAAAATGTAAGTTGGCACAACACTTTGGAAAACAGAATGACTTTATCTAGCAAGTTCAAACATGAACCCCACAATTTCACTCCTACATTCTTATCCTAGGGCATAGTTCCCAAACTTTAGTCTGCCATAACACACCCAGAGGACTTATTAAAACAGATTGCTTGGGACCAGCAGATGGCATAATGGTTACATCACTGGACTCCCACATAGTTGACTGTGGTTCAAATCCCAGACCCAGAGGCTTAAAACTCAAGCCGGGTGCAAGTGCATGCATGCCCACGATCCCAAGACGAGAATGGAGGAGAAGGGATTGTGGCGTGGCCATCCCCCCAGGGGGTGATTTCTCGTTTTCTATCTCCCTGTTTCTCTCTGTGTCTCTGGCCCTAAGGCAAAAATCTCTCTCTAAAAAAAAAAAAAAAAAAAAAAAATACAGATTGCTGGACCTCTCTCCAAGACCCCCAGTGTTTCTGATTCAAGTCTAGAGTAGAAGCTGAGATTTTTTCACTTCTTTTATTTTTTTTAAAGAAAGTTTCTTATTATATTGGGGTTCTCCTTCAATCTTCAAAGAACTGAGACTACAAGTGTATGCCACTGCAACAGTTTTTAGGACAGGCCAGAAATGCTGAGTAGCAGCATCATCCAGTGTGTGCTAGCATGGCCGGCTAATTTTTGCATTTCTAACAAGCTCTCAGGTGATCTGATGCTGGGATTACATTTGAAAACCACAGCCCTAGAAAAATTCATGCATATATGCATTAGGAGAAAGTTCATAGCACCACTGTCCTAATAATAATACAAAAATAGAAATAAAAAATGATGGCACATAGAATACTAATCACTACTAGAAAGGAGTGAAGCACAGCATCAAAGATCAACATGATGACTCATCAGACAAAACTAAGAAAATGGTTTAAGGATATGTAGATATTACAATTATCAAGACAAGAGATCCCTAATCACAAAATTACCACGGCGGATACCTCTTTCTGAAAGAGAGGAGATGTTACTGGTAGATACACAAGATATTAGATCTTTCCATCAATGTTTTATTCTAACTGCTGATGAATTACACCAATGTTTGTTCCAGAGTTATTCTTCAAAGTGAGTGTATCTCTCCTTGTTCCAGACTCTGAGGAACACTGCCCTAGAGCCTCCAAATGAATCCATCAAAAGCTAAAAATTTCACATCAGTACTTGCTCCAAGTCTGGTTTACTTATTTCTGGAAAGTGAATGGGACATAAATAGGCTAAGCTATTCCTTCAGCTCCGGGTGAAGGCAGGCCTGCCCAGCCCTCCCACCACCCCTCTTCTGAGCAACTGTTGCAAAAAGAACACACTTTCACACCTCCACAGGGACAAGTCATAATATATAAATAGTGCACATAGTCTAAATCCACATTTAGGAAAAAACCAGTTTTCTTTTCTTCTTAACTTTATTTATTCTCTCTGAGAAAGAGAGAGAGGAGAAAGTCACTCCTTACAGGGTCGTCATGCTGTGATCTACACCCAGTCTCAGCCAGATCATGAGCAAGAGCACATGGGTCCAGGTGTACCTAGGGAGCTCCCAGGACACGAACCCAGGACCTTCCCTCATGGGTCCAGTTGTGTCACCATTGTGTCACCGCCTGAAAAGAAACATTTTTCTACCAGAAACACGACTAGCAGAATTGTGACTTTTCTCACAGAAGATGAAACGTATTTCTCCTCATTATGCAATGTAGTTTAGCTCCTGAGAGCTAGGCTTTCAAACTTGTCATTGCAGAAAAGGGTCATTGTTCTATATTTGCATAAGCAAAGCTTCTTGAAGGGTTTTTTTTTTCTTCTGAACAATGAAGCATTCTGCCTCCAAGTTAACCCAAAGCAGAAAACGGCTTCCAACCTTCAAATGAAACTGAACATGTTGTTATTTCTGTATAGATGCTTCCATTTTTCTCCCTTCTTCTTTCCTCCCTCCTCTTTCTTCCTTTAAATTGACAGTAACTTCCTTCTTCGCTCCAGAGTCACTTCCATTTGTGAAGACTCTGGTCCTGTCAGAAAGTTCTTTCTTTATTTAAATATTTCTCCTAGGGAGCTTTCAGACAGTTGGTTCTGTTTCTGCCCCTTGGGGTGAATATAAAGCTAAGCCCTCTTCAACATGACAGCCTTTCAGATAGGTTAAGACAGTTACCACAACTCCCCTGATTTTTTTTCTCTCTCAGTCTCTCCGCCCTCTTCCATATGGTATTCTGAATCCCTCCTCTATCATGGAGGATGTTCTTAGGTCCTACTTTGTCTCTCTCCAACATGAAAGGGGGAGCACAGCCTGGAAGCCAAGTTCCAGATATGGGGGGAAGAAAACTGTTTCCCCCTACCTACCTTAGGTTAACTATTTGGTGCTCTGTAAATTAAACAGTGAAAAAAAAAAAAAAGAAAGAAAAGACGAACAATAGAAAAGCACACAGTTTATTAACATGTGTATTGTGAAAGACAAACAGTCTAGAGCAGTCTGTGGAATACAAAGTCCACTTATGTCTTAAAGGTCTCAGTAAAGCATAAACCTAAGACTTTGGTTAGGTCCCACACCCATCAGAAAGGCATGCAATGTATAACTGCGAACAAGCTGTGCTCCTGCAAAAAGATGATAGATTTCACAACAAGACCCCCACCCTTTCTGCTTCCCAGTGTTCTCGAGTTCATGCCGTAAAGAATAAAGCAAAGCTGGGCCAGCCTGTGGAGTGGTGGTGAAGGCAGGATCCCCCACGGCCGACCCCATGGCTTGAAAGATGTGCCAGGCACATGTGAATGCTCAAAATCCTGAGAGGAAAATGGAGGACTGCAGCATAGCCATCCCCTATAGGGGGTCTCACTTTTCTTCTCTCTCTCTTTCTTTTGCTCTCTAGTGAGCACACATGCCCTCTAGAAAAAAAAAAAAAAAGAGAGAGAGAGAGAGAGAGAGAGAGAGAGAGGGGTAGAAAGAAAGAAAAAGATGTAGCCAATCAGTTGACAACTTATAACAACCCCCTCCTCTGCCTTTCCTCTTTCATATGTAAACCAGTTTTCTCAGTTGCCATTTTGATGAGCATGTATCTGGGAAACTAGAAATTTGCCTATCTGGGTGATTTGTGGTAAGCCTCAGTTCAAATAAACCTTTTATTTCAATTGGTATGCCTCAGCCTTCTTTTTTTAAAGAATTATTTTAATTTAATTTTATTTATTAATTTATTTTATTTTAATTTGACCAGAGAGAGTGACACGGAGAGGGAGAGAGAGAAAGTGAGAAAGTAAGCCGCCAGGTCCGGAACTTGAACCGTGATCAGCCATGTGGGAGTGTCCAGCACCTTAACCACCACGCCATCTGCTGGTCCCATCCTCAGCCTTCTTTTGAGATGACAGGATCACGCATACTCATGGGAATACCCAATGATGAGTAACTCAAAGAGGTGGTTAGACCTTGGGCTTACATAGCATCTTAGCAAAGAACAGTAGTTTTTTGCAGAGATGTAACAAGACAAAGGACTTTGAGTTTCTAGGAGTGGTAAATCGTACAAAGGCAAGTATGTGGGAAACTAATTGTAGAGCAGGGCTAGGTTTTATGAAGTTTGTGATGGAGATTCCTTTGGGCAGATAGGGTCCAGAGCTGTCTCAGTGATTATCTTATGTGTTTTCTGGTAAATCTGGAAGTGGGGACTCCTGTGCAAATGTATGTCTTGCTTTGAGGCAAATAGCTGGAGGCCAGAGAACTTTTCCTCTGGTCCTTCTCAAGTTGCCCTCAGTTCAAGATAATCATTAATGCCAACATAGCAGATTTGGGGGTGGTGTATTCTTCTCCCTTGTCATGTGAGCAGTCTAGACTACAACAGAATTCTAAATTCCCATATTCTACATACTATTCACTTACTGGTGCCATGGTTTTGAGGATGTTAATGCACGTGTATCAGAAGCAATTATTGACTAATGTCAAATGTAGGTACTGGAGGGAGAAAAAGAGAAAGGAATTAGTATGCCTTAAAAAAAAAAAAAAAAGCAAAAGCTATTGCAACCATTTTGTGCAATGTTTTTCCTGATGCCTAGTTGTCATGCAGCACAATAAGAGCTGATGTCAAAACCTGAAGGGCTGCCAAACAAATGAGGGATTTGTCAGATTACATTTGCCATGCATTGGATTTGACAACAGCAGTTAACTCTAGATAAGTGATCTCAGTCTTCATAGTGTGGTGTTCATTGTGTTAGTAACAGATAAACTTTAAGGCTCAGTGATTTAACACAATAAAAGTTTATTTCTTGTCTTTACTTGCTAATGCAGGGCTCCTATGTGGGTGGCTGTCTCTTAAGCAGAAATTTCTATTTCTTCTGAGTGAGAAAGAGAGAGAAGCACCCCTACAGGGTCTTCATGCCCATCCCCAGCTCCAGCCTGGATCATGGGCACTCACAGGCCTGGCATGTTCAGGGAGGTCCCCAGTCACATACCCAGAACCTCCCCATGTGGTTTGGCCTCTCAGAGCGTTGTCACTGCTGTGCCACCATCTGACCCTGCCAAAGCAACTCTATTGTGAACTCCTTTTTACCAGCTCCTGCTGATGGGGGATAAAGCCGGGGTAGACCTTATAGTGCGTGCACCTTGGTTAAAACGTGCCGAGCTCTCTCCCTCACCTCTTCTGCCAGTGCCCTTTCTGTGTGTGTCTGGCATGGGAAAGGGACCCTGGGATAAAAGCCTGTTCTGCCTGTTTATGCTTCCTTTCAAGTCTCTTCAGTCTCACCAAAGGCAGTGACTTTTGAACCCTGAAGTCAAGAATCGAGTGCCTTTTACGCACGTCTAGCTCTTGCCTGACACCTCGCTCCTGAGGCCTATGACAGACTCACATCTCAGAGTGCAAATGCAGGTGGTGGAAGAGAAAAAACAAAACCTTGTGTCTAATGTCTCTGATTGTTCGAGTGCTATGTACTAGCATGAGTGCAAATGAGGTGACAACTACAACTGAAGGCACTTTGGAGAGCGAGAAGGACTTACAGGGGCATGACTGTCAAGTGGGCACTTTGGGGTTGCCTGTAGCAGTCTGCTGCCAGCCCTTGGGGCCAGTGGGCAGGGTATTACCAGAGAAGTAAGCAGTAACTGAGAATGCCCCCTGGAGGGAGATGAGAAGAGCAAAGCGCTGTCTAGGTCATTTTTACCTGGAAAATTATTTTCTTCCACCTCCAGCTCTGCAGCTCTGTTCTCAGCTCCCCATTTTGCTGAAGCCTGAGCAGGTCTCTTCAGTTCTCCGCCTCTAGTGTTCTTCCTTAATCTTCACAGGGCTATTGGCTGGAAGAAACGCAGGTCACAGCAAGGCTAGGACCGTGGGAAAGTGCCACTTTCCCTTCTCTGACCAGCACCACTCCGCCCTCAGACACCTGTAGGGACGTGGCCCCGAGGCTCACAGAAACGCCAGGTCAGGTTTTGTCAGGACATCTGGCTTTCTGAACACTGATTAACACCTGCTCCCTCACTTTTGCGTTCACAGGCAGAAACACTGAAGCCTGGAAGGCTCCTAAGGACCCAGGGAGTGTGCGGAAGAGCTCAAAATAAGTCCTCTCTGAGGAAGCGGGCTAAGCATGCAGCCCCTCCCAGAGCCTTAGGCGATACTGCGCTTCCGGAGGGAAACCTCAACCCTGGCCATAAGGAAACACCACCCCACCCCACCCCACCCCAGCACTACGTGACCAGCTCCTGGACCAGACAGGAGCAGAGCCTGGGAGGTCACAGAGGCTGGAGGAAAGAAAGATGATGCTGACCTGTGGACATCATCGCTATGTGACCAACACAGAAGAGAACTCTGAAGGAGCAGGACTCGCATTCCTACCAGTGGGCCGCAGACACCAGGACACCACGTACCGTTCACTGCTGCGCCTCCCAGTGTAGGTCAGTACGCAGAACTTGGTTCTGATGCAGTCGTTAACACAGTACATTCTGTAGCAACAGCCACACGGCAGCAGTGGGATGTGGAGTAGAGCGGAGTACACTTTGCTGCGAAAAGAGGCAGATGGCAAGATGGTGGCAAAGGCATTTCTCCTTCTGACAGAACAACCGAAAATATTGCTTTCTGAGGCTATGCTTATCCAAACAAGGCAGGGAAGAATTGCAAATAGTGACCCAGGGGGAAGGACATCCAGATCAGGGCAGTAGCAGTAGATATAACTGAGTTTCTTCAAGAGACATCCACAATGCTAGAGTTAAGAAGTGTGCCGGCATGCTGACTTGGGCATCGCAGATATTAAAATATCAGAATTCTACAGACATGGTGATCATTGCCCCTGCACCAGATGGCTTGCCCCTTCATGACGCACTCTTTATTTGGGAGCACTTATTCTGCATGATTGAATAATTTATAGTAAATACATAATAGCTCTCAGTTTTTAAAAAATAATTGACAGAAGGGTCTAAAAAGAAGAAACTGGAAGTAAATAAATTAAGATGTTAATGATGGCAATTCTCAGTTGTAAGAATGTAAATAATTATTCTTTTCTTTTGTGTGTTCTATATTCTTTCATTTTCTCTCTCTCCCTCTCTCTCGCAAGCATACGTGCCCTGTAGAAAATTTGAAAATAATTAATCAATTAATTAATTATTTTTTAAAATAAAAAGGCATAAAAATAATAAAAGAAATGCAAACAAACTGGTTGAAACCCCTAGCGTTTTATAGGTATAATTTTGCTTAATCCTCCTAACATTTCTATGGGACATAAATTGTTTTTCCCATTTTAAGAAGGGAAAAGTTTGGGCCCAGCAGGTGGTGTGCCGGTTAAGGCTGGATTCCCACATGGTGGACAGTGCTTTGAGTCCTGGACTCAGCAGCTTGAAAATCATGCCATGCGTATGTGAGCATGTGCCCCCAAATCCCAAGAGGAGCATGGAGGAAAAGGGACTGCGGTGTGGCCATTCCCTCCAGGGGGTGATTTCTCACTTTATCTCTGTCTGTCTTTCTCCTGCAAATGCATGCATCCCAGGGTAAAAACCTTTAAAAAAATAAAAAAAGATGGAGCCAGCAGGTGGCATCGTTGTTAAGGGTGCTGGACTCCCACATGGCCGACCATGGTTCGAATCCCAAACCTTGCAGTTTGCTTTCTCACTTTTCCTCTCTCTCTCACTCTGTCCCTCTCTGGTCAAATTAAAATAAATAAATAATAAATAAAAAAATAATTCTTCAAAAAATATAAACTATAAAAAAGATGAGGTAAGTGAAACTAAGATGTTAAATAAATTCTTCAAGGGGCTAGATGGTGGTGCAGTGGTAAATCGTGATGCTCTGTGAGACTGACCTCATGAGAAGGTTCCAGTTCATGTCCTAAGACCTTCCTGAGTATGACTGACACTGTGTGCCCATGATCTAGGGCTGGCTGACACCAATGACCCATCATGGAATGGAACTGTTATAAGTGCTATCTCTCGGGACCAGCAGATGGCATAATGGCTATGTCACTGGACTCCCATGTAGTCGACCACAGTTCAAGTCCCAGACCCAGTGGCTTAAGCTCATGCCGTGCGCGTGTACGTGTGTGCCCAAGATCCCTAGAGGAGAATGGAGAAGAAGGGATTGCAGCGTGGCCATCCCACCAGGGAGTGATTTCCCACTTTCTGTCTCTCTGTCTCCCTGACGAGTGCATGCACCCTATAGCAAAAACCCTTCCAAAAAAAAGTATTATCTCTCTGTTGTTCATGGCAGGAAAAAAAAAAATAATAATAATAAATAAATAAATAAATAAAAATAAAATTTTCAAGATCACATAGCTAATAAGTGAATGAATCTGGACTTGAACCCCAGGTCTTTGGAACATTCCTTGCTCCTCCTTCTATTTCCTGTTGCCTCTGCAGAAACAGTATATTCCTCTAGCAGCTAAAACAATAGGGTACATTAGAAGGAAAGCCACCGGTCCTCTCCTGCTATTACCCTGAATGAGTGACAGAGCTGCAAACTCCTGGGAGTAACCAGGAAAGGGTACTGGCTACATTGGACCAGGAAAGAGGTGATTCAGGAGACATGGTGACTAGTGAGGAGTAAGGACGGGGAGGACTTGCCTAAGGACCCAAGAAATCCTCAGGTCAGAGCTTAGAAACGGGTCCCCTGGAGGCCTGCCTCTGGCACTTGAGGAAGTTGGATCCCACATGGCTGACTGTGTAGTTTGAGTCCCAGGCCCAGCTGCTTAAAAAATAGTTCTGGCACACATGCATGCATGCTCAAAATCCTGAAAGGAGAGAGAAATGGAGAAGGGATTGTAAAGTGACCATACCCCATACCATATGGGAAGGTGCTCTCTCCTCTCCCTCTCTAGGGAGGGAGAAATTTTCTCCTGTGAGTGCATGTACCCTCTGGCAAAATAAACATATAGACCCCTGTTTTGTAAATCTCTTCTGCATAATACCAGTAATGCACAGGTCTACACACAATCTTGATTCATCTCCTGTGTAAGAAAGGTTTTTGAGGTCTTTATTCTGGTTACTATTTTTGAGCTAAAAAATTGACACTGAAAAAGAACCATATTATTTTACTGATGATTTTGTGGGTCAGAAATTCAGGAAGGATGTGGTTGGGCAGTTCTCAGCTGGGGCCTCTCTTGTCAGATGTTGGAGTCATCTGAAGGCTCACCGCACTCCGAAATGTCTCACTTACATGCAGCTGAAGAGCTCACACTTAGCCTCTGCAGGATAACCAAGGCAGGAGAATTGGACCTCATACCTAGCGTCTACCTTTCCTCAGAACAAGCATCTCAAATGAACCAGGCAGTAGCTGCTAAATCTTTTTCTGGCTTGGCCTCAGAAGTCATGTAACATGCTTCTACTACATTCTATTGGCTACAAATAGTTGCAAATGAGCTAGTAGACAGCCTAGATTGGAGGAAATCAGGCTCTACCTCTTGACAGAAGAGTGTGGCAAGGTCACACGGTAAAAGAGCACATGAGGTGAGAGATACTGTTTGAGCCACCTCTGGAATGTAAAATCTGCCTCAGTCATTTAAGGCAAGGTTACCCAACCTTTGCTACTTCGCTGCACACACTGAAAGTATTAGTACAATATATATGATTCATGACATGCCAATTATGAAGCTCAGACAGGTGAACTATGTGTGACTAAGGAAACTTCTTTGGGGGGAAGGGACAGTCCTTTAGTACAGCAGCTAGGTGCTGTATATAGAAAGCTGATCCCATATGGCCAGCCATGGTTTGAAACCTGACGTGGCACCTTGAAAACCATGTGGGGCATGCATGCATGTATACCCCAAGTCCTGATGGGATGGAGAAATGGAGGGAAAAGTATTTAATGGGACCACTCTATTAGGGAGTGCATTACCCTCTTTCTCTCTGGAAAGCAAGTGCACCCTCTGGAAATAAAAGAAAGAAAGGAAGGAGGGGAGAAAGAAGGAAAAAAAAAAAAGGGGGGGGGCCGGGCAGTAGCACAATAGGAATGCAACTGGACCTCCAGAGAAAGGTCCTGGATTCACATCCTGGGACCTCCCTGAACATGTGCCTATGATCCAGGCTGTCTGAGATGGGGAGGACTGCAGCACGAAGTCCCCATTGGGTGCCTCTCTCTCTCTCTCTCTCTCTCTCTCTCTCTCTCTCTCTCTCTCTCTCTTTCTCACAAGAAATAAATAAGAAAAAGAAAGCATCTTTCCTTACTTTATAGCTAGAGTGCATATAAGGGCAAGATTTCTCATGTGTCTAAGAGTGATCCTTGAGTCAACAGAAAAGAAAGTTCTCAACTCTGATCCCGCTATGCTGTAGGCATCTATGCTATAAGGATATTTGTGTCCAAAAGCTTTGAAATAATTTTTCATCTTATCTCCCCTAAACATTAAAAGAAAGAAAACATGAATTCTTTATGTGTTGGATAAGTTTAAAATATATACTACCAATCAAAAAGAATAATAACTGCAATGGATTAAACGTGTTAAAATTCATGAGTTCATCATAATTTCAAAATAACAATGACAACGATATGTCATTCTAACAGTTTTTGGAGGTTTCCAGGGCACTAACTCATTCAAAACACTGGAAAATACAGGCCTAGGACCAAGCATGGATCCTGCCTTTTCTAATATATGAGCTGTACTTTACTGTATGCCAATTATTAGTGTGCTGTCTGTCTCTTAGCTCCCAATCCATGCTCCTTCGCTTTGTGTTGTGACTCTGGCCCTGCACCCTATAAACATTTCTCCTATCACCAGTTGGCATAATGTTAACCTTTTGTCAGCAGAGGGTGCTGGAGGGACATTGCAGAAGAAAGAGGTTTCTTTCTCTGGCTCTGATGTGCTTTCCTCCCTGTTTCTGCAGTGTACAGGGGTCCACAGTGGGGAGGACACCCCAGGGAGTTTCAGCAGCCCCTCATCAAGCTCTGGCATCCCCCCAGAAGGAAGTTTTCTGCTCACCAACCAGGCCTAGCTTCAATGCACTCCACTGTCTGGTGGACGACAGCCACATTCTCTTGGTGCTCAGATTTGGAGTGACGCTCTCCTAGTTTGTCACTTCCTTGAGTGCTCTAACCCAGCTCTAAATATAGGAAATAGTGACTGTTTCCTATAACTTCCATTCCTATGTTCTTTAGAGTTTCATAATCCCTTGATAATTTTTTATATAAGATTTTTTCTATTTAAATCACTGTGGGGTTTCTGTCTCCTGTCTGGACCCTGACTGATTCACATGGTAATTGTTGATGAGGGAAAGTTTTTCTGTACAGAAGAAGACTAACTAATAAATGTGCAAGGAATGGGAGAATTAAAATATTCTACAGTAAAAAAAAAAAATTGATCTGGGAAATGACCATCACTGAACACAAAAGCCATTAGAAGAAAGGCTGATAGGAACCCTAATGACAAATGGATCAGTCTGGTGTCACTGAACCCCAAGGTGGATTTACTGAGAGCAAACAGAGTGAAGTTTTCATGCCCCTCACTTGCATGGACCTTTCCAAGTCCTAGAACCCAATTTTGCATTTGTAATTTTGATTTTTTTTTTTTTTCTCTTGATGATAGCCTTTCAAATTGCACACACTTCAGGTACCACAAAAACCTGCATCTTGGGGGCTGAACAGTGGCACAGCTGACTCACATGGGAGGGTTCTGGGTTCATGTCCAGAGACCTCTCTAAGTACACTAGGCTGGCGTGTGTTTGCAATCTGGGGCTGTCCAAGTCTGGACACCTCTCTCTCTCTCTTGAAAGAAAAAAAAAAAAAAACTTAAACAAATTGTAAAAACCTGTATCTACTCACTGTGTGAACCTACTGATCAATATTAGAATGAGCGGGCCAGCCAGTGCTGTCGTGGTTAAGGCGCCTGGATACCACATGACTAACTTTGTGATTCCAGTCTGGGACCCAGTAGCTTGAGAAACACACTGGGCTTACACATGTGTGCCCAAAATCCAGAGAGGAGAATGAAGAAGGGGTTGCAGCATGGGCATCCCGCCTGGGGGTGCTTTCTCAGTTCCCCTGTCTCTCTAGTGAGTGGACATACTCTATGGCAAAATTACAGAGGAAAAAAAAAAATCACAAAAAGAGAGATACCCAGACATCATGCACTTCTCAATGTGATGCCGTAGGAAAAGCACCAGCCATGAAATACTTTTGCCCAAAAATTTAATCTCAGGTTGATCAAGCCTCAAGATATAAGCCCCAGTTTATCCAATACTCGGGATAAAAGAACATGGTAAAAACACTACAAGAATGCAATAGTCAAATCCAAATCATGGGGGATTTTGTAGGACAGATTATCCAATATTTTTAACAAATAAATGGTAAGTGGGGGAAAAAAGTTGGAAATTGGGGTGGGAAGGGAGAATTTCATACAGATTGTTAAATACTTGCAAAATAACACTAAAAGTAGTGTGTATACCTTGTTTATCTGAATCTTAATTCAGATAAACATAAATAACCATTTTATTTATTTAAATATAAATAACCATTTATGAGTTAACTATTTATGAATTTTTATGCTTATTAGATACTAGATGGTATTAAGGAATTATTGTTAATTTCTCTTGGCTACAATAATGGTTTTGTGGATATACTTTTCAAAGTCCTTATCTCTTGGAGCCAGCAGGTGGCGTTGTGGTTAAGGTACTGGACTCCCACTTGGCCAACCACTATTCAAATTCCAGACCTGGCGGCTTGCTTTCTCACATCTCTCTCTCTCTCTCTCTCTCTCTCTCTCTCTCTCTCTCTCTCGTAAGCATGTATGCCCTGCAGCAAATAAAATAATAAAAATAAAAAAAGTAAAACATTTTAAAAGAATCCTTATCTCTTAGAGGTATATATTTAAGTGTTTTTGAATGAGTGATATACAATCCAGGACTGTTTTGGGACCAGCAGTTGGCATAATGGCTATGGCACTGGACTCCCATGTAGTCGACCATGGTTTGAGTCCCGGACCCGGTGGCTTAAACTCACACCAGGCATGTGTGGGTGCGTGCACAAGATCCCAAGAGGAGAATGGAGGAGAAGGGATTACGGCATGGCCACCCCCCCCACCCCCCAGGGGATGATTTCTCACTTTCTGTCTCTGTTCTTCTCTGTCTTACTGGTGAGTGCAAGCACCTTTTAGCAAAAACCTCTCAAAAAAAAAAAAAAAAAAAAAAAAAAATCCAGGACTGTTTTTAAAAATAACCTAGCAAAGAAGGGAGTTATAGATAAAGTGAAATTGACTTTATGCTGATAAATGGCAAAGCTGAGTGATGGTTACACAGGGTTCATTATAAATATATTCATGGTATTAAAATGCTCTGTTTCATGAAATAAAATTCATGTTACCATAGGTGGCATATTATCTGCATATTAATGATAACCAAATTTATATAAGTATATTACAGTTTACAGAGCACTTTTTATATGTAATTTAATATAATCCTAACCTCAGGCCTACGGGTAGATTTGATTATCTTCATTTCACAAGGAACAATTTCAGAGTGGTTAAGTCAATGGCTCAGAGACTTGGAGCCAGCGACTTTGATTTCGAAATCTCATCTCCACCTGGTGAGGTAGAAGAAAAGCTGGATGATAGTGATTAAGTCACTTAACTTCTGAGCCTTGGAAAAATGAGAATAATAATAATTAATCTGCCTTCTTCCTACTTGTTGGGAAACTCAGGTCCAATAATTTCCAGGAAAGGGCTTTGTAATTGCCAAATGCCTTACACCTTTAAATCAGCATATATAGACCAATTTTCTATTATAGCAAGGGACACTGAGAATGGAGAAAGGTGGAGGGTTCTGGGCACTGTTTTGGCCAGTGCAGGATTTGTTCTTGAGAACGTCTGTATCCTCTCTCTGGAGGCTTCACATTCCGAAATCCATCCCTTGCATCAATATTAACTGATAATGCATATGTTTTTCCTGGGGTGCATCTGAATGTTTGCCACTGTCCCTAGTGAGCTGCCTCGTTATGTAGCTTCTGAGAGGAGAAGGCTCCACAACAGCTGTTCAGAACAGAGAGTTTTATAGCTTGTTTTTAGGCTGGTAAAATGAGTATGAAACTGCACAGTATTTGCTGTTGTCCAGAATGCGCTATTAGATTATTTACACTAAGTCCTTGGTACCCATGAATTTTCATCAAGCAACCCTGGAAAACAAATGAGACACTTTTGATTCTCCAGGGCGGGTAATGGAGTGGCACAGTTAAAATGACAGACATTAAACAACAAGAACTACAAAAACAAAAACGAAAACCTCTTTGGGGACTGAGTACAGACATCTCAACAGCCGTGTCAGAATGGCAGCATCCCTAACAACCACTTCAAACCATCTTGCTCTGAAACACACATCCAGTGATGACAACGCAGTTCCGCCAGTGTATATTTAAAGACTAACAGGAGCACTGAAATAGAACTATATATTTTGTTCTAAAGATACAAGATGTCTCATTTGTAATTATTTCTTTTATAGTAATAGTTTTAGCCAGGAATAACTTTGGAAGTCTCTATCTTGCTGCGTCTCAATTTTCTTAGCCATAAGTTAGGAATAATAATGTCTATCTCGTAGGTTAAAAATTAAGTCTTAAGTAAAAACGTATGCGGGGGGCTGGCAGATGGTGTGATGGCTGAGGTGCTGGACTTTCACATGGTTGACTGCAGTTTGAATCCCAGACCTGATGGCTTGCTTTCTCACTTTCCCTCTCTCTCTCTGTCTCTCTAGCCAAATTTTTTAAACGGAAATAGTAATAATAAAATTAAATTTTAAAATTCTAAAAAAGAATACTGTGACTTGTTCAGAGCCTGGCGCAAAGCAAGTA
Organism: Tupaia tana; assembly: GCA_026018925.1. NCBI lineage: Eukaryota > Metazoa > Chordata > Mammalia > Scandentia > Tupaiidae > Tupaia > Tupaia tana. Next base: position 84,932,641 of record JAKSZU010000004.1, read on the forward strand.
CTAAATGTTAGTGTCTCTGTGAGTGTAAGCGTTTATTAATTGTTCATTTAAGTCTACAACTGACATAAGTGTCAGAGACCCACAAGATCAGTGTGGGCTAAGGAAGAAGGGTTGTGTTTTGTTTATTTTTGCCAGAGGGTGCTTGTGCTTGAGAGAGAGAGAAAGCACCCTTCAATGGGGTATGGTCATGCTGCAATCTCTTCTCCATTTTTCTATCCTGCCAGGACTTTGAGCATACATCGTATGTACCCAGCATGTTTTTCAAGCTGCCGAAGCTGAGATTCAAACCACACAGTCAACCATGTGGGATCTGGCTCCCTTAACCACTACGCCAAGGGGCCAATACAGGAGAGTTTTGTAAACACCCCAGGACCAGGTGTGGCTGCTGAGCACCAATTGTTACAAGAAAATGTTGCAAAGTAAAGTTAAAAATGAAATCTGGGGCCAGCAGATGGCATAGTGGTTAAGGTGCTAGATCCCATATGGCTGATTATGGTTTGAGTCCTAAACCCTGTGGCTTGAAAACATGCCAGGTACGCATGCCCAAAATCCCAAGAGAAGAACAGAAGAGAAGGAATTTCAGCTTGGCCATCCTTCCTGGGGGTGATTTCTCACTTTTCCTGTCTCTCTGTCTCTCTCAGATGAGCTCACATGCCATTATAACAACAATCTAAAAAAAAAAAAAAAAAAAAAAAAAAAAAAAAAAAAAAAAAAAAAAAAAAAACACGTAAAAATAAGAAATAAAAATAAAGGGACCAGCAGTTAGTATAAAGGCTATGTTGCTGGGCTCCCACGTAGTCGACTGCGGTTCGAGTCTCGGAACCCGGTGGCTTAAACTCACGCCGGGCGCGTGTGCGTGCGTGCCCAAGATCCCGAGAGGAGAATGGAGGAGAAGGGATTGCGGCGTGGCCATCCCCTCTGGTGGGTAATTTCTCACTTTCTGTCTCTCTGTCTCTGTCTATCTGTGTGGCGAGCGCATGCGCACTATAGCAAAAACCTCTCAAAAAAATATAAAAGAAATAAAAATAAAATCTGGTGATCCCGTTGAACTGCCTTGGCCATGGTTAGCCCTGGCAGAGAAATCAACTGCCCAGATCTCTAAACCATTAAATGGGCACCAAGGAGCCAGGACTGAAGGTGGGGATGCGCCAGGGAGGCGGAGGAAGCAGCTCTGTGCTGACGTGGGGGACCAGCACTGCAACTCCCACTCACAGAGAGACTCGCTCGCGCAGCCAGGAAAGTTTGCCTCACTTGGAACACGGGTGCAGGACTTCACTCGCCAGACAAGCTGTGATCATTTCCAGTCCTGCTTCCAGCCTGCCTGGGGGAGCAGTGTTACAAACAATTATTCTCCTCTCAAAATGGAAAATCTCAGTTCCAGAATTTCAACAGGAACTTCTGGAGCTTGGGGAAAAAAAGGCATATCACTCTTTGAGAGTGGAATTAAACAGTAACATTTCAGAATCCCTGTAAACGGGATTCTCAAATGTCCTGAGAATAGGCTGTGTGTGATTACAAGGGGTTATGTGGGTGAGTCATTGGAACTCCATTTTTCTTTTAAGTTTATTTATTTGTTTATTTCATAGGACAGAGACAGGGCCCCTTGGCAGGGTCTTTGTGACACAGATCCTCCAGCCAGTCATGATAACCGGTGCACCCTTAGGGATACCAGTGTGTTCCGGTCTACCTAGGATCCGAACTCTGAGCCTTCCCACATGGCTCCAGGACTGTACAGAGCTGTGCTACAGCCTGCACCCCTGCAGCAGGGTTTGAACTTGAATTTTTTGTTTTGGTTTAGTGGATGGTAAAGGCATAGATTAGGAGAATAGGCTGCAGTACTTAGGTTAAATGCAAAGTAGGGGTTCCTATCACAGTAGCAGTTCATAACCAACTGAGTACAGGTCGTTTAAAACTTAGTTAGATGGGGGCCAGCAGGTGGCATGGTGGTTAAGGTGCTGGACTCCCACACGAATTGACCATGGTTTGAGTTCCGACCTGGCAGGCAGCTTTCTCCTTTCTCTCTCTCTCTCTCTCTCTCTCTCTCTCTCTCTCTCTCTCTGGTGAGTGCGCATGTCCTATAGCATAATAATAATAATAATTTAAAAAATTAAATAATTTTTAAAAACTTAGATGAGCGTGTGAATGTATCTCTAAACTCTGGGCGAAAACTTAAACCTTCTGGATATTATTGAAGTCAATGAACATCTGTCGAGCACCGACTGTCTACAACATAAATACATACCAAGTACAGTAAATAGAACTTTTTCTGAAATGTGTGAATTATGTAATTCCAGAAAGGAGTCAGAGCCAAACATTTTGCAAAAACAACCTCTTCACCCTCAAGAATCATTGTAGTCTTCATGGTCAGGCAAGTATCAATTCTGGAGCAAAGTTAGGACACTTACTAGTGAGAAGTCATTGCTGCTCTCCAACTGTATTGTCTGACTGATAAAGTTCTTTTTTTTTTTCTTAAATCGTTTTTAAAATAAAAATGTCAATGGTTTGGAAGGGGATAAACTACCGTAGACGTGCACCTCCACACAATACCAGTCTTGCTCCCCAGAGGTAACCCTGGTCCCACATTTTCTTATACATTTCAAGGAGACTTATGTACTCACAAGCAGATGTGGCCCAGATGTTGGCTGTCCATCTCAGCTGCTTGGCTGACTCTCTCCTGGCCCCATGCCATGTCTGACACAAATGCAGCCCTTGACCAGCATTTACAAGAAATCCAATCACACTAAACATATCCTGATTCTTACAGTAGTATTAAAGGTTGGTGGGGTTACAGAGAAAGATCCCATTGTAACACGTCAGCATCTCTCTTAAACATGCCTCTCCACAGTCCCGCCAGCCCCCTCCACACACCAGACATGCTCCTCTCTGGCCTCTATTCACTCGATCCGGACACATGCAGCCTCAGTCATGTCTGTCGTCCCATCCTCTAGTCTCTGCCAGCCACCCAGCTGCAAGGATGCACTACACTGTATTCGATCAGTCCCTTTTTGGTGGGCATTTAGGTTGCTTCTAGTGTCTGTTTGCTTTTGCTGTGCTACACAATGCCATAATTAATATCATATACACCTTTGCACACTTGTGAGTTTGTTATTGGGTTAATTCTTAGAAATGCTGTGTCCATATTAGGGTCATATGCATCCACACTTTGGCTATATTTTTGACAACTTGCTCTATAAGAAATGGTATGGGAACCAACAGATGCCTTAATGGCTACGTTGCTGAACTCCCAAGTAGTCAACCATGTTCCAGTCTCTGACCTAGTGGTTTAAAACTCACACAGGGCACATGTGTATGTGTGCCTAAACTCCTGAGAGAAGAATGGAGGAGAGAGAAGGGGTTGTGGCATGGAAATTGCCTCCAGGGGTGATTTCTCACTTTCTGTCTCTCTGTTTCTCTCTGTCTCTCCAGAGAGCACATGTGCCCTCTAGTAAAAAAATCTCTCTTAAAGAAAAAGAAGAAAGGAAAGAAGATCCATCAGATGGCATAATGGTTATGTTGCTGAATTCCCATGTAGTCAACCGTGGTTCAAGTCCCAAACCTGGTGCCTTAAAACTCATGCCAGGCGCAAGTGCATATGTGCCCAAAATCCCAAGAAGAGAAGGGATTATGGCGTGGCCATTACTCCTGGAGGATGATTTCTTAATTCTTTCACTCCCTCTCTCCAATGAGCTCATGTGCTCTATAGCAAAACAATCTCTCTTAAGAAAAAGAAAAAGAAATTATATGAATGGACATTTTCATACAGCATGGGAGCATCCACAGAGTTTTTTTTGACACTTTGACCAATATCAGATATTACTATTATGTTGGTCTTTTTTGTTTGTTTTAGTACAGGTCTCGCTATGTCACGATACTCCTGCCTCAGCCTTCTGAGCATCTGGGACCACAGGCACGTGCCACCACATCCAGTTTGTAGGATGCTGGGAATTGACTCTGCATTACCCAGGTGGTCCCAGCCTGCCCAGTAGCAGCACCTACGGGTGTGCCACCCCAGCTTGGCCCATCATGGTCATCTTCACAAACTTACTGGTGAAAAGTAGGGCCTTTTATTTTAATCTGCAGTTCTTTAATGATGAGTGAGATTAAAACATCTTTTCATCTATTTGCCTTTTTCTTTGTCATTCACTTATTTTTCGCATAAGAGAGAGCGAGAAGGATGGGCACCCCAACTGGCCTTCCTACCACATTCCACCCCCCAGCCTCAGCCGACCAGTCATGTGCTTATGCTCGGTGTGTACAGGGAGGTTCGGGAAACGAAGGTGGGAATGCATGTGGCTTCAACATCACAGTGTGGTTACTGCTGCACCACGGTGACTGGCCTTTTCCTTTTCTATGAACCACTGATTCTGCATGTAGGTGGGATACCAGAAAAAACTCTCTCCTTCAAAGAACCGTTTCCCTTTTCTTCAAGGACATGTTCATCTTCTGATTCCCTGGTTCCTCGTTCTCATCCTCTGCTGGTTCACTTACCAACGTCTAAACCGCAGCTGTTCTCCAGGTCCAGCCTCACCTGCTTCTGTCCTCCTGTGCCAGCACTTCACCCTGTGGTGGCCTGTACCAGCCCACAACAGCTACCTATCACTGACCACTCCCTGTGTTCCAGACATCCTGCTAGCATTCTGGATGCTCGCTGTAAGTCCATGAGGTCAGCGTTATCTTCACCAGTTTTACCAACGAGGAAACTTAGGTCACAGAGTCGCTTGCCCAAGGTTGTTCCACCAGTGAGTAGAGCAGGGAGTCGATGCCAGGGTTGTTTCTCTCCAATGTGCCAGCCGTGTCTGTTATACACATCTCCATGTCCTCATTTCCATCTCCAGGGACCGTCCCAAATCTACATTGCCACGTCTACCCAAGTCTCTCCCAGAAATCTCCTTGGACATCTGCAAGAACTACAACATAACCCTGCCCCTGCCCTTCCATCGATCCCCCTCCTTCATGGTTAAATGAGACCCCCGGCCTCAGCCCTCAGTCACCAAGTCCCAAAGAAACAGCTCAGGCATCGTGGCATGGAGGTTGAGGATGCTGGACTCCCACATGGCTAACCAAGGTTCAAGTCCCGGATCTGGCAACTTGCTTTCTCGTTTTCCTTCTCTCTCTCTCTCTCTTTCTCTCTCTCATTCTTTTTTTTTTTTTTTTTCTTTTTTTTCGGAGAGGTTTTTGCTATAGGGCGCGTGCGCTCGCCAGACAGACAGAGAGAGACAGAGAGATAGAAAGCAGGAAATCACCCCCCAGGGGGGATGGCCACGCCGCAATCCCTTCTCCTCCATTCTCCTCTCGGGATCTTGGGCACACACGCACACGCGCCCGGCGTGAGTTTAAGCCGCCGGGTCCGGGACTCGAACCGCGGTCGACTACGTGGGAGTCCAACGACATAGCCATTACGCTAACTGCTGGTCCCTCTCTCTCTCACTCTTGCTCTCTCTCACTCTTGCTCTCGCTCTTGCTCTGTCCCTCTCTGGTCAGATTAAAAATAAATAAATAAATGTAAATAAAATAGTTCTTTAGAAAAAAAAAAAGAGAAAGAAACAGCCCGGGCATCTCTGCCCTCCCTCCTTCCTCTGCTACCTCTCAGCTTAGAGCCCACGGTTTCTTGCCCAGAGTGTCACACACTTCCTAAACTCCTCCCTGCATCAGGCTCGCTCTGCACATGCTAGTTCATCCCTACTCTGCTGCCAGAGGTAGCTTCTCTAATAAGCACAATAATCTGTAAATGAAAAGAATGCTCTTTATCTTATAAGGCTCTTATAAGGAATAAGTGAAATAATCTATGTAAAATACATCACTCATGCTAATTCCTCTATAAAGGATCTTCCTCTGAGAAAGTCAATCCGGTCTCACAACAAAGCCTCAAGTCCCAATATCTCCCCTCACCTACCTGCCTGATTCTTGCCTCACTCTCAGCTCTAATCAGCTTCCTCCCTTTTTGGGTCTCTGAGCCTTCATTCTCTCAGCTTGGAGTTTCTTCCCCCCACTTAGTCTATTAGTGAGTACCAGGGATTCATTTTTTTTAATAAGTATTTATTTTATTTTATTATTTTCATTGTTTAATTAGACCAGAGAGAGAGAGAGAGAGAGACAGAGATAAAGGGACAATGAGAAAGCAAGCCACCAGGTCTAGGACTCTAACCATGGTTGGTCATGTGGGAGTCCTCAGCACCTCAAACACCATATCACCTGCTGGCCCCAAGCTGGAATTCATTTTTTTGTTTGTTTGTTTTTAAAGAATTATTTAATTTTACTTATTATCACTACTTTAATTTGACCAGAGAGAGACAGAGAAAGAGAGAGAGAAAAAATGAAAAAGCAAGCCACCAGGTCTGGGATTCAAACCATGGTTGGCTATGTAGGAGTCCAGCAACCTAACCACCATACCACCAACTGACCCCAAACACCTGGAATTCTTTAAGGTCTAGTTCAAACCATACTTTCTCATGATTCCAGCCCTGAATTCCTCCCATCAGCTTCCTGGGCCCATTCCCCGAAACTTTTATTTAGTCTCATGACATTGCATTGCAATTACTTATTTACCCACTTTTCTGTTCAATAAGGCTGAGAACAGGGGTTGTTTCTTAGCTATGTCATACCCTGAGTGTCTGGCACTCAGGGTATGTTTTAAAAATGTGTGTTGGGGATAGCAGGTGACATGATGTTCAAGGTGCTGGATTCCCAAATAGCCCACAGTGGTTCAAGTTCCAGACCTGGGAGTTTAATAATCACACTGGACACGTGTGTGTATGTGCCCAAAATCCTGAGAGGAGACTGGAGGAGAAAGGATTGAGGCATGGCCACCCTGCCCCCCCTAAGGGGATGATTTCTCACTTTCCCTCTCTCTGTGTCTCTCCAGTGACTGCACACACACTATGGCAAAAAACCTAAAAAAGAAAAAGAAAAAGGGTGTATGTGAGTGTGTGTATGTGTGTGCATGTGCACATGTGTATTCTTGTGTGCACGTGTGTGCGTGTGCACTGTGTATGTGTGTGCATGTGTGTGCATGTGTGTGTGTGTGCCTGGGTATGTGTGTGCATGTGTGTGCTTGTGCTGGTGGGGAGGGGAGAATGGCAGCATCCATAGGGTTCCCTGGCCATGCCAGGTGCCGTAATCCAGGTCAGCTAAGGTGGGAAGTGGTTCACAATGTGAGGACCCTGTTGGGGGATGCCTCCTCCTCCCTCTTTTCTTTCTCTCTCTTGGAAGAAAGAAAATAAACAGAAAATACAAACAAATAAAAATGTGTGCAGAACTAACATGTTCCATGCATCAATAGTGCTTGTCATGCCCTCCCTTCTTCCAGATCTACCGCTGTGGGGAAGGACACACAGACACACGGAGGCACAGCAGAAGTGCGCTGGGCCTGGGGCTGCTCCTCACTCCCGCCTCCTAGAGTCAAGCACGAAGTCAGCCCAGTCATTTAAACCACCTGAAGCCTCACTTTAAACCTACAAAGCTGACCTCAGTCATCTTCTGGACAAATAAGAAGGTCAAGGGACATCACATATGTGAGAACTCAAAATGCAGTCTACATGCAAGGAGAGGTTAAACTGCTAGCCAAAGCCAGGGGAAGACTGGTCACTTTTAGGAGATGGAGTGACACCTGGGCAGAATGCAGACTTCGGAGTCGGAAATTCCCACTCACTGTGTAACCGTGAGCCCTGAAAGACTATTGACCTGACACAACAGAGGGCTGGTGTTACTCCTGTGCGTGTCTACCATGTGCTGCAGGTCCTGCTCTGCTCGGTACTCAGGGGCCCGTACTGCCAGAGTGGGGCCCTGAAAAGCAGACTCTGACAGGAAATTAACACGCGGGATGTGTGTTAGGCCATACCCTGGGGATGCGCCTGAGATCAACACCAGGAAAAAGAGCAGAAGGAAGCAGGAGAAGCTGAGCCACAGCCTTGGCTTCCCCAAGGGGGTCCCTAGAGCCTGAACAGCCCTTAGATCTGTCCTGAGTTGGTTGGACCCTTACACCTCCAAGTCAGTCAGGTGAGGTGGCTCTCTGAAGATAAGGCAGTCCTCTAGAGACAGACAGCGGGAGTGACCAGCACTCCCATTCCTGGGGCCACATGCCTTTCATTGCAGGGGACATGAACCCACATGTGGAGGTTCCTCAGACTGCAGTAGCTGCACCCTGGGAACTCATGCCGAAGTATCTGAGCTTCACTTCTCCAGAGGCCAACCCCAGGTCTAGGATGTGAGTGTAATAGTTTATTTGGGAATACAGAACTGAGGCAGAAAAAGAAAGGAAATCAATATAGAGTGCTTTAATGAATAGGAAACTGCTGGGGATTCTTTGAGACAGACCAGAACCTGCCCTGCTAAAGGCTCAAGAAGGGGTGGTATTTTTTCCCCACATCCTGTGTGTCATTACTCATGGCCGCTCCTTTAGAGAGTCGTGCCCTGGCAGTTCTCACCCGCCTTGCCCACTTGAGCAGACTTGCAGGTGATTGGAGTGAGAAGCCAGTGCCAGGAAGGGGAATGGCAAGCACCAAAGGGGGTGTGAGCTGAGCACTGTGGCAAGGAGAGAGCCTGGGCAACCTCGCTGTCATCTCAGCCCAGAAGTGACGCATACACTGTTAAAGAAACATGTTCCAGGATATGTGTGGAAGCGTGGTCAGACACTGTCGTGATAGGTAGAGAGACCACTGCGGTGAGGTCTTGCAGTGTGGGAGAGAGACTGCGCTCAACCCTGAGTACAGCACGGCGAGGGGGAATTGAGAGCCAACAAGCAGTGTAGGGGTCAGTGGATGGGAAATTAAGAGAAAACATCTGAGACAAGAGGGATGCTGGCTAAACTGACCTAATAGGATTTTTGCTGAAGATAGGTGGCCAGGGTGATCAGACATTCCCTGAGGGCCATGGAGGCTGAGGAAGCTGATCCGCTATGGGGGATCAGGCTTCTTGCTAAACTGACCTAGCAGAACACTTTGAAAAACTGAATTCTACAAGAAATGACACAGGTGGGCCTAGGAAAAGTTTCAGAAGCCTGATTGAAGTTTGGCTAAGCAAAGAATCTTTGCTCTATCCATGGACAAAACTGGTCACACACCCCACCTCACTGAAATGGGGCCAAGTAAAGAGTCTGCCTTGTCCCCAGGGAGGAAAGGAGAAATGAAAATTGCTGAGTCTTCATAACATCTACCATATCAGTTCTCCTACTACTAACTGTGTGAGATCGAGGAGGTGTTTTATCTTTCAGAGCCTCAGTGAACTAGTCTATTAAGTCATGGGAATGTCATGACATATTTTTGCGTAGAAAAACAAAAAGTAGGGAAAATAGGGACCAGCAGATGGTGTAATGGTTACATTACTGGACTTCCACATGGCCAACCACAGTTTGAGTACTGGACCCTGTGGCTTAAAACTCATACTGGGTGTGTATGCATGCATGCCCAAAATCCTGAGAGGTGAATTGAGGAGAAGGGACTGTGGCATGGCTATCCGCCCAGGCAGTGATTTTTTTGCTTTCTGTCTCTGAGAGAGAGAGATATTCTTGCTATAGGGCATGTGGACTCACCAGAGAGACAGAAAGCAAGAAGTCACCCCTCCAGGGGGGATAGTCACACTGCAATCCCTTCTCCTCCATTCTCCTCTTGGTATTTTGGGCATACACACACACGTGCCCGGCATGAGTTTAAACCACCGGGTCCAGGACTCAAACCATGGTCAACTATGTGGAATTCCAGCGACATAACCATTATGCCATCTGCTGGTCCGAGATGTTGAAATTCTAAGACTCTAGGCCAGTTCTGTGGTCTAGAGGTTAAAAGAGCTCAATACCACATAACTGACGGTACAATTCAAATTCTGGCCCTGACATCTTGAAAAACAAACTGGGCATATGTGCATATGCTTGTCCTGAATCCTGAAAGGATGGAGAAAGGATTGAGTGTGACCACGCTCCATTGAAATGTGTTTTCTTTTTTTTTTTTTTTTGGAGAGGTTTTTGCTATAGTGCGCATGCGCTCACCAGACAGACAGAGAGAGATAGAGAGATAGAAAGCGAGAAATCACCCCCCAGGGGGGATGGCCATGCTGCAATCCCTTCTCCTCCATTCTCCTCTTGGGATCTTGGGCGCGCACGCACACGCGCCCGGCGTGAGTTTAAGCCACCGGGTCCAGGACTTGAACCGCAGTCGACTATGTGGGAGTCCAGCGACATAGCCATTACACTAACTGTTGGTCCCCTTGAAATGTGTTTTCACCCTCTCTCTGTCTCTCTGTCACTTTCTGGAGTGTGCACATGCCCTCTGGCAAACAAAAAGAAAAAATACATTTTTTTAAAAAAGAATTATTTTATTTAACTTTATTCATTATTATTATTTTCCAGTTTGGTCACAGAGAGAGAGAGAGAGCCAGAGAAAGTAAGCCACCAGGTCCAGGACTTGAACTGTGGTTGGCCATGTGGGAGTTCAGCGCCTTTAATCATCACACCACCTGCTGGCCCCCAAAAAAGGCATTCTAAGACTCATTTCAAATATATAAGTAAATCGATGCTATGAAATTCTTTAAATAATCTATCACAGTGTCTGGTCCCTAATGAGCTCTCCTACATGGTAACTATTACTATCACTCAGGAACTATTGAAAATCAATCTCAATGATCACACCCCAAAAAATAGATTTGGAATGTGATTCATCCAGATAAATGATCAGCTCAAGGGTCTGCTTGAAGGGACGGAGCACTGACCTATGCCCGTTGACTCACCATGTAAACACAAGTCACAGTAATGTACTAACAGCGAGACCTGTTTCCTGAGGAGCACTTCCAGTCCCAGCGCCAGAGCCAGACACAGACGACGAGGTCAAACATGTTCACATGAAACCTGTTTTCTTTTCCACCGTCTCTGAGCTATTAGAGGCGCTCTCATTGCAATGTCATCAAAACGAGCGTGGAAATTCCTCACCTGCCTTAAGCCAGACAAAGCTGTTGAGATGCAAACCATATTCACTCTCAGAGAAGAGGATTGCGACTGGAGAGAGAAGTCACTTTCAAAGAACCAATCCACCCCCTTCCCCTTTCTACACACATGCTAAGCACACAGAGCTTTTGCACTCTGCTACGAAAACAGAATGTCAAAATACACCCTTGTCTACTCTCTCTGATCAAAATGTGGGAAAAAATCTGTCAGGTGAATTTGTCCTTCCAAATTAGTTTTTTTTTTTTTGGAGAGGTTGTTTTTTTTTTTGCTATAGGGCGCGTGCGCTCGCCAGACAGACAGAGAGAGACATAGAGACAGAAAGCGAGAAATCACCCCCCAGGGGGGATGGTCACGCCGCAATCCCTTCTCCTCCATTCTCCTCTCGGGATCTTGGGCACGCACACACACGCACCCGGCGTGAGTTGTAAGCCACCGGGTCCGAGACGCGAACCGCGGTCGACTACGTGGGAGTCCAGCGACATAGCCATTACGCTAACTGCTGGTTCCCCTTCCAAATTAGTTTTATTCACACACACGATCACATACACACACCTCACACGCACTTTACATACCCACAAAACACAGCACTCGTGAATAGGGCCAAATATGGAGGCAAGTTCACCCTCAGCAAGGAGAGGCATCTGATAATTACGAGGACTGGCTTGAAGCTGCCTAGAAATAAAACTCACAGAAGCCAGCAGATGGCACTTAATCATAATTTTTCCTATGATTTCTATTAATTGCCAAATATTCTTCATACTGTCTTCCCGGTAAGACAAATGATACGCTGACATGGTATCGTAAGTAATGTTTTCCCTTTGAGATATTAAGGAGTCTTGTTACATAAAATTTCCCCACCTACACAACTAGCCCAAGACCCGTTCTTCTCGTGCATACATTTATCATATCACAGTATGCATACACACACCCATAGATCTGTGTGCTTCCAAGCGTGCAGCACATTTGATAAATGTATAAAGTAAACGCAGAAGCAAATCCAAATCAAGGAACTGTTGTTCCTGACAGTCACATAAAACCATTTAAACCACATTGTCTGCCAGAAATAGAAATGCAGAAATACCTGAGGGAGACCACTTTGGCAATTTCCTCCTAGGCTCCTGTTACAAGCATTAACAAGGCGAATGACCCCTTCCGGGCTGTTATACCTCACCTGCCAATTCCTTTACTTTCTCCCCCTCACATTCCTCCTTTCTCCCCACACTTCCACAATGCCTCACCCTTTTCTGCTTCCTAATTCTTTCTTTATTCTACTTCTCCTCTTTCCTTTCTTCTCGCCTCCTCCCTCTTACACGCTGGAGTTGGCTTCCCAAGTCTTACAGGGACAGATGCTATACTCATCAGGGTTCTTGTTTTCTGACACCAGAAAGTGACTCTGTTAAGCAGAAAAAAATGCATTGGAGAGTAATCAAATAGTTCACAGAATCGACAGGAAGCCTGGAAAATCTGGCTCAGAGAACGGGCAAGAACTAAAGGAGCTGGCACCAGAGAAGACAGCCAAGGTCACACCACTGAAAACCACTCGGCTGGATTAGCGCCACCAGACCAGGCCACCAGCCACTAACAGTCACCACGGCTGCCTGGCTCTACTGAATGATCGTGCACCACTCTCTGGGCTACTTCCTTTCCTCCAGATTCCCAGTCAGGCTGCAGAGCCTTGTGCCAAGGTGGCGAGACCAGCCTGGTGAGATGCTCCCCACAAGCAGAGCTGATGTTCTGGCTCAGAGCACAGCACAGTACGGCACAAGCTTTGGTGCAGAGGTGCCGAGACAGCCTTGTCAGGATGCAGGAGACAGCTGGCTCTGTGGCACAGCAGTAACACCCTGCTGTAGAAAAGCTAGGTCTCCCATGTGGACTACAGTTCAAATCCCTGCCCAGTCAGCTGAAACACACCAGACATGCCCAGAAGTGAGTGCCCAGGATCCGATGGGCTGGAGGACTGGAGGAAGAGGATCGTGGCATGACCAGACCCTGGAGAGAACGTTCAGCTCTCTCTCTCTCTCTCTCTCTCTCTCTCTTTTTTTTTTTTTTTTTTTGGAGAGGTTTTTGCTATAGGGCGTGTGCGTTCGCCAGACAGAGACAGAGAAACAGAAAGCGAGAAATCACCCCCCAGGGGGGATGGCCACGCCACAATCCCTTCTCCTCCATTCTTCTCTCGGGATCTTGGGCACGCACGCACATGCGCCCGGCGTGAGTTTAAGCCACCGGGTCCGAGACGCGAACCGTGGTCGACTACGTGGGAGTCCAGCGACATAGCCATTACGCTAACTGCTGGTCCCCATCTCTCTCTCTCTTAATCTCTTGCTCTCGCAGGTGGGTGCATGTGCTCTATCATGAATAAAGGAAAATAATTACTAAAGATAATAATAATAATAATAATAATGCAGGAAAAGGCTGACCTAAAGAAACAGTCAGTGAGGCCAGGCAGTGGTGCAATAGTAGTAGTAGTCTGCTAGTCTGCTCTGCATGGGGAGGTTCTGGGTTCTGAGCACACCACGCACGTGCACACCCAGGGGTGGCGGACTTGGGGAGAATTGTGGCATCATCTTGCTGAGAGTGCCCGTTTTTCTGTTTTTCCCTCTTTAGCTGTCTCGTTCATCGAATGTTCATCGAATAAAGAAAGGATGATACTTCGGGGGGCAGAAAGAAAGAAACTCTCAGGATTTGGAAGCATCAGCTGTCCCTAGCCTTTGCTGGTGTGCAGATGAGGTACTTCCAGGCTGAATGGTGGTAGCTTTGGGGAAAGGAAAGCTCTGGGCAGCACACACGTCGGTTACACCAGTGCTGGGAAGTGCTCCTCAGCCGATGCTGCAGCCCTGCACAGGCTCAGTTAGTTCATACATACTTTGCCTGAGACAAAGCAAGGCGCTACACTGCTGATGGGAACACTCTTTGCTTTCAGGTCCTATGTAGCCGATTTAAACTCCAGCTCCTAAGTACTATCCCTTTGACCCCACATTTTAACCCTTAATGGAAGGAGACTGGCCTCTTTCTAGGGATGAAATTTGTAACGTGATTCCTAGCTCAGGCCTGCTCACTCATCCTGCCAGCTGGTCTCAATTATGAGCTGGTTAGGGTAATTTGAGAGTGCGGAGGGTGTCTGTGTAGTAGGAGGAGTATTTTCTAAGCACTTAGCTTCCCTTAGGATCCCAAACCCAACTGGAACTAATGGATCCTTTAATATTCTGAATTATGAGGTGATTTTTGCTGGTTTCCTCAAAAAGGGAAATAAACTATATAAATAAAATCACTCAGCGGCGTACATGCTAACCACTACCAGTGCAGAGTAAGAAACGAAGATGGCTAGCTGTATCGTTTTGGCAAAGCCTCAATTTGTCCTAAATTACCTCAGTGCTCCTCCATTTTAATGGAGGGACCTGTATTGCTGCAAATTACTCTGTGATAGTAACACCAGGCAAGTTTCTCAGTAGCTCCATCCCGGATTTTCAGGCTTCGTACATGTATTTGAGTCCCTTGTATGCTTTTTTTATTTTTTTTAACTTAATACTTATTGAGTATATATTATATTGAAGGCACTGTATTTTCTGGGCATTTGAAATTGGATAAAGTTCACAGTAAGATGGATCCCTTCCAATCAGTGGCATTCCAAAGGGACAGAGAGTGGACGAGTTAGCCCTTGGCTAGGAAGAGCGTTTTGCCATTGATGTTGCTTAGAATTGCTACGGCACATGGTGATTATACAAACCAGATGGCTTTTAGTTGGTTTTATTATTATTTTTAAACTCTCCACAGACTACTCCACCCCTGTTGCCTGCACCTGGGCCGACTTCTCCCACCGGCCTCTTCCCTGTACCCCACTCCTTCCAGTTCATGCATCATAAGCACAACGAGCAAGTGCAGGAGAAAATAAAAATACAGTGGGAGGCCTAAATGTCTCCAGAAGGCAAGTGGGCATGCACTCCATAGGCTGGCTAATGCCAATCCTAGTTGCTTAAACTTGGTCTTCTTTTTTTTTTTTTTTTTTTTTTGAGAGGTTTTTTCACTATAGGGCTCGTGCGCTCACCAGGCAGACAGAGAGAGACAGAGAGATAGAAAGCGAGAAATCACCCCCCAGGGGGGATGGTCACGCCGCAATCCCCTCTCCTCCATTCTCCTCTCGGGATCTTGGGCACGCACGCACACGCGCCCGGCGTGAGTTTCAAGCCACCTGGTCCGGGACGCGAACCGCGGTCGACTACATGGGAGTCCAGCGACATAGCCATTACGCTAACTGCTGGTTCCCAAACTTGGTCTTTTGAGAGACTGTCTGAGGTACTCCCCTAACCACACAGGCTGCTCCTGGTTAAGAGTCGATTTATACTGTAGGGACAGTACAGGGTCCTGGTGACACTCAGGTCCTTGAGTCACATTATAGTCAGCCTCTTTTTCTCACTAATTATTTATTTTATTTTAATTTTATATATTATTATTATGATGATTTTTGGAGAGGTTTTTGCTATAGGGCGTGTGCACTCACCAGAAAGAGAGAAAGAGGGACAGATAGAGAGAAATCACCCCCAGGGGGATGGCCATGCTGCAATCCCTTCTCTTCCATTGTCCTCTCAGGATCTTGGGCTTGCACATACATGCTGCTGGCGTGAGTTTAAGCCACTGGGTCCAAGACTCGAACCACGGTCAACTACATGGGAGTCCAGCGACGTAGCCATTATACCATCTGCTGGTCCCTATCATTATTGTTATTAATTTGCTAGAGGGCATGAATACTCACTAGAGAGAGATAGAGAGAAGGAAAAGTGAAAAAGCAAGCTGCCAGGTCTGGGACTTGAACCATGGTCAGCCATTTGGGAGTCCAGTGCTTTAACCACCACACCACCTGCTAGCCCCTTACTGTAATGATTTAATTTATTTGTGCCTAAGTGTCCTCACTGGAAGAGTATGGGTAAGAATAGTCTTTTCTGGAAGGATTGTTGCAACAATTAAATGGAAGGATACTTGTAAAAGCACCTGGCCTGTGATAAGTACTCAATGAATGTTATCCAT
Source organism: Tupaia tana (assembly GCA_026018925.1). Classification (NCBI taxonomy): domain Eukaryota; kingdom Metazoa; phylum Chordata; class Mammalia; order Scandentia; family Tupaiidae; genus Tupaia; species Tupaia tana. Next base: position 84,948,590 of record JAKSZU010000004.1, read on the forward strand.
TATTATATCATTATTGTACTAGAAGATGTTATAATATAATACCATACTTAATTCCAAGGAACTATTTTAAAAACTGTTTCATTAAATTCTGTTGAAGCTCATGAATAAGATCACAAATGATAACAGAGAGAGCAGGGAGATAGTTTGCAGCCAGCGTAGCTGTTGGACACAGGTGCAATTCTGTCTGAGTGCCATCACCCACGTGGATCTGGAAATGCCTACAAGATGGGTGGGGTGGGTGTGCCCTGGGCTCTGTGGCCAGTCGTGTTTGCCCACATTCACCATCATTCATTGATGTTTTTTGCTCGAGTTCATTACTACTGAAGGATGCCAAATAGAGATTTTTCTTTTTTTTTTTTTTTTGTGGAGAGGTTTTTCGCTATAGGGCGCGTGCGCTTGCCAGACAGACAGAGAGAGACATAGAAACAGAAAGCGAGAAATCACCCCTCAGGGGGTATGGTCACACCGCAATCCCTTCTCCTCCATTCTCCTCTCGGGATCTTGGGCACACACGCACACGCGCCCGGCGTGAGTTGTAAGCCACCGGGTCCGGGACACGAACTGTGGTCGACTACGTGGGAGTCCAGCAACATAGCCATTACACTAACTGCTGGTTTCCTAGAGATTTTTCTTATACTATTATTTATTCTGCATATATTAGTTGACTCTCTACTGTAAGAAAAATTTTTCTTTACATTCATTTGTTCGTTTCTATAGCTATTTCTGTGTGAACACATGGGTTTCTATTTTATTTGATGGGTTATCATGATTTATTTTAATCCTTCAATTGTCCCAGATTTGGACAGTAGAAGCCCTTTTGAGCTGGTTATTTTTTTCTTTTGATATGTTTTCATCGTTCTTGAAAAAAATTCCTTACATTCTGGTAAGTAAGATGTTCCAGGCTCATGTTGTTCTTTCCCTGCCCCAGCCTTGGAATTAGTCGTTTGTCCAAGGAAAACATGGTTTTGTGTAGCAGAGGGTGGTTCTGGGAACCACAGTGTGAGCACTAAGTGTACTCAGTACTCAGTATACTTGCTACTGGGGTATCAGAGTAGAAAACAAATGTATGTGTGCATACATACTCACAGACATTTGCATCTCTTTCCATCTCTCTCTACTTAACTATCTCTTGTTTTCTAGCTATCTATCTCAACATAGTTCACACTATCAGCTTTAGATCTTTTTAAGAGAGATTTTTGCTATAGGGCACGTGCACTCACCAGAGAGACAGAGAGATAGAAAGCAAAAAATCACCCCCAAGGGGGGTTGACCAAACTGCAATCCCTTCTCCTCCATTCTCCTTTAGGAATCTTGGGCATGCAGGCACACGCACCTGGCATGAGTTCAAGTCACTGGGTCTGGGACTCGAACCATGGTCAACTACGTGGGCGTCCAGCAACGTAACCATGATGCCGTCTGCTGGTCCCCCAGCTTCAGTTCTGATCCAATACCATCAATACCATGAGTTTTATTTTGATTTTCTCCTTTCCGCAGCTGTGCCTCCCTTCTCCAACGTGGCAAACCCAGCCTGCATCATAATCCCACTCTGCTCTTGTGTAGCCAATGTCCCAACACCGCTGAGTCATGTTCCTGGCCACCCTTCCATGAGCCTGCATTCTCTGAACTGGCTACACACCTCTTTCAGGTTTTTTTAATAAAGAAAGCAAGGAAACAGGCATTTTTTTAAAAAATAAGAGTAAAGAAGAGAACAAAGAAAGGAATGGGAAGAGAAGGGAGAATCGGATTAGTACGTTCTGATTTGCATTTTTAAAAGAACATTCTGGCAGGTTTGTAGAAAGAATTACAGGGGAACAAGAGTGGATACTCCTCTTACTTCTCTTGGCATTCCTAGCACTTTGGTAGTATGTTTTAAGGAAGGCACTATATAAATGTTTAGGGAAAGAAGAAAGAGAGTGGCGGTGGTGGGGCAAGCGACATGAAGAGGGAGGGAGAAGGACCGGAGGCTCTCCCAGTGGGATGCATCATAGAATCAACTTGTGTTTTTCTTTTCTTTTCTGTAGTGAGAGTTGCTTCTCTATATAGTCAAGGACAAAAAAATCACTTTGAAGTGTGTCTTCCTTGTTCTGTGAAGAACCTCTTAAGTGGCTTCCTGTAGTTATTCACATAAATGTCGTCCTGTGGGACCCGTTGTCTTGTAGAAGGATAAGTCATCTCGAAGCAGATCTTCCTTGCTCAGTGACATCGCTCATAGTCTCCTTTAGATCTATAAGGTAGGACAAGGAGGTCCTTTGTCCTGGGAGAAGTTTGCAGTAGCATTTTTTCCCCTTCCCTCCCTCACTCCACACTTTCTTTCCCCATTCTTTTATGTGCTGATCTGGACACGACTGAGTAGAAGAACTATTTACCCGAGAACCCAGTGCCTTCAGGAGGGAAGGGATTAACGTTCAAGGTCTGGCTCCCTGAGGTTCACGGTTTGTTGTATATGCCATGGAGACATGACTTAGGCTAGGCAATAATTCCCACAGGGCTCTCGAGTGAACCAGAGGACTCAGTCCTCAGGATGTCTATGGGTCTACCAGCTGGCGAACACTGGCATCAGTCCTGATTAGGCCAGCCAGAGACCAGGGAAGTGGCTTTGTGTGGGCACATGAGTTGGCTTCTGAGAGCTATAACTGGGGCTGTTCTGGAGCTGGTTCCTCCTGGCTTGTAAGGACTGATAGTTAAATTTTCAGAAGTGTTGCAAGCCAGTTGCTATCTAGAGCCCCTGACAGACGCTAGATGATATAAACTTTCAATTGAATAATTATATGTCTTATTGTTTTTTTCATTGCCAGTGGGCATGAATACTCATCAAAGAGAGAGAGAGAAAGAACACCTCTTAACGGCGCATGGTCATGCCACAGTTCTCTTTCGTCCATTTTACCGTTGCACCAATATTTTGGGCACACGTGCACACCCTCTCAGCTTGTTTTTCAAGTTGCTGAGGCTGCAATTTGAACCGCAGTCAGCCATGTGGGCTACAACTTTCTGTACACAGCACTTAACCACTGCACTATGGGACCTGCCCAAATAATTACATTTAAAATAAAGAAAATAAGTACTCAAAACTCATCATTTACTGGCTAGCCATGGTGCAGGGGTAATGCAACCCTCAGCAATGCTGAGGCCATATAGGAAATCACTTGCTAATTATATTACCATGTTTTATTGTTACCTGTGCTCTTGAGGTTATTTACATCGATTATAGCTGTCTGGTGGAAATTTTCTATACAGTGGTGAGCTACTATGCATTCCTAATTCTATATGCAGTGATGTCACATTGGTAGTTTGAAATCAGTCACTGTAGGAGTATTTACACCAAAATATTGACAAACTATCAGTCAGAATTTCCTTCCTCCCCACCCCCACCATCCCTTCAGGTAAATCAGTTGTTAAACATTTAGCAGCACATTCTTGACTGCAACCCTTAGGAACTCTTCATTCATTCAGTATTTGCTGATAGACCAGCTAAGGTGTGAGCTCCTCAGGATTGAGCACAACATTGAAAGATCCCCTTTCCTCAAATATCTACCATGATTCAGCTGGAGTAGGAAATTTAGGTACTGCCTCTATTCTCCAGGCTCCAGTGATTCTGAAATTGTTTCAACTTTCCACAGTACTTCCCTTCTACCAGAAAGGCTCAACCACCATGAGATGCCTGGTTGACCATTTCTTCTGCCAAGTTTCCAGTGCATCTTGTGGTGATGTTGTGCCTCAGCCCAGATCTCCGCTGTGGTGTGTCTCTAAGATCCTAGCATCCCTTGGGGGAAGAGACAGAAGGAAGGAACCCAGATATCTTTCTCCTGAGCAGTCCTGGGAATTTGATGGAGAATATCAAACATTGTGCATAACTCTGGCAAGGCAAGTGGGCTGGCTGTCAGAAAGATGCTGCCACCAAGCCAAGGCACATCATTCTGGTACCTGTGGTTGTGACACGAAGAGACTTCGCCAAACTTCGATGTTTGGAACATGACCAATGCTGGCCAACTTCTATTCAGCAGCCAGAATTGCTCTGCCAGGGAGGATACTAAAATAGGACCGAACTGGCCTGGACACTTATGTGTACTCTGGGACCTCTGGACTTAAAGTGATGGCTGTAGATTTGGAGGAAGAAAGACTGGCTTCCCCCTTTGGACTTCCTGTTATTAGTAACATACGGGTCTTGAATGATTGCCCTGGGAACTGACCGGGCAAATTATTTGCATCTCGGACTAGGTAGACAAATATCTCACTTGAATAGGATAGAAGGAAAAAGGAAGGAAGGAATGACAGAAGGAAGGGAGGGAGGGAGGGAAGGATACAGATTAGGAAATTAGGAGGGAATGCCAGGTAGTCTCCCTCAAACTGTTTCTTTCATGGTATTTTTCATCCCAATTAATAGTATCTTCATCTTCTGGTGGCTCCGTTCTTGGGATTCTTTTCTCTTTCTCTCCCAGTCCAAATTCACTCCATCATCAACTACACTTTCAAAGTAAACCCAGAACATCACCTCTTCTTGCCACCACCTAGACCTCTCTCTTGCATTGTTACAATGCAAAGCTCTGAGCTGGCTCCCGTTTTTGCCTTCATCCCCTCTTGCTTCAACACAGCAGCCCATGTGAGCTTGTTGAATCACACACCAAATGACATTGGTAGTCTTCAGTGCCTCCCATCTTACTCAGAGTGAAACTCGAAGTCCTTCCTTACAGCTACGGAGCCCTACTGACCTGCATCCCAGCCTCTTTAACTTCAATGACCTCCTCTTTGTCCTCTCTAGCCATACGCTGGCCTTGCAGCTGCACCGGAACACGCCCACGTGAGGGTCTGTGCAGCGACTGTGTGCGCTCCATGGGACACTCTCCCCAGAGAGCTAACTCCCCACCTCTCTTAGTTCTTGAGTCAAAAATCATCTTCTCTGTGACCACTTTCCTTCTAAAACCTCCCCACGCTCATCGTACTTCATATTCTTTTTTTCTTTATTTTCTTTTCTTGACTCTATCACCATTTGCACATGCATCTTTTGTATAGACTCTCTCTCCCGCCGGCATGTGGCGTCGAGAGGGCGCCGGTTCCGACTTGTTCTGGTCACTCTCCAGATTCCAGACCAGTGCCTGGCTCATGGCAAGTGCTCATTTCAGTTCTCTTCCACCACATCGTAAACCATCCTAAAACAGAGACCCAAACGGCAGATTACCACATCCTTGCAATCCTACGGGCTGACTGGGATTGGCTGGGTGGTTTTTCCTGGGGAATCTCCATGTGGCTGGAGTTTAATGGCAGCTAGGGCTGGGGTCACCTGAAGGGACACTCCTGGCCCAAGATGCCAATCACTGGGGAATTCAACTGGGGCCCTTGTCTGGACTGCCCACGTGTGACCCCTCCAAGGTCAATGCCAGCACTTTCTTTAAAAATTAGCTACCAATGAGTACTTGTGGGAGGAAGGAAGGCAGGAAGGGAGGGGAGATGGCAGAGGGAACCTAACTGGAAAATTGAGAAAGAAGGCAGTGAGAAAGGGGGGGCTGTGGAGAAAGGAAGGAGAAAGAGAGACGGATTTCTGAGGAGGATGGTCATACAGCAGGCCTGGAATAAAACCCATCCTTTCCTGCCTGGCTCTCCTTTCTCCTCTCCTACAAGTTGCACAATGACCTGGCTCGGAAGCAGAAATTCATCTAATGCTGCATATCAGAGCTGGAGTACTCTTGGCAGAATCTCTTCCAATTTATACCCCAAGTTCGAATTGGAGCCAAGGCATATTTCCAAGGGAAGAACAACACAGCACTTTATCTTGATGTCTCTCCTTCCCCTTGATAATTTCAAAGCAGTTTTATAAACAAGCATTATTATTGTACAAGAGAGGAAACGGAAGGGCACTAGTAATATTTAGGTAACCAATAACAAAGTCTTTGAATCGATGTTTTACTGAAGTGATTGATTAATTGTGTGGGATCAGAGGCTGACTATGATGGCTTCAAATTAATGCAATATAATTTAGAAGAAATGAAATATAAAACTTTCCACATCAAAACTGAAGTCAGTGGGGGATTTAAGGAGCTAGAAAGTAAAAATAGATTCCAGAGTAGGTGGAACAAAATTTAAACAGTTGTTGGGATATGAAAAGTGGATTTACTTTTAAAACAGTGGAAGAGTTTAGTCATTTTCCAGAGCCACAGATAGTCAGTGCCAGGTGGACACTTTTTCCTAAACCAAGCTGGCAGACGGTTGTCTAATAACGGGACTCTGCAGGCAAATTCCTTGGCTAAAACCCAGAGAAGTAAATAAATCTGGGTTTCTGAATGGCAATGTTGCAATACCAAGAGGGACAAGTACTTATTTTTCTTAGAGATATTGATGATATAAGTTGCCTTTGCTTGGAATTCTTCTCTAACTGGTACATCGTAGGATAAAGTGGCATCATGTTTACTTCAATTCATGGCCTCTCTAAACTACTTTTGGCCTTTGGCCTCCCAAGTCTGCTTGTTTTAGGGAAATTGGAGTAACTCAAAACAGCAGCTTCTCAAGTATTGGTTAGGATTAGGTTTGGCAACAGGAGACTGAATTCTCCCTACTTCCCCTCCCCCCACTGCCTCTCACTTCACACTCCCCATACCCTCCTCCCTCCAAACATGGCTTAAATAGCAGAAATATTTATTTCTCTTTCATATAAGCCTGGGTAGATAGTTCATGGAATGGAAAATATTCCGTAGTGTCAGAGACTCAGGTTCCTTTTTCTTAATTTTCTGCCTTATCCACATAATTTCTCTTTCCTAAATTATTTCATGGTCCAAAATGGTTGCTTTAGTTCCAGCCATCATATCTCCCTTCCATTCATGAAAAAGAAGAAAATGGTAAAGAGAAAGGAACACTTCCTACCTTTAAGAATATTTGTGACAAGTTTCTCACATCGATTCTACTTGTACTCAACTCACTGAACCTTAATTACGTGACTTATGACGGAGAGGGAGTCAGGAAGACTGTGAAGTGGAATCTTTCCAGCAGGATGTGTCTGGTTAAACATTAAGGGTTCTCATGCAGTAGAATAGAGCAAAATGAATATTGTGGGGTAAACAATCCCTGTCATAATTTACCCTTTTAACCACCTCAAAATATATATGCACCCTTTTTTTTCCACATAGGTCATACTCTGTACCCAAGAGAAGAAACCCCAGTCTTATCAAGGGACTTTCTCTAGCTCAAAATCAAGACCTTTGACTGAAGTGTAGTCTCTCTGAGTCTGGCTGAAGTGTAGTCTCTCTGAGTCCAGATGTGATGTTACGTAATCTTATAAACTGCTTTCGTTTGTTCAGGTTGCTCTAACAAAATTCTTTAGACTAGGAAATTGATAAACAATAGAAATTTACTTTTCACAGTTCTGGAGTCTGGGAAGTCTAAGATCAAAATGCCAGCTGATGTGGTGTCTGGTGGGGACTCTGCTTCAAAGGTGGTGCCTCTTGCCTGTCTTCATATGGCAGAAGGGCCAAAAGGGGCCAAACACACTAACTTGAGCTCTTTAAGACAGCACTAATCCCATCCCTTCTGGAGCAGGAACCATCTGCTAAAGACCCCACTTTTAATACTATTACACTGGGGATTGACTTTCAACATGGATTTTAGAGAGAACATAAACATTTAAACTATAGCTTAAGCCATAAACTAAAAGGCTAGTTACCTGCTTCCCAACGCCCTACACATACAGTGATGGGGTACAAACATGAAAATAACAATTAAAGCCACCATTCAGAAAATATGAACCCCCCAGACATCACAGTCTATAGTAATTATCAAATTCTGCAGAGCAAGAATAGAGGAGAGGCTTTGATCAGAAGGGTCAGCTGACTGTCCTCTGGGAGAGGCTTCTGTGCCCTTCGTCCTCCATGGTCATGTCTGAGGCAGGGAGCAATGAGTACGCCCTTGGGGGCCTACGCAGCTTTCAGGCCTGTTTCCTGCTGATGCAGATTCGGAGACACAGGCTTGCTGTAGGCAATATAATCACTTACAGGCTTTGGTGAGATAGGCTTAGGGATCTGCCACAGTGTAATTCCCTCAAAGACTCGGTAGACAGCTCCATCCGTCCTTTATCCATTCCATACACAGGGAACAACAATCCAAGATCTTGTCCAAAAATAGTTCAACGGAAAGGCCCAGGTCTTTTACTTACACACCTCTGTCCCCTGCCTACTCCTTCCCCCAGTTTCACGGCAACTAGTTAAGGCTGAGACAATACATTCTGGAAAGAAGACACAGCTTTAATTGGATAGAACCAGCTAAGCTAAGCTGTCACCCGTCGTATAGTAGAGAGCTTTTAATGGCACCCGAATGGAACTTCCCGCAGGCTTGGAGCCACTGTCTATGAATGTATCTTTCGGGAATCGGAGCATCTATCTTTTTCACTTTCAAGTTCCCAAATCACTGGACTGCTAGTCGGGTTAGAAGGCAAGCTGGAGGCAGAGAGACTAGGCTGCACCACTTCTCTAATACCTTAAACATTGGGTAGATGTACCATTAGTTTCTAACTTTCCTGCTGATAATGGATTTTAGGATTTTGTCATGATAGCCCCACCCCCCCACCCCCCCCCACTCTTGGCACCAATTTATGTCTTAGGGTAGGTAGGCCAAAGTGCTAACAATTAATTGACCAAGGGTTTTTTTGGGGGGAGTTTTTTTGCTATAGGGCACGTGCACTTGCCAGAAAGACAGAGAGAGACAGAGAGATAGAAAGCAAGAAATCACCCCCTGGGTGGGATGGCCGCACTGCAATCCCTTCTCCTCCGTTCTCCTCTCGGGATGTTGGGCACGCACACACACGCGCCTGGTGTGAGTTTAAGCCACCAGGTCCGGGACTCAAACCATGGTCGACTACCTAGGAGTCCAGTGACACAGTCATTATACCAACTGCTGGTCCCTTGACCCAAGAATTTAATTACTCTACCACCAAAGAAATGTATTTCCGTTCTATGTAATTGTCCTGAGATGGTTCTCCCAAGATTCAGAGACCGAGACTACGTAAATCGATGTCTTCATAAGCAAAACACCCACTGCAAGGTCGGACTAAGACCTCCTGCCAGAGACCTTTGCCTAGAAAAAGGTATAGATCTGCAATCCACACAGCGGGGACATACATTCTGGCAGGTAGTCAAAACTTAGACTTTTCAAGTAGTTTAGTTTATGTGGCAATAGGGCAGCTGCACGAGATGTCCATTTAAGTCTTCTCTCAATCTCCCATTCTGAACCTACAGTCCTGTGGTGCCACGATTAGCTTTGCACAAACATTGACCCAAATACCCCACCCCCACCCCTTATTACCTGTGTGACTTTGGGCAAATTATTCAACCATTTTTAACTGTGAAATATATTGGGTTGTCAAGAAAGACCTGACACATTTTTGCATAGAAAAGAATATGTCATGACTTTCACAACGACCTGATAGATTCAAAAACAAACCTACCCATGTAGCAAATTTGATATAACATATGTCAAATGAATAGATTATGTTTAGCATTCAGTAAGTGTTTAATAACTGGTAGCTACACTTACCCGAGGAGCACATAGATAGGATGTTAGAACTTGGGTTTGAACCTGCAAAAATCTGTGTTTGTGTCCTCATTCTGCCCCGTTACTGTTTGTGTGAACATGGGAAAATGCTCTTTGTCAGTCCTCCTCTATTAAATAGGGCTTATAGTCTGTCTCAGAGTGTGGGCATGAAGATTACACACGAAAGACACCTTGCATGTAATAGTCACTTGGTATTAATGTTTCATTCTTGTTTGTATTTATTTACTTATTTATTTATTTATTTAGTTTAGTTTTTGCTACTGGGCATGTGTACTGGCCGGATACAGAGGGGGAGAGAGAGAGAGAGAGGGAAAGTGAGAAATCAGCCCCTAGGGGTGATGGTCATGCTGTAATCCATTCTCCTCTCAGGATTTTGGGTATGCACGCACATGTGCTCAGCGTGATTTTTAAGCTGTCATCTCTGGGACTGAAACCATGCAGTCTGCCATGTGGGATCCAGCCACCTTAACCTCCACACCACCTGCCGGCCTTCTTGTTTTTATTTTTACTTACTTTTTTTCTGATTAAGGAGGCAATGTTTGCTCAGCTAAGTTTGGAAAATATAAAAAGTTACAAAGAGAAAATAAACACCTACTGAACATCCATTACTCATATAACACCATCAGTATTATGTCTTTTTTTGGCTATAGGCTGTTTATGCTCGCCGGAGAGAGACAAGCGAGGGGGAAAAGTGAGAAATCACCCCTCACGGGAGATGGTCATGCTGCCATCCCTTCTTCCCCGTTTTCTTCTCTGGATTTTGGGCATGCACACACATGCCCAGCATGTTTTCAAGTCACTGAATCCAAGACTTGGACCACACCATCAACCACGTGGGATCCAGCTGCCTTAACCGCCACACTACCTGCTAGCCCTGTATCTTTTTTTTTTTTTTTTTTAATTGCCAATTAGTGTGTGTGCTTGCCAAAGAGAAAGAGAAATCACCGTCTCAGTGGGGTGTAGTCATGCCACAATCTCTATTCCTCTATATCGCCACCGTCAGGACTTTGAACATGCACATATACACCCAGCACGTTTCTTAAGCCACCAGGGCCGGGATTCAAATTGTTGTCAGCCATGCGGGATCTGGCTTTCTAAGTACAGCACTTAACCACTGTGTTATATTTTTAAGACTTCATTCCTGTCTTTCTTTTTCTATTATGCTATTATTATTATTATTATTTAGACAGGGTCTTGCAATGCTATGATCTACAAGAAGCTGGGATTACAAGTACATTCCACCACGCCTGGTCCTTTCAGATAGGGTCTTACCATGTTGCCCATGCTGGCTGCAAACTGGTAATCCTCCTGCCTCAGCCTCCTGGGTAGCTGGGACTACAGGCAGGTAACACCACACTCAGCTTTTTGGGTGGGCCAGAAATAGAACCTGGGCCTCCCACGTGGCTTCAGTCTACAGAGTAATAGCTTCTACCAGTGTGTACTCTACTGGCTGGGCCAATTAGGCTATTATTTTTAAAGCTGTGAACCACAGGGTACTCTGGTTCTACACACAGAGTTCCCCACTCTGTGTTATGAAAGGAAAGATAGAAGTCTCTGCCTTTGTGGAAATAGCTCTCCTATTAGAACCAAAAGGCTCCAGGTAATATTTACTGAGCTTTGCGTGAGGAAAGGAGAGCCCTTGTTCAGTGAGTCTAGATTTGCTGCCATCTTGGCAAAAGGAACCAGGCGCTGGGAGGACCCAGGGGGGGGTAAGTCTAAGGCTACTGAAGACGCATGGCCAATTTGCAGTCTCGCCTTGGGCTAGTTCCGCTAAGGGAACATCTAGGGCTTATTTCAGTCAATGGGGTGTTGTAGTCACACAGGGATTGTGAGGTTTGACATAGACCACAAAGCAAGAAGTGCAGACAGAAACTTTAAAAAATTGTAACTTGAGATGGGGCAGAAATAAAACCCCCAATTCTGGTCTCACATCTTCTGACATAACCAGTCAACTCAGAACAAAGCTCAAACATTTAAATTAGACTGCTACCAGACAAGACTTATATCTACCTCAATGGGCTGTGTAGTATCGGCACCAAGGAATATTTTTATAATAATCAGTGATAATCTGATAACAGAATAACAGATGAGTTTGTCATTTTTAATTTCTTTACCTTCCCTTACTGTTATCACTGCCTAGACATTTTGCATTAGTCTTTAAAATGTAAATTTACTTACAGCTATTCTTTCTGCCTATTCTAATGCCTGTCAAACCGAGATGAAAGAAAACTGTACCAAGGCAAGTCTGAGATCTTCATCTCAATCAGTAAAATCTTCCGTGGAATCTTGCACTACTCAAGCAAGACAGATCTGAGCTCTTGATATGGTTAGCGAATGTGACCTACTTTAAAACCCAGCAGTGTGTGTGTGATGAAATGAAAGTGAATTGTTTTGCTGAAATCTGACACTAAAAATAGGGCACCAGATCCTTCCCCTGCTTGGGAAAGAAAAAAAAAAAAAAAAAAAAGCATTAAAATGAGAGTGTGTCTGTATGTCTGGGAATATGTCTCCATAGCAACCATTGTCCCACCTCCCCTATCAGCAGCATTACCCCTCTCTGCGGAAAGAGGGCATATGAACGCCTTTGCCTACACCCCTTCCAATCCCGTACTCCATGAAATCTAATTAAAGAGTGAAATGAATTTTAGTGATGGTTCCAGAGGCTGGGAGAAGTCCAAGGTTGTGGGGTAGGGGTAAAGAGAAGAGCTCTGGGGGAGGGACAGGGAGACCTGCCCTTCCACACTGGAGCAGCAGTACGCAACTCTGCTCTCATTTTTAAAAGAAGCCACAGCTCCCACACTGCGGAGCTGCAAGGGAGTGATAAACCTGCCATGCAATGATGTTATTACTTTAATGGATACAGGACTGGTTGAGCACTTTATTTCCACCAGGGCTTTTTACTTTGCATCTTCTTCCCTTTACACAACATCCCGCTTTCCTCAGACATCGCCCCCTCCCCTTTTTATTAATGAGCGTTGTCCCCATTTCTAATCCCACTTGGGTGAGGGGGAGAGAAAGCGTCATTTGAGATAATAGGTCTGTCTTCAGGATGAGGTGCATGAGTCAATCACTCTTGTGAAAATCCCCCTCCTCCCCGGCCTAAACATCCTTTTTTGTATAGATTAGAAGCTGGGAAAGAATCGGGGGGCATGGGGTGGTAAGGAACATACTCTGGGGAGGGTAAAGCTGATTTGGGCAAACAAGCTTCAGGGTTTTTTTTAGCATCTGCTGGGGACCACCCTTCTTCCTCTATAGCAGCTGCCTCCCTCCTCCTGTCCCCTCCCTTTAGTGTCCAGCCAGCGGCAGACTCAGCACCTCCCTCTCCCTGCACTCTGGCCATCTCTGCCCTCGGCTGTCTAGGCATCCGCTCCTCATTTTTGTATCCAAACGCTTTCTCCAAGTTGGCGGTCAGTCTGGCTTTGTGCTGCACAGGTTCTCGGCTGGAACAGAACTGCCCTCGCATGAGCATTCGGTCAGGTCTGGGCTTGTCCCTCTGACGAGCAGGAGGCAGTGGCAGGAAGACTGTGGAGGCCTCCTGGGAGAGAGGAGAGTTGGTTAGACACAGTTTCCAAACCATCTCGGCAGCAGAGAGGAGGGACAGTGCGTGTCCCTCAGACGTGCATTCCTCCTGGTGGACTGTCTGTGAGGCTGCACACATGTGAATAGTCACAGATGTGCTCTCACCAGGACAAGGTGGCAGGGGCCACAGTAGTTTGGCACGGGGCAGCCGCATGTGACCCTGGGCCTCAGAGGATGCACCAGCTGTTGCATCTGCAGTAGCTACCACCTCGATGGCCGGCCCCGCAGCTCCAACAGCAGACACGTCCCTGTCCTAGAAGGGACAACTGGCTTCTCCACCATGGGCAGTGGGCCTCAAAATAGTCCACATGCCAGCTGGCCAAGGCAGCAAGGACCCCTTGCCTGCCAGCTACCCTTGAAACCTCCTGGAAAAAATCAGGGAGGAGCCACAAAAATGGGTCATTGTCAAGGCAGAGAAATTCCCAGGCCGAGGTGACATAGGGTACATGGCTTATCCACATATAATCATGAGAACTAATATTTACTGGGTGCTCACTTGAGCCAGGAATTTGTCTAAGCACTGTCCATATACTAACTCACTCACTCACTTAGACGTACAATGAAATACGTCTCTTTCCTATCTCTGTTGAACAGGTGAGGAGGAATCTTCTCAAGGGACATAGCTATGAAGTGACAACGCTGAGGTCTCAACCTAGACTGTCTGAACCCAGAGCCCACCTGCCAGCCTTTCAGAGGGGATCTGCCCATTCACCGGGCAACAAACTTCCAATCTGCTCAGATTATCTTCCTTTTTTTCAAAGTTCTTAGAAATGTTTTGAATATCAAAAGCATCTATATGTCACATATGTATGGATATATACATTACATCATTAAAAGCATGTTTAAATGAAAATTAGAAGTCACTGCTAAATTCATTACCCCAAAGCAAACAATTTTTATATGCATATTTATTGGTCCATGCACTCATATGTGTCACATAGTGAAATATAATTATGTATTCTGGGGTTTTTTTGGGGGGGTATTCTGGTTTTATAATATTGTATTAAAGCATATTTTCTTAAGATTACTTTTTTTTTGGAAAAGTTTTTGCTATAGGGTGCGTGCGCTCACCAGAAAGACAGAGAGAGACAGAAAGTGAGCAATCACCCCCCAGGGGGGATGGCCATGCCGCAATCCCTTCTCCTCCATTCTCCTCTCGGGATCTTGGGCACACACGCACACACACCTGGCGTGAGTTTAAGCCACCGGATCTGAGACTCGAACTGTGGTCGACTACATGGGAGTCCAACAACACAGTCAGTATGCCAACTGCTGGTCCCTGTGAAGTTACTTATTTTAATTGCTATATAGAATTCCTTCAAGGTGTTGTACTATAATTGACTTAGCTAGTCTCCTATTTTGGACATCTCAATTGTTTCCAGCTTGTCACCATTTTAAATGTAAAGAAACAAAAGAAAGCAAAATGAACACCTTTGCTCCCATTTTTCCTTTTGAGTGCCTCGACTGTCCAGACAGAGGAGAGCTATATAACCCGTGCAATTGGAGCTACTTTGATAACCTTTGGCCTATACTCAAGATTTATTCAAAGGTTAGAAGTATGTGAGCTGGAAAGATTTCATTAGGTGCTATTCATTGCTAAAGAACTGGAAAGAGTGAAAGGGTGAATGGAATTTCACTCAAGACATTGCCGCCAATGTGCTAGAAACAGTGCATGTCGCAGACTCTGGCCACAGAGGCCGAGCTGCGGATGTGCAGAGGCAACCTGTTTAACTTGGTAACAGATGGGCCACTGGTCAGAGCTCAAAAGGCCAGGGCTCCTTAAACCAACAGGACACCGGCATTGGATTCCAACACCCTCAATAACCAGAAGGACGGCTGCTGTCCACTTGCCAAGGGCTGTGCTGACACGTGTGAATATGCAAGAGACGTGAGTTACTTCTCCCATAACCTCTGCTATTTCATTTTCCTAGCCTCAGAGAGAAGCTCTTAAAACTCCGAATCACCACTGACTGCATTCCCAACTCCATCAGGGCTTAGCCCCTCGGGAGGAATGGGAAAACCTCAGAATTTGGTGTCTGCCTAGACCAGATGGAGTTTAGTTTAAACCCTGGTAAAAATGACCCATCTCCCCATATCCAGAAAGTCTAATCCCAGCGCTAAAGTAGTGTAAAGAGGTAAAGGAGTTCGAGCAAAGCCAGGGCCATAATGAGGCAAGCAAGGTGGGCAAAATACCAGGAGGCACCACTTGTGGATCCTGGGAGCTCCTTCACCTTGTATCCCGTGTACTTTGCTTGCCCTGGCCCTACCTGGAAGTTATAGCAAGGCTCTGGCTTGATCACCATCACTCTTAACAAACTCTCCTCCCTAGCAGACTCTAAGCAACTAGTTTAGCCTCGGTCCCTGACATTGGCAGGGATCAAATAAATAAATAAGTAAATACAAAGGCCACATCCCCTGAAAGCTAGCAGTAATGCAAAGGGATAGGCTGACATCCCTCCTGTGACCAGCCGGAAAGTGGAAGCCCATGTATGTCAACCTACTGCCCACCAGGGCTTATAGACAAACGAAAGGGCCGATCAACCCAAACCATGACTTCAGAACAGACTGGCACTTATGTTTTTAAGCCTGTCGAGAGAATTAACATTCACCAGCTGTGCATATTCACACTGCTGACTGCGTATTACACAATATTATCAGACATTCTCCTACGCAGAGCAGCAGTATTGGCCCATTGGTGATTCACGAAGTTCCAACACAAGCCGCCAGAGAAAGGGAGCTATCAACATTTTGGTGATGAGAGAAATTGTAGCACATGGTAACAGAGGAAGACAGACCGGATATCTTTTCAGGCTGGATCAAGAAAAAAGCTTTGACAGAATGAGACATGATTTTCCTTTATTTGAAGTGGTGCAGGTCTACAGATCTTAGTGCAATTTGTTCTGAGAATGGAACAATGTGAGGAGTATTCCAACCCTGAACAGCTGGGAAGGGAGAGAGATGTGAAAAATGAGGAGGGAGCCAGGTGAGTTCACGTTTGAATAATAGATTCTCTTGGTAACAAAACCACAGAGAGTGCTAGGGGCCTGCCCAGGTCTAGAAAGAGCAAGAGCCCTTCATGGAATCTCCACCAGCTTAGATTTCCGTCTATGCCACCTTGAGCATGCCTATTTGGAGAGCAAGACCCTTCAAAGTGTTCTCACTGTCTCTAATGCCTCCAAAGTGAGACGTGTGTGCTTGAATCTATTGGGGTAGAGGAAAATATCATTATCTTTAATGATCGTTTGGCCTCAACTGCCTCAATTTCTATTCTGGAATAGCTTTTATAACATACACCCTATATTTGTACAATAGTGATGAGTATTCATTTTGACAGGGAGTGCTCAAAAATGTTTGCACGAATGTGTCACATGATCGGACATCTTTGGAAGCCATTCGTCTAAGTAAGAAGATAAAATCCCTAAAGCTGATGGTCAAGGTCTTCTGCAATTTACCTATTCAACCTCCTGCCCCGGTATTTCACATTTTAGACCTTGCAGTGCAATAAACTGGATCTAGTCACCCAGCAATTCCTCTTACTTGAATGTTCTCTCTTCATGTCTTGGCTGGTGGAAACCCAGCCAGTGAGAAGAGCAAATGAGGTAGTATTTACCTAGATACGTTGAGCGTCAACCACTGATAAAAACCACAGTCTTGTCCAGGACCTGCCTTCCTAAATAAGCTCTCCAGGGCTAGCTACCATGTTCACAGTTCTTGCTGAAATACTGAGAAACTACTGCTTGCTGCTTGAGAAAGGCGGTGACTCCGATGTTACCAGCTCTCGAGGACAAACATTATAGCTACTGCCTCTCCCACTAGCAGCTGCCCTCTCTGCTTGATAGACTGGACACCACCAGCGTCATTGAAATCAATACTGACTATGCACCCTGCCACACCAGCCTTGGTGCTAAGACCTTGGCAACACAAGATAACAATAACTCCAGGAAGCATAGTATGGGGAGCCAGGAAGCTCTATGACTTTGTAATTTACTCAGGGATCTCCCAGGCTCACTTCTGGGGACAAGGGTGCTGCATGTTTCTGCACAGTGGTGACCAGGCAGGCGGTAGACCACCTCCTCAACTACTGACCTTTTCCCAAGGTACCCCGGGTCACATGCATTTTCCAAAGGTGGCAGCTACAATATCTGCCATCCCTCAAGCTTTTCTGACAGTATGACTTTGTTTTTGCCCTTTTCTTAGAGAGAGAGATTTTTGCAATAGGGCACATGTGTTCACTGGAGACACAGAGAGACAGAGAGAGAAAAAGTGAGAAATCACCCCTTGGTAGGAATGGCCATGCCTCAATCCCTTCTCCTCCATCTTCCTCTTGGGATTTTGGGCACACACACACACACACACACACACACACGCCCAGTGTGAGTTTCAAGCCACCAGGTCCAGGACTTGAACCATAGCCATGTGGGGGTTCAGCACCATAACCAACCACTACTCCACCTGCTGGTCCCACCAGCGTGACTTTGACAGTTCTACAGTGAAACAGTAAGGTCAAAAAATGTTCCCTCCCATTAAACTTGGATGGATCTTTTTTTTTTTTTTTTTTTTTTTTTTTTTTTTTTTTTTTGGAGGTTTTGCTATAGGGCATATGCACACTGGAGAGGCAGAGAAAGACAGAGACAGAAAGCAAGACATCAACCCCCAAGGGGATGGCCACACTGCAGTCCCTTCTCTTCCAGTCTCCTCTTGGGATTTTAGGCACACATGCACACGTACTCAGTGTGAGTTTTAAGCCACCAGGTCTGGGACTCAAACTGCGGTCGATTATGTAAGAGTCCAGCGACATAGCCATTACACCATCTGCTGGTCACTTAAACTTCGATGGGTCTTTATGACTTTGTCAATCAATAGAGTGTGGCAGAAATGACACTCTGAGGATAGGTTACGGGAATGACATGAACTATTTTTTTTTTTTGAGAGGTTTTTGCTATAAGGCGCGTGTACCTGCCAGACAGACAGAGAGAGACAAAGAGACAGAAAGTGAGAAATCACCCCCCAGGGGGGATGGCCACACCACAATCCCTTCTCCTCCAGTCTCCTCTAGGGATCTTGGGCATGCACACACACACGCCCGTGCCCGGCATGAATTTAAGCCACCGGGTCCAGGACTCAAACCACAGTTGACTACATGGGAGTTCAGCAACATAGCCATTATGCCAACTGCTGGTTCCAACATGAACTTCTATAAGGATCTCCCTCAGATATTCTGTCATCTGTAGCACTTAGCACAGTGTATATACCAGAAGGGCCATGACGATGGGCAAGCCACTGCAGTTCTTGGAACCTCGGTTTCCTCCTCCATAGAATGGGGATGATAATAGTCCCTACTGTATGAGGATTAAATAAAGTAATCCACGGAAGTGCATAGTATAGTCTTGACATATAGTAAGCCCTCAGTATTAGCAATGATTATCATCACCACTAGCATTTAGTAGATGACCAATTAATATTTGTTCATTGACTAATCAAATGGTGCTCTACATTCTACTTGGGAGACTGAGGCAGGAGGATCTCAACAGTGAGACCCTGTCTTAAGAAAAAAAACACAAGGATTAGCTGGCCTTGTAGCCTGGTGATTAAGGGAGCCAAATTCCACCTGACTGACTGCAGTTTGAGTCCTGGCCTCAGGAGCATGAAAAACATGCTGGGCACATGTGCGTGTGTGCTTAAAATCTAGAGAAGGTGGAGAAATGGAGACGGGATTAAGCATGACCATGCCCTACTGGGGGGGTGCTTTCTCTCTCCCCCTCGCTCTCTTTCTGTGACTCCCTGTGGTGAGCACAAGTACCCTGACAATTAGAACAAAAAAGGTAGTGGGGGAGGGAGAGACCGGCCTCCTGGCACAGCAGTAACGTGCTGCTCAAGAGAAGCCAGATCCCAAATGGTCACCACGGTTCAAATCTCTGGCCTGCTGAGTCCAAAACACTCTGGGCACATGTGCAAGTGCCTCAGAAATGACAGGCTGGACATTTCTTAGGAAGGGGAGGAAGGAAGATTGTGATAGGAACAGACCCTGGTGAGGTAGGGAACACTCTTATTTCTCTCTCTTGATCTCTTTCATGCACATAGATATATGCTCTAACACAATATAGACAAGAAGTGTGCTATGCAAGGCCGAAAAGAAGAGGAAACATGTCATCTGTGTTCAGTGGCACAGAAGGCTCTTCATGTCAGGCTCTGTTAATGTCTTCAGCCTCACGCGTTGCTTGTACCCGCTGCCCTGCACGAGCCACCACACCATGGCCTCCACTCTGCCCCCACGCCAGTCTTCTCTGCACTTTCCCTGGCTCCAGATTGCCTCTTGCCATGTGCTTTTGCCGTTCCCTCTTCCCAGAGGATTCCCTTTAACTTCTCCTTCCTCTTCCAACTACTCCTTACTGTTACGTCAGTCCTCAGCCTGCAGAGCACATTGGGAAGCCCCAGTGACCTGCAGATGAAATAAAACGTCTCTCTCTGTTTACCCTATCACGGCAGTGGCTCACCAGAGGGCAATGGCCTCTCACTTCCCTGTCTCTCCATCACCTGGAAGCTCCTGGAGGGAAGGATTTCTGTAATCCTCACTATGGTATTTCTAATGGTTAGGAGTGTCCAACCTGGAATAGTCCCTCAATAAACACTTGTCAAACAAATGAATAGTAAGCCTAAAACATTCAAGAAACGTAACGATGTTCAGTACCATCGCTTTAAGAAAACAGAAAGCTGTGTAATGCCTTTTAAAAAGATTTCCATCGAAACAGATTCCAGTAAAACCTTGGCACTTATGGGAGTAAGCTTCAGTTATCTGGAAAGAACATTTGCTTGCAATGCTTTAACAGAAGATGTTAAATAAATGAGAACGTGTTCTCCAGAGTTTTCACTGGCCCCTCAAATAGATAAGCTCTTGGGTGAATGGGGGTTGGGAAAACCATGTCACCTCCACTGTGCCAATCATTGTGCCTTGAACTGAATCCTTAGTCTCTCAATGAATTTTTGATGACAGACTCAGAAATGTAGAGCTGAAAGGAACGTCAATGACTGACTGAAGATTGTTTGATTGGAAACAACCATCAAGGACTCTGGGGGAATAAACCACAAACCATCTCTCCCTGGCCAGAAGAAGGGAATACCTCCCCGCTACTTCAGGGATCTGGCCCCAGGTGTCTGCACTGAATGGCTTTCCAGGAACCCCAGCAGTCCGTGCCAAGACCGCCTCTCCTGGTTTAACGGCTAGGGCTTTCTGTATGGAACAAGGAAATCTCTGCAGTGTTGTTTGTCCAAATGCAATTAGCCCAGCATTCTGGAGTATGTCTTTCCAAGGAAAGCTCGCCACACAGGCTGGAAAATACCCCAAATCTCCACGGAGATACGATCCATCGGGGTGAAGCGAATAGCAGTTTTCCACATAACCAAGACCACTTCAATTTCTCACAGAAGAGCTCCTGGCACCCAGGCTGCACCTTGGTCTGTGTGGCCAGAACCTGTTGGAGCACTGCTTGCCACAACCTGTGCTTCTTGACATGTTGCTTGTCTATTATCGAAAATCCCAGGACGATGACATAATGACAATAACCTTCAGAATGCTGAGTGGGCTTCCTCCCTGCCTGGGAAAGCCCTCTTCTAGACAGGATATGACATGCTGGGCTGACTGGTCTCAGGTTACATGTTTTTTTCTGCCACTACCCACAGTAATATGGAGGTGGGGATGTCCTCTCACTGACTACGCCCATCACTTCTAACCCTTCCTCAAGTTCGTCACAATAGATATTCCCACTGCAGTCCTGCCCAATGTGATCTCGCACAGCTAAGGGTCCAAATAACTCCTGCTGCTATATTTCACAGGTCCAGGGCCACCATTCACACATAACCGTTCTGCAAATAACCTGGAGTTGGCTCTCTTATCGTCTCTCGGCACAAATGTAAAATCATTTCTTTCTTTCTTTCTTTCTTTCTTTCTTTCTTTCTTTCTTTCTTTCTTTCTTTCTTTCTTTCTTCTTTCTTCCTTTCTTTATTTCTTTCTTTTATTTTTAAACTTTTTTGTTTTAGGGTGCATGTGCTCACCAGAGAGAGACAGAGACAGTGGAGAGGGAAACTGAGAAATCACCTTCCAGGAGGGATGGCCATGCAGCAGTCCTTTCTCCTCCATTCTCCTTCCAGGATCTTGGTCACGCACACACATCCAGCACGAGTTTCAGGCCATTGGGTCTGGGACTCGAACTATGGACAATTATGTGGGAGTCCAGCGACATAATCACTATACCATCTGCTAGGCCCCCTGTAAAATCATCTTAGTCTACAGTCCTTTCCCCTGGGCTCTGACCTTGGGGGTTTCCATCTCTTCTGGTTAAAATAATACCTTGCTTTCACTTATAGTTAAAAAAAACTCTGTCAAGTACTTTATGTCACATGAAACTCAGTACTGTTGGGGGGGGGGGGTTATGCCATTATTACTGCCCTATTTTATAGATGGGGAAACCAAGTCTCAGAGAGGTTACTGGTTTTCCAAAGGACCCCAATGAGGAGAGAACAGAGGTCCTGACTTCTAGTTTACTGTTTATCAGAACATATGAGCTTCGAGATAGAAACAGAATTACCTCGATCGTGCTGTCGCGGGCTCTCTTACCAGACTCAGTCTCTGCTATTTACTTTTTTTTTTTTTTTTTAAGAATTATTTACTTAATTTTACTTCTTCTTATTATTATTAATATTATTTTAATTCACCAGAGAGAGACAGAGAGGAAGAGAGAAAGAGAGAAAAAGAGAAAGTGAGAAAGTAAGCCACAGGCCCAGGACTCAAACTGCAGTTGGCCATATGGGAATCTGGCACCTTAACCACCATGCAGCCCGCTGGCCCCTCTCCTACTTACATTTTTTAAGAGATATTTTTGCTGTAGGGCGTGTGTGCCCACCAGAGAGACAGAGAAACAGAAAGTGAGAAATTACCCTCGTTGGGGGTGATGGCCACACCACAATCTCTTCTCTATTCACCTCTCAGGATTTTGGGCACGCATGCACATGCACCCAGACTGAGTTTTAAGTCAGTCCAGGACTCGAACCATGGTCAACTATGTGGGAGTCCAGCAACTAAACCATTACACTATCTGCTGGTTCCTCTCTTACTTACTTTAAAGACCCAGGAAGACTGTCACATTCACAAACAAGCCCTTTTGGCTGCCGTGTGACATTCTCCATTCTCCTCTCCATCTCTGGTCCTCATCTGCCTCCAATACCCAGCCACTGATGCCTATGGCCACAGAAATGGAGCCACATCTCAGAGCCAGAGCTACCAGTGTGAGTCAGGTCAACCATTCCTAGGGAGAAGGGGAAGGGAGGATGTCGGGAAGTGATCTAATAGGCCCTAGTCTTGTCTGAGGGCAGGTAGAGGTGTGGCACTAGATGACAGGGGGTGTTGAGACAAGTCCGTATGTCTGACCTTCTTCAGGACGACTCCTTTTTCCAGTAGTCTCTTCAACCATGCCACTCCTTGGCCATTTATGTGCTGCTTTCATCCTCCAGATATGCCTGGATACAAATGAATTTCAGTCAGAGCTAGATTAAAGAAATCCAGACAACTACCTATATACCAGAACATCACTGATGTAAATTGGAATTACTACCACTCAATCTACCAATCAAACAGGTCCCCCAAGTTTGGGGATATTGGTTTCTCTCCCAGAAGCATACAGCATCCTTGGGGTACATTTTTTTTAACTGCCAGAAGGAACATGCACTTTCCAGAAAGAGAAAAGGAAAGGGAGGGGAAAAAACCCTTAACAGGGTGTGGCCATGCTACGATTCCTTCTCCTCCAGTTCTCCATCCTGTCAGGATTTGGGGCCACAACACACAGGCACCAAACGTTTTTTCAAGCCTCTGGAACCAGGATTTGAACTGCAGTCTGCCATGTGGTATCCAGCTCCCTTAACCATGAGGCTACAGGGTTGGGCTTTGAGTGGCAAATTTGAAAACCCTATTGGCCAGAATTGATCTATCAATAGCTGTAGAGACTACACATCGATGCACCATGCACATGTGCAAGTGACTAGATCCAACCAGACTTAGAAACTGGAAATCACAATGACATAAATTTTGAATAGGGACAGGAGACCACTACTAGTGGAGATTAAGTCATCTAATTACATCTTAATCTAGTTACATGTTAAACCCTTTCTTATTCTTATCACAAGACCATCTTATTTAAAAAATTGTAAAAGAAAACTGAAGTGAGAACAAGAACATCAGAAAAGAGGAAAATATTTTGCCAACGTTCATCAGAACCCAGACTCTGTTTTGGCCAGTGGGAATAAATTAATAAGAGAATCTGTTTCTAAAAGAACTCTTATTAATAGAAGATCGGTTTATTCCTGGATTCATTAAATAAATGTTGACCAAATCTTTCAAAAATATCAGTTTGAAGGGGCACCAACTCATTAGTCTTCCAGGGAGCTCACACTTGTGGTCGGGCCCTGACCTTCAGGGGCAGATCAGAAAAGGCTTGTCCACCCTCACTTGGCCTTTGGTTTGCTCTTTTGTGAAATGAAGGAATTAAAGTATAAACTTAACAAATGTTTGTAACTGAGCACCTTTAAAACCATACATATCTTTGAAGTTCTTCCTTAAAAGTAGACAGTCAGGGGACCAGCAGTTAGTGTAATGGCTGTGTCGCTGGACTCCCACGTAGTCGACTGCGGTTCGAGTCCCAGACCCGGTGGCTTAAACTCACGCCGGGCGCGTGTGCGTGCGTGCCCAAGATCCCGAGAGGAGAATGGAGGAGAAGGGATTGCGGCGTGGCCATCCCCCCTGGGGGTTGATTTCCTGCTTTCTGTCTCTCTGTCTCTCTCTGTCTGTCTGGCGAGCGCACGCGCCCTATAGCAAAAACCTCTCCAAAAAAAAAAAAAAAAGTAGACAGTCAGCTGGAATTGGAAATCTACTCAGAGAGATTTTCCCCTGACAACGTTTTTGTGGTAATCAGAAGTGATCCAGGGAGGCAGTAACTATTCTGCTGCCCCACCCGGGCTGGCCGGGAGCCTCTCTCTATCACATTTCATTTCCCCCTGCTTCTTACATAAGCTTAGTTCAGCCACCGTTTTGGAGGAAAGCTGTGGACAAGACTAGCAGTTGAGTGAGTGACCACAGAGGATGGTTCCCTTTAGGACCAGAGGTTACCCTTCAGGGCCTCCTCTTGGAGGGTGGAGGGTGTCACTCCATAAAGCGTGTGTGAACACACACACCCAAAGGCACGTCATCATCCGCCAGCCCCTAATCCAGGGCTTTTCGAATTAGAGTGTGCATACACATCAGTTGTGGGTCCAGTTAAGATGCGGGTTCCAATTAAATAGATCTGGAGTTGGTCTGAGAATCTGCATTGCTAATCAGCTGCCAAGGGATGCCCAGGCTAGTGGTCTGCAGACACACTTCGGGTAGGGAGGCTCTATCCGTTTGAGTAGAGAGGTTCTCTGTCTGGCATGGGAACAAGGTGTCCTCGGTTTCAGGGACTCGGGATGGGGATGGATCAGGATCAGCCTCTAGGAGAGGAGAGAAACATACAGGTCAGTGATATTACATACACTGCTGTAAGTGTTCTCAAAGGTACATATAGATGTGTGTGAGCATGGGGGAAGGGGACTGTACAGGGGACCAAGGTGTAAGGAAAAACAAAAAAGGACCGGCAGAAATCAATGGACTTTTACGTATGGATTCTCTTGACCAGATCTAAGATGGACATGAGGCTAGTTTGGCAAGACTGTATTAAGCACTCTGTATGGGAGCCTCCCTGGGGACAGTGACAGTATTGACTACTTTTGTATTCTGTCTCATATAGCTCTGGCCTGTAAATTCTCTATAAACACTCTTCAACTGAGTGAATTAATCTATTACTTACTACATTTACCAGAGTGTGGTAAATATACATGACATGAATTTATCATTTTAACAATTTTTTTGAGAGGTTTTTGCTATAGGGCATGTGTGTGCACCAGAAAGACAGAGAGAGAGGATCATGGGACATACTCAGGGAGGTCTCTGGATGTGAAGCCTGAACCTTCCTATGTGTGACAGCTTGCAGAGGGTCCTGTTGTACCACTGTGCCACTGTCAGGCCCCTCCACTGCCAGAACTTTTTCATCATCCCAAATTCACACTCCGTTCCTATACTAATTCCCTATTTCCCAACGCCCCCCAGCCCCTGGTAATCACCATTCTACTTTTATCATCAACAGGTAATAAACCACTTGACTATGCTAGGTACCCCATATGTCAAATTATACAGGATTTGTCCTTTTCCATTTGGCTCATTTCACTTAGCGTGTCCTCAGGGTCCATCCATGTTGCAGCATGTATCAGCATTTCACTTAGCGTGTCCTCGGGGGTCCATCCAGGTTGCAGCATGTATCAGATTTCACTTCCTTTTCAGGCTGAACAGTCCATGGTATGAATACAACCCGTGTGGTTCACCCATTCATCCATCGATGGATACCTGAGTTGGCCATTATGAATACTGCTGCCGTAAACATGGTTGTACAAATGTCCCCACAAGTCCCTTGTTTCAAACTTTTGGATATAGATGTAGAAGAAGAGTTACTGGATCATTTTTTACTTTTATTTATTTATTTTTTTGGTAACTTTCATACCATTTCATTTTCATTTTTAAAAGTTTAATTATTTAGTAGTACAGAAATAAGAATTTAAGCATCTAAGTTCTTCTTGCTGGGAAAATGGGAGAATGACCTCCAAATCTGTGATTTCTAAAATGAGTTCTCCTTGCCATACCTTCCCTGTGAGATGTCCTGATGTACTGCTGGAGGGAGGCTATATGTCACATCATTTCACCCACGCTGGGTAGGTCATTGGATGGGACTGGCAGGCCTTCGAATTTCTGGACCAAGCAGCCTGGGACTCTCTCTGCTCATGCTGCAGCTGCAGAGAAGAGACGCGTGGGTCAATGCCGCATGGATTTCTCCCCATAGCAGAACCTGGATAGAGCGAAGTCAGCAAGGCCGCTCATGCCAAAGGGCACAGTTTCTGCAACTGGTGACATCGCCAGTAACATTTTCCAGGGGGCTGAGCTAACTCAGAGGCAGCCAAACCTTGGGGAGCACAGGCTGCCCCAAAGCAGAGCGATCTGAGGGTGTGGCTAAGGCGAAGGCAGGAAGGGCTGGTCCACAGCTGGAGGCCATTAAAATGTGGCAGAGGCTCCCCTCTTTGTTCTCAGGATCGGCTTAAAGTGCTACCAGCCCACAGGGCAGGGAGTGAAATTCCAGGAATAGGAGACTCGGGAATAACCAGACAGAATCCTGACTTTCAAACACAGGATGTCATTTTTAAAAGTTATTTATTGAAATAACAGAATTAAGAAAAAAATAATCCACAACCCAACCCCCCTAGCAAATGCAGTTTTCATGTTCTCCTCCATAGCTAATGCGATTTTTATTGCTCTTTTTATTTAATCAGTCATGCCTAGATTTCTCTTGTCTCCTCCTTACTTCTGAAGGCAGTTTTACCCAAATTATTGTCATTTTTAGGTTTCTGGGATTGGAGGGGAAAAGGGTGAGACTTCTTCCTTCTCTCTTTCTTTTGACCGGCTACCCACATCAGTGTGTGTGCATACACACACACACACACATACACACACACACACACACACACACACACACGGTCTCCTTCCGAGTTCTCTCCTCTTGGTTGGTAATACGTTTTCACTCGCTTGCTCACTCCAGTTTATTGCCCAAGTTCTATGGGGAAGATGCCACTTAGGAACAGCAATGTGTCATTTTAGCCTTCTGCTTGGGGTCCCCTTGAATCTCACTAGAGTTGATCATTGTCAAAGCATGCACAGTGACATTTACCTCAGGGAGCTCCAGCACGGGGCATTCGCCCTCCCTAGGTATTACCCCATTGCTTTTCCTTCCTCTCCATGGGTAACAGCTCTCAGAAACTGCACTTACACTAAGTGACTAAGAGTTTACTAGATTTATAGTGTTTATATACCATCATCGCACGTTCCATTTTTCACATCACTAGAAGTCTTTGATATTCCTTGCAGAGACAGGGTAAGATTTAGGGGCATGCACTCTTTCCAACACATTGAAACCTGGGAGCTTTTCCCCAGGAACTTTGGTTTCCTGTCACCTGTGTCACTGGCTCTGACTCGGACACTTCCTTCAGCCCAGATGGCCCCTATGCTTCTCAGGGCTGCTTGTTCCAACCTTGCTGCACATCTGAATCTCTTCTTTTTGTGAACGTAGCCCTCATTCCCCGTTGTTGGCTTGCTTGGATTTTCTGTTCAAGTATTCTTCATCATGGTTAGGCAAGCGGCTATGACACACAAGAAGTGCATGCACCTTTTCCCTTAGAAATAGGTAGGTGGAGGAAGCTGGGATGCAGGAGTTGGAGCAGAACTCTCCCTCCCCCACTAAGTAGAGGCTAACATTCCAGTGTCCTCCATCCCCATCTTGTAAGGTACTTTGTGCATTGATCAGTTTCTCTTTCTGAGTGAAAAGAACTATGCTCTAGATTAAATTCAAGGACTTGAAAGCCACTATTAGGAAGAGTAAATAACTCTGAAGTCAGAGAGGCCCGGGATTGGATCCTGGTTGTGCCACAGAGTAGACTTTGAAAGCTTGAAAAATGTACTGTTCTCTTAGACTCAAGTTCGACATTCGTAAAATGAGGTTAATACTACACCTACCGCCGAGATTTGCTGTAACATTGAGTGAGATAAACTCTTCCATGTTTCTGGTAGAAGTGCCAAATATATATTCCAAACTATTACTTTAGAAAATAGTTGGGTAAGACTGGCCTCGTAGTACAGTGGTTAAGTGCTACACGTTGGAAGTTGGATCCCACATCGCTGACCACAGTTCAAATCCCAGCCCCAGTGGCTTAGAAAAGCACACCAGGCACATATATGTGCCCAGAATCCTGATAGGATAGAACAATGGAGGAGAAAAGACTGCAATGTGACCATATCCCATGGAGGGGGTGCTTTCTCTCTGTCTCTGTCTCTTTTTCTAGTGAGTGCATAAGTTACTCCCCCCAGTAGTTGGGGGAGGTGCGATCACTAACTGTCGAGTGACAACCCAACAGCCTCTGTTACATAGAACTTTATTTATCCTTTCTCCATTATCCCTCAAACAATCCTTTGTCATATATACTATTGTCCCCATTTTATAGATGGTGGAAACTGAGACCCAGAAAGATGAAATAACTGGTCCAAGCTCTGATCTCTCTCTTTTAAAAATTATTTATTTAGTTAAAAAATTATTATTATTACTTTTTAGTTTGACCAGAGAGAGAGAGAGAGAGAGAGAGAGAGAGAGAGAGAGAGAAAGAAAGGGGAAAATGAGAAAGCAAACCACCGGGTCCAGGACTTGAATCAGGGTCGGCCACATGGGAGTTTAGCATCTTTACCACCATGCCACCTGCTGGTCCCACTGTGATCTCTTTTGTAACTGCCAGAGCTGATGTTCCCCCAGGCTGTGTGATTCCACATCTGATTCTTTTAACCTCTGTTCTGCATTGCTTGAAGAAAAATGCCACCACCTCTCTCTTTATCATTTGCTGTCATCATTGGCCCAGGTAAGTGTCAGAAGGAAAAATTTTAAGAGTGGGTCACACACAGGAAGAGCAGGTATCTGCCTCACATGCACCAAGTGCTTTTTCATCACAGGCTCCTGGATTGTGGAAACGCTTGACTCCCATCTCTCTTTTCTAGAGCAATGTTGACCCATGTCTGGGCAAATAAGACAAGTTTAGCAAGAGTATATCTGTTCAAATAAATCCTTCCTCCTTCATTTGGCAGGAACAACAAGTTCCCATGAGAGGCAAGACTCCCCCTCCCCACCAAATAGCAGCTATTTCCTATTTCCTAACACTAGCATTCAGTGAAAAGTGGTGGAACTTTGTTTTTCTCAGTTTTCATCACCATCTTCGACTGTCCATGGCAGTCTGTCTGTATGTCCCCTACGTGCCAAGGCTGCAGCAGAAGGGCCCTACGGAGGTAGGGAGGGAGCACAGGACAGGGCTGGCAGTGGGCTTCATGATTTATTGAGATAGTAGCACCACCCAGACCTCATTTTTATTAAAAACAAAAGCCCCATTCTTCCTGTGGTTGCCATGGTTAGATGAGCAGGTTGGAGGGAGAGAATGCTAAATGAGTTCATTCTGATTCCAAGTCCTTGGTATAGTACCTGAAAATGTGTTTACAGAGGGCGGACTTCTCCCCCTGGAAGAGAGAGTCTCCCTCAGACCATTTACCTCTTTAATCAGAGCTCAGGAACTTTCCAAGTTAATTTATTTTAAGCAATTTCCTGCTGGAAATCTAGCACAGAGGTGGTCATACCCTCCATTTGAAGTGCTAATAATTCACATCGTAACTCCAGTCAGCTCCCTTGTCTGCATTTGGCGTACTTTGTGGCCTCGTTTTAATATTCCATTATCACTTTAATATACTGTGTAATCTCAGACAAGTTACTTAGGTTCTCTGAGCCTCAGATGTCTTGCCTATAAAATGAGGGGGTTGAGCAAGACCAGTGGTTTTGAATTAGCTTTCCTCATTTTTTTTTTTTTTTAATTTGCTATAGGGCATTATGCTCACTGGAGACAGAGCAAGAGAGAGAGGAAGAGAGAGAGATGGAGAGGGAGAGAGGGAAAGTGAGAAAGCTTTCCTCAGGAGGGATGGCCACACCACAATCCCAACTCCTCCATTCTCTCTCGGGATCTTGGGCATGCATGCACATGCACCAGTGTATTTTTTTTTTAAGTCTCCTGGTTCGGGACTCAAACCATGCAGTTGGCCATGTGGGATCCAGCAGCCTTAAGCGTTATACCACCAGCCGCCTCCCACCCCCCAACTAAACTTTTACATGGCACTCCCATATATAACAGATGTCAAAGCAGAACCACTATTATTGAAGCTGAAGTATGTATTGAACAGATCTACTATGTGTCAGGCACCATGCTGGGTGTTTGGAGCTCAGCCTCCACTCTCATTCTAGTGGAGAAGATTAACACCATAGAGGACAGATACATAACCATGAGACATATGCATTAAATGCAGAGCTGGAGACATGCACAGCGGATGGAGGGACACCAGCCTGGAGAAACAGGCTGACAAGAAGCTGCAGCAGGTGCCTTGCACCGTATTCCCTGGCCATCCCAGGTCTCCACGCAGTCATGGCAAACAGTTCAGAGCCTGATGCAGCGGCCTCCTCTGATCACACCTGTGTCTCCTCTTGTCTGCTTCAAGGCGCTAGGCTCAGGCAGGTGCTGCCCAGATGCCCGGAGGAGTTAATACCCCTGGGGGACAATCACAGCCATCCTCAATAACACTCCTGATTGACTTGTCATTCCCTGACCGGCTCTCCCTGTTCCCTCATTGCTGCTTTCTGAGATCACTTCCCAAACCAAGGTCTCACAGCCAAATCAATGTCTGGATCTTTGCTTTCAAGGGAGCCTAACCTAAAAGAGTGGCCTGTGAAGAAGTGTGAAAGGCTTTTCCAAGGGAGGGGATATGGAGACAAAGAGAATATACAGGGAATACCTAGCACAGCTCCGCACTGGCTGGACCATGCCATCTGAGCTGTCGGCTGCATGGAGTCAGAATAAACTCCCATGCCTCTGCCCTGGACACTCAGACCTCTCCAACCCCTCAACCAGTGTGTGTTTAGAGAAAGCAAACAAATTCGAATATTTACTAACCCACTGCAGATGGATGAACTTTTCTAGGGTTAGGAGGGGACAGTCAACTGTCTGCTGCTCTGGGAAACGCCACCGTTTTTTCAGGAGCTCCTGTGACTGGCGGGTCACAGTGCTCTCTCTCATCATGCTGGGCAGGGAGTTCCAGGGCGGCTGACACAGCCTAATCACATTCCAGCCTTTCCCTGGAAGCACAGCTCATTGTGATTATGACCTCATTGTATTTAATCTGCAAATGAGGAGTTAGAATTTAAAATGTGTCTTGAAGGGCAGAAGGTGTGGACCAGAATTTTGCAGCAGGGAGCAGAGGAAAATGGTTTCTATACTGTGAAACCGCATGACCATAATAAAAGAAAGGAAAAGGAGGAAAAGGAGAAATAATGGTGGCAAGGTAAGGAGGATCTAGAAGAGAGGTTTTGCAAAATTCATGCTATTTATTTGCTAGAGGGAGGCCACAGATCTGGCCATATGCTTCCTAAAGACTACCATGAAAACGAAAACACTGCCAGTTACAATATTTACAGGGTCTGTAAGATGAAAAGAAACCAGTCACTATGGAAAAGTACAACTATTTATAATACTGAGACTGGAGTAAAATTTCTTTATGGGTCCTAAGAAGAGAGGCTGCTGGTGCCTGATGTCGTGAAGAACATCTAAACCTGTCCCGGAAAACCCAGTGACAAAGTACATGTGCTGTTTCTTAGGACATACCTCAATATAGGCTGATGGCAGCACGACGAAACGCAGTTGAGTCAAAGCAGCTTTAGGGGGATGCTGATGTGATATAGCCAGGTTTTCAGCTCACTGATGATCTACTTAATTCATAATTCAGGGGTAGATCGGAGGGTTTCTAGAAGAACATACAGACTGCATTTACTTTAGGTAATCTTCCATAAATATTGTTTTTCTCAGCTGAGCTTTTAAAAAATATTGAGAGATGATAAGTTGGAAGTCATCGTCTAGATGGTGGCTATCCAACACAAACCCACCTGCTCAAATAGTCAGGCCACTGGGGCAGATCTGGTACCTCTTGAGATGCTGGACTGCACCAGGGCAGCTGGCATGGCTCAGAAGTGGACCTTCAGGACTTCCATGGGCAGGGCATGCAAGAGTCTCCTTGGAAGATTACTTTGTACTCTAACTCGGAGGACAGTGGATGATGGAGTCTTCATAAGCTTTATGTTGCAAAGCATGGATACAATCATTTTAGCCTGGAAAAAAAATAATAAAGGAGGTACATCTGCTGTAGGAGATGAAAAAGAATTCAATAAAGCACCCATCGAGTGGCTGACTGTGCAAAATGCCACTCCTTGCACAATCTCAGTCTAAGCCAGACCAAGTTCAAGATGTTCCTTAGGGCTGAGTGACTTGCTGCAGGGGATTATGAGCTACAAAGTGGTTAAAAATGAGATGTCTACCAAAAACGATGGCTCGGCTTTAGGATAACTGATGTGTGAATCCTCTCTGGTAGTGTGTAGGGAGGTAACAGGGTAGCAATCCCAGTTTTTCATGATAAATCTCTGGCATCTACATAGGAGCTTCTCAGTTCTCTAACTCTGCAGAGCACAAGTTAGGGGAAAGGAAAGACCCACAGGACTAAGACTGAACTTTGGAAGTGGCACTAGCAAAAAGAGTTGAATGGATTTAGAGAAATAACACAATTTCTTTAAAATTATTTTTTTAAGATAGAGTATCACTGTATCACCATCCTCCTGCTTCGACCTTCCAAATCTGAGTACCTGGGATTACAGGTGCATGCTACTGTGTCCAGCCTTTAGTTCGGTCTGGGAATTGAACCTGGGGCTATCATATGGGCCCAGCCTGGGAAGCACAGTGTTTTAGCAGTGCATACCACCATGGCTGGAGCATAAATCCTACAATCTTGAGGTTGGAAAGGACCTCCTTCAAGGTCAGCTAGTCCATGGCCTCACCTAATAAATACAGTAACCCCTCAGGTACCACCATGTCGGCAGCCCTGGCCTTAGGCGTGAGAGAAGAGGAGAGACTATCACTGTATAATGTAGCTTCTGTCTGCTGAGCTCACTCTGGTTATTACAAACCAGGCCAGTTCTGTCTTTTGGCAATTTTTACACAATGACTCAACACCCTAAAGCAATTTCTAGTCCTCCTTTAAAATGCAAAATTTCCAAACAGTCCGAAGATAACTACTCAGAGTTCTGTGTTGTCTTCCCCAAGTCTTCCAGAAGACTCTACCTTATTTCCTTATAAGGCAATTCTTCTCTAGGTGAGGGTTGCTAGATTTAGCAAATAAAAATACAGGATGCTCAGTTGAATTTAAGTTTCACGTAAATAAGAAACACTTTTTTAGTATATGTATATCCCTAATATTACATAGAGTACTCTCACGCTGAAAAAGTATTTCTTGTTTATCTGGAGTGAAAATATTATTGGATCCTGTATGTTAGCTAACAAATCCACTCTGGAATCATTTTAGTTTGTAAATGCTCTTCAAATATAGTGCTAGGGCCAGCAGGTGGCATAGTGGTTATTGCGCTGGAATCCTATATGGTGGACTGCCGTTTGGGTCCCAGACCCAGCAGCTTGAAACTCATGCTGGGCGTGTGTGCATGTGTGCAAAATCCCAAGAGGAGAATGGAGGAGAAGGGATCGTGGAATGGCCATCCCTCCGGGGGTAATTTCTCACTTTCTCTGTCTCTCTGTGTATCTCCGGTGAGCTCATGTGCCTGATAGCAAAAATCTCTCTAAAAAAATTAAATAAATGTAGTGCCCAGGGCGCAGTGGTAACATACTGTGGGTTAGCTTCCTGGAATCTCCCTGAACACTCTGGGCATGCACATGTGTGCCTGTGATCCAGCTAGCTGAGGCCCGGCGTGGGCCTTGACATGAGGACCCTGTTGGGGGTGCCTGTCTTCTAGTCTCTCTGTCTCTGATTGAAGAAATAAATGTATAAATTTAAAAAATAAGTACATAAACTTAATACATAAAATTTAGTGTCTAGAACTTAAGATAATGCTTCAGTTGAATCCAGAAAGTATAGATCAAGGGAGGTGAGAAAGGCTGGTGGGGAAATGGTAAAGAGAAGAGGACACCCCCAACCCAGACTCCTCTCACTATCCCACCTCCAAGCTCCTGTGAAGATTAGGATAAAGGGCCTTCCTCTGAGGAGATAAAGCCTCCTCCCTGCATGGCAAGTGGGTGCCAGGGCTCGAGGTCAGCCAGACAGAGCCCCTTGGGTACCACGCCGGCAGCCCTGGCCTTAGCTAGAGCATCTCAAACGCCCTCAGCCCCTCCAGCTATCCCAGCCTCTGTGATGTGGCAGCACTGTTTTTGCACCATCGACTTGGCTGTCTCTACTCATTTTAGAAGGCGCTTTCAGCCCTGATGATCGCATTATTTGTAGAATACTCCACATAATGGCTTGTGCTTCTCTTATCGACTCACCTTCCTTTCCATTTCCTTTGCTCTTATGGTATCAGTCTTCTCTTTTTTTTTTTTTTGCACCATTCCAAGAGACTTCCAACACATTAAATTAGGAGATAAGTTCCCCCAAGCTAGGGGCCATGCACACCCTTGATACAATCATGCTGCTTCATTGTTGCAGAGGCTTTAGTGCAAAAGCCTCCTCTCCCATTTCCTCACTTCCTCCTCACCCTACCCCCACCCCCCACCCCCAATGTCCCTGCTAGAGTAAGGCTATCTGGGGCAGGTGCTCTGGAGATACTTTCGGCCTGGCAAGGTGGAATCAGGGGTCATTCTTAGTCATCTAAGAACACCTCCTCCACCCTCTCCCACTTCAGTAGCAAAAAAGGATGGAAACATTGATAGGTGGGAATTCCCAGGGCAGGACCAATCTTGCTTACCCCATTCCAAACAGAAGAGGGTCCTTGCTGTTTTGTGTGCCAAACAGCAGAGAGAGAGAGAGACAGCACCCCAACAGGGTCCCCACATTACGATCTATCCACAGCTTCAATAAACCCTGGGTCAAGGGCATGGCATGCCTGGTGTGTTCATCTCTGAATTAAAACCCAGAATGTTTCCACGTGGGTCAGTTCCGCCACCATCTGGCACCGTGCTGTGCTATTTTTGAAGCTTGTCAAATGGGCACTCCACAACGTCCCCCATGGCCTCCCTAGTATTGAAAGACTCTCACTCAAGAGGAAATGAAGGCTTTCTCTCCCCACACCTCTCTCTCTCTCTTTTTTTTTAATGACCAGAGGGCTGGTGCACTTACCAGAGCGAGAACTCATCTCCCAAAGGAGCATGGTCATGCTGCAACCCCTTCTGCTCCGTCTCGCCATCTGATGATTTTGTACATACATGCACTTGTACCTGGAATGCTTTTCAAGCTGCCGGGGGACGGGAAGCAGGATGCAAATGGTGGTTGGCCCTGTGGGATCTGGCTCCCTTAACCACTAGGCTAAGGGGCTGGCCCATCCCCAATCCCTCTTGTTTTTAACTCTTAATTCCATTCTTTAATTTTATGATTGAATCTTATATTTCATTTTGGTTCGTAATCCCTTGTTTAACTTCAATAGGGGAAATACACATTTGGACACAGAAAATATTCAAAATATTTCTTGAATGAAAATGATTAGTGGCGTGAGCCGTTGCCATGGAACATACCCCTTCCCCAGAGCCTGCTGAAGTAGAAGTGTGCGTCATTTGGGGTCTCTGTGTGCACAGGCTGGTGGAGGTCACAGGGCTAACACCACGTCGGAGTGACTCTTAGTACCACTGGCAAATTCATTCACTGGGAACCTTCTCACAGTTTCATTCCCCACGTTGAAAAATGAAATACGGTGTTTTTGCCTAACTTCACAGGAAAACCTTTTTGGAGTGAGAGTGTGAACACCTACAGACAAACACGTGTGATCAATACAACTGTGGCTGGCTGGTGCCACCAGCGCCTCTCGGAGTCATTGAGATTGGAGGAAGGAAACCCAGGTCAGGATTCACCTTCCTTGGGATGAGTGTAAGTCAGTTAGAACTGCTGGAGAGTGAGTGTCCCTGCCCCAGGCAAGCTGATAAACGAACCAAACGGGGAACAAGTGGTCAGAGCAGAAGCCTTAACTCTACGGGAGGTGATTAACTTTCAGAATAAAAACATCATCGGATTCCAGGGTCATGAATTAACAAATTGTGCTAGTGCTCTGCGAGTGCTGTGTTTCTTTAGCTACAAACATATTTTATCCTTCTGTAGGCAGGGCTATGCAAAGGGTGTGGTGGTCATGACCTGGGGAGCTACTGATTTATGCTTGTTTTCTGCTACAGAACCGTCTCTCGGTGGACTCTCCTAACTGTCTGCTACCAACAGGCTATCCACTTCAGTCCTCATTCCACTTTCCTTTCCTGGATGGTCTCACTCAGGTCTTACCATTTCAACTGTTAACCAATTGTTTCCAGGAGTAGAAGACAGACTATTAATGTAATAACACCTGGAAGCAGACACGGAGAAGAGCAGAATCCCTATCACATTAAATATACATGTATTGTAAGCGCATCCCTACACCTCACAGCTAAAGACCTCCTGCTCTTTCAAGGTTCATCGCACAGTCATCTTCTCCGTGGAGCTCTGTTTCTGACAGTCTTTGTCAAAACTGACAGAGTGCTCCTTTGTGTCATGCCCGCACCTTGCACCTGCTTTTACACCTATTAGGTCGTGATGCACCTTGAGCACAGGAACTATTTGATTCATCGCTGCAGTCTTGAGATCTAACCCAGTGCTTGGTGTTAGCTCGCTCTAAAAAAATATACTGAAGACCTACTGTGTGCTGGGCATGCTCTCAGACTTGCGTTTGTTTGTTAAACAAAAAGCAAAGAGAATGGACTCTGCAGTGACACAGAGAATGTGAGATGAAAACGTGCCAGCCTCTTAGGCGTTGCATTATTGGACAGAGATGGAGCCATGTCTATGCTGTGCTGAGCTGAACGTGACCAAGTGCCAAAGTGTGTGGGGTCTAGACATAAGCACTCCATGTGGTGAAGAAATGGAAAGCTCGATGAGCCAAACTGGGACTTCTGCAGGGGCCAGGCCTTACACTTCTCTGTAGTTCAGCATCCTTCCAAGGCTTAAGATTAGCTACATATTCAAGGGTGATTGAATAAAATAGAAAACCTTCCCCAAAATATTCTAGAGAAGGATTGGGATGGGAAGGGGAAAGGAATTTCAGGGTGGGTGAACAGCACCCGGAAAGGCTTGGGAGTGTGAATGCATTGTAAAACATTTAAGGTTTATTAATTATAGTAAAGTAAACATTAACACAAGATTCACCACTTTAACCATTTCCACATGTACTATCCAGTGGTATTAAGAACATTAACACTGGGCTGGCAGGCGGCGTGGTGGTCAAAGGCACTGGACTCCCACATGGCCAACTGTGGTTCAAGTCTCGGACCTGGTGTCTTGCTTTCTCACTTCCCCTCTTTCTCTCTCTGGTCAAATTGGAAAATAGTAATAATAAATAAAGGTAAATAAAATAATTCTTGAAAAAAAAAAACATTAACATTGGGCCAGTAGGTGGTGTGGTGGCAGATGCCATGCTGTGTGATTGGAGTCCCAACTGGCATCCCCTTCAGAGGGTGCTTTCTCACTCCCCTCACCCATCTCTCTCTGGTTAGTGCACATGCCCTAGAGCAAATTAAAAAAAAAACAAAACAAAACAAAAACAAACAAAAAACAGAAGAAGAAGAAGGAGAAGAAGAAGAAGAGAAGAAGGAGAAGGAGAAGGAGAAGGAGAAGGAGAAGGAGAAGGAGAAGAAGAAGAAGAAGAAGGAGAAGAAGAAGAAAAGAAAGGAACATTAACGTTGCACCACCAGGAATGAATTTTTAAGTCTTTTTCCAAAGGGTTCATATCTGGCTAATCGCACACTTGTTAGTGGAAATAAGAAACACTTGTTGGTGCAAATAATGATGCATCGGAGTAAAAACACTGCTCTCCCCCAGTTGGGCAGTCCCCCATGCACATCTGCGATTTGTTTTGCATGTATTACTGACGGCTGTGGTGAGGGAGGCAGTGGGTACCAAGGGGCTCCTCCTCTGTTTGAATCATCCTTGTGAAGTTTTAAACAAGGAACACTAAATTTTTTCCCGTTACTGTGAGGCCTTTTGTATTCAAATCAAAAGCACAAAACTCTATTGTGGTGGGAAAAAAAAAGTCTATATTGGCAACCAGTTGTGTCCACTTAGAGCAATGAATATAAAGTCTCAAGTGTACATTCCATATGAAGTGCTAAAGCTATTCATACACTTAGGTTTTGTTTCTCATATATTTAAAAACGGGTGTCTTTGTGGGAAGCTGTCCTACTTAGTACCACAGACATGATGGAGAGGGTGGGGGTGGGAAAGGAAGCAGGCAGGCCCACCCAGCCACAGGAGTAGGACAGTCAAGAACTGGGTTCTGGGTTCCAATATGCAAATTCGCTGTGACTCCTTGGGCGAGTCACTTATTCACTTCAGGCTTCTCCTTAAGATAAGGACGTTGGGAGCCATGGCTTTTAAAGTCCGTTCAACTCTTCCAGTAGTGTCTGAATAATTTTTAGCAGGGGCCAAATGGCTGGATGGTGGGTGCTTAGCTCCTGCCAAGAGGGAGGACGTATGAGCAGCCGACCGAGGGAATGGCAGACACACGTGGATGACTCCCAGTGGAGGAAGGGGTTCCCGGGAGAGGGTTGAAGCTATGGGATTTCCAGACGGGCCTTTCCCAGGCCAACTTTTAAAGGTCGGAGGAAAGTTTCTCGCGGGGTGGGGGCTCCGAGGGGAGGCTGGGTGGGCTCCGGCGCCTCCTCCCCTTTAAGCGGGTGGCCCCGGCGCTTCCTCCGTTACCTGGAGCGGGGAGGGGCTTGGGAAAGTTTGTGTTTGTTGCTGGCAAAGCGCCGGATGGGAGGCGCGGGCGGGCGGGTGCTGTGGTTCTTCCCTTTTGCTTTCGGGAAGCGGTCGGGGCTGCACACTCTGATCGGCTAGGCCGGCTCCCGGGGCCGGCCGGCTGCAGGAGGGAGGGAAGGAGGCGGGAGCGAGCGAGCGGAGCCAGGGGCGCACGTACGCCCCAGCGCTGGGATTTCTCGGCTCGCGAGGAGAGCGGAGCAGGCGCGCGGCCCAGGCGGAGGAGCGCTGACTCTGGAGCAGCCGGAGCTGGAGGAGGAGGAGGAGGAGAGGCGGCGGGGAAGGAGGAGGAGGGGGAGAGCAGCTCCCGCCGGGCGAGCATGGGGCGCCTGGCGCCGAGGCCGCTGCTGCTGGCGCTCCTGTGGCTGGGTGAGTGCGCGCGGGGCTCGGCGGGGCGCGGGGTAACCAGTGGGGCCCCGGAGGGCTTGGCGGGGCGGGGCTGCAGCGCGCGGCCTGGGGCGCCGAGGTGCCCGGGCTGTTCCCGGGAGACCCGGCTGGGTTACGCCGGCGGCGCGGCGCGGCCCGGCGGGGAGCGGCCACGGGGCGGTTGGAGCACGGCGCAAATTAGCCCTGGCCCCGCGCGCGGGGGACAAGTCGCTGCTCCGCCAGGCCGAGCCTCGCCCCCTACATGTGCCGGGGGGAGTGGCCCGTGGCCGGCTTGCCCCAGCCCTCCCTACCTGTTGGCGGCCAGGAGCCCGGCTCACCTTGAACTCCTGGCCCAGAAGGTGCCTGCGGTCCTGGCCCACGTCCCCAGGTCGAGAGCGGAAACGTGAGCCTTTGACATGCCCCGCCATAGTCGCAGCCGGCCGGCGGGCTCTTCACGCACTCCAACCCACGCTGAGTTGCCTTTCCAGGGAAGCCACGAATGCTCCAACTTCCTTCTACGAAGGTCACAGGGTGGCCCAGAGCGTTACAATGAAAACCGGTGTGCGAGTCCTTTCTTCGTTTTAGTTGTGGCTAGCTCGCTTCCTAGTCTTTTCTTGTAGCTTTTCTTGAAGCCGTCTCGCTACATATTTCTACACAAAGACCCATCTTCTCCAATTTCCTCTACCTGTTACTTTTCCTTCCTAAAGTCCCTTGCCCTCCACAGTCCAGTGCCTCTTGATGATCCAGAGCCCTACCCCCCTCCCCCACCAAACCTAGAGTCTTTTGTGGATTTTTTTCCCTCTCCATTTTCCATTCACAGACACCATCTTCACATAGGTACACGTGGTTATCTTAACCAGCCACGGAGATGTTTAACTGTCCGCAATGATACCAGGGGCTTGACCCCTAAAGGCTTCGATATTCTTGGATCCCTACGGTCAGTGGCAACCAGGAGAGGTTGAATCCAGTGACCACCGCAGGTTCTCCTCCAAGCCCCTAGAGAAGGCAGATCTGAGTCTCTTACAGAGCGGATGGTTTGTGGTTTCTGTCCCAGCCAGGCCCCAGCTGCACACGGGGTGAATGACTGCCCTGCACTTACGCCCGCCCGGAGGGTCCCTATGGAGGCCTTCCCCAGGCACTGCCCGCCTGCTGCACTATCCTGACCCCCATGACTCCCAGGACTGGGCCTGCTACTGTTTTCTTCCCTCTCTGGGGTTTTCTCAAACTCACTCCCTAAGACAGCGCATCCAGCCGCATGGCTTCAGCTTCAGCCTGTGTGCAGAAAGCTTCCAGATCATCCACTTAGTCCACTTAGTTTTATAGCGTCTCCTCAGTGGTCTCAGATCTTAGCCTGTTGTTTTTATTTTTGTTTTCTGTTATTTGTAATTGACACGCTAATTACACAAATTCATGGGGATACAGTGTGGCTTTTTTTTTAGTACATGAATACAATGTGTAGTGATCAAAGTAATTAGCATATCCATCACCTCAAACATTTGTTGATACTTTGTGTTGGGAACATTTAAAATCCTCTCTTCTAGTTTTCTTGAAATCCACAATAATTTATTGTTAACTATACTCACCTTACTGTGCTGTAGAATTTATTATTCCTGTCCAACTGTGATTTTTTTGGTTTGTTTTTGGAGAGGTTTTTTGGTTAATGTGGCACGAGCACTCTCCAGAAAGACAGACAGAAAGTGAGAAATCACCCCTCCCCCAGGGGGATGGCCACGCCACAATCCCTTCTCCTCCATTCTCCTCTCAGGATC
Organism: Tupaia tana; assembly: GCA_026018925.1. NCBI lineage: Eukaryota > Metazoa > Chordata > Mammalia > Scandentia > Tupaiidae > Tupaia > Tupaia tana. The sequence continues at coordinate 84,989,372 of JAKSZU010000004.1, forward strand.
TTGGTCATGCTGGCACACGGGCCCAGCGTGAGTTTAAGCTACCGGGTTCGGGACTTGAACTGCAGTCTGCTACATGGGAGTCCAGTGACCCAGCCATTACGCCAGTTACTGGTCCCCCAACTGATTTTGTCTCTGCTAACTCACATTTCTCTTCACCTGACCCCAGTTTCAATCTTTCCTTTCCCTCTAGAACTCTTGGAAGTTCTACCTTTGTTGCACTTGCTGGTGACGTCCACACCCACTGGCTTCTATGTCTGAGACAGGCAGGGCCATGGGCTGGGGTAGCTCAGATTGTGCGCTGCTGATCACTTTGGAGCCAGTGTGAATGACTCCCTCTAGAGGTGTGCAGCTCACAACCTGTGCACCAGTTGAGAACATAGAGTGGTAGAACTTTGAAGGAATGATAAGGGAGAAAAATAAAAAGGGGACAAAGTAAGATGGGCAGAAACCAAATCGAAGTGGAAAAGCACAGCTCGGGGAAATCTTGGTTGTCTACCAATAATTCCTGCCCTGGATGGAGTCTCACGTTAGCTACACAGGGCATTTTCGTGGTGTCACCAGGACATGTCTTTTCATCACACGGTTCTCTGAGCTGTGGATATTCCACCTGATACCCTGCCCCTACTGAGTCTCACTTGATGTGGCTTCAGCCTGACCCCTGGCAAGGCCTGGCTGTCTTACTCTGCTACTGCACTGTCCTGATTCCTGAAACCTAGTCTGTGATCCGCAAGATCGTCTTTCCCCCGCTGCCACAACCCGAGTGTAATCTTGGTATCACTGCCCTTGCCGCTCTCCCCATTCACATCACCTCAGTCCTGGGCATTCCCAGAGCACAGACTTAACCTTCTTCCTGTTCTTTCTGTTTCTACAGCTGCTACCTTCGCCCATGTCCTGATGGTTCCTCACACACAGACCTTCCCACATCTTCCTCCAGCACCCCTTTCTAAATTCAGCATTTTACTAAGCGATCATTTCGGAAGCTCCTACCTTTGCCCATTGGTTCCTTACCATTTTCCTCCAAGGAGATACTTCCCCTTCTCTCCCTCTGGTCTTCTCACCAATTCACATGATATTTATTTATGTACTTATTTATTTATTGAGATTATTTGTTCATTCCTTCCATGAGTAAGACAGAGAAAAGTCCCCCGGGGGTCATTATGTCACGATCCACCTGCAGTGTCAATTTGTCTGGATCACAGGCATGGACATGTCTGGTGTGCTCAGTGAGGTCCTGGAACACGAGCCCAGGATTTCCCTGTGGGGCCAGCCACTGCCTGGCTCCTAGCACGTTGTTCTGGGTAACCTATTTGCTGAACTTTCTGACCCCTCTTACCTCTCTCCGTAGCTGATGTATTGGATTGTAGGAAAAGTCATGACATACTTTTCTTTGTATTTCCTTTTCCCTCTAAACCTCCCTTGCTCCATGAAGCCCCCTAAGTAAGCCCTCCTACCAGGGTCGCACCAGCACCTCCTCAGCTCCCTAGAGCAGGTTTTCACATCTGTTACCTGTGTCTGACCCATCTTGTCCATCCGCTCAGTCCAGCATGTCTTGAGTGGCCATCCCTCCACAGTGGTGTGTTCGGTACTGGAGATGAGACAGATGCCCAGGCGCTGTGTCTCCCTGAGTGGCTGGTGGGGGTGAGTGGACAGATAATCAAACAGCTACCCACAAAGCACACCAAGCACCTGACAAACCAAGTGCTGGCAGGAAACAAGAAGGATGATTCATTCTGATTTGGGGGTTGGGGTTGGTTTTTCTGGAGAGGTGACATTTGAGCTGAGCCTTGAGGATAATTAGAATTTTGAAAGAAAGGATAGAAGAGTACTCTAGGCTCTGGGGAAAAGCTTAAAATGTGGATGAGTGAAAGTACATGGCTCGTTTAGAAATGGCATGTAAGTTCCATGTCACTGGAGGTAGGGGGAGGAGCAGGTTGAGAGGTGGGATAGGGGCAGATCCTAGAGGCATCTGAGCACTCTGCGGGGAAGTCTGGACTGTAGAGGTGGATTCGTAGGCCCTCAGCCTGGTCGTCTCTCATCATAGCACCCATTCATTTCACCGTGTAATTGTTCTCTTGTTTCAAACCCCACCCTGGTTACATCTTCTGGGGGCAGGGACCACTATACCAACCTTATCTCTAATAGGGTATAAAACCATTGTGGCTGATTAACAAATATCGGCTGACCACATACGTATAGATGTGTATGTCTTTTAGTCTATAGGAAACGGATAGCCATGAAGGTTTGTAGGGTGGGCCAGGGGTGGTGTGGTGGTTAAGGCAGCTGGATCCCACATGGTCAGCCATACAGTTCAAGAGTCCTAGACTGGGCTGGCTAGATATACACGCCAGGCGCATGCACATGTGTGCCCACAATTCCGAAAGAAGGGAAAAGGGAGTGCGATGTGGCCATGCCCCACTGGGGGTACTTTCTCCCTTTCCTTTTCTGTCTGGTGAGCGTGCACGTCCTCTGGCAAAATTGAGGGAAAAAAGCTTGGGTACAGGTCATGCACAGGGTGATGCCTTGGAGAAGGCTACCTCCTCTGCTGGTTGTGCAACACAAATTGAGTGTGGATGGTATGAAGATTGTGGAGGGATTAGCATATTCTTTTTATTTATGTGTTTTACATGGCAAATCCATTGAAATCACATTTATTTATTTATTTATTGGAGAGGGTTTTGCTATAGGGTGCGTGCGCTCACCAGAAAGACAGAGACAGAGAGACAGAAAGCAAGAAATCACCCCCCAGGGGGGATGGCCACGCCACAATCCCTTCTTCTCCATTTTTATCTCGGGATCTTAGGCACGCACGTACACGCGCCCGGCATGAGTTTAAGCCACCAGGTCCAGGACTCGAACCGCGGTCGACTACATGGGAGTCCAGCAGCATAGCCATTATGCTAACTGCTGGTCCCTGAAATCATTTTTAAATGATAGAAGTGTGGGTGAGTGAAAATACATGGCCCATTCAGAAATGGCATGTAAGCTCCATGTCACTGGAGGTGTGGGGAGGAGCAAATCATGACGGGTGCAAGTGGAGATGGATAAAATATGCGTGTGTTTTAAATGATACAGAAAGTGTTGTTTTAATTAGGTACATTAGACTGCTCTAACAAATAGACTCAAAGCACAGTGGTTCAAACAATGGAAGTGTCTTTCATAACAGCGCCAGGGGGATGCTTTAGAGGGAAAGGTGGGTGGGGCCCTTGGCTGCCCCCCCACCCCAGGCAGCCTGGCTCCCAGGCTGGTGGCAGTTCTGCTGTCTTCAGCCCGTGGTTTCTAAGGTCACTTTGGTTGTCGTCCTCACATCTGTGCCCCACAAAGGGGAGAGAGCGAGGAAGAGAGTAGGGAGGCTTCACAGGCACTCTTGGAAGTGGCACACGTCATTCCTGCACATTCCCCTGGGGACGCTGAGCCCCGTGCCACACTAGCTGCAAGGGAAGCCGTGTGCCAGCTGCTATGGGCGAAGGGAAGACAGGATTCAGAGGACACAGGCAGGCTCTTTGTTGGTGATAAAGGATAGAAGGTAAAAAGAAGGCTGTGCCCACCCTCCTGCTGCGGCGTAGCCAGTCCTGTAAATGTGTGTGCGTGCCGAATACTTTGTTTGTTCTCTCTCATAGCTTCTGTTCTGGGCTCTGTACCTGATGGGCATGGAATAATAATAGCTTCTATTTATAGAGTGCCTCTCGAGCACTGGGCTCTTACATGTAGTCTGTTATTCATTCCCTACAACAACATTTGGAGAAAGGTGCCTGTGTTTTCTCTTTCTCACAGATGAGGAAACTGATGCCCAGAAAGTTCAATACTTTGCCAGAGTCATACAGGTACTCCATGGCAGAGCCAGGGTTTACTCTCAGGGCTGTTCTCCCTGAGCTAGAAGTTCACTGATCTTCATCATAACCCTGTGCTGTGTATTGCCCAAGATCAGTGTAGGCAAAAAAGAATGAGAGTGGTTTGCAAGCAAAGTGTGGTTAAAAATAGGAGGATCCAGGGTGAGCGCAGTCCAGGCACGGTTCCTGATGGAAGAGACGGTGCCAACATGTACCTCTCAGATGCAGCAACTCTGTAACCCCAGGCAGGTCACTACGCCCTCTCCAGGGACAGGGGCTGAAATACAGCCTCCTCCAGAAAGCCCCGAAGGAAAAAGAAGGCTAGCAGGAAGAATCCTAGTGAATCCATCCAGCTCTAACAGTCTTTGAAGTGCTATGGCCTTCAGAGATTCCTTGGCACTCATTTTAGCCTTGTTAACAGAATTCCTGTATCTGCCAAACTGATTAATGCCTGCCCTAGCTATAATTATTCTTATTAGCCTGCTGAATAGGAACTCTGGTTGTCAGTGATCACTCCTTACAAGGTAGTCTAGCCAGTCGGCGTTTATATGGCTATTTTGTTTTAGGGAGGAGCTGCTGAGCTGACCCCCCACCCCTCACCCCCTCCGTCTGGCAGTTAAGGTATGTGCTCCCTGTTGGCCTGCGTCTGCCTCTCACTCTATCAAGCGAAGTTGGGAAGCTGTCAGGGCAGCTCACAGCTATTCACCTTAATTGCATTGGTTTCTTAAAGGTAGGGTTGCGAGGCCATTTGACTCTGCTTTGGGAAAATAACTTGAACTGGCAAAAATTCTTCATAATTTCTCTTCTGAAAAAGGTGAAGTGCTGCAGTTGGCACAGTCAGTGGTTTTCAGATCTTGGAATATTTCTCTCCACACCAACTGTAGTCTTTGGGAAGCAGCAGAATTAGCTGTGAACGCTGCCGCATACCGGCAAGGTGATTTCCAGTAGGCGAGAGCTGAAGGTGCCGTGTGCGATGGTGTTCTTCGAATGCTGATTTCTCCACAACGCTCCCTAAGTGGTACTGCTAGATTATGGAGTCACTAAGCAGCATGATTCAAGCTTAAGTATGATGTTCTGGGACCTTAATTGCATCCTGCTTCACACCTTTATAAACAGCTAGAACGTGAGTGCATTTACATCATTTGGGATATTTCAGGAGAGTGAAGTATTCTGTAGCTAGTGTTACTCTGTCTAGGATGAATTTGGCTTAGAACAGTGAAAAATAGAATTGTGCTTACGGGTTCAGGGCACATCTCAGAGTGAGTGCTACCTTTGAATCCTAATGAAATAGAGGCAGCGTGCAAACAAATGGGTTACTTTGTGGATCTGAAAAGTGACACCAAGCCAAGGATGTCCTGGTTATGGCTCTTCCTTATCCTTTTTTATTTTTTGGTGTTTGCCATGGGGCATGTGCACTGGACAAGGAGAGACAGAGGGAAAGTGAGAAGTCACCTCCATGGGAGATGGCCATGCTGCAATCCTTCTTATTCCATTCTCTCCTAGGATTTTGGGCACTCATGCACTCATGACCAGTATTCTCAAGCTGCCAGGTCCAGGATTTGAACCTTAGTCAGCCATATGGGAGTTCAGTGCCTTAACCACCATGTCACTTGCTGGCCCCTTCCTCATTCCTGTTTAGTGCTGGACCAGGACCCAGCTGTGGGCCAGGGTAAGCGACCGGCATAGGTTTCAGGTGGGTTGCAGGTGTGTCAGCCCCCAGAGTCCACAGGTCAGAAGCTGTCTCTAATCTGAAAGGCCTGATTGCCTGGGCAGCTGGACAGGGATTGTCGTTTCCTGTATGTGCATGATCTAAGGAAGGAATCGTACCCGTTAGCCCAGCCTCAGGATGAGCTGTTTGAAGATGGAGGCTGCAATGCTAGGTGACATGGTGCACAGCCCACTTACTCATTCCGGTGCCTCTCACCGGGTACCAGGCATCTTTCTGAGTGCGGGGGCTCTGCAATGAACAGGGCAGACTCAGATGTGCCCTCAGAGGGTGGCACAGGATGTACCAGACATGTGGTTGTGCCATTGCCAGGAAGTGGATGACCGAGGCCAGGGCTGAGAGCAGGCCCTTGGGAATGCTTGCAGTTAGGGGACAGAACATGGAAGGGAGCCTTTTGGGAGGAGTAGTCAGAGGGCGGGCCAAGAGCCAAGAGAGCACGCTGTCAGAGCCAGCCAGAAAGAGGTGTGAGTGAACTCCTTAAAGAAGGCTTGAGCAAATGCTGCTGAAAAACCAGGGAGATAAAGACAAAGAGATGCCTTTGGGTTTGGAAACCGACGAGTGAAGGAAGAGGCGAAATGGCAGAAGCTGAGAAATGAGTAGGGTGGGGAAGGAGCACTGAGTCAGTCTGTCGCCCACCTTTTCAAGTGGAAGGCCTGTGGTAGCTGTGGCTGTGGCAGGCCCAGACTGACTTGCCCAGGATCCAGGTGACTCCAGCATTCCCACAGGCAGCTGCAAGACTCCAGTGGGGAGCGACAGGCTGAAGGGAGGTGAGCGGGTCCCGACCTGGACCCCAGAGAAGTTGGGTCGGTGGGGTTGGGCTCCAGTTGAGACCTTGGCTTGGAGAGTCAGAGGGGAGGGCAGGGAGGTGGAGGGAGCAGTGTGGTACGGAATGTCAGCTTTGCCGTCCGCCCAGCCTTCTCAGCTTTCTCGGCCTTACACGTGGCCCTCGGGACCCCAGACGTGCTACTTAGTGGTTCTCTGTATGTTCCCTTCCTCTCAGTGCTTCTGCTTGACGTTTCCCCACACTCTGTGAATATCTTCTTCCAGAAGACTTAGAATTGACTTATTCCTTCATAGCTGCTTTTTTACAGTTCATTTATTTATTGAGAGAGAATCAGATGGACAAGGTCTCACCACGCTGCGACCCTCCACCCAGCCCTCTAGCTAGCCAGGGTCATAATACACTCAGTGTACTGAGTTTGACCCAGAATCCAAACTCGGGGTCTCCCCACATGGCTCCAGTTTCATGTAGCAGTGCCCTCCCACCTGTACCTCCATGGTTTGGCCCTTCACAGGTTTTTAAAAACTACTTTTGGATTCATCCATAGAGGTGTAGCAGTAGCTCAACACCCTGCAATGCTGGAGGCCGTGTGGAGAGTTGGGGTTTGGTTCTTTGGTGGACCTGTACGTGCCAGGGTGGAAGACTGTGCTTACGAGCCACTGGCCAGGAAGGCTGGAGGGAGGATCAGGGCATGAGGCCTGCTGAGGGTGCTTGTCTTTCTTGCTCTCATGAAAGGAGGGAAGGAAAGGAACTTCCAAACAAAACAAACCCCACTGTTTTCGTTATTTATATCCTTCTCATCCCTACCTCATCCCACAGTTGAAAATCACGTACATAGTGACAGAAAAATAGGATTCAGGTTTTGGACCCGCCCTCTATTTGAATCCAGCCTCCCAGCAGTGAGAACCTTGGTCAGATTTCTTCATGTCTTCCAACCGCACTTTCTACCTCTGTGAAATGGGAGGAATTCTTCTCTTGCAGATGTGTTGTGAAGATGAAACATAGAGATTGTTTGGACAGTTTGTCTCTCCGATGTAGTCAGTTGAATTTGGTTCTGCCTATTTGTACTAAGGCATATTAAAATCAAAACATCCCACTAGTTACCAGGAAATTGTCCTGACATGAGTTAAAGGAAACATCATATTAACAGGAAATTGTTCTGATAAATGCTGAGAAGAGGAATGGAAAGCTTTATTTCCACATCAGTGGTGCCACATAAGGTTCGACCCAACACGAGTCCAGCACATCTGAGTTGTGGTGTCAGAGCATCCGCTGTAGGGTTAGTGACAGCAGGAATATTCAGGAGCCATGGGTGACAAATTAGCCTGCTTCAAGAAGGCAATGGCTGGGAGGTTTGAAGCGTTGACAGTAATAAGCTGCCGTGTATCTTGAAATAAATGTTTATTCATTGGAGGAGGTGAAGTGAACATTTTCTCAAAAATAAAGTCACTAAAAAAAAAAAAAAAAAATTAGACTCCCAGGGGTTGATTACAATTAAAGAATTTAACCCACAGGGACAAATTGTTCATTTAATCCAAAAATATATACCTGTATGTAGAAAAATGTAAACATTAAATCTAATGTATGTAAGTTCTTAGAACTTGGCTATTCCCAGTGTGGTCTAGGGACCAGCAGGTTTTAGCAATGCCTGGGGGAATCTGAGGGCCCAGTCTAACCTGTTGAATCAGGATTTGCAACCCCCCAGGGGATTCAGATGCACATGAACGTCTGGGAAACTCTGACCTGGAAGAGCGCTTGGCACACATTAAGTGGTGCCTCTGCTTTCTCAGGGAGGGCTGAGGCCAAGGGCAGGCTCCGAGTGAGAGCGGGAGGATGGTGGGCTGCAGCCCAGCTCCGTGGGCATGTGGCAGGCCTCAGTAAGTGACGAAGGACTGGGGATGGCACAGGTGTGGAGTGAGGTGATCAGCCTGCTTACATAGTTTACCCCACGCAGCTGGGCAGCCTAGGAGGAGGAGGGAGAGAGGACATCTCGTGGTCTCTCTCATAGTCTCTGAGGAATAAGGATGGGAAGATGAGAGATGAAGGACTTGAGGTTGCTGATCAGAACATCGTAGACAAGGTTGACCAAGAAGTCCAGGTGGGACAGATAGTTGGGTGAGGCTGCAAGGCCTAATGGATCTGTAGGAGGTTCTAGAGACATGGGGATGGAGCACATGGGTTCTAGAGGACCTGGAGATAAAAAGCAGGTTCAGAGGCACAAGGGAGTCAGTCATTTAGGAAGGTAGGAAGTGGAGATCAAAGGTGATGGCTTCTGGGTTCAGAGTTCTAGAAGTAGAAACCTAAGGGAGATAGGTGGTGTGGCCCTAGCTAAATCAGCCGTACCCAGGTTCCGCGTAACTTGCCGTTACGGCCAGTTCAGCTCTGGTAGTTTACTGGCTTGGGCCCGAATGGATTAGGAAAGGGCAGCATGACTTTTTGGAAGCCTTCGTCTAGGTGCTGTAGGGAAGTGGCAGTAACCTGGGACTATGAACCCGTGAAATGATTTGGGGGTTCGGGAGCAAGCATGCCAGAGAGAAACCAATATGAACATTAGTTCCTCCCTAAGACATTCCTCCCTGCCTTTTGGATGGCATTTATTTGGTGCCAGGCACTGCACTTGCCAAATGTCAGCTGCTTTAGTAGGCTTCACAACCCTGTGAGGTGAGTACCCGTGATTACCCACACTGATAGATAGGAAACCGAGGCACAGAAAAGCGAAGTAACTTGCTCAAGGCCACACCCTACGTGGTAGAGCTGCTGGGATTTAAAGCCAGATAGTCTGGCTCCGGAATCTGGGCTCATGACACCAGTACACTGTTCTGCCTTTCAGTGTCACCCTAGATCTCTCTGAGACAAAATATGTCTTTGAGGGGCCAGGTGGTGGTGTATTGGTAGCACAACTGAACCTACATGGGTAAGGTTCTGGGTTTGAGTCCCAGGACTTCCCTGAGCTCACTAGGTTGCACGTGTACCCCTGATCCAGACAGGGCCTGCATAGAGGCTTTGGGACTCTGTAGGAGGTACCTGTCTCTGTCTCCTAGAAAGAAAGTAACTTAAATTGTCTGTGTGTGTGTATCTCTGAAACCTTGGAAAAACTGACACAGTTAAAATGTGATAGCGTTTGTTTCCTTTTAAGACAAGAGGCTTGGATTCTGGTCCTAGTGCGTGCACTTAATACTTTTGTGACCTTGGACAAGCTGCTGAGTAGCTCCTAGCCCCTGTAAAATGAGGTTTGGGCTGGCTGATCCCAAAGGCCTCCTCCCATCTCTAGAATTCTTTGAGTCCACGCTGAGCCCTGCTGTTGACCATATGGGCCTCCTAGTGCAGCCCTGGCTTCCCTGGCTCCTTGCCCATCTTCCCAAACACTCCTGGTGTCTGCAGCCGGTGCCTGTCATTTCGTACCTGCCTGGCATCTCTCTGCCATGGGCCAGTTGGTACTCGGGAGGTCTCTGGGGATTATTTGCTATTCCGTCCTCGTATCAGCAACGACTTCCTCCTTCCAGCCCATTGCTGATGTTCTGTGTGTGTAACCGGGGATCTTTCCCTGTGGTTCTCTAGGGTACAGAGCCTTATCCCCACTGTGGGGCTCTCTGGACTTCCAGACAGACTTCTGGGAAAAGTCACAGAAACAGTAAAAGCAATAAGGCATTTCTAGAATGACAGTTTTATTTACCAATTTTTTTGCAAGCTTATCATTTTTTAAAGAATTATTTAATTTTATTCATTATTATTATTTAATTTGACCAGTGAGAGACAGAGAGAGAGAGAGGACAAAAGTGAGAAAACAAGCTGCCAGATCTAGGACTTGAACTGTGGTTGGCCATGTGGGAGTCCAGCGCCTTAACCACCATACCACCTGCTGGCCTACAAGTTTATTTTTTAAGGTTTATTTATTTCATGAGAGAGAGAGGTACCCTTGTCAGGGTCTTGCCATGCAGCAGCCTTCCCCACAGTCTCCCCACCAGTTGGGATTACAAGTATGCGTACGGTCATATCTGGGGTGTTCAGACTGCCCTGGGATCCACGCCCGGCATCTTCCCATATAGCCCTGGTATCGCACAGCAGCGCCCACTGCTTGCCCCACCATGGCTGGGCCCAGCCTAGTTCTTTCTATTACTGATTTCCGATTGGGGATATTGGCCATGAATAAGTCGGGGTTGAGCACTCAAGTCTCAGTCCTCAGAAGGGTGACTTGGTTTTCTTCCACAGTTAGCTTTCTACGGAAGACTCAGGTAGACAGTTACATTCCACAGGGTCTCTTTTTCCTAATACACCCCAGCCCATGGTGAGAAGGGACGCAGACATCTCTAGCGGTGTCCTAACACTGACACTACTTTGGCTTTTACAGCCTTCCTGGGGGTAGCAGAGTTGACATTCTGACAGCTCCACTCAGCCTTCATTAGCTAAAAGATGTGTTTAGTGTTTGGAGAATTTCTTTTCATTCCGTTGTTCTGAAAGGGGAAGGTTCAGAGTGGTGCAGATACCACACCACTGAAAGGAGCCATTTTCGAAAGCCTACGTGTGCTGGTAGGAACCTCTGTTTAGGACCTCAGTCCTCACTGCGTCTTGGCTGCTGCCCAGCCCTCCCTGGCTACTTCGAGGTGCTGCCATTAATGCTGCTGCTAAACCCAGTGACGTTATCTCATTGTTTTGGATGCAGATATTTTTGAGGCTTACCCAGAATCCTCTAGGAGTGACTTCTGGGCTGTGTTTGAAGTAGCTTTGCATCTTGTGCTATTCTAGAGGTGAAGGGGTGGACAGTGCTTTATAAATGCATTGCCACTCTAGGGTGTCCTAAGACGGCATATTAACTGATTTGGTTTCTGTCCACTGTGCTGCTACTTTGCTTATGCTGCAATGAGAAGTTTAAAAAAAATCACTTTTGGCACAGCTATTCATTTTTCCATTTTCTGAAAGCTGGCACATCCAAATGTTTTCTTATTTATTAGAAGACATTATAGTCCATCATCTTTGGTTGAGAAATTCGTACAGTATGTTCTAAGACAAGACCATAGTGCCTAGCGTATGGTGGGCACTTGGTCACGTTAGTCAAGGTGAACACGCTCGTGACCTTAAAAAAGTTCCTAATGTGTGCCTAACGATTACTTTCCCCTGCAATACACGACATTCCTCCTTTTCCTTGTCTTATTTTTGAGTACTTCAGCAACATTTATGGGTTTACATATAGGGACACCATGGGAGGTTACAAAGGAATTAGGAAATGGAGTCTGAAATGGAAGTGGAACAGATATACCCAAACAGCAGAATGGATCCCAGATGCTTTTTGTTTTTGATACTGTGCACGAGAGAGAAAGAGAAGCATCCTCGACAGGGTTTCATTTCGCTCTGCCCTCCAGCTTCTCAGGATCTTGGGTGCTCATGCACACCCTCAGTGTATTTTCAGGCTGACCTGGGGAGTCGAACTCACAGTCTGCCATATGGTTTCCAGCCTCACAGGACACTTAAGTTACTGTTGCTCCACAGTGGCTAGGCCCATTGGTGCTTTTTTTTTTTTTGGAGAGGTTTTTGCTCTAGGGTGCGCGTGCTCGGTAGAAAGACAGAGAGAGAAAGTGAGAAGTCACCCTCAGGGGGGATGGCCACGCTGCAGTCCCCTTCTCCATTCTTCTCTCGGGATCTTGGGCATGCACAGGCACCCAGCGTGAGTTTAAGCCACCGGGTCCAGGACTTGAACCGTGGTCAACTACATGGGAGTCCAATGACAGCCATTATGCCAACTGCTGGTCCCGGCCCATTGGTGCTTTTTAAGGATCTGAATGAACGTGTTATTAGATAACTGTGCTTTGGGGCTGTCAGAATTGCAGGGACGATGCTGAGGCCAAGGGCTGTGATTATGGAAAAGCTCCACTGAGCTGGTGGGGCAGGAGAGGAGAGAGCGAGGAGCAGGAAAGGCATTTCAGGTATGAAGCTGACCAGTGACCTGTCTCGGGGCGGGGCGTGGGGGGTAGTGGATAAATGTGTGCAGGTTGGCATCCCATTTGGGGATTAGCTGACTTAAACTGGAAAAGTAAGAGAGACCTCAGGGGATGTGGATATTAAATTCTGGGGAGGGGAGGCTGGTGGAGAGAAAGGATGTGAGCAAAGTCACCCTGAGAGGTGTTGGCAGCACCGTCACCACAGAGCAGCTAAGAGCCAGCCTGAGCGAGGCTGGTGAGGTCTGTGGGGCTTACAGGAAGCTCACCCGCTAAATTAAGGTGATAAGTCAGGCCATAATCCTATTTTTGGTTATTTCTTACAAGGAAAACAGCTCACAGAACAATTATGGATGCTCCCCTTAAGTAGTTTATCAGAACATTTCTTCAAAGGACTATTACCCGATCAGCGACACAGGTAAGTTTTAGGGGAAGAACTGGGAATTTTAGTTGGTTTTCTATGGAAACAAGGTTTTTGCAATCATGTGGTCTAGTCACCAGAGTGCCACTTTAATAACAATTTATCCCGCAAACAAGTTTCATCTGAAACGTCAATATGAGTCCCAGAAAGCTTAGAGTCTGTCATACCTGGCAGATAAGCAACCAGGGATGGTACCTCTGTTAGTGCAGTGGTACCCCAGGGCCCCGCGTGCCAGCACCGGGTTACAACACAGGCTGACAGGTAGTCGTCACACAGCAGGCTGTGAGCTCGGTCCTAGGAGAAACGCCAGTGATAGGTAAGCTCCGTGTTCTGTGCCGTGGTTCTTTTAAAGCATCTGAGGCTCCAAACAAAGAACTGTGAACCCTGAGCACATGATCAAGTTTTGGTGACACCTCTTGGAGTTTCCCCAGAGAGCCTTCACTCCCTGGCCTCAGAAACGGCAGCACAAATGCGTCACCCTCCTTTGGTGTATATACTCGTCCTGCAATTGCGCCAGTTCCTGGGCTCTTTAGATCTCGAGTGTCACCTCAGCTCCCCAGAGAGATGAGGAGACGCTGAGAGCACAGGCCGGCCTGCGCCACATTGCCTCAGAGCACAGCCACAGGCTTGTAGGGGACTGCGTGTCTGCCTCACACACACGAGACCGCACGCACCGTGAAAACAAGACCACGTCTGTTTTCACTTTCCCCAGCATGTAGGAACTTGAATCCTCGAATGATTACATTAATCTGTGTCCTGAGAAACCATTTGTGAGGGCTATAAATACATAGAATACACACTCCACTACCTCTGGTCTGTAGTATATAGGATCTGTACAATACGTGGATGAAGTCCATGTAGACACACATATAAGATGAAGTCTTGAAGGGTCAGAAGGTACCTCTGTGTCCTTGCTGTCGTGTGTGTGTGTGTGTGTGTGTGTGTGCTTATCATCTGTTCTTGTGATTACCATGGCATTTTGGAAAGAATTGTTTGTGACTTCATTTGTAAGATAGCGGTTTGTGCAGTGGATTAGGAGAAGATAGAATCCACCCATGAAAAAGAAGGGATGAGGGGGCCAGCAGGTGGTGTAGTGGTTAAGGCGCTGGACTCCCATGCAGCTGACTTGTGGTTCTAGCCCCAGACCCAGTGCCTTGAAACTCATACGCCAGGTGCATGTCGCACTTGTGCCCAAAATCTCTAGAGGAGAGAGAAGGAGAGATTGTGGTGTGACCCTCCCCACTTGGGGGTGATTTCTCACTTTCTCTCTCTGTGTCTCTCTCTCTCTCTCTGGTGAGCACATACTCTCTATAGCAAAAAAATCTCTCTCAAAAAAAAAAAAAAAAGAAGAAGAAGAATGGAAAAAGTCTCCATTCTTCCTCCCCTGGGTTTTCCCTGTCTTTCCCGTGGCAGCTGGTGTGGAAAGTAAACCACTCTAGGGTTCTCATTGCCGTCTTAGTCCCTCTACCCCTTCCCCCTTTGCGGGGTTGATGCAGCTTTTCCCATCCTGGGCTTCCTCCTGGATGCTCACAGTGTAGAGAAACAGACTTCTTTAGTCTCAGTGCATGCTTAAAGTGCTTCATGTCTGGGTTAGCCAAACCTCAGGCCGTCTGCTTGTCATCACTGTCCTCGCAGGCTGCCAGCTCTGAGCCACGTCTCAGAAGGGGCGATGCTGCTGCTGCCTGTGTCATGTGCCTCAGCCTGCCGCCTAGTCCAGCACCATGAGTGTTGTCTTCCCAGGGCCAGGCATCGTTCTGGGACTTGGGCACATACAGAGGTAGGCACAGCCCCCGACTCCTGGAGCCGCCAGTCTAGATGTGGGTGCATGAGATACACACGGAAAGAGAGGTGCTGTTGGTAAAATGTCTGAGGGTCGTTAGAGACAGGAAGGAACAGCTGAACGTTTAGAGAGGGGGGAAGAGTGTTCTGGGCTACTTTAGGGAGAAGTGCTGTGCCTGTTTGTATCACTACCTGTGTCTCCTCTACCTGTGGGTGTAATTATAAAGGCTTTAGCGACATGGCTGGACTGGGAACCACTCGGAAGGATCCAGAGATCCTAGGTAGTTGGCTTTTACTATCCCCAAAATAGACCAAATAATAAAATTGATGTGCTGAAGTTCGAGGTGTAGAACACTGGGATTGTTTCACCACCCGCGGTGCTGAGGGCCGGTCTCATGACTGATGCTGTGTGACATGGTTGCTCCAACCGTACGCTCTTCACTTTCCATGATGGGCTTGGTGAACAACTTTTTAAAAAATTTATTTTCCCCCCCAGGGAGGTTAAGCCTAATATTGTAAGTGATTTCTTTTTCTATTTTTTTCTAATTATGTCTTCCCCAGAATGCCCTGTATCTCTCATTCCCTTTATTTACTTGACATTTTGAAAGATTCCCACCTCGCTGGAAGACCCATCTTTTTCAGCTTTTCTATGAAGCTGCCGCTGATCCACCTCCATCAACTCTGACACTTCAGTGTAGTGTTGGCTCGTCTGCTTTACATGATGACATGGTTATCACAACAGGTGTGCTGGAAAGAACTCCTGAATGAATGACTGAATGAATGAATGCAGTATCTGATCGCCATGAAGTCTTTTGTTTAAAGTGCATGTGAACCCCAGGAGTCTTTTTCTTTTCCATTCCTTGCAAGCCAAACCACCACACTACGACTTTCTGAGCCTCATCGAGGAAGCTAGGCATAGACCCCGTCACACCCAGGGCACCTGGCAGCGTATCTGTAACTGTCAAGGGAAGTCTTAAAGGCGTTGTTGTGGAGAAGGGCTGGACAAGGCACAAGAAAGGCAGACTTTGGTGATAGGGGACAGTAAGATATGAGAGAGAGGACAGAGCTGCCCACAATAGAGTGGGGGGGGGGGAGAATTTCACCCACAGTGATCTCATGACCATATGCAAGTTTAAATCCTGTATGAATCCTCCACTCTCATCAAACTAGAGGCTAAAAGGAGGACCAGGTGTTCTCAGAGAACTTGGCTGATGATATTGGCCAGTTTGAATGTGGAGAGGATTGAAAATGGCTGAGTACAGAGGGATGTTAGGCAGTGCTTGGGCTTCTAGCAGCTGCTAATTTTATAGAATGCTCTAAAATAATCCTCGTGGATAGATTTTTGCCTCAGCCTTTTCTGTCTCTGGTCCTTGGACAGGGAATTGTTGAAATCATTTCATGTTTATTGAGTTATTTTGGTTACTCATCAGTACAGATTGCTTCGAAGTGGTTTTGCATCTTTTTTTTTATTATTATTATCGTTTGGTCACATAACTTCTCAGAACCTCAGTTTCCTTATTTAATCCTCTCAGGGTTGAGTATTAAATCATGTGAACAGGATTTGCAAACTGTAAAGCAGTGCTATAAATGTAAGGTGGTTTTTGTCAATTACTGAGTCCTTAAGGGCAAAATTGTCTACTCAATTCTTGGTTTACTGTATTAGTTAAGGTTCCATCAGGGAAGCAGTGGCACTATAAATAATATGAAATAAGGCATTTATGAGAGGGAATTAGACTTTGTACAATTATGGGAGAAGCTCAAAGTGAAGGCCTGAAAGGGGAGTTGGAAAATCAGAGAAAAGTCACTAGTCAGCCCTTCTGAAACATGGTGGGGTGGACAAGCTGAAGCTTGTAGAAGAACCTGGAAGGCAGGAGTGGAACCCAGAAAGGGAGGCAGATGCAGAGTTCTGGTAAAGGGCCATCACCTCTTCAGTCATCTCTGATCTTGGATCCAAGCATCTGGTGCTGTTCGTCATGTTGGTCCATAAGAATAGCATTTGGGAAGGAAACAGGATCAGAAAGAGTAAGGACATGGGACTGACAGGTGGTGTGGTGTTCAAAGCACTGGGTCTCACATGGCTGACTCTATGGTTCAAGTCCCAGGTCCAGCAGCTTGAAAAACTTACCAGGCCGCGTGTGTGTGCATGACCAAAAATCGCAAGGGGAGAATGTTCTCGAGAGAAAGGGATTGCAGCGTGGATGATTGCTCACTTTCTCCCTCTCTCTTTCTCCAATGAGTGCACATGCCCTATGGCAAAAATAAAAAAAAAATTAAAAAAAAGAGAGAGCAAGGACAGACCTGTGCCCACGAGCAGCTGTGCACCTGTCTCTCACTGCCTTCCACCACGAGGCCTGCAGGGCATATTTCACCTCCCAGATCACACATGAAGTTCTCTTTTGTTCACATCTTACCCAGAATGGTTAGAAGAAGGGCACAGAGAAGAGGATTCTGCAAAGTGTCGTTCTAACTTAGTTCAGGTGATAAGCCCACAATTTCATAATGTAGAATTAAAGATTCGGCATCGTTCTGGCCTCTTGGGATCTCTCCAAGGCCACAGAGCTAGAAGCAGTGTCGTGGCTCTGTGATCTCATGCTTCACTGGAAGGAAGGAATTCAGTGAGTTCATGAACCAGTCTTTGAGAAGTGACTTGCGGTTTTGGTCCTCCATTGCTCTTGACACTGCACCTCTTCTGTTGTCCTGCCATGATAGTCTATAATGCAGGGATGAGGGTTATCTTGGCAGCAAACCTCAGCAGGGTTGCATTGCTATGAAGAGTCTGTCAGGTCTGATGGAGTGCAAAGTCTCCTTTCCATCACCTCCTTTCTGTCTTGTTCGACCCAGGGAACGGATGTATGAAGGCTGAAAGATTTCTGGATATAAATGACTCTGGTAACAGTGGAGCCAGAAGCTGTCATGTAAATGTTCAGTGAGAACAAGCTTTAACTCTGCGGACCGCCCTTCACCACCTCAGCCTGCTAGCTATGCTGCCCCTTCCTCCTTCCTCTGTCTGTATTCAGGCACAGGCTAGCAGGAATTCAGGGTGTGCCCTCTACGGCAAGCTTAGCCCTCCAGGAAAAACAACAGACTTGGTGAGATTTGGTGGCCATACTTGGACCTTATCATCGCTCGGAATTCTTTACCCTTTTTGATCGTCAACTCTGATGTTGACGTTTCCCTCTGTGATTACACCTCTTCCTCACTGCTTTCAGTGTCTGTCCCATCGACGCTCCCTCCTTGTGGTGACCTCCCCGCTGTTGGACATTCCTTTTTTTCAGGCCTCTCTCACCTTACTTCACTCCAAATCCAGGGCAGACTTTGGTGGTCAGCATTTCCATGGTGAGCTTGTTAAGGGACCGAGGACTTTGTGCTGTATTTCTTTGCTAGTCCTCCTATTGTATTTGAGCAGTCCACACCAGCTGTGGTCTGTATGCCTAACTTGGTCACCTTGCTGGGGAAAACCTCAAAGCTGGCCAACCTGAGTTTCCGTCAGAGCAATGGCACCTTTAGTGCCTCTTGGCCCTTCTTCGTGTTCATTTTGTGATGGTTTCTATTATATTCCTTCCCATGCTCAGCCTAAGCCTTTTCCAGGATTTGTAACATCTGAATTCCTTTCCACTACTTTACAGTGACAAAAGAGACCAACCAAAGCTTCCTCAAGCTTTTTGCCTTACAACTTTCCTGTGCTTTTATACATCCTTTTTCCTTCTCAGGTGAAAACAGTGAGGGTTCTATCTTTGACTTGCTTTTTCTTCTCTGCATGTTCTCTCTCCCTTTGTGATCCCATGTAACCTGTGGCTCTAACTACCATCCTTAAGCTAGGACTCCTCAATGCCTGTCTCCAGCTTGGACCTCCCCCGTGAGCTTCAGACCTTACATCCAGCCACCTACTCCACTGTGCCTGCCCCTGGTGTGTAACAGGGATCTCAGACTTAAAGTGGCCAGGACAGAACTCTGAATCTGCCAGGCTGCTTCCTCTGGCCCCCTCTCCATCTCAGGAAATGGCATCACCCTGTACCTAGATGCAAAAGCCAGGGTCCTAGACCATCCTCATTCCTCTCTTCCTACTAATGACATTCTCAAAGTGACACTGCCTACTTGCACTTACATCTAGGGTACATCTGAACCGGGCAGCTCCTGGGAATCACCACACCGCAGTCTGAGGCTGTCTTCTGCTTGGTCTACTGTAACTTCCTCCGTACTGATGTTCTTGCTTCCACATTGGTCCCGCTATAATCCATCTCGCACACAGCAACCAGAGGAACTTTGTACAAATAAAGCAGCCCCTACCATTTCTTAGTTTATGTTCTTTTCATTTCAGCCAGAATCCAAGGTGCCTGCCCCCCTCACTCACTCTAACCCAGTCTCACTGGTGTTTTCTCTGTGCCTTGAATACACCAAGTTTGCTCCATCAGAGGCTTCTCTTTGCTGTTCTCTGCTGGAGCAGTGCTGCCCCAGAGCTTTGTTCATGGTCTCCTCGTTCTGGTCTGAGCTATACGTGATCCTCAGAGTGGCCTCTCCTGTCCATACTTCACCCCCAGTCACTGCCATGTTGTCAAAGTTTAGTTGACAGCCTTTATCAGTGGCCTTGTCTCCCCTCTCTTCTCTCTGGAATACAAATTCTTGTAAGCAAGTGCTCTAGACTAGTCTCCAGTGCCTGGAAGGTGCTTAGAGGTTCTGCCTGACTGACTGACATTCTAGATTAGACCTACCTGTGTCCTTCATCCCCTCTTGCTTGCTTTAGAGTCTTCTTTGTGGCACACCCTCTTCTCTGTGCCTTCAGCTGTCCCCTCTCCCCTGGCTTTTCCCATCCACACTCCACCCCACATCATCACGGATGCACTTCTCTGCAGGTTACCAGTAATCACTTAGTCATTGACTCAGTTGTCTTACCTTTTTTCTTCTAAAGTTTGTTTATTTCTTCCATCAAATTGCAATAGAGAGAGAGGGAGAGAGAAGCTGGCGTCCTCATCAGGGTCTTCACACCATGATCCACCCCCAGCGTCAGCCAGTCTGATCACGAGTGCTCACACCATCACATACGAGAAGGTCCTCGGGACATTAAGTTGGGTCCTTCCCATGTGGGCACCGTCATTTGGCCTTTATCCAGTTGTCTTTTCTCAGCACTCATCTTCCATGAGTTTTCTGCATGTTTGACATTGTTTTATTTTTCAAGCAGAAACTTATAGTAGGAATCTGCTCTAGGTATCGCGCAAGATGTACATATGATCGGGAAATAGCTCCTGCCTTAAGGGCGCTTTAATCTACCAGGAGCAAGTAGACGGTAGGCCCATGAGTAAAACAATAGCTCTTACTTTCAACCCTCCTTCTTCAAATTCTTGCATCCTCTGGCTGCTAGGACATAAGCCTTGTTTTTGTTTTCTTTGTAATATTCCTTTTTTCTTTGCTAATCGTTTTTCTTTTCCTCATATTTTAAGTACAGAAGATTGTTAAGGTTTAGCCCCCTTCTTCCTTTTCTGTCCCCTGTCACCTGGTGACCTTATGAGCTCTGACAGAGATTTCTTTTTTGCCCACTCACCTCTCTCTGTGCATGTGACTCCACATTTGTATAGACTCAGATATCTTAGGGGCATCCATTCTGGTTGCCTGGTAGACATTTCAGCTTGTCTAAATCACTGTTTTTCTCTGCTGTGTTTTTAGGAAAGTGTCTCCACCAGCTGCTAGCTTCCCTTTGTCTTCTCGCTCACAGGTCTACCAGCTGGGCCTTCCTCTAGCACAGCTCTCAGAGCTGCTCCTGGTTGTTCTTGGCATTGTCCTTGTTTGATCCTTATTACCTCTCCCTGGTCATCTGGGAGAGGGCTCCTGAAAGACCTCTGGGTCTCTATGCCTCTCTCCGGGCTGCCCTTGATGCAATGCTTTAATCGCCCTACTTGTCACTCCCTGCATGTATCCCCTCCCAGGGCTTTGCTAATGCTCCTCCCTGTATCTCTAGTCACCTTCCGCCTCTGTGTTCCCATCCAACCTCCTTCTCCTCCAACCATTTTTCAAAATCCCAGTTCAAATATTGACATTACATGAAGCTTTTCACTAATCCCTTTGGATGGCAATGCCTCCAATTTCTTTCACAGGCCATGACACTTGTTTGTACTTCTCCTTGGTTACCTACAGCCTTCCTTATATTACAGTGTTGTGTGCACCTGTGACTCATGGCATACCGTAACTGCCTTAACAGAAGGTTCCGAGGCCGATTGACCTTTCTCACATGCCACCTAGCACAGGGGCTCCTTGCTCAATGGTTGCTTGTTGAATGACTAACAGTATCTTATTTGGTCTAGTGTATCTTAGTGAGGCCTCAGCAGATCCTTTTTTTTTTTTTTTTTTTTTTTTTTAATGTTTATAAGGACTGCTCTACTATACCCTGTTCTAGTCCTTTTTGTAGCTAATAACAGAAAATACCTGAAACTGGATAATTTAAGGTAACAGAGGTTTATTCAGCCCATGGTTTAGAGGTCTAGGTCTAAGCCCAGGGGCCAGTTCTGGTGGGCGCTTTGCAGGGTCCTGATGACATTACGAGGGCCAGAGCAGAGTGGCAGAGTTCATCAGAGGCTCTCTGTTCCAGTCTCACTCCTTCTTTCAACCCCCCAGAATGCTCTCTGTCACTGTGTCTGTCATGGGAGCCCCCCCAATGACCTTAACCCTACTCTCTCCTCAAAGGCCCCACCTTTGGACAGCATCATTGAATCCAATTTTTACCTTCTTTTTTTTTTTTTTTTTGGAGAGGTTTTCGCTATAGGGCGTGTGCGCTCGCCAGAAAGACAGAGAGAAACATAGAGACAGAAAGCGAGAAATCACCCCCCGGGGGGATGGTCACGCTGCAATCCCTTCTCCTCCATTCTCCTCTCGGGATCTTGGGCACGCACACACACGCGCCTGGCGTGAGTTTTAAGCCGCCAGGTCCGGGACGTGAACCGCGGTCGACTATGTGGGAGTCCAGCGACATAGCCATTACACTAACTGCTGGTTCCCTTCACCTTCTTAATCTCAGAACAGTGGCTCAACACATGAATTTCGGAGGGACACATTCAAACTATAGCAGACCCTTATTTGCTTTCAGATGGGGTTTTGAAGTGCTGCCATATGTGGCTTCATTACACATTCTCTGCTGGCTGTAACTTGTTTGATGTGTACATTGCTGCATTTTCATCACTTAGGGACTGTCTAGATGAAAGCTGGCGTAATCCCTTCCTGCCAGACCTCTCCGTGGCAGACTTGAGGAGACAAAGGTTTTTTCCTTCATTGAGTCAGTACTCCAGTACAGGCACGCTGAGGATTTACAAGCTGACCTTCTGGGTGCTCCGGTCTAGCTCACATGTGGGCAGGGAACTCCACGTGGAAATCCATCGGCCCCCCGTTTGCCTGAAAGGCCTCGTAAGGACTCGGGAAGTGGGATTTGAGCATCCTTTTACAAGGCAAGCTGAAATACCGTAAGCTCTTTAGTTTCCGTATTTCAGCTCTGCTGTACCACTGGATTCAATAACTGCTGATACTTATCTTACAAATGGCTCAGATTGGAAACTCAGATTGTTTGCTCCAAGGCAGCGCAGTGAAATGATAAAATTTGAGCAATAGTAGAAACAATTGCAAGAATCCTTTGCAGATACGCTGTACTCTGCAGGTCTTGATTTAGAATAATGTTGATGATGACCTGAGAAATAAAATCTATTTTCCATGGATATCAGGAGGAGGTGGAAAAGAGTAGATAAAGCTCAGTCTTCATTGGCGTGTCTCTCTTAAAGATTCCTCACCGTTGCCAATAGCACCTACTGAAATAAGCATGGCATAGGTAGTTGTTTACCTTGAAAAACTAGCCTGTCTTTTCCTCCATCCCCATCTATTCCAAATAGAAGAAAGTTGAAAGCATTTAATTACATTCTTGAGTATTCCAAAGGTAGGAAAATGGTAATCTGGAAACAATTAACTCTTGGTTGTTAATTATCTACTGCTGAGAAGTCAGAGCAGAGGGCTTCCAAAAGTCCTTCCTAAGGGATTTTTTTAGAGGTTTTTGTTATAATGTGTGTGTGCTCATGAGAGAGAGAGAGAGAGAGAGACATAGAGAAGGAAAGTAAAAACTCACCCCCCCCCCCCCAGAGTGGATGGCCATCCCCAATTCCTTCTCCACTCTCCTCCCGGGATCTTGCGTGCGCACATGCACCTGGTATGACTTTCCAGCCACCGGGTCTGGGACTCAAACCACAGTTGGCCATGTGGGAGTCTAGCGATGATGCTATCTGCTGGCCTCCCTGAAATATTTTTTTTTTTATATTTCCATTTATTTTATTTTATTTCAAGTTCTTTTATACAATCATGTTATTTAGCTTGCAAAGTGAATATTCCAACATGTGTGCATTTCTCCCCAGTCCAGTTGATAATACTATAACCCTAAAAGGTTTTTAAATAAAGTCCTCTACCTTCTTTTGAGTATGGATATTGTGGTATTAGAGTTGGTGTCACTTAAAATAATAAAGGTAGTATATCAGAAAAAATCGCGAAGAGACTGGAAATTGTTTTTCACAATTTCTCTATTTCGCTCATCTATCTGCTTCATGTTGCGGCTACGTTACATTTCTCCTCTTAGTGACTCATTTCTAAGTTACTTTGCTGCCTGTCTGTTCAAATTGCTTTTGGAGAATTTGGAATATTTTATAGGGCATTTCAAGCTGTTTCTTCTTCCTCCTCAAAGGCAAAATCAGCAGAAGGTAGTAACATACAAAGCAGTTAAAGGCAAACTAACCCAGTCCATCTTCAGCAGTGCAGTGTATAAACCAGATAAAACAGGGTTTGAGTCCCTCCCTAACAGCTGTTCTTACAGGTTATTCACCTTGAGTCTCAGTTTTCTCATAGCTACTGGGACGTCGGAAAAGGCATGAGGTGGTGTTCTCCGCAAAAAACGTGTCACGACTTTTCCCACGACCCAGTGTGACAGGGCAGCAATATCCACCTTGTAGTTGGGGTTGTGCCTTAAGATAATGTATGAAGGCCAGCCATGTGCTGCAGCAGTACTGCCCTGCTCAAGGGAGGCTGAATCCCACGTGACCACGGTACACACCCTGACCTGGCCAGCCTGAAGCATACTGGGCACGCCCACAAGTGCACAAGGTCCAGCGGGCCAGAACACAGGAGGAATGTGCGACTGTACCCTGTGGAGGGTACTCCCTCTCTCTCCCTCTCCATCTCTCTCTCATATGCATGTGCTCTATCATGGATGAAGAAAAAATAGGAAAAACAATAGAGGAGGGACCAGCAGTTAGTGTAATGGCTATGTCGCTGGACTCCCACGTAGTCGACCGCGGTTCGAGTCCCGGACCTGGCGGCTTAAACTCACGCCGGGCGCGTGTGCGTGCGTGCCCAGGATCCCGAGAGGAGAATGGAGGAGAAGGGATTGCGGCGTGGCCATCCCCCCTGGGGGGTGATTTCCTGCTTTCTATCTCTCTGTCTCTCTCTGTCTGTCTGGCGAGCGCACACGCCCTATAGCAAAAACCTCTCCAAAAAAAGAAAAAAAACAAAAAACAAAAAACAAAAAACAAAAAAAAACAATAGAGGATAGCCTTGACTCCGTGCGTGGCATAAGAGACACACATGTATTATTCTTCCTGTTACTCTAACCCATTCTTCTTCTTGAAAGGATCTTGGAGATTTGATAATAAATTAAATGGGCTACACTACAAAATAATACTTGAGAAATGCTTACATGATTTTAGTTGAAATTTGGGGTCCTTTGATTAA
The DNA here is from genome assembly GCA_026018925.1 of Tupaia tana. NCBI lineage: Eukaryota > Metazoa > Chordata > Mammalia > Scandentia > Tupaiidae > Tupaia > Tupaia tana. The sequence continues at coordinate 85,013,577 of JAKSZU010000004.1, forward strand.
TCGAGTATTTTTTATTATTCCAAACCTCCCATTTGCTTGTTTTCTATTTTTCATTTTTGTGGTTGCTCCAGGGATTAGAACATTTATCATCCACCCATTAGAGTCTACTGGTGGTCCTTTTACCATGTCCTGGGTAATGAAAGACCTTAGGACGTTTGAACTCCCATTTATTCCAGCTGTCCTGCTACTTTTGTGCTGTTGATGTCATCAATATATATATTGTATTTTGAACTCCAGAGCCCTTTTTTTTTAAGGTGTTTTTGTCATAGGGCACATGCTCTTACCAGACAGACAAACAGTGAGGGGGAAAGTGAGAAAACTCCCGCCCCTCCAGGGGATATGGCCATGCCACAATCCTTTCTCTTCCATTCTCCTCCTGGCATTCTGGGCAGGCACACACATGTACCCAGCATGATTTTCAGGCTGCTAGGTCCAGGACTCAAACCTCAGTCCGCCCTGTGGGAGTCCAGCTCCTTAACTACCACACCACCTGCTGGTCCCTGCTAGGCATTATTAATGCTGAATTATGTTGTCTGTACTCAGGAGAGGTACTGATTTTTGTTACCCCTTTCTCTTGCCTTTTTTGCTTTCCTACATTTCCATGTTTGAATCTGGGGTCATTTTCCTTCTAGTTGAAGAACTTTAGTATTTTTTTGGTCCACTTAATTTTCTTTGCTTTGAAAATTAGTTGAAAGCCTATTTATTTTTGCCTTATTGGTTAATGATAATTTTTTCTGTGTTTTTCTCTGTATAGAATTCTAGGCTGTTTCATTTACTTTTTTAAAAAATCTTTTTTTTTCTCAGAAAAGAATTAGAACATCTCAGTTTATTCCTCTAGTTCAGTCTAAACAGAGATCAAACTTCTTTAATAGTGTTTAATGACTATATTCAGACTTGTACTTTTTGCTAAATCAAAAATTGAAATATTTATTTATGAAGTGAATGACTAGTTTTGAAATTAAATGGTTCACTGAACAATTAAATATTTTTCACCAGACACATTCACATCTAACAACTTCTACACATAGGATACTCATCATTTTTGCAGTTTCAGTCTGAACATACAACTTGCAACTAGGTATACAATGCAAATTCTAGTGTAGATTTTCTAATTAGTTAGATGGGCCTAGACAAGCCATTTTAGAGCTCTACCCTCACTGAGATCAAACAAGGACAATAGTACCCTTCCTTCAACCTACCTGTTAAGGAAACAGACATGAAATTATGTGAAAACATTTTTCTAAAGTGGCTAAGCAAATACAAGGTACAATAATGATCATATTAACTGTTTTCTAACATTTGATTGACATTTTCATAATTTAACCAAAGTGAAAATTAAACACTTTCAGAACTGCAAAATTTAGTAGTTACATAAGGCAAGTTAGACTGGTAAAGCTAGTCCTAATAGTAAATACATTCATCCATGTTCTTATTTCATTATATTGAGAAATGATCACTATAAAAAATAGGTAAAATTTGGGAACCAGCAGTTAGCGTAATGGCTATGTCGCTGGACTCCCACGTAGTCAACCGCGGTTCGCGTCTCGGACCCGGTGGCTTACAACTCACGCCGGGCGCGTGTGCGTGCGTGCCCAAGATCCCAAGAGGAGAATGGAGGAGAAGGGATTGCGGCGTGACCATCCCCCCTGGGGGGTGATTTCTCGCTTTCTGTCTCTATGTCTCTCTCTGTCTGTCTGGCGAGCGCACGCGCCCTATAGCGAAAAACCTCTCCAAAAAAAAAAAATAGGTAAAATTTTATTAAAATATTCCTATTCTTGTTTAGGGTTAGGGTTAGGGTTAGGGTTAGGGTTATTCTTGCCCATGTCAGTGGACTGTCTGGCATCAGCCACTGTGTCAGGTACTCAAACAGTCATATTGTCCATTGATTTTGTCAGATTTGGTAGCCCAATCGTGATGTGTTAGTCCAAGTGCCAGATCCAGCCTGTGATTGTCTCATCAGTGATTGGTTCTAACTTCTTGAATATGTGCTTTTCTAAGATGAGGTGACAGATGGAGTGAGCCAGGGTTCCCTCACATGCACCAAAACTATCAATATCGAGATTATTTTCAACTGTAATATCAAGAGTGTCACCAACTCTTCCTTTGGTTGTTAACATTTCACCGTCATGCTTATAAGGTGGATTCTTTTTTTATCTTCTACCCTGTGTTTATGCTGACACGCTCAGCAGCCAGCTGGTCCCCACGCCACCACCTGGGCTCCCTGGTAGGCCACCGGCTCCCGCGTGTGGTCCAGCTAGCTGCAGCCACTGACAGGCCAGGCCACCTCTTCACATCAGTTTAACAATGTCCTTGCATGGTCTTCTTGTGAGCATCGTTCCTGTTGAAAGTCAGCTGTCGGTTGTAGTCTTGCTCCCTTTTCTGCCTTTCAGCAGTTTTGCTATGATGCAGCTAGGTGTAGTATTCTTAGTATTTATTGGTACGTAGTCCATCACAAATCTGTGGCATGATGTCTTTTGTTGGTTTAAGAAAAATATTGGTGATTATTTCTTCAAAACTTAATTCTGTCTAATTCTTCTACATTCTCTCTCCCCCCCATCCCCGGGCTTCTGTAAAATTGAACCTTTTTTTTTTTTTAAATTTTTCTATATGAAGCGTGCACTCCTTGAAGGGGGGTGTAGCCATACCGCAGTCCCTTGTCCTGTACTCTCCTCTTGGCGTTTTGGGCATTTGAACACTTGTGTCTGGCTGGTGTGTTATTCAAGCTGCCAGGTCTGGGACTCAAACTATGTAGTCGGCCATGTGGAATCCAGCTGCCTTAGCCACCATGCACTGGCTGATCCGTAACCTTTTTACTGTGTCTCGTGGACTCTCTTTTGTTTCCTTTTGTTTTGATTCTTTTTCACAACCTGGGCTTCCGTTTGGATAACTTAAGCTTACTTTTTTTTTTTTTTAAGAGAGAGTTTTGCTATAGAGAGAATGCAAAAATCACGCCCTCCCCCCAGGGGGCACAGCCACGCTGCAATCCCTTCATTCTCCTTTTGGGATTTTGGGCATGCACACACACATGCCTGGCGTGAGTTTTAAGCTGCCGGGTCTGGAACTTGCACTGCAGTCGACATGTGGGAGTCCAGCAATGTAACCATTACGCTGTCTGCTGGTCCCCACTGACTTCTTTCATACTGTATCTAATCTGCTATCAACCCCGTTTCTTGAGCTTTTAATTTCAGATGTTGTATTTAGTTCTAGAATTTCACTTTGATTACTCTAATAAGTTAGAGTTTGGGGATGAAATCCTTTTTCTATTTCTTTAGTAAATTAATTGTGGTTACTTAAAAGTTGACATCCAACAGTACCAATATCTGGAAGCTTGCAGATCTGTTCTTATTGTGTGTTTCTTTCATTCTTTTTAGTTTTCACTCATTTGGATCTCTTATTAGTAAAATGTGTTTGATAAGTTTTGATTGAAAACCGAAAAATTATAGAGGTTTCGTATGTTGTTGCCGTCTTCCCAACAAAATTCACTGTTTTCCTGGCAGGCCAGTGGAGTGAGAGGTTTACCATGAGATGATTTGAGACTGGGTATCGGTCTTGATGAGAACTGGTTGTTTTTTCAGCCTCGCTCTTACTCCAGGGCATAGGCCTTCCTGGGTTGTCACCGAAAGCTTGGGTGTTTACTTCCTTTTGGATTCAGCATTCCAATTTTGTTCCCCCATACTGTGAGAAGTTGAAAACTTTGCTTAACTCTTAGGCTCTTGGTATTTATTTTCTGCTTAGCTTCTCAGCCACGTACCCCCTCACCGTCAGTGCATCGTCCATTATGTCAAATCTTTTGAGGGAAGCATTGTAGTGTGTCAGGCTCCCTTCTCTCCTATTACTCTTTCTCCTGGGAACTCTGACTTTCTTAGTGTCCCTGAACTTCAGTGGTTGTCTTGACCCCCTGAGGTGCTGGAGACTCTGAATTACTAACTTCTGACCTTAATTTTTAAGGCTTAAAGAGAAGAAGTAATGGCCCAGCCTCAGCGACGTAGGCGGTAGTGTACTAACCCACTGCGCTGGAAGCCACATGGGCACCATGGGTTTAGATCTTGAGCCAACCTGAAAACTTAATAACTGAGGCTTGCCCTAATAACCTGATGCTAAACTCTTCCCCAAGGTGTCACTTTCAAATACCATAGTGGAATTACATTTTCACTCTCTAGTTCGATCACAACCAGATCTCAACATGTGAATTTTGGGGGGATATTCAAACCATAACAGCCATCAGAAGTACTCTGGGGTTTGGTAACTACTACCTTGAGATATAGATGATGATACGTATATAGTTCTTGTTTTCTGGGGGGAGAAATGTGCCATGGTTCATCAATAGGTATTTTTTCTGGTACTAATTTTTTTAAAATTATTTATTTACTTGTTTTAATTTTACTAGAGAGGAACAGAGAGAGAGAGAGAGAGAGAAAAGTCAGAAAGCAAGCTGCCAGGTCCAGGACTGGAACCGTGGTTGCCCATGTGGGAGTCCAGCGCCCTTAACCTCCATGCCACCTGCTGACCCCTCTGGTACTAAATTTTAATAGAGTTTTATCATATGGATTTTGGGGTCATTGTACAACACAATAAATGTTTTCAGTAGATTTTTTTAAGGCTGACAAAGAAAAGTTCATGTGAAGGTTTCTTACATTGACCTCTGAAAACAGCCATTATTTAACATAGTTATTTAGTAAAGACATTTTTATGGGGAGTAAAGCTAATATAATTCAGGTACAGAAGTGTTTGACTCTCTAGTTTGAAGCAGTTAGAAGTTTGAAAACTGGAGGATAATTTCCTTTCCCTCTTTTCCGTTGGTTATCAACTGTTACAAAAGGTTTTGACAAAAATCGACAATGTTGTGGCTATGTAGATAATCTTTTTGATTTGAAAAGAGCCATATGGTTTATTTTTTTACAAGTTACGTTTATTTTTAAGTATCATTAGCTGTTATTTAACAATATGAAAGGAAATCTGTGCTAAATACCACATTGCTGGTGGCAGATTGGAACTCTGTTACTAAAATTCTAAATCTTAATTTGCACGGGTGAGGGGACATCCCAGTTCTGCATGCGAGACGCTGCTTGGTTTATGTCTTTTCAGATTAGAATTTGATCTTTCAAGCATCTGTTCATATCTGCTTTACTTTTCCCAGCGGCACTATAACATCGCCATTGTCAAAGGTACTTTGCAGGTTGAGTTGGAACATGGAGGAAGGAGTACCTAAGTGGTCCCAGCAGACTTGGGGAAGACTCCGTAGAGGAGGCGGTGCTGGAGGGTGAAGAGATTTCTGGGAGGGTATTCCAGGTGAAGGCGCGCAGGAGCAGAGCAGTGGAGCACAAGAGTCGATGGCACTTTGAGAGGACAAGACTCATGTTGTTGGGGTGTGAGCATGAGGGGCATGGGAGAACAGGAGGCGATGAAGCTAGAGTGCTAGCCTTGGCCAGACCATGCATGATATTGCATGTCTTGTATTCATTCATTCATTTAGCAAATATTTATGGAACAACTCAGTAGTACCAGGCCCTGTTTCTAGGCACTGGCATTCGGCAGTGAACAAGAGAGAAAAATCACTGCTCCTCACTCACGTTCTAAGGGAAGAGACAGAAGCTAAATAATAGCAAATGTTTAGGAGTGTGCTGAGTATACTCGTGATAACTGATAAAGTTTGGTAGGAGGAAGAATGGGAGTGTTTGCCATTTTAGGGTGGTTAGGAGAGGCCTCACTGAGAAGGCGACATTGGAATAAAGATCTGCAGCTGCTGGAAGGGCCAGTGGGAAGAATGAGAGTGGTCTGGGCCGAGGAGATATGCAAAGGCCCTGCAGTTGGAGTGGGTCTCGCTTGTTCCAGGAAACCGTAGGAAATCAGCATGGCTGGAGCGTAGTGAAGGGAGAAGAGCAGATGTGAGGCCTAAGAAACAAAGAGGACAAAGAGGGCCAGATTCTGTGACGTCTTGATGGCCTCTGTAAGGATTTTGGCTTTTAGCTGAATGAGGTAGAGTTATTAGAGAGTTTTGAGCCAACTCAGATGTAACCCAACGATGTAAGATATAGCTTACATTTTTAAAAGGTCATTTTGTCGAGAACAGAAGCCAAGAAGACCAGTTAGAGGCCACTGCAATAATGCAGGTGAGACAAGGGTGGCCTGGGCCAGTGTGGTCGCCGTGGGGTGGCTAGGGACAGATTTTGTCCTTTGGGTGATAAGGAGCTATTAAAGACTTTGAACCAGTGACTTGACATAGCACTTGGTGTTAGAAAGTAATCTGGGCAGCTGTGTGGAAGAAGGATTGGAGAGCTGAGACAAGGAGCTGGATCAGGATCCAAGGCTTGGATCACTAAGAATAAATATAGTGACCTAACAAGGGACGCAGATTCAATGCCTGAAGACCTTGTGTACAGATTGTCAACACTGGCCAACTTCTTGACAAGGACTAGGAATCAAAAAGATTTATTTAATAAGGAAATTCCTTTGTAAACCTTGCCAAAGAAGCAAGGTGAATGATTATGATGAGATGTATTCTAGAGGCAGCCCGCCTAACAGATGACCAAAGCCCTTTCCACACACCTGAGCTCATGTGATTCTTACACAGTCCTCATGGAGACGGTGCTCGCCGCTTCACAGATGCAGAAACTCGGGCACCGCACTGGGCTGTGTTCCTTCTGAAAGGTTACACTGGGACATTCAGAATTGTCTAGTCCTCTGAAATTGTATCTTAAACAGTGGCCACCTATTTTGTGAACACTAATGATGATGGCTTCAGAGAATTGGTCACTGCTGGGTAGTTTCTGTATATATCAATTCAATGCTCTTTGAGTTACCAGTGACAGAAATTAGCTTGGGGGTGAGTGAAATTGTGACAAATTGAAACATCCAGGGAGAGAGGGCTGTGCGAGCACACGCATGCATGTCTGGGTGTGGGGGAATGGTTTAGGAGATGTGGCAGGATTCAGGAGCTCAGAGGCTGCTCTCGGATCACTGGGTTGCTCCACCTCTGGTGCAGGTGTTGGCCTGTGTCTCTTCTCTGTGAGTGGCTTCCTCAGAGGGCTAGGGAACTGCCATGTGTGTGGCTTCAGTACCATGTCAGTCATCTTTATGGTACTTTGATTCCAGTGGAAGCAGCAGTGTCTTTCTGTGATGTGTCAGCATGAGAGAGTCAGAATTCTGCTGTACCTGGTTTTAGCCCTGACGCCTATCCCTGGGACCAGCAGTGCAAGGTCTGCCCCATCTGGGCAACCACCAGAGTCTGCTGTATGTTTGCAGAAGAGGTAGGAGTGGGTGGTGATCTCATCCTGCAGGCATTGAGTTGCCTTAGAAAGAAAGTAGCAGCATGGTCCAGTACTCCTCCTCAGCTCCGGGGGTTGGGGCTCTCATTCTCTGCAGGAACATGTGTGACCCTAGTTCTTCTGAATTACCAGCAACAGTAGTATTTTTGAGAAGAGGGAGATGCTTAGGGCTCAGCAGCTTTCTTAGAACTGGAGTTTAGACTGGACCCATCCCCCAGCTGCACTAGGAGGGGAAGTAGCCAACCCCCTGCTCAGACACCACTGTCCCCTCACACTATTCTTCTCATGAGGAGGCATCCTTTTTCCCTACAAGTAAATGATATTGGGTGGAGAAAACAAGAGATACCCTTGAAAAAAGTGTTCCTCAACTATTTTTTTAACCCTGACCCAAATTAGGATACAGATGCTCCTTGATTTGTGATGGGATTACATCCTGATAAACCCATAGTAAATTGAAGAGGGATTGGCCATGCTCCAATCCCTTCTCCATCTCCTTTCAGGATTTTGGGCATGCACAAAATGATGTTTTTTCAGGCTGCCAATTCGGGGACTCAAACCATGAGAGATCCATTGCCTTAACCATCATGCCACCTGCTGGCTCCAGATTACCCCCTTTTAATGGATATTGGTCATATTGGATTGGGGCTCACTCTACTTAAGTATTACAATTTAACTAATTATACCTGCAGCAACTCTATTGCCAAATAAAGTCACATTCTGAGGTACTAAGGGTTAGAACTTTATCATATGAATTTTGAATAGGAAATCTAGTTTGTCCTATACAAATAATAAAACCATCAAAATGAAAATACATAGTAAAATGTTTTATTTTAGGGGCCAACAGGTGGCCTAGTGGTTAAGATGCTGGGCTCGCACATGGCTGGCTGTGGCTTGAGTCCAGGATCCAGCATCTTTTTTTTTTAAAGGTAATTTTTAAAAATAACTATTTATTTTATTTTATTTATTCATTCATTTATTTTAATTTGACCAGAGTGAGAGAAGGAGGGAGAGAAAGTGAAAAAGCAAGCCACCCAGGTCTGGGACTCAAACCACGGTTGGCCATGTGGTAGTGTCCAGTGCCGTAACCACCACACCACCTGCTGGTCCCAGGAGTCAGCATCTCAAAACTCATGCTGGACACGTGTGCATGCATGCCCAAAATCCCAGGAGGAGAATGGAGGAGAAGGGATTAGTATGGCCATTCTCCCTGGGGAGTGATTTCTCACTTTCCCTATCACTGTCTCTGTCTCTGGTGAGTGCACACACTATACCACAAAAAAGTAAAAACAAAACAAAACAAAAAACAACAACCTAATAAAAAAGTTCCATTTGAGCCCTTATTAAGAGGCAGACTCTCAGGAAGGTGTTTTATTTCATTAACTGTGAAGGCTTCTTACTCCATTGTATAGTTGGGGAAGCCGAAGTGAAGAGAGGTCAGTTATAGACGTAAGGTCTCCTGGATTTCAGAGCCCAGGCTTGCTTCTTGCGTGTGGCTATACCTGGCCACAGAACATTAAGGAGGTGCCCTGCATAATCATTTGGTCTGAGTCAAAGTGCTAGCTGCAGATAGTAAGCACACTGCAGAATTGTGAGTTCCTTGCAATGAGGACCTCGCAAAGGACTCAGAGGTGCCAGTCTTTAAGGGCCCTAACAGAGAGACGGGTGAATTACGAGCTCTCAGGGAAGGGAATGCCTGTGAACTCTTGGCTTTGTCCACGGGGCAGACCGCTGCGTTCCTGACAATGCCCAGCAACCATCCAGACACTCTCCCTTGTGCTTCCCCATTCTCATTCTGAATTTCGATCAGGGTGGAGAGTAGAGAGAAGGAAATGAGCCAGAAAATAGAAAATTAATACTTGGTAGAATCGTCATATTTTAAAATTAATTTACAGGCAATGTCAGATAACAGGAGTTAAATCATTTTATCAGCAGGCTGCTCTAGGATTTAAAAATTGGCATCCGTCATTGTAAATCAGGTCTCAAGAGCCCCAGGGAATGGTCTCTATGGATGAAGGTTGATATAGGATGGACAGAAAGGTAAATACTTGATTAGCTGTGGCCTTTCCTTTCACACACAACCCCAAATATTTCTACATCACGTTGAGTGATAATGGGATGTTAAATGGTAAGTAATGGGCGGGAAGAGGCTGTCCAGATCTATGGTTAGCCTACTTCTCCTACTTCCCTTCCTCCCTGTCAGTCCTGAGAAGTTGGCTGTGGGAGAGTACTCATGTCCAGTCTCATAAGTGCAGGGATGGACTTATGTGACGCCTTCTGTGGAGACACATTTTTCCCAGTGGTTTAGATGACATATTTCTGTCAGGTACCTGTGAACAGGAACATACATGGATTTGCCACATTTACGTTGACAAAACCTTCTGTGATTAAAGACCTGCCTTTCATGTCTTGTCATTGCAGCTGTTTGTCGAGGGCGTGTGGTGAGAGTCCCTACGGGGACCCTAGTTCGTGTGGTGGGCACCGAGCTGGTCATCCCCTGCAACGTCAGTGACTATGATGGCCCCAGCGAGCAAAACTTTGACTGGAGCTTCTCAGCTTCAGGGAGCCACTTCGTGGAGCTTGCAAGCACCTGGGAAGTGGGCTTCCCAGCCCAGCTGTACCGTGAGCGGCTGCAGAGGGGTGAGATCCTGCTCCGACGAACTGCCAATGACGCCGTGGAGCTTCACATAAAGAATGTCCAGCCCGCAGACCAAGGCCACTACAAATGCTCAACCCCCAGCACAGATGCCACCGTCCAGGGAAACTATGAAGACACAGTACAGGTTAAAGGTACAGTCCTCACGTGGGGTCAGGAGGCCTTCCTCTGCCACTTGGCTATGGGTGACTTTGTCAAGAGACTTACCTCCTCAAAGGCTCTGCTTTAGCTTTGTTCAGTGGAGTAGAAGGGTCTGACCTGGTTAATGAACCAGAGGGTGGGCAGGTGACCACGGAGGACCCTTTCTCATCACTCTAATGTGACTCTGAACCATCCCGTGGCCGTGAGTTGAAGGCAATTTGGAGACAGGCTGCCTGTGCTCAGTTCAGTCACTAGCTCTCCTGCCTTTCAGTTGTATGGCTGTGAGCATGTTCCAAGCCTCGGTTTCCTCCTCTGTGAGACAGTTCCCATCTTAAGGTTGTGAGGACAGGTGAGTTAACATGTGTAAAGCCAGCACCAGAGTAAGTGAGTCTTCATTGGTTAGTGAGAAGAAGTTGCTGGTCGTGATGATGTTTAGGTTTGTGGGACTAACAGATACTCCCAAGCTCATGGTTTTCTTTGTGATTTAAATACCTGTTTGTATCAGAAGTGGTGTTATATATAGAGAAAAGATAGTGTGGTCACCACCAGCTTATTGACCCAATGTACACTTATGTATGTGGAATGTGGTTGGCTTTTTTTCCCGTTTTCCAAGTCCTTTAGATTTACTTACACATTTAATTCTCTGAACCCAATGAAGAAGATAGGGCAGGATATTTCCCCAGTTTACACATGAGGAAATGGAAGAGCACAGGTTAATTACTTGTGTAAAATGACACAGCTAATTAATAAATGAACAAGAACAATTTTAATTTGGGGCTAACAAAGTAGAAGCAGTATGATTGTTATTATTACTTACTTACACATTTATTTGGGCCCTGCCTTACTCCCAAAAGGATTTACCTCTGGAAATTTAATTCCAGGATTTAAATTTAGAAATGTATATAATTTTCGGGAAAGTAAAAGTTTTTGTGATAACACTAGAAGAGAGGACTGATCCAGGCATTCATTCCCTCTGTAAAGATTTTTTTTTTCTTTTTTCTTTTTTTGGAGAGGTTTTCGCTATAGGGCGCGTGCGCTCGCCAGACAGACAGAGAGAGACAGAGAGACAGAAAGCGATAAATCACCCCCTAGGGGGAATGGCCACGCTGCAATCCCTTCTCCACCATTTTCCTCTCGGGATCTTGGGCACGCACGCACACGCGCCCGGCATGAGTTTAAGCCACCGGGTCCGGAACGCGAACCGCGGTCGACTACATAGGAGTCCAGCGACATAGCCGTTATGCTAACTTCTGGTCCCATCCCTCTGTAAAGATTTGTAGAACCTTATCACATCTCAGATGCTGTTCCCTCACTGACTTGCAAGGGGATAAAATGACTGTGTCCATTAAGTAAGTATTAAAGCATCAAGTCTACCTCTTCCATTACCTCTTCTTTATTTCCATATAAAATTCCAAAAATATTTTTAAGAAAAAAGTCTCACAAGACATTCTTGCATTGGAGTTAAGCCATAGAGCATGTCAAACCTCCATTGGGTCAGATGCACTCTTGTCTCCCCTTGTGATTCTCATCTTGGGGAATGGAAGAGTAGCAGAAGGATTAGCTGCTCCATTTCCCATGTCTCTGTTTTTTCTCCAGTCTTCAGAAGGCAGGAGATGCAAGGGGCAGCTTTTCTTGGGTCAGGATAGCACATGGGTGACCAGTAAAAAGGCTTGGCTGGCAGTCCAGGTAGAGCTCCTGGCAGATGCCATGCATAGTCTTGGGTTTGGTATTCAGCGTCATGGGTCTTGAAACTGTCCATCCATGCCCTGAGAGATAAGTTTGTCTTGAGAACCCAGTCATGTTACCCAAACTCACAGACTGATGTGTATACAACTGGGTTGTCAGAAAAATCATGACATATTTTTGCACAGAAAACATATATACGACTTTTTCAGCAGCCCAATAGAAGTAAATTTAATTCATTTTGCAGTAGGGTGGGGAGCTCGTTTTTTTTGTTAACGAGAGTCCCTTCTCAAAGACACTGAATTGCTTTCTGAGTGTAGAATTTGGTTGGGGGTGAGTAACAAGATTGTTAATAGTGCTGTTAAAGATTCTCTTGTCCAACTTCTAGATCAGCCTAATAGATTTTCTCTGCCCCTTGGTAGAAGCCCCCTTTCTGGTTACCAGGGCATCAGTGTCCATCACTTAATGCGTCTTTTCCTAAATAGCACTCACTAATACTCTTTTATCTCAAGTTGCCTTCTCTAGGCTCTGTAGAAGTACCCAGTCTTCTTCCAGTTAAGGTGCTAAAATGGAGAGCTGAGACACTAGCTTGCTATGGCCTGGGCCCCTCCTGTGGATACATCTGCTCACCCTAGTTATTCTGGGGCATTCCTCAGGCGGTGAACCACAGGCAGCTCAAGCCTTCCTTTTGCCCCTGCAGATTAATTCCTTAACTACTAGGAGGTCATTTTATCTCTGGACTCTGCAGGAGAGTCTACTACTGGAGTCCTGTGTCCTTACCAGAGAGGTGTTTGACAGTCACACTCAGTTATTTCATCCACTTTTAGTACAGATGCCACCAGCTAGGGCAACTGTGAGGGCACAGGGCAGGTTAAAGGTACAGTCCTAACCTGGTCATCAGGCCAGGGGCCAGGCCTTCCTCTTCCTTCCACGCAGCTTGAGTGACTTTGTCAAAAGCCATACCCTCTCTGCGGCCCTGCTCAGGGGAGTACAGAATCTTGCCTGGTGATGCCAAGTGCCAGGCACTGTCCTGGGAACAACCCCTCTTTAACTTGTTGAACCCATGGGTCAGCTTCACGTAGAAGGTCCAGTTGTTTTCCCCCTTTGGGAAACAGGCACGAGGGGTAAGATAACTTGCCTAATGATGGCAGAAGTGCATCCCAAGGCGTGCCTCCCAAAGGAAGTTTTCATCACCCAGTCATTCATTTCTAGCGTGAGATTTTATTGGTGTCTTTTCTCTTTTTTCTTTTTCAAGTCTGGAAGTTAGTTGAGATTACGTACGGATTAAAATAGGAAACTGTGTCCAACTGGGCATTAGAACACAGAAAGGGAGGAGGAAATTGGCCTGGGTGACGTGTGTCCATGGCCCCGGCTCCAGGACAGGAAGTCCCAGACTAGGCCGGGCCCTGCTGAGTGGGTCCGACGGTACTCGGCTGGCTGACCCTTCTCTCCTCTCTCCGCAGTGCTGGCTGATGCCCTGCACGTGGGCCCCAATGTGCGGCCAGCGCCCAGCCTGAGCCTGCGCCAGGGGGAGCCCTTCGAGCTGCGCTGCACCGCCTCCACCACCTCACCGTTGCACACACACCTGGCACTGCTGTGGGAGGTGCACCGTGGTCCAGCCCGGCGGAGTGTGTTGGGCCTGAACCATGAGGGCCGATTCCGCCCAGGCCCGGGCTATGAACAGCGTTACCACAGCGGAGACGTGCGCCTGGACACGGTGGGCAGCGACGCCTACCGGCTCTCTGTGTCCCGATCTCTGTCCGCCGACCAGGGCTCCTACAGGTGTATCGTCAGTGAGTGGATTGCGGAGCAGGGTGGTAACTGGCAAGAAATCCAAGAGAAGGCTGTGGAAGTCGCCACCGTGGTGATCCAGCCAACAGGTGAGTTTCTTAGATGATATGTTATAGACTGTATCTGTATGGTGACCAGTAATTAAAGAACCACGGCAGGAGCCCCATCCTGTTCTGACTCGAATTCCCTCTGCCAAGGATGCCTTACCGTTGGGGAGAAGGGAGGTAGGTGCTAGTCATAATCTGAGAGGGCTGCGTTTGTTTTGTGCTGCAGCCTGTCGTTTTGCTGTGCAGCTGCCTTTTTTTTTAAAAGAATTATTTAATCTAATTCATCTATTTATTTTTAATTTGACCAGAGAGAGATAAAATGAGAGAATGAAACAGGGAGAGAGGGAATGTGAGAAAACAAGCCTCCAGGTTCAGGATTTGAACCGCAGTCAGCCATGTGAGAGTCCAGCGTCTTAACCATTATGCCACCTGCTGGCCCCATTGCAGCCACTTTCATCTGAATTTGTACTTATGGAATGCTGCTGCATACACATTACACTGAGGCCGTTCTTCCACTTGAAGATTGAAAGAAAGTACCGCCATCCTTCCACCAGGAGAAGGTCCCCTCAGCCAACAGGAAGTCCCATGGCCTGGTATTGGTGGCAGAGCTTCAGGGTGGGCCTACCCACACCTTGCTCCCTTAGCTTTGTCTTCTTGGGTGAATCCTGAGTTCTTGGATCTGCCCTTCTCCCAGTCTGTGGGGTTGTATGTCTGGCTCACCCCAAAACCTTTTGCCTCATTTGTATTCTCTAAGCGAGCCTTCCTCAGATACACCATCCCATCCCATTAGCCCCCCTAAGGCTGGGCTCCTTTTTTTTTTTTTTTTTTTTAATTTAGAGATTTTTGCTATAGGATGTGTACACTCACTGGAGAGACAGAAAGCGAGAAATCACCCCCACCCCGGGGGGGGGGTGGTGGCCACGCCCCAGTCCCCTCTCCATTCTCCTCTCCAGAATCTTGGGTATGCACACACATGCGCCCGGCATGAGTTTTAAGCTGCTGGGTTCAGGACTCAAACCACAGTTGACTGCTTGGGAGTCCAGCAACGTAACCGTTATGCCATCTGCTGGTCCATTGCTTTCCTTTATTAGTCATGCTCTGGGAACCTGGGGGTCTGCACAAAAACCTTTGCCCTGTCATCTGTGAATCAACCTTTTTTTTTTTTTTTTTAAATAGAAAACATTAAAAACCCAGCCGTTGTTGACTTGTCCAACAAGAACCTATTTGTGTGCTCAGCTCTGTGCTGGACCCTGTGATCAGAGGTGCTTGAGGCTTGTCCCAGGCCCCGTGGAGCTTCAGACTTCAGCAGAGACAGAGTAGAGAAGCCTTTACTGCAGGGTAGTGTCCCTGCTGGGGTGGATGATGTCCTTGGTCTTGGAGCCTGACATCTTCAGAGCTGAGTCTGTTTCTGCTGTTGCTGCTGCCTCTTTTTTTTAAAAACTGGGAAGACCTTGGCTAGATTCATTTCCAGAGCATGAATGTGAGTGTGTGGCTACTCTGTTGCCCAGTTGGGAGGAAAGCAGGCAACGGTACACATGGGCTGTGTTTTGGTGTGCTACATTGTCCTGCGCATTTGCTCCGCATTCACACCTCCACATAAGTGCTGAAGCTGATAAAAGTGGGGGTTGGAAAGCAGGACGGAGGTTCTTGGATGACGTAGCAATGGGGATGGGGGCTACCCATCACTGTCATTCTTAGCTCCATTGGCTGCAGAAATCACTTCCCAGATGGACTCAAGTCTCTGTCCTTTTCAGAAGTGATCTGTGAAATCTTCCTTAAGAAACCTTCAGATACTCAGCCTGCATCGAACAGCCTTTTTTTTTTTTTTTTAAATTTTCTTTCTTTCCTAAGAGAGAGCATGAGTGAGACAGACACCCTCAACAGGGTCTCATGCTGCAGTCTGCCCCACCCAGCAGCCTAGCCAGCCAGCCAGAATCACTGCTGTACACAGCTGGCTTGTACAGGTCGACCTGGGACCTAAGGTGAGCCCTAGTCCTCCAAATGGCTTCCAGCATTGCAGACCATGAGATAGCACTGCACCGTCACAGCTGGGCCAGAACTATTTTAATGAGGCAGAAGGGTAAATAGTTTCAGCTTGCAGCAAATTACTTTTTTAAAAAAAATTTCCTAGAGGACTCATTAGAAAGAGACAGAAAGAAAGAAAGAAAGAGGGAAGACAAGAAGGTATCCCCCCAGAAGGGATGGCCACACTACAGTCTCTTCTCCATCCATTTTCCTTTCAGGATTTTTGGCAAGCATTCACATGTACCTGGTGTGTTTCTTACGTCACCGAGTCCAGGACTTAAACTGTGAAGTTGGCCATGTGGGATCCAGCCTCTGTAAACACCATGCCACTGGCTGGCCCTGCAAGTTACCTTTTTATGCAGGAGTTTCTATCATAAAGGAGTCTTGTTTGAAACACATCACAAAACCTAAAATATCTGTAGGTAAACACTCTGAACCTATTCGACAGGTGCAAAGCCTGGCTGTTGGAGGAAACTGGGGTTCAGGATCATTTTTGTGCCATGTACCTCTTTTGAAACCCACAGACCCTTTCTAGACCCTTTCTCAGAGTTACCATGTTTTAATTCATAAAATGTAGTACATGAGATGACAAAGGAAAACAAGTATGTTGAAATAGTTATCGAATTCTTTTCGTTACCAGAAAGCACAAGCGTATGCACATAGGAGAGAGGGAATGTCTACTCCCTGTTGGAGTATGGTCATGGTGCATTCCTTTTTCCTCTATTTCTCCATCCTGTCTGGATTTTGGGCACACATGAGTATGTGTTTTTTGAGCTTCCAGTGCTGGGATTTGAACTGCGGTCAGCTATGGGATCTGGTTCCCTATGCACAGCACTTAACTGGGCCCCGCCAGCTATTAAAATGTGTTTAAAATAGGGACCATCAGGTGGCATGGAGGTTAAAGTGACTGGATCCCACTTGGCCGACTGTGGTTCAAATCCTGGACCCAGTGGCTTGAAAATCACGTTGGGCACATGTGCATGTGTGCCTAAAATCCTGAGAAGAGAATGGAGAAGGGATTGCGGTGTGGCCTTCCCCTCTATGGGGTGACTCCTTACTTTCTTTTTCTCATTGTTTCTATCTGATGAGTGCGCACGCTCTATAGCAAACTACAAAAAAATAAAAATTGTATTGTAATGTGCTCCTTTATTAATGCATTAATAATAAAGTACAGTGACAGGCCTAACTATTATAATTTCTAAGTAGCAATTAATGTAAGTGATATTTCAGGATATCTGTAATAACAATGTGATGTGAAAATATTGGTGATTTCTACTTGGGCCAAGTCCCAGGGACAGGTAATACCACACTGATTTGCCGCTCACTTTCACAGTGGGAGGAGTTGCTGTATTTCAGGTACAGGCTATAAAAATAATCGTAGGCATGGTTTGGCAGATGCAAATCTGGGGTCTAACTTATGGATTTGGTGGGAGAAAGCCTGCACCACCACAAGCTTTGTCTGAGCTCTCCTCTTGCATTATGAATCCTTAGAACTGGTTCTTTTTTTTTTTTTTTTTCCCCTTCAGCCAGCTCTATCCTGTCTCCCAGCAGTAAACCCTCAAATCCAAAATGTTTAGGACCTGTGGTTATTGATATGACAGGATATTTAACCACTTGCACAGAGAAAATTACAAAGTAAACTACACAGTTGAAGACACATCCCTGCCAGGATTTCTAGAATGTAAAGACCTGTTTTCTCCACTCACACAGCCACAGCTGCATGTTGAGTGCTTCTTCACTGACCCACCCCCTCCTGTGTCGCGTCTGCCCTCCAGTAGCTGACAGCCTGTCAGAGGTGACGCCAGCCAAATTCCAGGCTCAGACCGCAAGCGTGTATGAGGGCTGGCCCAAACTGCAGAGCTTGCTGGGGGTGGCAGTTTCCACACCGAGTCCTCTAAAAGATGCTCTCAAATTGCTTTTGGCACCTTTAAAACGGGTGAGAGAGGAGGGGAAACTTGAAGGATGGGTAGAGGAGAAATTGGACTTTTAAATTCCTTTCACTGATAGGTGCTCACCTCCCTGTCTTCTGTTAAGATGGATCTTGAACTTGGCTTTGGAAATACTCATCTGAAAGTAATTTATGCCAGATGGTGTCAACTTTTGCATTGGGACTTTTCAGAACAGGCACCGGTCTCTGTCCCCAAGCGTACAGGGGATAACAGCTGATGCTGAGCAACTCTTGCTAGTAGGCCAGGGCTTTGCCTCCACTTTCACTCCCTGGGAGGTGTTGGCTACATATCACTAAGTAATGGTTTCCAGAGCATTATCACGAGTTGAATGTTTTCCTCCCTGATTATAGATGTTCAACTTCGTTTTTATTTTTTTATTTTTAGTTTGCTATAGGGCATGTGCTCTCACTGTTGTGAAAAAGATAGGGGGGGTGGGGTAGAAAAATCACCGCCCAGGGGCGATAGTCATCCCATAATTCCTTGTCCTCCATTCTCCTCTGGGAGTTTTGGGGCACACACGCACTCGCGCCCAGCTTTCTGTTGGGTCTGTTGGGTCTGGGACTTGAACCACACAGTCAGCCACACGGAATCCAGCATTTTAACCTCCATGCCACCTGCTGCCCCAAGATGTCCTATTTCTTTTTAAAAATCCTCTAAATAGAGGGAAATATTTCCACGTAGAAGCTTTGGCAGGGGAATGCTGAACTAGGTCTGTCTTAAGTCTGTGAGCCAAATTCTTCAGTGCTTCATCTGAATACAGTCTCCTTTTAATTATGCGCACTAATGAGGAAGGGCAGAGGCGTGGATAATTCTAGTCATTGTGTTTGCATTTTAGCATACATGTTTCATGCTTGACTTTTAGGTTGATATGTCTAATGCAATAAATGATGCTCTAAGTGCATTGCACTTTGAAGACTTAACTCATGAGAAAAATTGTCTGGTTTCACTTTCCTGGCACTTCTCTTTAGAATTTCTTCCCCTATGTCTGAAAGGCACTTTCTCCCTCGTCTCCTACCTGCCATTCCCCAGCCCCCCAAATTGATCATGCACACCGGGGAGAACTAAGCTGTCCTTTTTTTGTAAAATTACCCTAGTATTACCACTTTCAGGGGGAGAGGATCGTTTTACTTTTACCATGTTAGACCAGTGACAGCTAACAGTTAAGAGCAGAGCTTCTGGAGGCGCACAGCCTGGATCTGAATCTCATTCACATTAACTCTGTGACTGGTGTGTTACTTCACTCGGCTCTGCTACAGTTTCCTCATCAGTAAAATGAGACCATTGATAATAATACCCACCTCATAGGGTTATTTTGAGGATTTATGTGTGTGTGTGTGTGTGTGTGTGTGTGTGTATGTATAGATATATATATATTTTTAAGAATCATTCATTTTATTTATTTACTTATTAATTACTAAATTTGACCAGAGAGCGGGGGGAGTGAGTGAGAGAGAAAGCGAGGAACTGAAGATGCAAGCTGCCAGGTCCTGGACTCAGATCACAGTTGGCCACGTGGGAGTCCACACCTTAACTACCTGCCGACTCCTATATATGTATTTTAAAGTTTATTTATTTCTTCCATGAGTGGAGGTGGGTGGGTGGGTAGGAGGAGACAGGCACCCACCCCCAAGAGGGCCTTCAGGTTGTGATCTCACCCCCCCCCCCCCAGGATCATGGGCTCATGGGCGTATATCTGGCATGCACAAGGAGGCCTTGGGACGTGAGCCCCCAAGACCTTCCCATATAGTCTCAGCATCACAGAAAATTGTATTACCTCTGTACCACTACAACCAGCCAGGATTAATATTTATAAAGCCCTCAAAACACTGCTTGTCATCATGTCTGTCAGTGTTTGCTGCTGTATCGTGTTTATGAAATAAAAAGAAATGTGCTGTTTCATTAACTCATTAAATATTTCTCGAGCACTAACTATTGTACAAAGCCTTCTAACTTTAATGCCATAAGAACTTACGCGGGGATGATCTGAAGGGAGGCAGGGAGAGGTGGAAGGGACAGACATAATCCAGATTATCTTGTTGTGTTTGTTTTTAATTTTCAAGTTCTCCACGTAGCTGTGGCCGGGAATGTGTCCGTGGTGGAAGGGAAGGAACTGGACCTGTCCTGCAACATCACGACAGACCGAGCGGACGACGTGCGGCCCGAGGTGACCTGGTACTTCAGCAGAACACCTGAAAGCACCCTGCCTGGTGCCCGCGTGCTAGCACAACTGGACCGTGACTCCCTGGTGCATAGCTCCCCACGCATCGCTTTGAGTCATGTGGATGCACGCTCCTACCATTTACTGGTTCGAGACATTAGCAAAGAAAACGCCGGCTACTATTTCTGCCACGTGGCTCTCTGGGCCCCCGGACACAACAGGAGCTGGCACAAAGTGGCAGAGGCCAGATCTGCCGTAGCCAATGTGGGTGTGACCTGGCTAGGTAAGTGGATTGAGAAGTGGCTCTCGGCCTCTCTGGCGTAATCCCTCTGAGATGCCTGGAGGAGTCAGGCTACTCTGCGGCGGGCATGATTTTGGCACTCTTTGCCTTGCTTCCAGCCTCCTTTGCCTGATAGATCCCAAGCTGGGGGTAAAAGCAAAACTGGCTGAAGTAGACTCTGGCAGGCGAGGGGAATGTTTAGATAATGTGGCCTCAGCTGTCTCAATACCCTCATTTGAGAGGATATAGTTTCTCTTTGTTGTCGAGATTTGCAGGGTCAGGGCGCTGCTGAATGGCTCTTTGAAATGGATCTTTGTTGGAGGGAGAACACTGCCATTCTTCCTTTCCTTTTCCTAGACTCCTAGGTGCTCCTTGGCAGGAGCTGGTGCTTTTCCAGAGCTCAGTACAGAGAGAGAATTCCTTCAGTTAAAAGAAATCACTTTTTTCACCTAATGCCTTGGAATCTTCAGATGGTTTTATTTGTAGATACCAGTGACATGCAAGGATCTTCTTGTTTCTTCTGGTTCTTGTGGGTTCTCTCAGCCCAGGTGCTATTCCCTGAAGAAAGAAGCAGACTGACTCTCAGATGGTGACCACCTTGTCACCTATTTGATAACCTGTTATATGTGTGGGGGCTTCAAAAAGTTCATGGAAAATAGAATTAGCACCTCAGTTGACCCAGCTACTGTAATGCAGTGACAATGCTAGCATCCTGCAGTGCCAGGAGACATAGGGTGACCACAGCTTGAGTCCCATGTCAGCCTGAAACAGTGGATCAGATGGGCATGTGGTCACCCAGGGTCATGAAGCTCTGAAGGGCTTGGAAAAGACGCTCATGGAGAGACGTGACTTTACCAAGGGTTGTCTCTCTGTCATGCACATACTTGCAGTTTCTGTCAGAAAAAGAAAAGGGGGGGACAAATACAAGTTTATTTGGTTGCAAAAACTTTTGTAATCCATGTATAATTGTCTCATAATGTGCATTTTCCATGAACAACTTTTTTTTTTTTTTTTTTTTTTTGGCTATAGGGCGTGTGCGCTCGCCAGACAGACAGAGAGAGACAAAGAGACAGAAAACGAGAAATCACCCCCCCAGGGGGGATGGTCACGCCGCAGTCCCTTCTCCTCCATTCGCCTCTCGGGATCTTGGGCACGCACGCACTCACACCTGGCGTGAGTTTTAAGCCACCGGGTCCAGGACACGAACCGCGGTCGACTACGTGGGAGTCCAGCGACATAGCCATTACGCGAACTGCTGGTTCCCAACAACTTTTTTTTTTTTAGAGAAATTTTTGCTATAGGGTGCGTGTGCTTGCCAGAGACACAGAAAGTGAGAAATCACTCTCCCCTCCCCCGGGGATGCTACATCCCAGTGTCTTTTCCCCATTTTTCTCTTGGGATCCTGGGCACACACATGTCCAATATGGGTTTGAAGCTGCCAGATCTGGTACTCAAACCACGGTCGACTACTTGGGAGTCCAGTACCGTAACCATTATGCCATCTGCTGGTCCCTTCCATGAACTTCTTGAAGACCCTGCATCTGCGAAGATCATTTGCCTGTCCTCATTTCTACTATGTTCATTTCCTCCAATCTTTTTGTTCCTCAATATTTGCTCTGTGGGCACAGTGTACCCTAACTTTTCCTAATGTCTCAGAACCGCACGTGCACTTCAGAGGGGTGGGATGGAGTGGGCATGGCGAGCTTTGCTTCCCACCTCCATGAGTACAAAGGATGGGACCAGCCTGCCAGTCAGGTTCTGCCCTGTTTGAGCTTTAGCTCTGCTGTCCCGAGTGCTTTGAGCCCTGATGAAGACGTCTGGCATTGCTCTGATTCTTAGGAGGGAAAACAGACTTTTAAAGGCCAGGAAATCACTCCCTTCTTTGTCTGATGCTAAACATCCTCCCGCCATGACCCTCAACTCAGACTTAGCTCTTCCTTATCTCTGCATCAAGCTCTTCTCTTGGGTCAATGGTATATTCACTGGCTGTTTCTTCACTAATAAGCCTTTATTTGGCAAAGGTGGGGAATTGGCCAGTGGGAGCAGAGGGGGCAGGGAGAAGAGGGAGCAGAGTAAACAGAAGGGACAGTCAATTCCAATGGAAACCAGGCAGGGCGTTAGTCATCCCTGTTAGCAAAGTGCTCCTTTGATTTCCGAACAGTCAAAGCAGTGGGGTTTATCTGGTGTGTTTTTATTCCTGCCTCCCGAACCCATGCAAGAGACTCACTATGAAGTACTGAACTGGAACAATGTTGGCCCAGCTAGAACTCTCCTTAGCAACCTTCAAAATAAAACAGATGTTGTCAGCACCAAAAGAAAATTTTTCATCTCTGGGGCTGAATATGTCTCCCAGCTCTGATCCTCAGTGCATTGTGTGGTGCTGTCAAATCCCGCGCTGGCTCTCTGCTCCCCTCCCCCTCTCGTTTCTGAATACCAGCTTGAGGATAAATTTTTTTTTTTTTGAAAGTGCTGCCTGCACTCCAATTTGAGGGTTTCTTTGAAGTACTCCTACAGTGATCCTGGCATACCCAGGGGGACATGCAGGGACTGTCAGTCTACAGGAGGGGAGCTCTGGGAGGGAATGGGCTCTCGCAGCTAGAAGGAATTTGTTGGTGGCTGTGTTCTCCAGAGAGTGAGAAGAAATACAGATACCAAATCGTGCAAGAGGCTCAATTCTCATCCTAAGGATCCTGTCATTTACTTTCCAGCTTCATTGTTGTGAGCATCTACAGTGTGCTTTTCCCTGATGATGCTAATGTTTGTAGAACCCTGCACCTTCCCCAGTGCTTTGCACATAACAGGCACTCAATAAACATCAGATGCATGGTAAATAAGCCAGTGCCTACAACGGATTATGTTAAAATATGTGCATAGGGAAACCAGAATTGCAGGCAGCAGTAATGTTCATCTCATAGAATATTCAGAGATGTACACACAAGTAAACCTATCCAGCATGCATGTGGTATGAAAAACAGCTGCATTCTCCTTTTTCTTGAATCATCTCTTCCTGCCCTGTGTCTGTGACTCACTCTGCTACAGCTCCTTGGACACTGGTCAGGGGGCAAGTAGGACGTGAGTGCAGAGGCAGCACTTTCTCCAAGACCTACCAGGTTCTCATCCAGAAACTGATGAGCCTGGCCAGACACTAAACGTTTTCTTTAGACGTGTAATATAATGTGTATATGCATGTGGATGCCATATATCTACATACCTGTAGGTACAGCATGGGGCCAACCACAGGGTCAACTGTAGTTTGAATCCCAGTCCCAGCAGCTTGAATAATACACTGGACACTTGTGTATACAGGTCCAAAATCCTGACAGGAAGGGGGATGGAGGGAAAAGGATCTTGGAATGGTCACACCCCATGATGGTGGTGGTGTGGGGGAGGGGTCTTTTCTCTCTCTGGCAAGCACATATGCCTTTTGGCAATTAAAAATATTAAAAAGGACAAGAAGGCAGATGACCTGCCAAGTATTATATTTATATAGGTCAGTTAAGGTTGTGTGACTGTGGAATATTATCACAGAACATTTTAAGAAAGCTGGTTTCCGATACAGATATGACACAAAACTCAATCTTGCTTGACAGCTCTCTTGGGCCAGCAGGTGGGTGTGGTGGTTAGGATGCTGGGACTCCCACATGGCCACATGGCCAGTTATGGTTTGAGTCCTGGACCTAGAGGCTTACTTTCTCCCTTTCCTTCTCTCTCTCTCTATATATATATATATCTCTCTCTGGTGTGCCCATGTGCCCAATGGCAAAATTTAAAATAATAATAATAATGAATGAAATGAAATAAAAAATTCTTTAAAAAAAGTGTAATCCCCATAGTGACTACCTGGCTCCTATCCCTTTTTTTTTTTTTTTTTTTTTTTGAGAGGTTTTTGCTATAGGGCGCATGCGCTCGCCAGACTGACAGAGAGAGACATAGAGACAGAAAGCGAGAAATCACCCCCCAGGGGGGATGGTCACGCCGCAATCCCTTCTCCTCCATTCTCCTCTCAGGATCTTGGGCACGCACGCACACGCGCCCGGCGTGAGTTTTTAAGCCACCGGGTCTGGGACGCGAACCGTGGTCGACTACGTGGGAGTCCAGCGACATAGCCATTACGCTAACTGCTGGTTCCCCCTATCCCTTTCTGAAAACCACTGATTTATTTCGCTTACAACTTTCAAGGGTCAGAAATTAGGGAAGGACTCAGTGAGGTTCATTCTGAGACCTATGGTGACTGCTGTGATGGCTAAGCTGGGAATGCCTTCCAGGTGGCTTTCTCATGCATGTGTCACCATACTCCTGTCCCACCTGAATCTCACCTTCCAGCCTCTGTCCATGCAGCTCGTGCTGCTCATGGCTCAGTCTTCTCATGGAAGTCACTTTTTTCTTTTTTTATAATGTGGCCGCCAAATTTCAAGAGTCAGGAAGTAAGAGTTGCCAGATAAGTAGAAGTGACACCTAGGTAGTCCCTGTTACCTGTAGAACCTGCTATTTTCCCACCTAGAATTTTCTCAAGTTCAAAGGGGTTGGAGAAAGTGGGCAAGGTCACATTGCAGATGGGAGTGGGAGGAGAAATAAGGTGGCCATCTTTTGAAAATATAATCTACCATAGCGGTTAATAGTCATTTATTTTATTAGGTTGTCAGAAAAGTCACAAAGTATTTTTCTTTGCAAAAATGCATCATGACTTTTTTTTTCCTTCTTCTTATTTTGGAGAGGTTTTTGCTATATGATGCATGCGCTTGGCAGAAAGACAGAGAGAGACAGAGAGACAGAAAGCGAGAAATCACCCCCCAGGGGGGATGGCCACGCTGCAATCCCTTCTCCTCCATTCTTCTCTTGGGATCGTGGGCATGCACGCACATGCGCCCAGCGTGAGTTTAAGCCTCCGGGTCCGGGACTCAAACCACATTCAACTATGTGGGAGTCTAGCGACATAGCCATTATGCTAACTGCTGGTCCCGCATCATGACTTTTCTGACAACCCAGTATTTTAAGAGATTTACTGGTGGCTTGGAGAAAATTAAGGCCCAGTATTAATTCTGTCCCAAATATTGTCATCTTTTTTTTAAAGATGTTTGCCATAGAGCATGTGCACTCACTGGAGAGACAGATGAAGATAGAGAGAAAGGGAGGCATTACCTTTGGGGAGGATAACCACACTGCAGTTTCTTTTCTTCCATTCTCCTCTTGGGACTTGGGGTACACATGCATATGCACCTGGCTTGTTTTTCAACTTGCCGGGTCTGAGACCTGAACTACAGTCACCTGTATGAAATCCAGCTCCTTAACCACTGCAACCTTCTAGTGCTCAAATATTGTCATCATATGTGGAACTATATTTGGCCTTTTGAAATGCACCTCACTTGTGAGAGGCCTGCCACTGTTCTTGTGCCCAGCCTACCTCCTGACTAGTGCATAAGCAGCTGTAATTTGTGAGTCCTGGGTTCAGGGAAGGAGGAGATGGCTTATGTGGAATAAAAGAGAAGAGCGCATTGTTTTTATACCACTTTATACCATTTCCCAAACTCCACGGCGTAGAGCCTTAAAAGCTGAGCAGTTCTTGTCCTCATTTGCTGGGGGACCGGTGCGTGGGGGAAGGTGAGTGGGTCCAAGCTGATTGGGGTCTTCTCCCGTTCCTTTGTGTTAACCAGAAAACCATCAGGGTGTGAATGGGTCTGGCAGGACCAGCAGCCCTTATAGCAGTCAGGAGGAACATGATGATTTTTTAGATTATGAGAAAAAGCCTCTTTTACTGAGGATTTATATCTTACTTTGAAGGGGAAAAAATAAAAAGATTTACATCGGCTTGCAAAATAAAGCACAATTTAAAGCAGGAGACATAAAAATAAAATCAAGATCAAAAAGGATAAGGAAAAAAAAATCAAAGAATAGCTATTGCAAGGTGGTTGAGATGAATTAGTTACTGCATTTGAGCACAGAATTTGCCTCTGAAGTTTTGAAGAGTTGAGACAAAAAGAGATGTGATTATACAGTTCTCCTCTGAAGAAGGGAAACAAACTCTTTCAGGGACACAAACTTTTCTTGGCACCTAATTCATCATGTGCTTTTTCATTTCAGGGGCACTGGAGAACATAATGGACAGTACTTTCAACTGTTCTTTTACAAAAGGCCCTCAATGATTGTTTAAGTGGATTTTCTTATATCCACCCTCTATAAAAACTAAGAGCATAAATTTTAAGTGTGAAGGAGTTTCTGTAAGAAACCGAATTACTGTGGGGGAACAAATGTTCCTTTGTGTTGATCCAATTTAGACTATGGCTAAAACTCGGAGAATCTAGCAGAATGGCTAGTTAATCTGCACTTGAAACCATCTCTCTCTGCTATCAGATGTCTTAAATGAGCCTTTGGCAAGAGTTGGATACTAATCAGTTCATGGTTGAGCTCTCTGCCCCAAAGTACCAGACTTCTGTGGTGTTAATTGGAGAAGGTTCCATGGGCTTTGGATACAAGAGCGGGAGGAGGCAGAGCTAAGTTCTGCTATTCAGTCTTAAGAACCTGATTTGCATTCTTCCCCACTAGAGGACCGTCCCCTCTTCCAGCAGTGTGCCAGTGAGGAAGGTAATTATTTTTCTTTAAAAGGAGCTGTTAATCTGCTAAGTACTTGGTCGAAACTTCACCGTTCTGTGCCCGTGTATAGGAGATAAGCTTTAGTCTGTAGTTTTTTTTAATGGTTTATCAGCTGTCTGTCTAGGAGTACCCCTGAAGGCAGGAGAGGGTGAGCCAAGTGTCAGAGGCAGAGAGACCTGTGTTGAGTCCTGCTCTACCACCAGCTAGGTATGTTGTCTCCGGTGTGTCACCGATCATTTCTAAGCTCTGATTCTCTCAGTTTAATAGCATAATGCATAGAAAGTGACTAGCATAGCACCTGGCATTTAGGTGCTCAGTGTGTATTTTTGGTGGTGTTAATGATGATATATTAGCATGGCGCCTCCCCACCAAGTTCCTAACCAGCAAAGATAGAGGAGATGTGTCTCAGGCATGGATGAGCCCGGTGTAGAGGAAGTAGGACTGTGTTTATCCTGGAAGCAGCTGCTCCCAAGAGGAGCCAGGGAAAGAGATGGAGCTGACCACACCCAGCCCCTTTCCTGCCCTGCCCCCAAATCTGCTAATTCACTTTCTCTTCCCTGGGAGGAGCCAGTGGGAATGAAGAAAGAAAAGCATAGATGTCTCATTCAGATGATAGTTTTTTATTGTTCTGAAGTGGCTAAGGTAGAATACACCCTCATAGTAATGATTCTGGTAATGTGGGGTGAGGTGCTACTTCCCCCTCCAACAATAGCTCCTTATATGTAGCCATCCCCGTTTAAACCTGGGAGAGTCTTTATTTCATTGTTGTACAAGTCATGATCATGGCAACCCTTGGACACTTGGTCAACATGCTCAGCTGACCAGTTGGAGATAATGAAACCTGCCCTTGGTGGAGGCGGGGCACTCCTCCTGCCTCCCCAAACTAGCCTCTTCTAATTAGCTGTACTGGGCTCACTAAGTTTCAGAGGGGGTATTAGAACGCGGTCCTGATAGGCACAGTTTAGGATTAGTGCTTCAGCTGTTACCATCACGCTTGCCTTCTGGGAGGGAGCAGGCTTTGAGAAAGCGGTAATAACCTGGGCCTGTCAGGGGTTGTATAGTTCAGCCATAGTGGAAGCTAGACTATGGAGCCAGAGCCTGTCCTCTGATTCTGTGCACACACACCAAGTAAGACCGTCGTTTTCTGAGCTCCTCTGGATCTTGTTTTCCTTCTTTGTCTGTTTGTTTTTCATTTGGAAATGTGAATGAAAATAGTACAAATCTCATAAGGCAGTCATGAGATTAAGCAGAAAGGCAGGGAAAGTGTATAGCATAGTGCTTGGCATCTAGAAAGCCCTCAATAAATGCCAGTTGTTATCTTTATTATTGTAAGATGGGATAATAATACCTTCCTTACGACATTGTTGTGAGAATAAAAAGGCATTCTCTGTGAAAACCGCTAGTTCCAGTCCCTGTACACTGTAGGCTCAAGATATTCGTCTTTACAAATTAGTCATTGATTCCAAAAGCTTTTCATTATTTTAAAAGTTGCAACAAAGGATTTTAATTACCTGTATTTTAAAAAGTCTTTCTTTTGGAGCCAGAGGGTGGTGTGGCATTTGAGAGGCTGGACTCCCACATGGCCGACCATGGTTCGAGTCCTGGACCTGACTGTTTGCTTTCTCACTTTCTCTGTCTCTCTCTGGCAACCACATATGCACTGTAACAAAATTTAAATTAATTAATTAAATAATAAATTGAATAATTTATTAAAATTATTTTTTAAAAAATCTTTCTTTTGCAGGGAAGACACGTTTTTGGAGTCCATAGTTTCAGAGATGGGGTGTACATAAGGAATCTCCATCTCGGGATCCAGATTAGGATCAGATCCCTGCTTCTCCGAGTGTTAGTGACATTGTCCTTGCACTAGCCTCGGTATTCTGTGAAAGGCTTTTATAATGTAGGTTGCTTGTTTTTAACTTAAGTGAAGTTTATAAATATTCATAGTAAGACAAATAACCACCACTTAAAAATTATCAATATTTTTCTATCTTTATTTCTCTCTCTCTCTCTCTCACACACACACACACACACACACACACACACATAGAAGACACACTTTTTGTTCTTCTGGAAGAGTATAAAGCATATCCCAGACATCATGTCATTTCACCCTTAAATACATTAGTATGCGTCTTTAACTGAGAAGCATTTCTTAAACATAACCACCATTACATTCTTAGCTGATTTCTTGATGAGATCAAGCAGAATGTAGCGGTAATCAGTGGTGAAATGTTTGTTCCAAAATGAGCATTTTTATGCAAAATATCGAATTTCATTCAGTTCAGCAAGTATGTTAACAGCTTTATGTACCGAGCACTGCATGCATAGCACGTGCAGATGAATAAGATGGGAAGTCCTTGGCCCGGGAAGTGTCCTGTAGAAGGCCCGTTAGACATACATACAAATCACCAAAGTTCAAGGCTGTGTTCAGATAGATCCCTGGAGAGCTGGGAGCCTGGCAGGTGGTGGGATCTCTGAACATTTGTTGAATAAGTAGAGGTGGGAGAGTGGGCGAGTTCAAAGGAGGCATTCTCTGTTCAGCCGGAAAGCCTACATAGAAGAGATAGGTGTGTGAGGGGCCTCGAGGAAGGCACAGTCTCTGGAAACCATTTTTAAAATCATGAAACAACCTTGAACACTTTGTGCATAGGCACCGAAAGAGAAATAAGAACTCACTCATAACTCCTGCCATTCCCACGTAGTGGAGTCATGTCTTCTCTGGTGGGTTAGGTCTAAAGTTGCCCTCCACCGCTGCTGATGAAGACTTTGAGTGAATCTGTACCGTGTAAGTTCACAGCCAAGATCCGTGTTTTGTTGGGCCATCGGAAAAGTCACGACATACTTTTTTCTATGCAAAAAAATTCATCATGACTTTTCTGACAACCCGATAGTTTGTGTATTAGAGCGGAGGGCTCCTTCCCTGGAGCCCATTTTTACTAGATAACGAGACCAATCATTGAAGTCGATGCAGAGATTTTTCTCTCCTGCCAAGCTGGAATTCCTGTAACTAGATGCACACATTCTGTGACTCCCTGGCCCTCTCTTTTCTCTGCATTTGGATATGCAGGAATTAAACAGATCCATTTTGAGAGGAGGATGGAATAGGCTGGGAAAATCTGTTCAGTCATTTCTTCAGCAACTTACTGAGCAGGTGGCACAGGTGCTGAGGCAGAGGGAATGGCAGGAAGGGAGGAAAGCAGAGAGGCTGGGGGCACAGGCACGGTGCCCTGTGAGTGGAGTTGAGAGGGTTCACAGCCAGAGGGCATGAATGCCAGGCTGAAACATCAGGAAGTTTACTGACCAATGTCTTGACAGTGGTGACAGCCCGGAGGTGGCATCACAACATAGTGTGTAGGGAACTTATATATCGTAGTCTCGGCTGGAAGCAATGTGAGCCAGGATGAGGGTGCTGTTCATGAGGTTTTACTTTTATTCACAGATATTTGCAGAGTGACTGCCGTGCCATGTGTCAGGCCTGGGAAGGAAATAAATGGGAGAGACATGAGGTAGAACGTGTGAGACCCGAGATCCCAGAGAGTGGAGAGGAGGGAGGGTTGGAGATGGCGTACGTACCAGCTGAGGTTCCGGGGGAATGAGTGGTGGGAAAGTGGTGACAGACGCAGTCACTGAAAAGTTGGAAGGAGCTGCTGGCTCTGTGTGTGTGTGTGTGTGTGTGTGTGTGTGTGTGTGTACACATGTATCAGCAGGGGTAGATGAGGAACAAGGTCAGTTAGGCTGTGAGTGTGCTATGCTAGAGATCCAGAGGTGCCATGAAAGCACCCAGCAGAGATGCCAAGAACTCAGCCCCTTGCTAGTGTTTGGGTTGGGAGCCTAAGGAAAAGCTGAGACCATAGCAGGGCATCCGCTGGCCTAATACCCCGGTGAGTGAGCTGCGGGGTGTGGCCAGGCCAGGGCCTCTGGTGGTTGGTGCAGGAGCTAGTTTGGACCACCACTGCCATGTGTTCCTTGGCCTTACCACTTACCAGGTCAGTCAAATCATGGCTTCTCTACCAATTTTTAAATGGACAAATTATAATTATGTGTATTTATGGTGTACAGTATAATGTTTTGATTTATGCCTGTATTGTAGAATCAGTCAGTCAAGCTCATTAACCTGTTACTTGGCATACTTAGTATTTTTTTGTGGTGTTTAAGTGCTACTTTCTCAGCAGTTTTCAAGTGCACAATTTATTGTTATTAACTAGAGTTGCCATGTTGTGCAACAGGTCTCTGGAACTTATTCTTCCGGTCCAACTGAAATTGTATGTCCTTTGACAAATATCCACCCTTTCCCATCTCACAGCCCTGGTAACTACCATTCTACTCTCTGCTCCTGTGAGTTTGACTTTGTTACATTCCACGTTGTGTGTGTGTGTGTGTGTGTGTGTGTGTGTGTGACTTCATTCGTTTATTCATTGATGGACACTTATGTTACTTCCATATTTTGACTATTGTGCATAATGCTATGTGAACATCAACTCTTTCATCATGACCGACCTAGCTCCTCAGTGTTGTGCTTTGAGTCACTTCCCATCCTCTCTCTCACCTGCCTCAGCACTCCAGACTCATTTTCCCTACACGTGTTGCTATTTGCTGGCCATGGCCGATGGCAAGAATGGCTCTTTTCTTTAGTCTCAGGACAGGGGTCCACCACCACTTCAGATCCCAGGTTGACCTGCACACGTGGAGCATGCTGGTGATCTTGGCTGGCTGGAGGGCTGGGAGGATCACAGCATGGTGAGACCCTGTGAAGAATGCCTGTCTCTCTCTCTCTCTCATGGGAGAAATAAGTTACCTTAAAAAACATTTTATTAAGAGTCCATAGTGTGTTAGAGACAGAAGAGAAAGGCTATAGGTGGCATCATGGCTTTGTCAGTACGCTGCTGTGAGGCCGAGGGGACGGTCCAAAGGAGCCAACCTCCTGGGTCAGGTTCTCTACGACAGTCACTCAGCATGGCATTGACGGCATGGCATTTGGTTTTCCTAACAGACACTATGTCGGTCACGGGTACTTAGAAGACACAAAGTTGTTTTATGTGAGAGATGAGGATACATTTGGAAGGTGGGTTTGTATCTGGTACGTTTACCCGTGTGGGCAACTCATTAACCTCTTTAAAGCTGCACCTTGTCGTATCTGAAATGGGAACCACAAATAGTAAATCAAATGTGTATGTGTGTGTATGCATATGTGTATGCCAGGCACCAGCCTAAGCACTTTTATGTGTGTCTCAGTCCTCGCAGTAGCATTATGAGCTGGTTACTGTTGTTACCCCTGGTTTTACAGGTGAGGCACAGAGTTTAAGTAATTTGTGTAAGGTTACCCATCAGGTAAATGACAGAGCCAGGATTCCATACAGCCTGGCTCCAGGCTGGCCCTTGGCTATGCACCAGTGCTCTCTACAGCCTCACGGTATATTGTTCAGACTAACAGGGCAACACACAGGAAGGGTCTTACATCGTGTGTGTG
This sequence comes from Tupaia tana, assembly GCA_026018925.1. Classification (NCBI taxonomy): domain Eukaryota; kingdom Metazoa; phylum Chordata; class Mammalia; order Scandentia; family Tupaiidae; genus Tupaia; species Tupaia tana. The sequence goes on from JAKSZU010000004.1 coordinate 85,045,627, forward strand.
GAGTGGAGTTGAGGCTCCATAAGTAACAGTCACTACTGCTGCTGCTTCTGGACAGTCGATGGTGCAGTGTTCCAGGTTGGTCTCAACAGAATCGAAGGGCACATCTCGCCTTTTGCACAGCCAGTTCAAATCTGTCCTTCCCATGTTAGGTGAACGTAGGTGACCTGGTCTGCACCCATGTTGTTCTGGGGTCTGCATCCACTATGTGACATGAGAATAGGGTCAGCCACCTTGGACATGGGGTAGTTGAGTGTTCCTTGGCTCGTGTATGTGATGGTACAGGTACATTTCAGTGGCCTTTGTCCAGGCCACTGAGGTGTAACGCAGAGGGGTCCAGTGCAGAGAGGAAAAGAGGCTACAGAGGGATTTCCAGTCAGGTGTTGTGAGGGAGGCCCGGGATGTGTTAGCACTCTGCCCCGGGGGCAGCGCATTACCCAGCAGGGCAACCTCAGCACACTTGCCTGTAAAATGAGGAGGCAGGATGGCCACTCAGGTCTCTGCAACACATACATCATAGTAGGGTGTGCTCCCACGGGCAGGCCAGGGCCACGCTGGTTTAACTTTCTACAGCACTGAGTCCAACCTCACTTGCAATTAAACGCTTGTGAAGATGACATTTGAGGGAATTAGGATTTTGAGTCCTTTCCATTTCCTGGCCCATTGAATCATTCTTGGAGAAGTCATGATGTTATAAATTTTATTAGAAATATAAATCACAAAAGAGCTGTTCCTTTGCCTCAGCAGTTTATAATCTGAATGAGTCATAAATAAAAGCAATGTTAAGTAAAACTAAACTGTTTGATCAGGGTGATGCAAATAAAGATAGTACTGGCAAATAGGAAGCTCTGTTTAAGTAGCATTATTTTTCTCCCAGGAGGCGAAGTGCTACAGAAGAACACTGTAGCCTTTATGAAAAGCCCTAAATGAAGGCAGCAAACATTTATTGAGTGCTTACTGCATACAAGGCAGTGTACTTGGGGATGAGACCCTCAGGGATGGGTGGTCATGGAATAGATAACTGGTATACCAGAGTACATAGATTGCTTATGGAGCACAGAGAAGGAGTGTCAGCTCTGGGTATCTGGGACCCAGGTGACATGAGAGACTGAGAGGAAGTTTGCAGGGCATCCCAAAGCGGTCACCACAGTCTTACACCACTGTGGACTAGAGAACTTCAGGGAATGAGGTGTAACACAGAGGGTCCAGTGCAGAGGAAAAGAGGCTACGGAGGGATTTCTACGTTCTTCCCCTGAAAAGTGTGAAGGAAGACTTGGTCCAGTGAGGAAAAAAAATGCAGAGGTATGGGAATAAATTAAACTCATGTAAAAAACCTCAGGGGAAAGAGAAAACAATATTTTTCTTTTTTAAAGAGGTTTTTGCCTTAGGGCATGTGTACTCTCCAGAAATAGAGAGACAGAGACAGTGAGAGAGAAAGTGAGAAATCACTCCCCATGGGGGATGGCCACGGCACAATACCTTCTCCTCCATTCTCCCAGGACCTTGGGAACAAACACACATGTACCTGGCATGAGTTTCAAGCCACCAAGTCCGGGACTTGAACTGCAGTTGGCCCTGTGGGAGTCCAGCAATGTAACTGCTACACAATCTGTTGGCCCCTGGAGAAAACAATTTTTTATATAAATGAAAAAGAACAAGGCTGTGACAGAGGCAGAGGAGATCTCTAGGCTAGGAGAACACTAGATTTCGCCCCACATCCTGTCAGAATGTGTGCCTGGCTGGGCAGGAAATGGGGTAGTCACAAGTGGGCAGGTGTGAGTAGGGTGGGTTTGCAATCAGAAAGCTTCAAGGCCAGCAGAATTGTACAGGTGAGGTATGTGACAATGAGAAGAACGTCCTTTGCGGAGTTTGGGGTTGGGAGGTTTCACTGAACACAGACTGAGTGAAAAAGTGCAAGGAATAGTAAGTGAGGATAAGAATATGTAAGAGACATGACTCAAGGGCCTTGCATTTGGGCATGACCAAGGATGGCAGGAACCCAAGCCATGGAGAGATTGATAGATCTCGAGTCCTGGAATGTCCTCCAGGACAAAGATTTCCAATACTGCTCCAATGGGGCTTGGAGGTCTGCATGCTTTCTTGACATTCCAGAAGACACTCTCGGCAGGGCGTGGACACAGAGCTTCATAATCTCACCTTCTCAAAAAACTCTTAACTCCTGGGGAAACTGATAGCAGACAGCAACTCTTCAGAAAGATCAGGACGCATCGTGGCTTCTACCTTATTTGGCCATTTGGTTTTTACCTTAGATGGTTTTCTTGGGAGGGATATGGGTGGCGGTGTTTTACAAGAACACTCATATATAGAATCCTTCCTATCCAATGCAAAGACTTGATTTCCATCTCTGTAGTTGTAAGATAGGCATTTCATTGTCAGAACAAAAACAGTGCTTGTCCTCTTGCTAATTCTTGGTATGTCACTCTAATTTTTTCTTTCTTTCTTTCTTTCTTTTTTTTTTTTTTTTTTTTTTTGAGAGGTTTTCGCTATAGGGCGCATGCGCTCGCCAGACAGACAGAGAGAGACATAGAGACAGAAAGCGAGAAATCACCCCCCAGAGGGGATGGTCACGCCACAATCCCTTCTCCTCCATTCTCCTCTCGGGATCTTGGGCACGCACGCACTGGCGCCCGGCGTGAGTTTTAAGCCACTGGGTCCGGGACACGAACCACGGTCGACTACGTGGGAGTCCAGCGACATAGCCATTACGCTAACTACTGGTTCCCTCTTTCTTTTTTTTTAAATCCTGGCTCACTCACTCTCTCTCTCTCTCTCATTCAGAACCAGACTATCAGGTGTACCTGAATGCCTCTAAGGTCCCTGGGTTTGCCGATGACCCCACAGAACTGGAATGCCGGGTAGTGGACACAAAGAGTGGGGAGGCAAGTGTCCGCTTTACCGTCTCGTGGTACTACAGAATGAACCGGCGCAGTGACGATGTGGTGACCAGCGAGCTTCTTGCAGTCATGGATGGGGACTGGACACTGAAATATGGAGAGAGGAGCAAGAAACGGGCTCAGGATGGAGAGTTTATTTTTTCTAAGGAGCACACAGACACGTTTAATTTCCGGATCCAAAGGACTACAGAGGACGACAGAGGCAGTTATTACTGTGTGGTGTCTGCCTGGACCAAACAGCGGAACAACAGCTGGGTGAAGAGCAAAGACGTCTTCTCCAAACCTGCCAACATATTTTGGGCATCAGAGGGTAGGAGCTTGATTCTCGTTTATTATCCTGTGTTGTTTTGTTTTGTGTTTGCTGAAGTTATCTCACCATGTGGTTTCGGATTCAAGATCACCCTGCAGGTCACCACTTAGGCCAGAGATCTGTGCCCTGAACATTACTCACGTATGACCCTCTGTACCCTCTTTGAGCTCCCTACCACCCCTTCTATACCCACCTCAGGACCCAAAGAGTGTCGTCAGCAAAATCACCTGTTTCCCAAACCTCATGTCTGAATGTCCCTTTCTCTTTCTTGTATTAAACATTCCCAGGCTTACTCTCTGAGGACACTTTCCGCTCTGAAGTGGTGGCATTTTCTTCTTGCACTCCTCATGTAACTGGGCCTAGAGGTGGGGTGGGTGCCCTTTTTGTTCCTCACTGCAACTTCCAGACCATTTCCTTCACTCCTAAAAATATCCAACTTCGAACCTCATGCCATCAGCCCACAGCCACCTCTGCGCATTGCCAGTGTCTCTTGACTCCTGGGCCCTCTGACCGTTCTTTGAAGGCGTTAACCTTCATTTCATGACCACTCTCTCTAATACTTCTCTCTTGCTAACTTCAGCATCCATGGAGAGCATTAGGTCACAATCAGAATTACCTTAGAAGCTTAAAAAAAGAAAAATACTGATCCATGCGTCCCAGCAGAAATTCTATTTTAATTGATCTGACATACATGCAGGCTGGTCAAGAGCACTCCTCAGTGCTCCCAGCGTGATTCTCAGGTACAGCCAAGTTGAGACCCCAGGACAGAGAATCTGCTCATTCTTAGTACCTTCTTCCTCTCTAGCTGACACTTCCTCTGTCTTGTTGTGGTCTTTAACTCCCACGCGTATTCTCTACATTAGGCCGTCTCACTTCTGATAACTGAAACCCCTCCATAGTCTCCATTTCAAGCATCCTGTTCTCTAAACCTATCTTGTGTCTTTCTAGATCACTCAGCAACAATCCTGCCAGGACTGACAGCCTTGTGTTGTCCTTCATTCCCGGTGCACCTTCTTTTCTCTTACGTAGTGTGACCATTGCTCAATTTACACCTGCTGTCCTGGCGTGACTGGCATAGCACCCTCTTTACTCAGAGTGGGGATCAGCTCTGCGGTCACCTCCCGTTAGCTAGCCTAAGTTCCCAGTCAGTCAGAGTCGTGCCCTGGTGTACACCCTGCACGCTCTTGCCCCTCTCTCGGTTTGCATTATTCTCTAGCCAAACCACAACCAGTTTGAAGCCAGGACTCTGCCACCTCCCTACCTGTGTTTGCAGAGCCTCATATGTTGGGAGAAAAACATTGAAACATGTTCCCTGGTCCTACTTTTAATCACTTATGTCAAGTGAGCTCCAACACTACCTAGGAGTCATTGCGCATTTCCTTTGTTTACTTCCCACTCTCCCAGATTAGTACACAACCCTCTCCTCCCCCGCCTGTCCCTCAGCTGTTGGTCATGCTTCCTATTTCCCTAAGAAACCAGTCAGAGGAGAATTCCCATACCTTCTACCCCAGTGGCTGAGTATCGGTCAGCCTTACGTCCCAACAGAGGCAAGCCCCTCACTACTCAGGCGCATGGCTCCCCTCTCTCAGGTCTTAGATATCTCACTCTCCTGGACTTCATTGACTCTGTGAGAACTCTATATATGCAACCCTTTGGTATGGCCACTACATTTCTCACAGAGAAGCACTAAATTTCTCATAGTAACATGACTGACTGAACCATAGCTGTGAATGTGAGCTTCAGGCTCCTCTGTGGCTGCTCCATAATCCTACTAATACAACACAGATGGAGCGGGAGCAGCTTCCATCTCCTCCACAGCAGACGTGGCCCCTGGGCAGCATTGCGTGGAGCTGGGCTCATATCCATCTGCTTCTCTACCTCATGGTGTAGGTGCTTTAGCTTCTCGGGTTCTTCCTCCATCTACCTGACTTGAACTTTGAATGCTTCTTTCTAGTTCCAGGTCTTCAATGATGACATCCTCTGGGTCACTCTGAACCAGTCCTGGCTCCTCTTCCTCCTGGTTGCCAGAGGTTCCCAAGCCAGGCCAAAGCCCTGGAGCTCTGGTGGGGGTGTGTGGGGCTGGGGCCGTGGTGTTTCTTTTGTGTTTAGACTCCAGGAGCAGGTCCTCGGGCTCCAGTTCTTTTGTCTGTCTTCCTCACTAGCATGGAAAGGGAGGGATTTCTGTCTCACTCACTGCTGTATTCCCCACATGTGGAGTATGGAAGGCTGTCACCTTGTTTCATGAGTGAATGGAGAGCCAACTCACAGGAGAATGGAGGTAGAATGGGGTGGCTCAAGAGAATCTCAGAAATCAGTGGTTCTGGAGAGACAGTGTAGCATGTCTGTTCTGCTAATAGGCTTGGGTTCCAAAAACCCAACATGAAAATCTCATTTTATAGCTAAACAGATTAGAGAATTAATCATCTTATGAAAGGATAAAAAGGGGGCCCGGTCATGGTAGTTTGTGCTGCTAAGATACTGTGCTTTATAGGCTGGAACTACATGGGGGGCCCGAATTTGATTCTTGGGCCAACCTAGAGGCCTGGCATGGTGGTCTGTGCCGGTAATCCCAACCACTTGGGAGGCTGAGGCAGAAGGATCATGAGCTCAAGGCTGGCCTGGGTAGCATAGCAAGGCCTTGCCTGCAAAAGAGCAGGTGTGGCAGCACTTGCCTCTGGTCCCAGTAGGGAGGCTGAAGTAGGAGGATCAACCACAGGGAGACCCTGCCTTTAAAAATAAAAAAGGGCATAAAAGGAGTGCGTCTAACTTATTTATGCATCCTTTCAACAAGTGTGTAAGTACATTCCCAGTGCCTGACATTGTGCTGTACAGTAGATGAATTCTAATATACATATGCTTAGGAATTTTGTTTTGACAGAGAAGTGGAGAGTAACACATTTAACTTAAAGTTAGTGTGTCTATAGACACTTGCTCAAAATGTTAAAACAGCATCTCTAAAATTAAAGTGTAAACCAAGTGGAAATAATGAAATGTACAGATGCATATACTCCAGTCATTTTTGTAATCAGTCTGTTGTAATGCTGCCATCACATGATTAGAGAGTCCCCCTCTCCCTTCTCTGCTTCTCCAAGCAGGCTAGCTTAGGTAGAGGTACTTTCCTTGCACTGAGCCAACGCTCAGGGGCCAAGAGGCAAAAGGAATGGCCAGGAGCCTGGCCTGAGTGGCCTCTCCAACCACGTCGTACCCAGCTCACTTAGCGTGAGCTCTGTTTGGCCTACACCCTCAGCCGAGCTCTCAGTCACTTCACCAATTCCCTTGGTGAAGCTTCTAAAGGCCTCGCAAATCTTCAAAACCAAATCCTCACTGTCAGTTCCTTTTCCCCTCACACCCATTAAATCATGAGACTGCTTCTCTCGGTGTGGTGGCTTCCAGCCTGCTTATAGATACACGTGATTTTCTTTCTGAATTTCCAGATTTTCTTAAGTGTTATTATATGGCAATTTTCAAGTAAATTCTTATTTTCTTGACATGGAGCTTTTAGATGCATCTCCATTGTAACTGATGCTATTGGCAATCACCTCCTCCTGCTGCTTCATTCCAGATTCCGTGCTCGTGGTGAAGGCAAGGCAGCCAAAGCCCTTTTTTGCTGCAGGAAACACGTTTGAGATGACATGCAAAGTGTCTTCCAAGAATATAAAGTCGCCACGCTACTCCGTTCTCATCACAGCTGAGAAGCCTGTCGGGGACCTCTCCAGTCCCAACGAAACCAAGTACATCATCTCCCTGGACCAGGATTCTGTGGTGAAGCTGGAGAACTGGACAGATGCTTCGCGGGTGGATGGCGTTGTGTTAGAGAAAGTGCAGGAGGATGAATTTCGCTATCGAATGTACCAGACTCAGGTCTCAGATGCAGGGCTCTACCGCTGCATGGTAACAGCCTGGTCTCCTGTCGGGGGCAGCCTGTGGCGAGAAGCAGCAACCAGTCTCTCCAATCCCATTGAGATAGACTTCCAAACCTCAGGTGAGCAGCGAACCCTATTGAATCATAGATTGAACTACAAGAGACCCTGGGGTTTTGATTGAATACCCTCATTTTGAAAAAATGCCTTACTGAGATATACTTCACATCCCATATAATTTACCTGTTTAAAGTGCATAATTCAGTGGCTTTTCGTATATTCACAGGATTGCATGACCATCACCACAATCAACTCTACCACATTTTCACCCAAAAAGTCCCCGAACCCTTTAACCAACACCCTTCATCCCACTCCCCTCTGTCTTTCATTCTCTGACAGCGCTAACCTACTTTCTGGCTGTACAGATTTGTCTTTTCTTGACATTCCATATGTCGGGTTATCGGGAAAGTCATCATGCATTTTCATATAAAAAATGAAGAAAAATACATGATTTTTCCCAATGACCTCATAAATGGAATGCAATTTGTGGCCTTTGTGTCACTGGTAACTGTTGGGTTGTCGGAAAAGTTGTGATGTATTTTTCTATGCAAAAATGTGTCCTGATTTTTCTGACAACCCAATACTATTCTTGGCCCGACTCACCGGAGCAGAGTTGCCCTACAGCGAATGAATTTATTCCAGCCCTATTCCTCACCTTGCTTTTGGACTAGAGAAAAGATTTCCCATAAATTAATCAATTCATCAGCGCTGCTATGGTATGGGTGAATATATAATATTTGTCAAACTGATTTGTTAAGAATAGTTGCTCTATTAGTGGTGGAAATGTTAATTAAAACAAGGACTTTTTATATCTATTCTGAAACGATTTTGTCTTTGGTAAGTAGAATGTCATGCAGAAGTCCACTTTTTTAATGGCATAGATACAGGGGAGGTGTTCTCAAGTAGAGCTGTCTTATATATCTGGGTAATTTGTTAGGATTCTCAGAGATCTCTCTGTGTGTGTGTGTGTGTGTGTGTGTGTGTGTGTGTGTGTATTAGGTTTCAGCAGAGAGATGATTTTAAAGGTTATTTTTCTTTTTTTTAAATTTTTTTAATGTGGATGGTGCATGCAAAAGAGAAGGAGGAGAGCAGAGAAGAGAGGGGGGGGGCGAAAAAGCACCCCTTAACAGAGCCTATCACACCACAGTCCTTTTCACCTCAGTCCTCTATCCCACTGGGATCCCAGGCATGGAAGTGGATGCTCAGCACATTTTTCTAGAGAGTGGGGATGGGACTCTGGCTCCTGTCAACCATGTGGGATTCTATTTTGTCTGCACAAAGCCTAACCACTGTGCTACAGGTTTGGCCCTGGTTTAAAAGTTGTTAATCCCTAGGGCCAGTTCCATAGCATAGCGGTTAAGCACTGTGTATAGGGAGCCAGATCCCTCGTGACTGACCAGTTTGAATTGTGGCCCTGGGGGCTTGAAAACACACCAGGCATGTGTGTGCCCAAAATCTTGATGGAATGGAGAACTGGAGGTAAAAAGGATTACAGCATAACCACGCCCCATTGAAAGATGCCCTCTCCCCCCCCCCCCCCGCCCCTGTCTCCCCCTGGTAACTGCGTGTACCCTCTGACAATTAAAAAACAACACAAATTTTTATTTCTAAATTTATTTAGAATATCAGTGTTAAGGATTATTATTTGTGAGTTTAAGGCTAAATGTTTTCACTAACACTGCCTTCGGTTTCAATTAGAAATCTCTGAATGTATAAACGTATACTCATCTGTAAAAGTCAAGGCATTGGGGTCAGCAGAGGGCATAGCAGTTACATCGCTGGATTCCCTCCCAAATGGCTGATTGCAGTTTGAGTCCAGATCCAGTGGCTTGAAAATCGTGCTATAAGCACGTGCATGCGTGTGCCCAAGATCCCAGGAAGACAAGGCATTGCAGCATGGCCATTCCCCCCAAGGGTGATTTCTCACTTTCCCTCCATCATCTCTTTCTCTCTCTCTGGCCAGTGCATGCACCCTAAAGCAAAAGCCTCTTAAAAAATAAATTGAGGAGGACCAGCAGTTAGCGTAATGGCTAATGTCGCTGGACTCCCATGTAGTCAACCGTGGTTCGAGTACTGGACCCGGTAGCTTGAACTCACACTGGGCGCGTGTGTGTGCATGCCCAAGATCCTGAGAGGAGAATGGAGGAGAAGGGATTGCGGCATGGCCATCTCCCCTGGGGGGTGATTTCTCACTTAATGTCTCTCTGTCTCTCTCTGTCTTTCTGGCAAGCACACATGCCCTATAGCAAAAACCACTCCAATAAATAAATAAATAAATAAATAAATAAATAAATAAATAAATAAATAGAGGCATTAATTAATGAAAAATGCAAGATATTTGTTGAATTCAATTATTAGCATTTATCTTAAGGTAAGCTAGACTCTGAAATTTGTTTTCTATTAATATTAACTTGTAGTATAACCTATTATGGTATATAGTGAAATAATTCACAGCATCTCTTAACCTTTAAAATTAATAAAGGGAAAATATTGATTTAAGATCTTAGGTTTGGAAACAGCAGGGAAAGCGTAGGCTTTTTTTTACTGTGTATTTATTCGTTTGGGCTTTAAATAATTTTTGAAGTTTATTTATTCCTTCGGTGAGAGAGACAAAGGGAGAGGTACTCCAACAGGGACATAACTCTGTGACTGTCCCCCTCTGCCAGCTTCAGCCAGCCCCAGATCATAGGCATGCAAGTGCCCAGGGGATCTCCAGATGCAAACTTGGAACTTAACATATGGGTCAGACTTGCAGAGAACTGTGTTTTTTTATTATTACTACACAACTGTCCAGCCTGTTTTTGTTTTTGTTTTGTTTTTTTGAGAGGTTTTTCGCTATAGGGCGCGTGCGCTCGCCAGACAGACAGACAGAGAGACAGAGAGACAGAGAGACAGAAAGAGAGAAATCACCCCCCAGGGGGGATGGTCACGCCGCAATCCCTTCTCCTCCATTCTCCTCTCGGGATCTTGGGCACGCACGCACATGCGCCCGGCTTGAGTTGTAAGCCACCGGGTCTGAGACGCGAACCGTGGTTGACTACGTGGGAGTCCAGCGACATAGCCATTACGCTAACTGCTGGTTCCCCAGCCTGTTTTTGTTTTTTGATCCTTTTTGTTTTTTTAAGGTTTTTGCCACAGGGCACATGTGCTTGCCAGAGAACAAGCGACAATGAGAGGGAAGGTAAAAAAATTAACCCCCGGGGGAGCTGGCCATGCCACATTCCCATCTCCTCTGTTCTCCTCTTGGAATTTTGGACATGCCCACATACATGCCCAGCATGAGCTTCAAGGTGCTAGGTCCAGGACTTGAACCATGGCTGGTCATGTGGGCCATCATGCCACTTACTGGCCCCCAGTCCATTTGTTTTTAATAACAGCTTTATTGAGGTATAGTTCACATACCACAAAAATTCACCCTTTCAAAGTATATAAGCAATGCTTTTAGTTTTTATAGTTACAGAGTTTCACAGCCATCACTACTGCATAATTCCAGAAAGATTTAATCATGCCCAAAGGAAACCCTGTTTCCATTGGCAGTCACTCCCATCTGCCCCTGATAACCACTACTCTACTTTTTTATCTCTAGAGATTTGCCTCTTCTAGGCATTTCATATGAATTGAACCGTGTACTATGTGGACTCTTTTTCACTGGTTTCTTTCCCTTAGCATAATGTTTCTAAGGTCCAGCCATATTATAAGATTATCAGTACTTCATTCCTTTTTGTGGCCAAATAATGTTTCCTTATGTGGATATACTACATTTGTTTATCCAGGCATCTGTTGATGAACATTTAAATTATTCCCACTTATTTACTATTAATAATGCTGCCATAAACAATATTTGAAAATATCTTCTCCCATTCTCTGGGTGGTTTTTTTTTTTTGTTTTTTTTTTTTTTTTTTTCCTCTTTCTCAATGCTATCTCATGAAGCACCAGCCTTTTTTTGTTTGTTTATTTGAGGGAGAAGAGAAAGCACCCCTGGTGGGGAATGTCACGTCCAAATCCCTTCTCCTCCATCTCTCCTTCCTTTTGGGATTTTGGGCATGCACGCACGTGTGTCTGGCATAGTTCTCAAGCCACTGGGTCCAAGATTCAAACTGTAAGGTAAACCATGTGGAATTCAGCTGCCTTAACCACCAGGCCACAGAGCCAGCCCAAAGCCCCAAAGTTTTTGTGATAAAGCCCAATTTATCTGTTTGTTTTTGTGGGTTTTTTTTGTTTGTTTGTTTTACTCATTTCTTCCATGAGCAAAAGAGACAGCACCCCCAACAAGATTCTGATGCCATGATCCACCCAAGCTTCAACCAGCCCTGAATCATGGGCACACACGTGTCTTGCATACTCAGAAAGGTCTGCAGACTTGAACTAGGAACTGTCCTATATGGGCACGCTTCACAGAGCATCACATTTTACTGCTGTACCCCTGTCTGGCCTCTTCTCTGTTTTTTCCTTTTGTTACTTGCATATTTGGTGTCATATCTAAGAAATCATTGCCTACCCAAGGCCATGAACATTTATGCCTAAGTTTTCCTGTAAGGGCTTTGTAGTTTTAGCTCTTAGATTTATAGTTAGGATCCATTTTCAGTTAATTTACCAGGGTTTTAGTGGATTGAAGAAGGATTCTAGTTTTATTATTTCGCATGGGGCTATTCATTTGTCTTGGCATCATTAGTTGAAAAGTCTGTTCTTTCCTCTGTTTTCTTGTCTTGGCACCCTTTTCAGAAATCTTAACAATAAAGATTTACTTCCAGACTTTCAGTTCTACTCTAGTCATCTGTATTTCTGTGCTTACACCAGTGTTATATTCTTGGACTACTAAAGCTTTCTAATTTGTTTTGAAATCAAGTGTGAGTCTTTTAACTTTGTTTTCTTTTAAGGTTGTTTTGGCTAACCTGGGTCCATTGCATTTCTCATGACTTTAAAAGATCAATCTGTCAATTTCTATAAAAGAGAGAAAAAAAAAAAAGACACGTGGAGCTTTAATAGGTCTTTTGTTATATCCATACATCAATTTGGAGAGCATTGCCATTTAATAAACTTTATCTTCTCACGTATAAACATGGGAAATCTTTCCGTTTATTTAGGTCTTCCTTTATTTCTTTCAGTGATGTTTTATAGTTTTCAGTATACAAATCATAACCTTCTTTTGTTATATTTGTCCTAGGTATTTTAGTCTCTTTGATGTTATTGTAAATGGAATTGCTTTCTTAATTTACTTTTCAGTTTACTTACTGTGGTCGTATAAAAACACAACTTATTTTTGTGTACAAGTTCTCAAAAAGTTTGTGTAATATGCATATTCTGAAAAAAGCTATGTGTGGATTTCAAAAATGTTTTGCACCAAAGTAAACTTGTATGTTAATTCAATTATTCCACAAGCTTTTAGATGTCTCCTCATAATTGTCCTTCTACAACTTTGCTGGAAGTGTTGACTAGTTCTAGTAGATTTTTATGGATTCTATATAATTTTTAAAATATAAGATCATGTCTTTTACAAATAGTGGTAGTTTTACTTCTCTAATTTCCAAAATGAACACCTTCTATTTCATTTTCCTGTTTAGTTGCCCTGGTTAGAACCCGGTATAGGGGTCAATAGAAGTAGCACAAGTCGGGTGTGGTGGCGCCCGCCCTATGGCAGAAGTAGCACAAGAGACCATCCTTGTCTTGTTCCTGATCTTACATGGAAAGCTTTCAGTCTTTCATCACTATCATGTTAGCTGTGGGCTTTTCATAGATGTCCTTTATTGGGTTGAGTAAGTTTCCTCCTTTTCCTAGTTTGTTGAGTGTTTTATCATAGAAAAGTGTTAGTGTTGTCAAATGCTTTTTCTGTGTCTGTTAAAATGAGATGATTTTGTGGTTTTTGTTCTTTATCTGTGTATCTGTTTTACTATCTGTAGGAGTCAAATCCACCTTGTTTTACGTTTGTTATTTGATTTTTTTAAAAACTGTTATGTAAAAGATGAGAGACATAAAATCTCTCTCTTTTTATTTATTTATTTATTTATTTTGAGAGGTTTTTGTTATAGGGCATGTGCACTCGCCAGAAAGACAGAGACAGACAGAGACAGAAAGTGAGAAATCACCCCCGAAGGGATGGCTACACTGCAATCCCTTCTCCTCCATTCTCCTCTCAGGATCTTGGGCACGCACACACATCCGCCCATCATGAGTTTAAGCCACCAGGTTGGGGACTTGAACCGCGGTTGACTACGTGGGAGTCCAGTGACATAGCCATTATGCCAACTGCTGATCCCTGGCATAAAGTCTTTTGTATGTATTTCTGGGTTAGGAACAAGTATTAAATCTACTTTTCAGTTCTTTAAGTTTTGGCATAGCAGATAAAATCGTTGCACCTTCCTGGTTGAATAGACTGCCTAAGGTTTTGATTTTATTTAATCCATAGAGATGTCATGGCCAGTTCACATTAATTAGGAAAAGTGGCCATTAGATTCAGGACCCTGTGTAAAGCAGTAGCCCCCAGCAAGCATTAATTTGACACTGAAATCCTTCACTTGCTAAAATCAGCCACACACCTTAAAACAGACACAAGAGGTCCTTCCAGGGCCCACTGTTCTGACCCTTGAGTCATGGCTTTTAGTGACTCAAAGTGGCAAAGGAGAAATAGGATTTGAATGTGATGGTGTGGCTTTTGACCTTCTAGGAGAAGAATAATACAATTTTTTCTCCTGAATATAGAAAATCTGAAAATAGAGTAAAGCAGAAAGAAGGGAAGAAGACCAATAATCCTACCAAATACCAATTACCCACAATCCTGCTAATTTGCGTTGTTCATTTTCCTAGAATTTTTCCTTTGTATATTTCCTTCATAACTTCACGATCAGGCTGTATATACAATTTTATAATCTTCCCCCTCCCCCCTTAATGTTATAAATATTTTCCATGATACAACAGCCCTTGGTAAATACCAATGGTAATGCATACACGTCAGACAAGAGTTTGCAAAACCATTACCCTACTGATGGTTGTGCACATGATCTGCAGTTTTTGCTTTCACCGAAACACTGCTATTAACAGCCCTGTTTTAGGGACTGAGGTTGGAATATGGTGTGTTTCAGCATTTATATTTAAAAGCTAAGTGGTTCCTGTATTCTCTGCAGACTATGAATCAGGGGACCCCTAGTGACTCCAGTTGTTCACTTAAATTCTCTGTGCCACGGTCTGTCATCTGTGAAGTTAACCAGACAAATCCCCTCACAAAAACAGCATTACCACAGAAATTGACCATAATGAAAATATTTCTAAGCCTGGGATAATGACCCATATTAACAGTGAGCTGTTGATTTCATTAGAAGGAAATCTACTACTGTGACTTGCTCACTACAATGAAAGCCTTTTCCCTGGTCCTTGTCTGTGTTGTGAGCCAGACTAGAAGCACTGTTTGATTCTCATAGCCACAGCCAGCAGGGGAAATGAGAACTGTACTTGTAACCCAGACACCATTTGGGGGTTTCTTTGGAAATATAAAGAAAAAGTGAAATTTGTCCGAATTAGGTAAGTCTTCCTTTGCTGTTTAAAATTCAGTAAATAGAAATGTAAATCTAAACACTGTTAAAAAGGCCCTTAATATAGCTCTGTTTATTACAGAGAAATTTCTAATCTTAGAATATGAGGTTCCCATTGCTTCCAATGGTCACTGCTAACCTGTACTCACTTACATATAGCACAGAGCACTCCCCGTCATCACCACAGAGTCAGCTCAGAGCAATCAACCTGATCCTGTCCCTCTGCCTGCTACAGGCAGCACGAGTCCAGGGTGGTCAGGACCTGAGGGAGCCAGGCTGAGGGCTGAGTTAATTGAAGGAGATGAAGTCCAGAAGTAGGTCAAGTTTCCTTGTCCTCATTGCTCTCATTCCTCTCCCTGTTTTCTGGAAGTGCCATCCTGTCATGTTCGCCATCCTCCTACAGGACATTCCCTCTTGCTGTTGTCTGGCTAATCAGAACTCTCAATAGTTGCCGCCCAAGGCTGCTTGACCCTCCTAGGGTTCCATATTCTACAGCAATCCTTCACTTTTCTTCCAGGAAAACACAAATCACTCATACACTCGGTGTTATGAAAGCAACCTGATGAATTTATCTTCTTGGTCAAAACAGCCATTTCAATTAATTGCCTCATTGGGTGACACAATACGTTATTTTCTTATGGTCATTTTTTTTAAAAAAAGTCTTTTAGTTTGGTTTGCTCTGGTTTAATTTTAATTGTCAGAGGATGTATATGCGCACTAGAGAGGGAGGGATGGAGGGAGGAAGGGAAAAGGCATCCCCAGAGGGATGTGTCCACACCACAGTCCCTTTTCCATTTCTCCATTCTGTTGGGATTTGGGACATGCACACACACATGCACGCACACACTCACACACACACACACACACACACACACCTGGCATGTTTTTCAAGCACTGAGGGTAGGATTCAAACTGCTGTTGGCTCTGTGGGATCTGGCTCCCATAACCACTATGTCAGCCATTGGAAGTTTTTTTAAAAAGTACTTTAGGGTAATTTTCCTTTCTGGTAATCTGAACAAAAAAGTTGTAACACCTGTGTTTTTAGCTTCTAATGTGATTTAAAATTAATGTTCAAGGTCATCTATCTTTGCTTTCTAGGGAATCCCATAGTATTGATGTTCTGGAACCTTCTTTCAGGTTTGCCTTTTCATAGACTTTAGGAGTTGGGATAAAATAAGCACTGAACTCTTAGGATTAGCTTGGTTTAAAACTATAAAACATTCTTACTAAGAGGGTTTCACAGATGGTTTAAAAACAATTATGCCTGCAGTGTGCCCAGGAAGGTTTGCATGACAAATACTGCCTAGGAGTGGTATTTTGTTTATTTTTTACTAGACTTTAGTTTTTAGAGCAGTCTTAGGTTCACACAAAATTGAACAGAAAGTACAGAGTTACTATATACCTCTAGCATCCCCCACTCAACACACAGACACACATAACCTACCCCACTTGGTTAGTCTTTGGAAGGAATGTCCAGGTCGCCCCTATTTCCCCTGGCAGACAAGAGTACGGGTCCTGCCTGCCTGGGGAAATGAGGCGACCTGAATATTGTACTCCCATCATACTTTATATCAACATCATCATTGTTGGCATGTCTGACTCCTGATTGGATTGCAGCCTCATAAAAGCAGGCGGCCCCCCTAGCACCCGTCACAGTACATTGAAGCCACTCACCTGTTGGGACCAAAAGCATCACTGGTTCAGACCCCACCCTGTGCTCTTCAAGCCACCCTGTTAAACAATTGAACCCACACTGAACCAGAAACGATCTGTGCTATTCCAGGGTGGCAGATGGAGGTGGCCTTTGAATGAAACCATGGTTGTCACCAAAGAAGAGGAAAAAGAAAAGTCAGCTCACAGGAAGCTCTTGGAAGAGTTCCGTTTTGGTTGTAATCTTAAGACAGAGCTTATTTAGATGTGCCTAATGCAGGTGGATCTCTGAATAAAAGAAAGGCAACCTTAGGACACCTATTGTGTGAATTTCTAGATCAGTTCCCAGGAAAGGAAACCACATTTAGATGCCTGTTAGAGCATCAAGAAAGGATCTGACAAAAGTGTGAAACAGAATAATGAGGCTGGTGTCACTTTCTTCCAGGTCCCATATTTAATGCCTCTGTGCATTCGGACACACCATCAGTCATCCGGGGAGATCTGATCAAATTGTTCTGTATCATTACTGTTGAAGGAGCAGTGCTGGACCCAGGTACCTCCCTCCACCCTTTCTCCTTCCCTACATTGTTATCTATATCTATCTATCTATCTATCTATCTATCTATCTATCTATTTATTTATTTTTGAGAGGTTTTTGCTATAGGGTACATGTGCTCACCATGTGAGAAAGAGACAGAGAGACAGAAAGTGAGAAATCACCCCCCGGGGGGTGGCCACACCACAATCCCTTCTCTTCCATTTTCCTCTGAGGATCTTGGGCACATACGCACACGCGCCTGGTGTGAGTTTAAGCCACTGGGTCTGGGACTCGAACCATGGTTGACTACATGAGAGTCCAGAGACATAGCCATTATGCCGACTGCTTGTCCACTACATTGCTTTTTATAAACGTTTCTCATGTCATCCTCACAGTATTACACAGATGGAGGGGTCAGGGATTAGACTCTTCATTCCCAAACTATCTGACTTGGTGCTTTGTACTTGGTAGATATTTAATAAATAATTGTTGAATGGATGAATCTGTCTGTTAGATGATTTGAAACTTGTCCATACATTTGAATCTGAGTTACAAAGGCAATCAATGGATCACCTCTGCAGCTGATTCACGCTGTTTGGAAACCTATTTGCAGAGTCCGGCTCCTCCTTTTTTGTCTTTCATTCATTTATTCATTCAGATATTTCTAGAGCTCCTTCAGTGTACAAGTGACACTCTAGGTGCTGGAAACAGAAACATGAACAAAGTCTGGCCTCATGGAAGAACACAGGCAAGAAATAAATCACCACATAATATCAGGTAGCAAATAACGTTTTAAAGAAATACAGAGCAGGATAGAGGAGTAGCAAGTGACCAGGGCACCAAGGGGTGCTAGTATTAGGTTTTTTTGTTTTGTTTTGTTTTGTTTTGTTTTGTTTTTTGAGAGAGAGATTTTTGCTATAGGACGTGTATGCTTGCCGGAGACACAAAGAGATATAGAAAGCAAGAAATCACCTCCCCACGGGTATCGCCATGTCACAATCCCTTCTCCTCCGATCTCCTCTTGGGATCTTGAGCACGCATGCATACACATCCGGCGTAAGTTTTAAGCCACCAGGTTCAGGATTCGAACCATGGTTGACTACGTGGAGTCCAGTGATGTAACCATTACGCCATCTGCTGGTTCCAGTTTGTATTCTTAAGAAATCTTTGTAAATTTTTTATTTCTAGATATTATTAGCATTGCCATCTGGATACTTAAAAGTTGGGGTACCATTTGTGTTACATCTTTTCTTTCTGGCCCCATTGAGTGACCAGTTGATGTTCCTTTTCTGTCTTGACACTTGGGGCTTGAAAGAACATTCAGTGTATTATACTTACGGTGTCTCCATTACTGAATGGGACTGTGCCCTCCTCTCCTTTTCTGAAAAGACCATATAGAGAACCTAACCCACGAGGCAGCCCATATGTCCTTGGCATATTTTTTTATTTTTTTTCCCCTCAAGGTGGAAAAAATTAATAAAGCTCTTAAACAAAAAAACTCAACAATATATAAATCTGTATGCTTCTTAAATTATCTGTCTTTTGTTTACATCCAATGAGAAACAGCAAAAAATTTTAAATTCATACCAGTAAGCTTTGTAAGCATCATTTTACATCTGGCAATACTCTAGAATTGATTTCTTTTGATTTTTTTGAATTGGAATTTATATGACATGTAAAAGAAATGCTATAACTTTATTGAAGACATTTTTTTTTTCTTGTTTTCCTTTTTTTTCCAGGCCTTTATTGCAAAATAAGTGGAGATATACAGTGTGTAGGTTTCAAAGTCCAGCTCACTTCACTCAATATTAGGTCTTTTACATCCATCCATTTTGAGTCAAACGATAGGGTCTCATTGTTTCTTAATAGTCCATAGTATATATGTGCCACAGTTTTTGACCCAGTCATAAGTTTTTGGACATTTAGGTTGGTTCCATGTTTTAGCAATTGTGAATAATGCTGCAGTAAACATGATGTGTGTCTTTCTGATTGAGTGTTTTTCTATTCTTTGGGTGAATACCGAGGAATGGGATTACTGGGTCATGAAAATTCTATTCGTAGGTATTTTGAGAAACCTCCATATTGTTTTACACAGAGATTGAACTAATTTGTTTCTACCAACAGCAGAGGAGGGCTCCCTTTTCACTACAGTCTCACCAGCACTTGTCATTCTTTATTTTTTTTGACACTAGCCATTCTTACTGGGGTTAAATGGTATTTCACTGTAGTTCTAACTTTCATTTCCCTTATGATGAGAGACTTTTGAATATTTTTTTATATGTCTCTTGGCCATTCCTAAGTCTTCCTTGGAGAGTTGTCTTTTCAGTTCATTTGCCTACTTTATAATTGGATTATTCATTTTTTTATGGGTGATCTTCTTGAGTTCCCTATATATTCTGGATATCAATCCTCTGTCTAAAGAATAACTTGCAAGGGCCAGCAGTTGGCGTAATGGCTATGTCGCTGGACTCCCACGTGGTTGACTGCGGTTGGCCCGGTGGCTTAAACTCCCATGTAGTTGACTGCGGTTGACCCGGTGGCTTAAACTCAAGCCGGGTGCGAGTGCATGTATGCCCAAGATCCCGAGAGGAGAATGGAGGAGAAGGGATTGTGGCGTGGCTATCCCCTCCAGGTGGGTGATTTCTCACTCTCTTTGTCTCTCTCTGTCTGTCTGGTGAGCGCACGTGCCCTATAGCAAAAACCTCTCATTAAAAAAAAAAAAAAAAAAAAAAAAAAAAAAAAAAAAAACTTGCAAAAATTTTCTCCCATTCTGAGGGTTGTTTTTTCACTCTAATTACTGTTTTCTTTGCTGTGAGGAAAGTTTTTAGCTTGATATAATCCCATTTGTCTATTTTGGGGACTATTGCCTGTGCTTTATGGGTCTTATTTAAGATATCTGTGCCTTTTGCAATATTTTTAAAAGTTTCCCCTACATTTCCTACTAGTAGTTTTGTAGTTTGAAGATTTATTGTTAAGTCTTTGATCCATTTTGAGTTGATTCTTGTTAATGGTGAATGGAAGGGTCCAGTTACTTTTTTCTGTGGGTAGATATCCAGTTCTTTTAGCACCATTTGCTGAAAAGACTTTCTTTTGTCCACTGCACTGTCTTGTACCCTTTGTCAGAGATGAGTTATCTGTATGATTTGGGGTTTATTTCTGGATTCTCTATTCTGTTCCATTGATCTGTGTGTCTATTTTTGTGTCATATTGATTATCACTGCTTTGTAATATATTTTAAAGTTTGGTGGTGAGATGCCTTTTATTTTATTTTTTTTGCCACAATACTGTCTTGGTGATGGTTGGTCTTTTATAGTTGTAGACAAATTTTATAATGGTGTTTTTCTATTTCTGTGAAGAACATTACAGGTAACTGGATCAGAATCACATTGGATATGTAAATAAATTTGTGTAGAACTGACATTTGATTATATTGATTGTTCTAATCGAGGAACACAAGGATGCCCTTCCATTTCTATATATCATACTCAGTTTCTTTTTTCAGTTTTTCATCATTTTCCTCGTAGGGGTCTTTAACTTCTTTTGTTAGGTTTATTCCTACGTACCTTATCTGTTTCACAGTAATCCCAGTAAATGGGATTACTTCACTTCTATTTCAGTCTGTTCATTGTTGATGTATAAAAATGCTCTAGAATTTTTGTACATTGACTTTGTATCCTGCTACTTTAATGAATTTACCTGTTACTTCTAGGAGTTTTTTCATGGATTCCTTTGAATTTTTTATGTATATAATCACATCATCTACAAATAGGGACAGTTTAGCTTCTTGTTTTCCTATCTGAATGCCTTTTATTTTGCTCTCTTGTTTGATTCCTTTGGCTAGGACTTCCAGCACTATGTAAAAGGAGTGGAGAAGATGGGCAGCCTTGTCTTGCCCCAGTTTTTAGTGGGAAGACTCAGCTTTTCACCATTCAGTGTGATGTTCACAATGGGTCTGCTGTATATGGCTTTTATTGTATTGAAGAGTATCTCTTCTACCCCTGTTTTACTGAGGGTCTTGATCATGAAGGGATGTTATATTTAATCAAGTATATCTATAGATATGATCATGTGATTTTTATCTTTCTGTTAATGTGACGTATTACATTTATTGTTTTGCATATGTTGAACCATCCTTACATTTCTGGGATAAAACCTGCCTGGTCATGGTGTATAATCTTCTTAATGTGCTGTTGGATTCCTAATATCTTGTTGAAAATTTTTGCATCAGTATTCATCAGGGATATTGGTCTGTAGCTTTCTCTTTTTGTTATGTCCTTGTCTGGTTTTGGTATCAAGGTAATGGAGGCTTCATAAAATGAGTTGGGAGGATTCCTTCATTTCGAATCTTTAACAGTTTTAGAAGAATTAGAATAAGCTCTTCTTTAAAAGTTTTGTAGAATTCCGAAGTGAAGCTGTCTGGACCTAGGCTTTTCTTTGTTGGGAGACTATTTATCACTAATTCAGTCTCACCACTTGTTATTAGCCTAGTCTGGCTTTCTTATTTCATCCTGATTCATCCTAGGTAGCTTGTACATGTCCAGAAATTTGTACATCTCATTTAAGTTTTCTAGTTTGTTGGCATATCATTGCTCATAGTATTTTCTCATAATTTTTTTTATTTCTGATATAACCATTGTAGTATTACCAGATTAATACTAATTTTATGTATCTGATTCCTTTCTGTGTTTTTCTTTCTTTTTTTTGAGAGAGAGATTTTTTGCCGTAGGATACATGCTCTCACCAAAGAGACAGAAAGCAACAAATCACCCAGGGGTGGCCATGCTGCAATCCCTTCTCTTCTATTCTCCCCTCAGGATTTTGGGCATGCGTGCATATGCACATGTGCCCAGCATGAGTTTTAAGCCACTGGGTCCAGGTCTTGAACCACAGTCGGCTACATGGCAGTCCAGTGACGTAACCACTACACCATCTGCTGGTCCCTGTGTTTTTCTTGATTAGTCTAGCTGATGGTTTATTAATTTTGTTTATCTTCCCAGAAAATCAATGTTTCATTTCATTGATTTTTGTGTGTGTGTAGTTCTTTTCTCTATTTCATTTATTTCAGCTCCAATCTTCACTATTGTGTCCCGACCCGGGGGACAGTCGAACAGGTTTCCTGGGGGAGGGAGTGAGAGATGGGACAAACACACGCACACACAATACGAGGTGCTGATCAAGTCTTCTTCTTCTCCCATCTATTGAGGAAAAATGGCGAGTTATATACAGCTGGTGGGCACCAATTGGTTGCCCAAAATGCAAATGAGATAGAACAGCATGAACCAATCATTGATGTGGGTGGATCTCTCCCGTTGCCTAGAAACCCAACCACTTCCTGGGAGAACGGTTGGTCACATGATTTCTGAGAAACGGTTTGCTCAGTGAGGAAGTGAAGCCTAATGGTTTCCAAGATGGTGGATAGCTCAAGATGGCGGATAGCTCAAGATGGCTTCCGTATGCAGTGCCCTCCACACTATTGGTTCATTGGAAAAGTCATGACACATTTTTCATGGAAAAACAGAAAAAATATGTTATGGCTTTTCTGACAGCCCAATATTTCTTTCCTTTGTATAATTTGATTCTAGACATTCTTTGTGCCTCCCACCCCATCACAAGCAGAACCATGGCTTCTGCAAATTTGCATCTTGAAAAGAACAAATTGCCCAGGGTTTGTAAGTTCCATTGCAGAGACAACTGGAAGTATGACCCTGGGGAGGAAACTAGAAGCAGGTTTTCATTCTGTAAAGGGGCACATTCTAACACAAAGAAAATAGCCTATAGTGAAACCAAAGTGAGCCCATTGGGCAGGGATCTGGGCATCTCTGGTAATGGAGCAGAGGCATGGGTGGCTAGCACCATGGAGGTGGATGTCTGGTCTTACAGTATTTCCAGTTGAGGGTTCATGTGGAGAATAGTTTAGGGTCAGCAAATATTTTCTGTAAAGGACTCAAGTGGGAATTCGTTTTGGCTTTATGGGCCAGATGATCTCCACGGCAACTACTCAACTCTGCCATTGTAACATGACAGCAGCCATAGTAATAATGTAAACAAATGGGCAGAACTGCATTCCTGTGAAACTTTTATTTACAAAAGCAGGTGGTGGGCTGGATTTGGCCTGCAGGCTAAAGTTTATGGACTCCTGGACAAGTTGACTGACTAATAAATTGACTTTCTTAGGAAAATTGACCCTGGTTGACTTTTAAAGGCAGGAAGAAGTGTTTGTGAAAGGTGTTAAGAAAAAGAAAAGAAAAAAGCCCTCAAAATAATACAGTTTGTTAGCTCTATTCACGTGGTAAAGGAATGAGGAATCTAGATCTGGAATGAGCTGTCATGCCTACACCTGAGATGTGGAAGACTGAGGACAGAAAGTAGGATCCAAAAGTCAAAAAGAATGTAAAAGGAGAGACTGCCAGGAAAATGGAAGAAGAATCCTTTTTGATAGTTAGGACCTTGCAATACCATTTTTATCCTTAAGCCTCATTTATTACATTTACAAAAATAAATCCTTTAAATGCTTTTTCTCAGTAAATTAATGGGTCACTAGTTATGACCTTAATATAGAAGTCTTCTTCCCCAGTGTAATTGCAAAAGCCATAGGTAGCCATAATCTTGCAGATCACAATTTTCCAGAACTTTGCACACTTGGCCTGTGTGGGTGGAAGATTCTGAATAATTAAACACAAGTTGTAATTTAGTTTTTCCTCATGCATCCTATGGGCTAGGAGGGAATTCTCGTTGAAAAAGAACATGTTGCATATGTGGGCTGAGAACCAAAACACTCATGTGCCAAGGTGGGGATTGGGCAGCAGATCTGGCCCTTTGGAGGTGGCATGTTAGGTCAGGCTCTCTAGAATGCCTGAGACAGCGTGAGGGTTAATTGAGGAAGTGCAGGATAACACTATGAGGGAGTGAAGGAATCAAGAAAGACCTTGGGAAGAAGACAGGGCAGATGTAAATTCAAAACAAATCTCACCCCACAGGGAGCTCTGGAGTGTGGGTTGTACCGAGTATGGCCCACCTTGAGGTAAAGGTGCTAGACTTCAATATCCCCTCACTAGTGAGTCACTGTCCATAGATGATGGCCAGGGAGGAAGGGTGTTTCATAACCTCCTGGAGGCATCTGCAGGACGTAGTTTCTGTCAATTAAGGCCAGTTCTCGGGAGAAGGGTGAGAGCTTTAGCAGCCAGCACCTGTAGCAGCTGGGGACTTGGTGCATGAGCTGGTCTGGGCAGGGCACCAGGAACATCTGCTATAGGTGGGAGTGCCCTTGTTAGGAACATCTATTTGCAGGACCGTGTGTGTTGAATGAGGCAATAATGTTCATGGTGGCCAACTTTTATTGAGCACTTACTATGTTCCAGGGACTATTTGAAGCATTTTTATAAATATAATTAGATTAACCATGGGTGCTGTTTTCATTTTACAGATGAGAAAGCAGTTGCAGTGGACTTAAGTGACTTACTCAGGTCACATGACCAATAAGTGCAGATGCTGTGTTTCTGGCTCCAGTAGTCTGGCCCTGGAGCCTGGCTACAACACTGCAGGGCACAGTGGGGATTTGGGGTAGTCTGGGCACAAGTAGAGGGAGCGTGGTTGTGACTTTCGGCCTTTAGTAATTGCCCGACACCTGCAGGTGACTGCAGCACAAGCTGGGCTTTTCCTTGACTGCAGTCCGTTTGCATACTTGGGCCAGGTGCCCACTGTGCCCCAGTACTTGGAGGGTGGTGAAAGTTTAGGGCACTCCCTTAGGAGGTGGTCTTCCCAGAGAGAGACAGCCTGTACTCTGGGAATGAGAAAGTGACACACACTGGGCCACAGTGCATTATTGATGGGGGAGAAAAAGGAGATGCTACCTTTTTAAAGAGAGCTGAAAAAGAATGATCATTTGGATAATTCTGTAGAAATTCTTTCTTTTAGATTTGCTTCTGTACTTTTTTAATATGTGAGCATCCAAAAATTATTTATTTCTACGATAAGGTGCTTTTTGAGGTTATTAGTGTATTTTCACTCAACGAATAAATGTTACCTTTGTGTAGCAAAAATTGTGTCATTAACATTGATAGGAAAAGACCTCTTGGGGGGGGTTTAAGATAAAGCAGTGTTCATGGCTCCTGTTCTTTCTGGCTTGCTGGAGGAGTCTCGGAGCTGGCACAGCCGACGTTGAGTTGATACCAGGCGAGACAAGAGGTCAGGGGCTTATGTTGTGTGCTGTCTTCACATTCTTTGAGAATTACCCCTTGTGCCAGAGTCCTCTTTCTCATATACCCGTATTAATTTATTTGAGGCTGTGAGAACCTTAATTTTGCAGAGTACTTTACAATTCAGCAGCATTCCTCTCTGGGACCGTTAAACTGTGTTCAATTTTCTCAGCTTGACATTTTTTTCCTCTTGTTTTGAACTCAAGTACTTCTGTAAGGGAAGGAAAAAGAAGCCACAGTGAACAATAAAATTTAAACACTTTACAACTCTAAATTCTGTACAATTCATTTTATGTACATTTTGTTCCTTATGACTTCTGTGTCCTCCTAGTCTTGAGTTCTTCAGCCTGAAATGCCAAAGGACCCTGTTTTCTTTGAGAGACAAAACATGTGACATCATCACTTGCTAGCTTTACGTTTTATATTCTCCATGGGGGAATTGTTGGGCCCTGAGTCTCCCTGTGCCTTGTAGGGTGGGTGGTGGCAGTGGAGCTCTTAAGAGGCTGAACTCTGGGAGCTAGCAGGTGGCAGAGCAGTTATGTCCCATGGCCAACCACAGTTCAAGTCCCGGACTGGGTGGCTTCAAACTCACACTGGGAGTGTGTGCGTAAGTGCCAAAGATCCTGGGGGAGAATGAACGAGAAGGGATTGCAGTGTGGCCATCCCCCTGGGGGAGCGGGGGGGGGGGGTGATTTCTCGCTTTCTGTTTCTCTATCTGTCTCTGGTGAGTACACATGCCCTACAGCGAAAATCTCTCAAAAAAAAAAAGAAGAAGCAGCTGGACTCTGGAGCAGGAGTTCCCAGATTAAGCTGCACACACTGTTACCTGCAAGCTGAGTAACCATGAACAAGGTATTTCGTCTTGCTGTAGAGGGGAATATAATAGCACCTCCATCGTAGGGTTTTCTCAAGGCTCAGCAAGACCTAAGGCAGATAGAATGGTGCAGGGCATGGGAAGGTTCCATACATATCACTTCCACTTGCTGCACTGACCCTGCATTTTGGCTTATAATCTGCAGATGACATGGCTTTTGATGTGTCCTGGTTTGCGGTGCACTCCTTTGGCCTGGACAAGGATCCTGTCCTCTTGTCTTCCCTGGACCGGAAAGGGATTGTGACCACAGCCCAAAGGGACTGGAAGAGCAACCTCAGCCTGGAGCGTGTGAGTGTGCTGGAGTTCTTGCTGCAAGTGCACGGCTCCGAGGACCAGGACTTTGGCAACTACTACTGTTCCGTGACTCCATGGGTGAAGTCACCAACAGGTCCCTGGCAGAAAGAGGCAGAGATCCACTCCAAGCCCATCTTTATAACTGTGAAGATGGATGGTAAGAATGACACACAGATCTTTCTCTCAGTGTTTGGGGAATGTTGTCTGTGCCATGCTGCCATTGACAGAATCCAGGATTCCAAGCTGGAAAAATGTGCCACAGCACGTCCTGCTTTATGTCTGGACCTGGCTGGAGTCTGCATCCAAAAAAGCATACGCAGCCTTTGCTGTGTCCCGGCATCTGGAAATGATTTTTCAGATTTATTGGAAAGATTTTTGAGCTTTTACATCTTCTGTATATTCTGTAGAAACCCACTTTACTCTGCCCCAAGGGTGGCATAGATTCTGCCAAGAAGAAGCAGAGGACAGTGTTGAGAGAGATGCTTCAGGTCTCCAGGCTAGGCTGCACCCTGCCTGCCTGCACTATTGCCCTCCTGTTGGTTTTGCTTCTTGCAGAAGGGAGACTTCTCCTGGAGTCATGGGCCCCAGGATGAGAGGGTGAGCACCCTGACTCAGTAGCCTGCACTGACCACCAGGGTCAGCCTAACTGGATGGCCAGGCCTCTGATCCCTAAGCACCCCAGAGTAGAGACGATTGTTCTGTAGTTTACAAGAAAACCTCAAAAGGTAAACATTGATCGAATTAACACCCTGGAGAGAATGAAAGTTCAGGTGCCTCCAAGATTAGAAGCCTTTTGAGTGTGTTAAGTCAGCTTGGAGGAGATGGAAAGTGGAACCCAGGTCTTTCCACCTCACTTAGCCTTCCCTCTGTTGTAAAATGGGATAATCATCTCTCCTGAGGCTGTTAGGAAAATTAATATAAGATACCCAGGGCAGTGGCAGCATCCACCCAAGGAGCATTAATACTCACAGAGGAGGAAAGGAGGCATTCGGGGTTGGAACCTAAATGGTATTTGTGCATTTCTGAAACTTAAGTCATCTATACTATATTTGCTTCTTAGAAATTCCTTGCTTGAAGTAACTCCATATGAAAGCCCAGATTTACCAAACAAGGAAGGGAGTGATTATTCACTTTGCTAGATAATTTACTATAGTGTTACTTAAAATAGCTCCCTTAGTACACTTCAGTTATTTGATGCATAGAATTGATTTATGCCGTTTTTTAAAGGGTGCATCTGCTACTGAGTATGCGGTGCCCTTATACTGACTTTTAAAAATCAATCTCCTGCCAAAACCCTAAAAAGCAAGTTGACATTCAAAGGCATCTAGTGAAATCTCTTTCTGTGTCTCTTCGCCCCCCACAGAACTGGGTGGGGAGACACTTGCTCATTTTCCGACAGGTGTGGCTGAGCTACTCCTGTCCCTAGCACTGTGCTAGGTGCCCGATGCTGCTTAAATGAGATCAGACCCCACAGGGACACCCCACCCCACTCCAGTCGGGAAGGTGGGGCTGGCCCCCCAGGCAGCCCCCGAGCAGCACTAACTCCTTTGCTCTCTTGTCCTAGTGCTGAATGCCTTCAAGTACCCGCTGCTGATTGGCGTCGGTCTGTCCACTGTCATCGGGCTGCTGTCCTGTCTCATCGGGTACTGCAGCTCCCACTGGTGTTGTAAGAAGGAGGTTCAGGAGACGAGGCGGGAGCGCCGCCGGCTCATGTCGATGGAGATGGACTAGACCAGCCCGGAAGGGAGTGACAGAGGGACGTTCTCGGAGCAATTGGGCAAGAAGAGGACAGTGACATTTTCAAACGAAGTGTGTTACACTAAAAACCAGTCCTCTCTAATCTCAGGTGGGACTCGGCGCGCTCTCTTTTCTGCATGTCAAGGTCTGAGCGCGGACATGTTTACCAGCACATAGCTCTTCCTCCCACGGCACTTTCTGATACAGCAGTCGAGTGTGTGTTTCTCCTACGCAGCTTTTTAACGGTTAACCTTTGTCTAATTCTTTTCTTCTACTGGTTTTAGATCCTCTGACTTGTGTGTGTTTATAGCTTTTGATTCGAGGGGTTGCGGTGAGGATGGGGTGATGGCATTCAGAGTTCTTTATCCCGGGTGACGTGTGCCTGCCCTCTTGAGAGCCGGCTTCCACCACATTGGGGACGTGTGTTCAGGGAGCTGCTAAATGCGACCCTTGACCCCGGCCCAGAGACAACATAGACCTGTGCCGAAGGCTAATTTGTGACTTTTACAACCCTACCCCAACCCCTATTTTCAGGGGTTTAGACTATATTTGAAATCTAAACTTGGAGTACATAACTTCTGATTGAGCCCACATGCCTTTTTTTTTTTTTTTTTTTTTTTTTGCTTCTCCGCCCCTTTTCCATTTCTTTGTGTTTGTGTTACGTGAGAGTGCTGAAATGGCGGCCCTGGAATCTAGAATTTGGCTCTCCACCGAGCACCTTATCTTGCCACCTTAGCCTTAAGAATGAATATGAAGAAAAATACACAGCCACCTCCGTCCAGGGCAGTAAGAAGGTCTGCAAGGGAGAGGAGGTTGAGGACAAGGAAAAGACAGACACTCCAATAGTTCAGAGGCCACCATGCTTCAGGGGAGCCCGGGGGGGGGGGGGCAGACGAAGTACCCTGGAAAGTTAGGTTTATGCAGCTCTAGCCGGGAGGATCAGTGGTGATGAGTGTGTTTGGCTGAGGAAGCCACTTCTGTTCTTTCCTGGCGTTCGTGAGAGCCAAAGGCATTGGCCACCAGGGGACGTGCTGGGGGACCCTCAGGTCTGCCTCATCCTTCACGTGCTATTTGGGCTCCTCAACGTGAAGGCAAATTGCTGTTTGCAAGACTGACTGACTTCAAGAAATCCAAAATTGCCTAGAAGAACCATGCATTTTCTGTGACCCTTGCAGTCCTTCAAGTCTTTTAAAGATCCTCTGCAGGGGGTTAGTGAGGAAGGGTATACTTTGTGGTATGTTTGCTTTCCTATCAGGAACATGAAGGAAACCCAGCAATTTGCTGTCATGTGAACGGCCTACAAAGCAGACTTGAGAGGAGTCTGCTTTATCCGACTGCTCCCAACAGGAATAGCACAGTGGACAGAAAGAGACCTTCTGCATCCCCAGTTTCTTTTGCTTTAAAAGCGTTCCCCTCGGAGCCTCCCTACCCCTGAAGTGTCTCACCCCTGCCCAGCACTGGCCTTTGGGAAGCATCCCAGTGGGGTTTTCTGAAGCTCACTGGTGACTGCTGCCCTAATTGCAATCCTCTGTGCTTTGATCCTGGCTCTGAAGGATCTAACACTGCTCTGTCTTCCAAAGGGGGAAAGAGATTCATTTGTTTTGAGCAATAAAGTAATACAAAGTGATGGCCATTCATGTGCGGCTCTTTGTCACCATGGGCCGGGCCCGGCTTACCACCTCCCCTCCACTTCCCTCGCTGCTGCCCACGAACAGTTCTGCACTTATTACCGAGCGCTCCAGGAAGCCGATGTCCACCAAGGCTTCCCCTTTTTGTTGCCCACCAAGGGGACCAGTCATGTGGTAGAAACTAGATTCTGCATCGACGGTAACAGCACAGATAGCCTCCAGGCCTAGATTCTATGGCAGGAGGAGAGGCAGCAGGTATGCCCCACCAGAGCATGAAGGACAAAGAGGGAGAAGGCCTTGATGGCGCTAGATTTGGGGACTTTTACCTGTCATTTCTTAACTGCTGCTTCAGAGGAGGTGGGTCACAGGTGACTGTACAAACGGGAATTAGGAGAGAACAAATATCAGCACGTGCTATATTGGTAACAGCCAGGGCCCCTGAGCCCTCTCAATTTTTCAAAGAAGATTTAAGATTGTTAGAATGCAAGCCCTTCTCAATAGAAAGAAAGGGTCCTTAGCTTGGGATGTAACCAGGTGGCCCCAGGTGTATGTAAAACCATGGACTGGGTCTCGCTAGACACGAGGGTGGTGAAAGTGACGTGGGCTCACACATTGAACCTTTTCCTCTCAGGTGCTGGTGCAGTGCAAGCTGGAGTTGTTGAGGCATTGACCTGCCCACCCTGCCAAACTGCGGGTCTCCCTGGGGCTGAGAGAAAGGGGGAATCCAGGGCATTGTGCCAAGGACCTAGCTCCTGCTAGGCACGTAAACTTGCCTGGGATGTGTGTTTTTTAAAAGTGTGAGCTACACGCTTTTGTACCAAATAGGGCTCCTCACAAAGTGCTCTTCTGGAAGAGTTTCCTGCCAGTAGCACTGGTGTGATTGAAAGAAGGACCTAGCCATGCCTCACATGGGTAAAATTGCACTTGTAAACAATAAGGAACTTGATGAGCGTTTGGGTTTTTTTTGTTATCATAAAAATATCCCAGAAAGAGCCTAAGGTATGTTCAGATAGAAGCCTCAGAATTATTTAAATTGTTTACTTTATGATGTTTACATACACCTTTCACTTTAAAAAAAAAATGCAAACACTGACTTTTTAACAACCTCTCAGAACTTTCATGGGATGGTGGAACTCTGGCTCACCAACTGGATTAAATCTTAATTTAGAAATATATTTATTTGTATGCCCTCCCCCACCCCTCCTATCCACGTGGCTTTCCCTAAGAACCTGGTGAAGAAGTCCCTTCCTGCCCAGACCTTCATCTGTTTCCCTGGTGGCTCTTGCTTCTTGCTTTGCAATCTGCCTGCAACCATGCTTTTGTCACTGACACCTGTGAGCCAAAGACTGAGCCTTTTTGGCAGGAATAATAAGCAATACTGTACAACTTGCTACTTTCAAAAAACTTTATTTTTAGCTTCACCGATGACAACAGAGGAAGAAGGGAACTAGGATTTGGGTAAGTTCTCCTCCACTGTTTGACCAAATTCTCAGTGATAAGTAGGTGTGCAGATCACTAGAAGAAAAAAGCTGACTTACTTTCTTTTTTAGTGTGGCACATGAGGATCTGCAGAATTTTCCGTAGACAAAGAAAGGGTCTCGTGTATTTTTGTCCATATCTAATGTTATATGAACTAATTGTATTGTTTTATACTGTGACCACAAATATTATGCAATGCACCATCTGTTTTTTATTTCATTAAAGGAAGTTTAATTTAAATGGAAGTTGTGTGAGGAACTTGATCTGAGCCTCTGTTGTCATCCCATCTCTCTAGCCTGAAGGATTGTGGCTGAATTTTAGTTGCAACTTTAGCATCTCTCAGAGTCCCATAAAAATACTGTGGATTTTCACTGACAATGAAAGAAGAAATGGGGCCAGCCCTGCTATGCAGTGGTTACGCCCTGTGCACCACATAGCCGACCGCTATTCCAGTCCCTACCTGGGCAGCTTGAAATACACACCAGCCATGTGTACGTGCCTGTGTGCATCTATACCTCAAATCCTGATGAGACAGAGAAGTGGGAGAAAAAGGATTGTGTTACAATCGCACCCTATTGGCATGTGCTTTCTCTCTCTCTCTCTCTCTCTCTCTCTCTCTCTCTGGTTAGCACACATACCGTTTGACAGTTTTATGTATATGTGGGCTTTAAAAAAAAATAGAAGAGGGACCAGCAGTTAGCGTAATGGCTATGTCGCTGGACTCCCATGTAGTCAACCGTGGTTCGAGTCCCGGACCCAGTGGCTTAAAACTCACGCCGGGCGCGTGTGCGTGCGTGTCCAAGATCCCGAGAGGAGAATGGAGGAGAAGGATTGTGGCATGGCCATCCCCCCTGGAGGGTAATTTCTTGCTTTCTGTCTCTATGTCTCTCTCTGTCTGACGAGCGCATGCACCCTATAGCAAAAACCTCTCCAAAAAAAAAAAAAAATAGAAGAAGAAATGGGTTTAGTAGGATCAGTGTTTAGGTTCTACCAGCCAGAAAGCTGAGGGCTAGAATCCTCTTGCTTATGGGAGGTCCTCTGGAGAATTCTCATGACCTTACGGTCTCCTCTCAGGAAAGAGAGAAGTGAGACATTGTTCCTCTCCTCAGATGAGGAAATAAACACCAAAGTTCTGTGACCATATCGTGACTGGAACAGAATGGTTTTTCTGACTCATGATACAGTTTGGAGCCAAACCAGTCCAGAAGGTACCAGCCCCATAACCTAAAACAGACCTCTTCCCCGGCCACTGGCTTGCGCAGACCTGGGCGTGAGTGAGCACTGAGATCCCCAGCTCCCTGCTGGCCCTGAAGCAGCTGCTGCCCTAGCCTGCCTCCCTCACTAACTGCCCTGTTGGCCTCATGTGTGTGCCCTGTGCCTTTTGTACCCTATTCAGGGAACTCTGGATGCTGTGAGTCATTCAGGAGCTGGGTCTGTCCTAGTCACTAACATTGCCCCGTGATTGGCACTGCTCCAGGCATGTGGAAGGTACTCGCGCTCTCCAAATGCACAGCTAATGCTCTGCTTCCGGAATGGCCCGTCGCTGCATGTTTCTCAGTGAGCCAGGAGGATTCTTCTCGTGTCAAAATGCTGATGCAGTAAGAGCTGGTCTTGAGCAATCCCCTACCTGTTTATGAACCCCTTCCTGCTTCAGCATAAATTTAAAACAAAACAAAAACTCACCTACTGTGCACCCAGACGTTGTGCCAAGCACAGGCAGCCTGCCACTTACTTGCCTGAAGACTTTGGCACGTACTCTTCTAGAAACCACTTTCCACCTGTCTAACTTGTATGTCTCTTTCAGGCCCCAGGGACCTTTTCCTCCCCTCTAGGTTAAATGAGGATCCCCTGACAGATGGCCTGGTAGTCTGAAAGTGGCAGGATAGGAACTATTCACTATGTGTCAGTGCCAAATTGTGACAACAGCTAATGTTGGAATTCCACGCACTGGGGCACGTAGCTCACAGATGTGATTGCAATTTCACACCACCCCGAGGGGCTACAGCAGAAGCTCTCTTGTTTGTTCTCTGCATAACTGGATCATTCACATACAGTCAGTCTATTTCCTCTAATTCACAGACAGTATATTTGGCACCTTTTACTTTTTTTTTTTTTTAATCAGAGAAAGATCTGGAGGGAGAGAGAGGGGTGTTTTTGACAGAGTCTACCACATTACAATCTTCTTTTTGGAGAGGTTTTTTTTTTTTTTTTTTTTTTTTTTTTTATTTCTTATAGGGCACGTGCGCTCGCCAGAAAGAGAGAGACAGAGAGACAGAAAGCAAGAAATCACCCCCCAGGGGGGATGGCCACACTGCAATCCCTTCTCCGCCATTCTCGTCTCGGGATCTTGGGCATGCACGCACATGCGCCCAGCATGAGTTTAAGCCACTGGGTCCGGGACTCGAGCCGCAGTCGACTACATGGGAGTCCAGTGACATAGCCATTACGCCAACTGCTGGTCCCCCACATTACAATCTTCTTGCCCCAGCCTCCCAGTTAGCCACACCACGGGTCTGTGCCACCATTGCCCAGGTTGTTTGGGGTGGACCAGAACCAAACCTGGGCCCCACATAAGGCCTCAGTCATTCCAAGAGACACCCTCCTGCTTGTGCCACCATGGCTGGGCTAGGCTCGCTTGTATTTTTCACATTTACTTGTGAAATTGGAAGAGGGCATGTGCTTTTGCCAATGAGAGAGAGGAGAGGAAAAAGCACCCCCCCCCCCAAAGGTGTATGGTCCAGAATTAGCAAGACCCCAAATATTAAAGTGTCAAAACCAGGAAATAGGTCTGTAGGCTAGTTGTTAAGGGAGCTAGATCCCACATAACTGACCATGGTTCAAATCCCAGGCCCTGTGGCTTGAAAAATATGTTGTAATTGTGTACATGCTTGCCCAGGATCCTGACGGTTTGGAAAAATGGAGAAAGGATTTCAGCATGACCATTCCATATTGAGGGGTTCTCTCTCTCTCTCTCTCTCTCTGTCTCTCTCTGCCTCTCTGTCTCTTTCTGGTGAGCATGCATGACCTTTGGCAATTTTTTTTTTTTTTAATTTAAAGTGTAACTAAACTCCTGGTTTCTCAGCTCACCTGGAGAGGTGGAGCTCACTTGAGTCCACACTGTTCGGCATATTCTCCAGCTTGTCTGTACCAGCAGTACTGATTACTGTGATTGTACAAATGCATTGACTGGTATGTAACCCAACAAAATACGAATGTAAAGAAAAAGTGTCAAAAATTTTTTTGAAACTGACCATCCACATACAAGAGAATGAAGTTGGATCCATACCTTATTCCAAAAATGAACTCCAAATGGATTTAATTCCTAAAACTAAAAAGTTCTAGAGGGAAAACTTCAGGATGTTGAATGTGGCAACAGCTTCTTGGCTATGATACCAGAAGTACAAGGAACAGAAACAAAAATAGACGAATGGAATTACATCAAACTTAAAATTTTATGTGTCAAAAGAAACAACAGAGTGAGGGACTGGCAGGTGGCATGGTGGATGAAGGCACTGGATTTCCACATGGCTAGCAGTTCAATCCCCAGACCTGGCGGCTTGCTTTCTTGCTTTCTCTTTTTCGCTTACTCTATCTCTATCTGGTCAAATTTAAAAATAATAATAGGGCCAGCAAGTGGCATGGTGGTTCAGATGCTGGCCTCCCACATGGTGACCAGGGTTCGAGTTCTGGACCTGGCATCTTGCTTTCTCACTTATCCGTTCTCTCTCTCTCTGTCTCTCTCTGGTCAAATTAAAAAACAATAAGAAATGGAGTTAAATAATTCTTTTAAAATAATAATAACAAATGGAATTAAATAGATAAATAATTCTTTTTTAAAAAAAAAGAAACAGTGAAAAGGCAGCCTACAGAATGGAGAAAAGTGTTTACAGTTCAAATATCTAATAAGGGATTAATGTCTAGAATATGTAAGGGACTTTGTTGTGCAATGTAAAACTGACAACCCCATTAAAAATGGGCAAAATCAAATAGACAACTCTCCAAAGAGGGCAAACAAATGGCCGATAAACACATGGAAAGATGTTTAGTACCACTAATCATAAGAGAAATATAAGTCACAGCCACAACAAGCTATCACCTGACATGCAGGAGAATGACCATTATCAAAAGAATAGAAAATAACATGTGTTGACAAGAATGTGGAGAAATTGGAGCCTTTGTTTACTGTTGGTGCACATGTAAACTGGTGTAGCCATAATGGAAAACAGTATGGAGGTCCCTCAAAAAAAGAATTACTGATAATTGCACAACTGTGTATGTATCCAAAAGAATTCAAAGCAGTATCTCAAATCTGCACACTCACACTATTTCATCATTGACCATAGCGAAGAGGTGGGAACAACCTAAATGTCCATGAACAGATGATGATGGATAAGGAAAATTTATTGTATACCTACAGTGAAATATTATGCAGTCTTGAAAAAGAAGGAAATCCTGTCATATGCTTCAATATAGATGAGCCTCAAAGAGATTATGCTGGGGACCAGCAGTTAGTGTAATGGCTATGTCGCCGGACTCCCACATAGTCGACCATGGTTCGCATCCCGGACCCAGTGGCTTAAAACTCAGGTCGGGCGCGTGTGCGTGCGTGCATGCCCAAGATCCCGAGAGGAGAATGGAGGAGAAGGAATTGTGTCGTGGCCATCCCCCCTGGGGGGTGATTTCTCGCTTTCTATCTCTCTGTCTCTGTCTGTCTGGCAAGCGCACGCACCCTATAGCAAAAACCTCTAAAAAAAAAAAAAGATTATGCTAAGTGAAGTAAGTCAGACACAAGGATAAATATGTATGATTTCATGTACAAAAAGTATCTAAAATAGTAAAGACGTATAGAAACAGAAGGTAGAAGAAAGGTGGCTGCCGAGAGCTCAGGGTGGAGAGATTAGTGTATGGTGGGTATGGAGTTTCAGTGTGCAAGATGAAGAAATTCTAGAGGTCTGTTGCCCAACTATATGTTTATATTTGACACTGTTAAACTACATTTTAAAATATTTCAGAGGGGGAACCAGCAGTTAGCGTAATGGCTATGTCACTGGACTCCCACGTAGTCGACCGCGGTTCGCGTCCCAGACCCGGTGGCTTAAAACTCACGCTGGGCGCGTGTGCGTGCGTGCCCAAGATCCCGAGAGGAGAATGGAGGAGAAGGGATTGCGGCGTGGCCATCCCCCCGGGGGGTGATTTCTCGCTTTCTATCTCTCTGTCTCTCTTTGTTTGTCTGGCGAGCGCATGCGCCCTATAGCAAAAACCTCTCCAAAAAAAAAAATGTATATATTTCAGAGGGCAAATTTAATGCTGTTTTTTAATCACAACAGAAAAAGAAATGTCAATGCACAGATAAATTTTCTGAAAAGACTCAATAGAGGCAAATTGCTTATTAAAAAAATACTATCAATTTAGGTATGAGTAAAACAACTATGCGAGCGTGAGTGGCAGAGGGGAATCACGAAAACAGAGAAGGACTCTGCATTCCATTGGCTTCACCATTTTTTTTTTTAAAGTTCTGCATTTTGAAGAAATCAAACCTGGAAGTTTGACACTTTAAGTTTGGTTTATCAAAAAGGTAGTAAGAGGGGGACCAGCAGTTAGCGTACTGGCTATGTTGCTGGACTCCCACGTAGTCGACCACAGTTCACGTCCCGGACCCAGTGACTTAAAACTCACGCCGGGCGCGAGTGCGTGCGTGCCCAAGATCCCGAGAGGAGAATGGAGGAGAAGGGATTGTGGCGTGACCATCCCCCTGGGGGGTGATTTCTCGCTTTCTATCTGTCTCTGTCTGTCTGGTGAGCGCACGCGCCCTATAGCAAAAACCTCTCAAAAAAAAAAAAAAAAAAAAGTAGTAAGAGACTCCAGGTAACAGTAATATTCAAAGGAAAGGTATGGACCAGTGTCAAGAGATTGTTCAATGATTATCCAGGTTTATGGTTTAGTGAAAATAAAATATCTAAAATACAGAAGAATCTTTTTAAAACTTTTTTAGAAAGTTTTTGTCATAGGGCACGTGCACCTGTTGGAAAAACAGCGTGAGACAGACAGAAAGTGAGAAATTAGCACTCGGTGAGATGGCCAAGCCGCAATCCCTTCTCCTCCATTCTCCTCTCGGGATTTTGGGCACTCATGCACATGTGCCTGGCGTGAGTTTTAAGCCTCCAGGTCCAGGACTTGAACCACAGTTGACTACATGGGAGTCCAGTGATGTAACTATTACACCATCTGGTCCCACAGAAGAATCGTTTTGTGATTCCTGATTTTATCTTACATGTTCTCTTAAGTAATCAACCGTATCAATCAATAGCATTCCTGTGGTTACTGTCCCCATTTTTATAGTTGAAGAAAATGAAACTTAAATTAAGTGATTTGTTCACAATTTGAGCTCAGCCTGACTCCAAAGTCTGTATGTTTTAAATCACTGCACCAGCTTTGGTGCCTAATGGTCCAGGCATTCAGTAAGTATTTGCTGAATAGATAGAAAAACTGGACTCTGCCTTATGAAATTTGTGGTCTTAGAGGAAGGCATGTAAATCACTCATTTTATTTTTCACAATTTAAAATGTAAAATTATAGAAATTCTCTGGCATAGTGCCGAGGTGGGAGTGGTGATTTGTACCCAAGGTATCCAGAAAGATTACCCATAGGAGATGCAAACCCTGATTTTAAAATTTGTAAGTCAATAGGCATTTATAAGATAGGGATGAGGCAATATTCTAAGCAGAGGGGACAGCACTTGCAGAGTTAAAGAAGGAAGCAATAGTAGCACATATTCAGAGAAATGCAGTATTCTTCACTCCTGAAGGGTGGAAGTAGAAGGTGGGGTGAAGAGACCCACAAGGGTCAGCTCATTAAGGTCATGTCCAGGACTTTGGACCTGATACTCAAGAAAAATTTGAGTAAACTTTAGAAGCTCTAGAAAAGCATAATCTGCAAAGTGCATGACTATGTTTGTATTTTAAATCACTCTGACAACAATGGCAAGGGGAGACCTGCTGGACAGCATTAGTTCAGATGAAAAATCAAAGCCCTCAATTGTGACAGCAACGGGTAGAATTAA
This sequence comes from Tupaia tana, assembly GCA_026018925.1. NCBI lineage: Eukaryota > Metazoa > Chordata > Mammalia > Scandentia > Tupaiidae > Tupaia > Tupaia tana. The sequence continues at coordinate 85,083,748 of JAKSZU010000004.1, forward strand.
TTCATAAAATATTTTAGAACGACTTGATAGGACATTAAACTGGATGTGGAATGTGGACGCCAGTCGTGGGTCTCAGTGGATACTGATGTGTTCAACTAAGATGGACCATACAAGTGAAAGAGAACAGATTGGAGAAAGGGTTGCAGCCTGACCATGCACCATTGGTGGGTACTTTTTCTTTTTCTCTCTCTGGTGAGTGCAAGCACCCTCTGACAACGAAGAGAGAGAGAAACAACAACAACAAGGGCTGGCTGGCCCAACAGCACAGCAGTTTTGCAGATAGGAAGCCAGGCCCCACATGGTTGATCATAGTTTCAATCCTGGCTCCATGCATGCATGCATACTCGAAATCCTGATGGGAAGAAGTGGCAGAAAAAGGATTGCAGCATGACCCCATTGGATGATGCTTCCTCTCTCTCTGGCAAGCTCACACGCTCTCTGGCAAGCTCACACACTCTCTGGCAACAAAAATATAAAATTTAAAAATAAAATATCATATAAAAAAGAGGAAACAATTTCTGTTTTAGGCTCAAGTTTGAGGTTTTTGAGAGACCTTCTAGTGGAGGTGCTCAATACAGCTAGATAGTAAGTCTGGCGCTGAAGAGAAAAGGTGAAGTTGGTGATCTTAGGAGAGAAGGGCTGAAGACAACCCTGGAGAAGACTACCGCATCAGGAGGCAGACTGGAGAGGAGAAATCGTTAAGAAGAAGACTGAAAAGGGCTTCAAAAGAGGTAAGAGAAAATCCTGGTGAGAGAGTAGTGTCAGAGGAGGAAGGAAAGATTTGCCAAAGGCCAATCATACCCAGTGCCACAGAAAGACCATGTCAAGAGAGCAGTGCCTCCTGCATGAGCCTGGAGTTTGAGTAGCTCAAAGCCCAGGTTTCAGTGGGCTGGAGTGCCAGTGAGAATCAGGAGATCAATCAGAAAGCAAGGCACTGGGAAACTGTCAGAAGTTTGGTGAAGGGAAGGAAGAAATTGCTTGGAACTTGATTGCTTAATAGGATAGAAGACACTTGAGCTTCTTTATGGGCCGAGTGAGCAGTGGATTAGTGTCTGTCTCTAAGGGCATAAAAGGGATCTGGAATCCAGGTAAAGGGAACTTCCTGTCCCCCATTCTCCTCTTTAGAGCCTATTTCTGAACCTCTCACACTTTTGAAATCAGAGGGTTTTTTTGTTTGTTTGTTTGTTTGTTTTTAAGAGGTTTTAGCTATATGGCGTGTGCGCTCGCCAGACAGAGAGAGACAGAAAGCGAGAAATCACCCTCCACGGGGATAGCCGTGCTGCAATCCCTTCTCCTCCATTCTCTTCTCAGGATCTTGGGCATGCACGCACTCGCACCCGGCGTGAGTTTTAAGCCACCGGGTCCGGGATGCAAACCATGGTTGGCTACATGGGAGTCCAACGACACAGCCATTACAATAACTGCTGGTCCCAGAAGTTGTTGTCAGTTAATCTCACATATGGAATTTATTAAGGAATAGGCTTTCTCAAGAGAGTGTTCATTTAGGAAACAGGAGCTGGTGGGGCCAGCAGGTGGCATGGTGGTTAAAGTACTGGATATTCCCACATGGCCGACCTTGGTTCTAGTCCTGGACCTGGTGGCTTGCTTGCTTTCTCACTCTCTCTCTCTCTCTCTCTCCTCTATGTGTGTGTGTGTGTGTGTGTGTGTGTGTGTGTGTGTCTGGTCAAAAAAAAAAAAAAAAAAAAAGAATGAGTAAATAAAATAAAAAAATAAGTAATTATTAGAAAACAGGAGATGGCCTAGGAATCCCATCTGTTGATCTTTCTCTTCTACCAGGAAACTAAACATTCATCATTCACTCTCATGGGCCAAGTCACAACTGGGCCCACTCAGGGCCTCGGTTTCTTTCATTATGTGAAGAAGACCAAAATCACTGTGGTCCCTTCTCGGGGTATGACTGCTCCATGTCTTTTCTATACAGGTAGGCAAGGCTTAACCACAGGACTTCCCATACACTGACAAGTCCAAACTCTGTGGAGTAGAAACTAATTTGGCCCAAATTCTAAAAGCTCAAGTGGAAAAAGAAGCAAAATAATGATCTGCTTCCTTGGTGATTCTTACCCCTCCAACCACTCACTGTCTGCCTTTTAAATGAGTGGTAAGCTAAAAGGTTTTTTAGTGCACGAAACCAAACTCGAGAAAGCAGCCTTAAAATCCAGCCATTTTCTGGGACCAGCAGTTAGCGTAATGGCTATGTCGCTGGACTTCCACGTAGTCGAATGCGGTTCACATCCTGGACCCGGTGGCTTAAAACTCACGCCGGGATTGCGGCATGACCATCCCCCCTGGGGGGTGATTTCTCGCTCTCTATCTCTCTATCTCTGTCTGGTGAGTGTACGCACCCTATAGCAAAAACCTCTCAAAAAAAAAAAAAATCCAGCCATTTTCTAGTCATACTAGTTTGTCTAGGTTAGTTGGTATTTGAGTCTCAGTCTTCTCATCTATAAAATGGGATTGGTAATACCTACCATATACCAATATGAGTATTTTATAAAACTATGTATGTGAGATGCCTTGCAAACAGCCCTATATGTAAAAGGTTTTAAATATTCCTTAGGCCTGAATGCTTATGATAGGAAGCTACAATACCTACAATTTCTGTGATTCTGTAGAACTAATATTGGAGCATGTCAACTTGGAAAAAAATTTTTTTTAATTAATCTTCCAAGGACTGGAACAGAATTTTTCCTTCAGTGCATTCCTGGTTGCTTTGTCCAGTACTGGCCCTCTCCCTCCATCTGAATCAGAAACTATACTTTTTATATTCCTTTCAGCTACTATGATTGTCACACAGTGATTCCCAAGGTAATAGAGGGTCTCTCTTCTCAGCTGTGTTTTCTTCCTTTCTGTTTTTTTTTTTCCCCTTGACAACAGAAAAAAAAGCACCATCAGCCTGTTAATGTTATATTCTGGCAGCAATGGAGCCACTAACATGGGAAGAGAAAAAAATAAATTGACAAGAGCCAGAAATGAGACGTTGCATAACCCTTGCTTGGTTGTATGTATTTCATGGATACAGTGTGTTCTGTATTGTCAGTGATTGTGGTCAATGCTTACTTCTCAAATAATTCTCTTTTCAGTGCACTTGGCAGATTGATTGCATCAATGGCCCCAATTTCTTTCTCTCTCCCTTTACGCTGTGACTTCGCAGTTTCCCTCCAATAAAGAGGCAGTACTTAACCCATTTTTTGCATTTGAACTTGGCCATGGGTTTTAGACCATTCTCTGTTGCTTAATAACGGAATACCTGAGTCTGGGTGATTTATAAATAACAGAAGTTGATTAGTTCATGGCTTTTGGAATTCCTGGGTCATGAGGCAACATTTGGTAAGGGTCTTCTTATTGGTGGGGATTTGGCAGGGTTCTAAGATGACACAGGGTGCAACATGGTGAGACACAGCACTGAGCACATGTGTCCATGTGTCTGCTGTTCTAAAGCTACCAGGAGTCAATCAGGGGCCCCACCGTGATGAGCTCATTCAATCCCGGTCATCTCCCAAAGGGCCCACCTTTCAACACTATAATTGGATTAGGTCTCTACCCCCTTCAACACCATTACAATAGCTCAACAGATTTCAATACATAAATTTCGGGGCGGGGGAGGACACATTGAAACTGTAGCACCATGTGAGTTGCTTTGACCTGGGATGCTGGTGGTCATAATGTAAGCATAAGCTTTAAAAAGGACTGGTGTGTTTCCACAAATTCTGTGGGACCCCTGGGATTTCCATGAAAATGCCAGGTCAGCCTGCTGGGAGGGTGTAAGAAACGCATGGAGGAAAGCTGAATAGTCGAAGCCAAAGTCTTTCTAGATTATCCAGCTCCTGTCGGCTGACTACAGATGAGGAAACTGGCCCGTATTAACAGAACCATGCTGATGACCCTTAGGCTTCTCAACAAAAATGTTTACTGTGGTAAGCCACCGAAGTTTTGTGGTGGTTTGTTACACGGCAATAACTAACCGATACAGTGCATTTATCTAAATGTCTCCTAGCTTCTCCAATGGAGATGATGAACAAATTCCTATAATTCAAGTCTCACTGAGATTATTAAATCATTTACAGCCTGGTGAGTCAGTTTGAAACTTCCATTCTAGAAAAGCTGCCATTTAATTGTTCCCTAAATACACTTTGCATATCCATGCCTTTGCCTTTGTACATCTCATTTCTCCTTTTTTCTCTTCCCTGCCAATTTGAATCATATCAAATTTCCAAGGACCTACTAAAACCAGCCTTTTCTGAATGACATTCTGTGGCTGTCGCCACTTCTCTAGCCTGTTAACTCTTAGCACATTTCCTGCCTGAGTCATGCATTGAATGTGGACCCATGTTATGACTGTTGTAGCTTATCTACAGTTGGTTTTTAAACTACAGTCCAGTTCTAGGATCTAGGCAGCGCCCCTTTTACATTTTCTTATTTTCTAAACCTTAAATGGTACCTTGAGGGCCAGCTAGTAGCATGGTGTTCAAGATGGCTGGATTCCACATGGCCAACTGCGCAACTGGAGTCCCAGATCTGGAGGACTGAAAAACATGCCAGGTGTGTGTGTGTACATGCCCAAAATCCAAGAGGAGAATAGGGAAGGGATGGCCATACCTCTTGGGGTTATTTCTCTGTCTGTCTCTCTGGTAAGTACATGCATCCTATAGCAAAAAACGAAATAAAAATGGTACCTTGAAAAAGGGAAGTACAGAACCTTTCACTTAAAACTTCAATATTTGGGGACCAGCCATTAATGTGTTGGCTATGTCGCTGAACTCCCATGTAGCCAACCGTGGTTCGAGTCCCGGACCTGGTGGCTTAAGCTCACGCTGGGCATGTGTGCATGTGTGCCCAAGATCCCGAGAGGAGAATGGAGGAGAGGGGATTGCGGCGTGGCCATCCCCCCTGGGGGGTGATTTCTCGCTTTCTGTTTCTCTGTCTCTCTCTGTCTTTTTGGTGAGCGCAGGCACCCTATAGCAAAAACCTTAAAAAAAATCACTTCAATATTTGTGGATTGACAGGCATTGGAGTGCCAGTTATTAGGTATTGTTGCTAATGAATAAAACCAGAGGGAGGAAGGAGAGAGGGATGGATAAAGAAAACAGTCCAGTTTCTTCCTTTCCTATCTAGATCTGGGCTTGACCTAAGGAATGAGTGTCCTTAGTCCTTAGTGGGTTCATCTCTTGTACATTCTTTAACCTGCTAGGAATAGATGAGGATTCGATTGGCCTGGAATCAGTGCCAAGCATTACAATAGGCACTCCTCTGCCCTCCTGGACACCTGGGCCCACTCTAGAAAGATGAAGTTTCACTAGACTATCTCCTGGTGGTAGCTAATATTCACTGAGCACTTTCTAGGTACCAGATATTATCCTACGTGCTTTAGATGAATTAGCTCATTCGACTCTCACAGCGATCTTATAGGGTATATACTGTTAGTATCCCCATTTCAGAGATGAGGGTTAGAAATGTTAATTAGCTTTTCTAAGATCACACAGCTACTGAAAGTGGAGAGTGTGTGCAACCCTGGCAGCCTGATCCTGGGCTTGTCATCTTCACCACTAGCTCATGTCAGTTCATGTTTTCTAGGGACCCTTTTTTCATTACTCAGTTCTCTCCTCTCCTAAGATAGGAGGAGGTTGGGAACCAGCAGTTAGCGTAATGGCTATGTCTCTGCACTCCCACGTAGTCTACCGCGGTTCGTGTCCCGGACCCGGTGGCTTAAAACTCACGCCAGGTGCGTGTGCGTGCGTGCCCAAGATCCTGAGAGGAGAATGGAGGAGAAGGGATTGCGGCGTGACCATCCCCCCTGGGGGGGTGATTTCTCGCTTTCTGTCTCTATGTCTCTCTCTGTCTGTCTGGCGAGCGCACGCGCCCTATAGTAAAAATTTCTCCAAAAAAAAAAAAAAAAAAGATAGGAGGAGGTCAGGGCCAAGAAGAGAACATTTCGGGACCAGCAGTTAGCGTAATGGCTATGTCGCTGGACTCCCACGCAGTCGACCGTGGTTTGAGTCCTGGACCCGGTGGCTTAAACTCATGCCGGGCGCGTGTGCGTGCGTGCGCAAGATCCCGAGAGGAGAATGGAGGAGAAGGGATTGCGGCATGGCCATCCCCCCTGGGGGGTGATTTCTCGCTTTCTGTCTCTCTGTCTCTCTCTGTCTGCCTGGCGAGCGCACACGCCCTATAGCAAAAATCTCTCCAAAAAGAAAAAAAAAAAAAAAAAAAAGAAGAGAACATTTCTGGTTGCTTTTTCACTAACTCAGGTTACCTAAATTCCTTCCTCATTGCTGAAGTTAGCCGGGATGTGGCCCATCTTTTCTTAAGTTTATCTGTATATGTTAACCACAGAGAAAACTCATTTTTCACAGCCAAATTTGAGTGATTAGCAAAGAACCATATAATGTAACAAGTTTTGCTTTATGCAAGACATCTGTCTCGCAGCGGCCTGAAAACCACACTACAGCTTCCTCTTTACTTTTGTGGTGAACGCACGGCATTTGTCACTCAGCTTCTGAGTAACTTCAGTAACTCCGCCAGGAAAGGTCCATTCTGGTCCAAATGGCTCACACGCCGTACGTGGTATCTTTCTTTCTTCTGCTGAGTAAGTTTCATAATTCTCCATGTTTCCATTGTCACAGGAGCTGGTCAGCTGAGGCTGCTGGGTGATGAAGCAGGACAATTTGGTTTCTGCAGGAATGAAATGCCATGTCGTTCTGGTTTGGGCAATGATTTCTGACTTGGATAACAGTTCTTGGCTCTTGGCTCCCTAGACCTCCTTAAGTCCCAAGGAGGTACAATGCTTGGTTGAGTCCAGTACACCTGACTCCATTGTATGTTTATCTGTGTTGCCAGATCGGTCAGTTTCATTGGCCTTGGCTTTGCTTCATCTTCCTGAGCAGACCATCCCAAGAGAGTAAAAGGCTTTGCTCACCAGGCTGAGAAGAGATCTTAAGATGTGCCTGGCAGTAGAGCTCGGCTCAAGGATGAGGCTGGATGGAAGGAAAGGCTGTGGGAGCACTTAGTACTCTTAGGCCACGCTACAAGAAGGTTCTCTTGTGAGCTGATGTGGACATTGACTAGGTGGAGACTGAGACGGGCAAGAATATGCATGTGGCTCTGCTGAGGGCTGTATGGAAGACCTGCTCTAGCTCAAGGGCATTCATAGAGGGTGGCAGAAGGGGAAATTTGGAGGTCGAAGAGAGACTCAGATGAATTGGGGAGGGAATAAAATAATTTCAGACCACGTAGATCTGGTAGCAGATACTTTTGGTGCTGTTGTTGCTTTGTTAGCTTCTGGTCCCAGATCTGATCCTATGGCATTTGGTAAAGCTTATCAACCCCATCTCAGAATAATTTCTTACATGCATAAAATGCACAGAATTGTAGAGAAAAAAAAACAATCATATTGAAATATAGTTATCAAAGTATTTTAATGAATTGTGAGATAGTAATTGATTATCTTCTTTAACAGGTCAAATACGAGCCATTCTGTATGGTTTAGGCTAATAGTATCCATTCAAATAACACTGAAAAATGGTGACTTTGACAGTCTCAGTGACTTTATTTTTATTCATGTATTTATTTTAGTTTTTTGCCATAGGGCATGTGAGCCTACCAGAGAGAGGAAGAGAGACAGAGGGGAGGAAAGTAAGATATCACCCTCCTTTTTGGGGGGTGGCCACACAGCAATCCCTTCTCCTCTTGGGATTTTGGGTGCACACACACACACACACACACACACACACACTCTTGATGTGTTTTCAGGCCACTGGGTTTGGGAATCAAACTGCAGAGCCAGCCATATGGCACCCAGCACCTTAACTACCATGCCACTTGCTGATCCCTATCTCAGTGATATTTTTGAAGAAAGCCAGTACTATCAAGTAATTCTTAGTATTTCAAAAGCAGGACTCCAGGTTTTGGCAAACATGAAAGCAGTGATAAGTAGGAATACTATTTCAATATAGCTGTGTAATTATAATGGGATGTGAACATATCTGTGGGTTTTTTGTCTATTTTTGAAACTGAAGGAAATACAAAATTTCTGTTAGAGATTAATGAAAATAAAGATGTGGGAGTTTTTTTTTTTTTTTTTTTTTTCACCCTAGTTTAAGGACTCTTATCCCCTATATGGATCCCAGTTAAGAATTCTTGCTTTAGGAGAGACTAACTGCAGTTAGTGCAGGGACTTGAATGGTTGGCATGATAGGGGAACTAACAAGTTGTAGTTGTGTGGCCAGGGCTGTGGCTAAAGGACTGAAAAGAATAGCGTTCAGCACAAAGGGTTCACTACTCAGTAAGCCTTGGCTGAGTGGAACTGGGCTCATGTGTCAAGGGACATCATAGCTGGGGTCCAGTGAGGTGTGAGGTGGCCTACAGGGGTAATGGGTGACGGACACCTGCCATACTGGCTTGGTAGGTGCTGATGGAGAAGTGCAATGGTGGGATCCTTTGGGAACTGATGTGTTTCTGTTCTCTGTTTTCCTTTGGGAAACTGGTGTTTAGTTGTCTGAGTGTGATTCTCAAGCATATGTGCTTTGTGTACTTGGACCGTATGCTTGCTTGTGTATGGAGGGGGGCGGGCACGGGGCTCACACTGTAATTCAGAGAATTGCAAATTCTCTCCCTCTCTTTTTATTTTAGTGTTTTGGTGAGCAGACTGCAAAAAAGGGAAGCTGGAAGTTTTTCCTTAACCCACTTAAACAATTACCTACACTGGGTTATGTATTTATTTCTCCTACATTCTGACTCATCGTAAGCCCTAATTTTGTATAAAACCACAATTTTTATGGGAAGAGTACATAAATCAAGAAGTAATTTGAAAAAAGCTTTGGAAGCCTGTTAGTTGTCACTACAAATAAGGGAGAAATGAAAGAAATTAATTAAATGATGAATAATTAATCAATTACATTGTTTAGCAAATGTGTACTTTGTTTCCATTTATTTCTTTTCAGTAAATATAAAGACTCAGTGATCCTGTTAGAATGAGGCTAATGTCGTGGGCAAAGGAATGTTCTGCTTTAGCGCTGGTTTTGCCTGCTTGATCTGTCACCCCTCACCCTGACAATTGCCCTACAAATAAAGGCTATTGCCCTGAGAGGGCTTGGGGGTGGGCTATTGTAACTGCTTACCGAGATTGCACTAAAAAAAAAAAAAAAAAAGCACTAGATTTGACCTATCAGTATATAGGGTTTTCATATGTGAAAAGAAAGAAAGGTTTTGAAATTAGTGGTATTTTTTTTTAATATAAAAAGTGGTCAAATATGAGCCATTTCGTATGGCTCAACCTAATAGTTTCCACTCAAATCATACTGAAATGGTGAATTTGACAATCTCAAGTGATATTTTTGAAACAAGCCAATAGCATCAAGGAATTCTTCGTATTTGAAAAGCCAGTGTTAGTATGTCACTGTCAAGTTGTGACTCACCAGTCAACAAGAGTTGGAGTTAGTTTGCAAAGATACCCTACCCTCTGTCCACTAACAGAGAGAGTTCCGGTGCACTGTTCAGAGTGTTTTACTCCTTAGGAGGAAAAGAGATGTATCTTTGAAAAAGCCCACAGATGGGGCTGGCAGGTGGCAGGGTGGTTAAGGGTGCTGGACTCCCACATGGCCAACTGTGGTTCAAGTCCTGGATCTGGCAGCTTGCTTTCTCACTTTCTCTCTCTCTCTCTCTCTCTCTCGCTCTCGCTCTGCCCCTCTCTGGTCAAATTAAAATAGAAAGAAAGAAAGGAAAGAAAAGAAGAGAAAGAAAAGAAAAGAAAAAGAAAGAAAAAATTAAAGTAATTCTTTATAAAAAGAAAAGAAAAAGTCTACAGAGACTATGTTTATAAGCTCCAATGTATGGCCATTTGAATTCATCTCTCAGTCATTCCTTTCTCCTTCAAAAGTACCTGTGAAGCACTCCCCCCCCCCCCCTTTTTTTTTCTTGCACTTTTCTGACAATGCAGTATGTTTCAGACTGTTTGGGTACAAAAGTACCACAAACCGGGAATCTTAGAAACAGCAAATTTGTATTTCTCACAGTGCTCAAGGCTGGGAAGTCCAAGATCACGGTGTCAGCAGACTGGGTATCTGCTAAGGCCCCCTGCCTCCTAGATGGCAACTCTCACCCTGTCCTCACACGGTGGAAAGGACTGACTGGCTCTCTAGGTTCTTTTATAAGAGCATTAATGACCAAATTACCTCCCAAAGACCCTACCTGGAGACCGTCAACTTGAGAGTTAGGATTTGATTCAACAAATGAATCTTAGGAGACACAGACATTTGGACCAGAGCACAGTACCCCCCTACCCAATAATGTTCTTGACCTACCTCTGCTAGGACCTCACTCCACTCACCATCCTCTCCAGCATCATCCATCTCTACCCCTCTACCGCCGCCTCTGCCCACGAACATGGGACGTGCCCCGTCCATCCTGCCCTTCACTACTGCTCCTCACCTAGCTCTTCTTCCCTTCCACTTCTTCATGAAACCTCTACGATAGTCTATACTTAACGCAATCCCTCTCTAAATAGTCTACACTTCATGCAACCATTCCCTAAACCTGCTGACTCTGCTCTATTCAGATCTCTTTTATAAAGATCTCCACGGACACCTTCTTCCTCAGAAGGAATTTCCTCTGCCTCTAGAGTTCCCAACCTCTCAGCAGCAGTGCCCAGAAAGCCTTGCCTTTTAGTCACCTCCTTTGGTTTCCCACCCACTGTGCCCTGGAAGCCCTCCCACATCCCCAACTCTTCCTTCACTTACCTTGTCATAATCTTCCCATTTCTCCAAAGCGTCTTTCTAAGCCACCTCCTTCATAAACTACCTATTTTCTCCTCCCTAAATGTAATCTCTCTTTAAATTCCTCAAAGCACTTTAGTGACATCTTCATAGAGAGATAACTACTACCCTCCTTGACTAGATAATAAAATCTCAAAGTCAGATCCAGCCACTCCACAATACCGATCAGGGTTTGAATCCTAGGTCCACTTAAAAATCATGCTGGGGGGAACCAGCAGTTAGCGTAATGGCTATGTCGCTGGACTCCCACGTAGTTGACCGCGGTTTGCGTCCTGGACCCGGTGGCTTAAAACTCACGCCGGGCACGTGTGCGTGCGTGCCCAAGATCCCGAGAGGAGAATGGAGGAGAAGGGATTGCAGCGTGACCATCCCCTCTGGGGGGTGATTTCTCGCTTTCTGTCTCTATGTCTCTCTCTGTCTGGCAAGCGTATGCGCCCTATAGCGAAAAACCTCTCAAAAAAAAAAAAATCATGCTGGGTGTGTGTGTCCAGTAACCCTCGCTGGCTGGAAGATGTGAGAACCTGCCATAGGTAGGTCTCCCTCCTCTCTCTCTCTCTCTCTCTCTCTCTCTCTCTCTCTCATTTTTACATTCTCTCTTTTGCATGAAAGAAATAAAATCAACTTTTAGAAAAAAATGGAAGTCAGCGTCTATCCCAATCTCATCTTAGTTCCTCATGCATGGGAAATACGATGTGATTGAATAAATATTTATTGAATTGGCAGATAAAGCATAGAAATTGAAGTGCTAGTTTTCACAGTAAAAAGCCTAAAATGCGGTACCCATCTCTCTAAAAATGTTGAGTAAGTGGTGCCTAGCCACCAAAAATAGCATCATTTGAGGAAACATGCCCTCATATAAGTAGATTAGTAGTACCACAAAAATCATATTTTTAAAAAACAGTTCTATTGTGAAACATAACACCTAAGAGAACATTAATAAAACATAAAAAATAAATGTGCAGCTAAACAAGTAAGTGTAAAGTAAAAATCTATGTAATCACTACCAGATCAAGAAATAGAATGTTGTTGGGACCAGCAGATGGCGTAGTGGTTACATCACTGGACTCCTACATAGTCAACCGTGGTTTTGAGTCCTGAACCCAATGGCTTAAAACTCAACTCCGGATGCATGTGCATGCATGCCCAAAATCCCAAGAGAAGAATGGAGGAGAAGGGATTGCAACATGGCCTTCCCCTGGGAGGTAATTTCTCGCTTTCTGTCTCTCTGTCTCTCCAGCGAGCACATGTTCTCTATAGCAAAAATCTCTCTCTCTAAAAGAAATAAGTAGAATACTGTCAGGACCCTAGAAGCACTCACTCATCCTGCCCTGTACCCCACCAGATCACAAACTCTCCCCTGACACAATCACTTCCCTGACTTTCACGATAACCACTTCCTTGCTTTTTTTAAAAAATGGTTTTACCCCTTGTGTTTGCATCACTAAACAAAAATGTGGTTTTGCCTGTTTTTAAACTATAAACAGTAGAATGAGTCTCTCTATATAGTCAATAGGATTTTGAAGTATTTTGCATCTTTTATTAAACATAGTCATCCATGTTATTGCAAATAGCTATACTTTGTTAACTTTCGTTTCTGCATACATCTCCAGTTTAGGAATGTGCCAGAGTTTATCCACGCTGCTGCTGATGACATAGGGTTAAGGCTCTGAGGGGGGGCTCCAGTGAACAGTGTGGCTGTGCATTTTCTTTCACATGTAGCCCGGTCCAAAGTTCATGCATTTCTCTAAGATGGCATTGATGAAGTGTTTTTTTGTTTGTTTGTTTGTTTTGTTTTGTTTTGTTTTTGAGAGGTTTTTGCTATAGGGCGCATGTGCTTGCCAGACAGAGAGACAGAGAGAGAGAAAGCAAGAAATCACCCCCCTGGGGAATGGCCACACCACAATCCCTTCTCCTCCATTCTCCTCTCAGGATCTTGGGCACGCACGCACACGCGCCTGGCATGAGTTTTAAGCCGCCGGGTCCGGGACTCGAACCACGGTCGACTCCAAGGGAGTCCAGCGACATAGCCATTACGCTAACTGCTGGTCCCAATGAAGTGTTTTAAATTGCCTCTGTAAGTGTAACTTTTTGGTAAATAATAATTTGTATTTTTCTAAGATGGTCCAACTTTTATGCTTAGATAATTATTTTAAAAGGCATGATATAAGTATAATAATTAGAATTTGTGAATAAATTAGTGTACTTTTTTAAATTGCAAAATAATGTGTGTACTTGCCAGAGAGAGAGACTCCCTCCCATGGGCCATGATCACGTTGCAATCCTTTTTCCTTCATTTCACGATCCCATCATACATACGTATTAGTCATGTGGGATCTGGCTCCCTATACACAAGGTTTAACCACTGTACCACAAGGCCAGCCCCAAGTTAGTGTATTTTAAATCATCACCAGAAATGTGTGAGCTTGGTCAACAGGTTAGTTGGGTGTTCATTTGTTTACCGGTTTTAAATTGAGCATATACACATGCAATTTTTAGTTATTGCCTCAGGTGACTACTTAGCCTTTCTATTCCTCCACCTCCCTCCGCCTCCCCCCCCCCCTTTTTTTTTCACTAGGCTTGTTTCTATTTCCTAGAATTTGTTCATTTGTTTAATCCAGAATTCCAATACCTGGCTTTACCATGGTCTCTGTAATGTCATTTCCCCCCCCACTTTTCCTCACTTTTCTTTTTCCACTGTAGTCTCTTTTTCCCTTTGTCCTTAGAGAGTCACAGAATTCAGCAGAAGCTCTGCTCCTACCACATCTTCTTATAAATGCCATTCCGTTAACTCCCTGACACCAGAGATCGCTCCGTGCTGGATCCTTCTGCTGTCTGACAGTCTTTCCCGTCCATGGGCCCTAGGATCCTAGTAAAAGATCCAGCTACTCTTTTTTTTTGAGAGGTTTTTGCTATAGGGCGTGTGCGCTCACCAGACAGAGAGAGACAGAAAGCGAGAAATCACCCCCCAGGGAAGATGGCCACGCTGCAATCCCTTCTCCTCCATTCTCCTCTCAGGATCTTGGGCATACACGCACACGCGCCCGGCGTGAGTTTAAGCCACCGGGTCCAGGATGCGAACCGCGGTCGACCACGTGGGAGTCCAGCGACATAAACATTATGCTAACTGCTGGTCCCAAATTCCAGCTACTCTTGTGGTATCTGTCATTTGTCGTTGTTCTTTCTGTCATACAGAATGAACCACCTTTAATATGAATCACAATAAGTATACATAAGTTTTTGATTTCTAAAATATGTTTCATTTGAAAAATTTATCAAATGTAACTATTCAATCATGTTTTCTCCTTTAGACCCAATATTCAAGATTCATTCCCAATAGAACACATTCCATAATGGTCCCAGCTGACCCTTTTGGTAAGAAAAGAACTTAAATTCTGATCGCAGAACCTGCTAGAGTTTACGCCATTTATTTCAAAGCTCTTTGGTAAAGCTATAGTGGCTATTTCAGAAATTACAAATATAAAAAGAACCCTCTGGTATAGAAGGGAAATGCTGTGACCCTTTCAGGTGCTAATTTTAAATAGTCTGGTATCAGACCTGACCAAGGTTCCACAAATAGTTTGAACCAACTAGCGAGAAAAATCCCAGTACCCTCACAGAGATGTAGACTTTGCCTCTCAGGAAACCACTTCTGTGGGGGAAACACTCCATTGCAGGTACCCTGGAATTTGAGACTTGAGAAAGTGTATGCTGAATTTTCCCACAAAATAACATAAATGGGTGATTATCATACATTGTCTTTGCTTTAAAAGACGTGCACTTAGGTAAGCAAATATGTTTTATTCAAGTGGTCATGTTACATTGAAGCTACACTTTTTTTTTTTTTTTTAAAGACCAGCCATTACTATGGAAACTAAAGTTATAAAAGAACAATGAACTCATCAAGCCATTCCACTGCTGCTGGGTCTGAAGAAGATGAACATTTGAGTTGATGATAGCTAATAACCTGCGATCTCATTTACCAGAATTGTAATACAGGGAACAACATAATGTGCTACATTGGGAGCTGGAGTGCTAATCTATTTTTATTCCTCTTTCTTTTTCCTACTTGCAAGCTGAGCTCAGCATTGGCCAAAGAGAAGTAACAATTCAGAAAGGACCGCTGTTCAGAGCTGCAGGTTACCCAGTCAGCATCAGCTGTAAGGTAACCGGGCACCAGGGACCTTCGGAGCAGAATTTCCAGTGGTCTGTTTACCTGCCAACAGCCCCGACCCAGGAAGTCCAGATCATCAGCACCCAGGACGCCACCTTCTCTTATGCCACGTACGCACAGCGCGTGCGAAGCAAGGGAATCTACGTGGAGAGGATCCAAGGCAACGCGGTCTTGTTCCACATCGCAGAGCTTCAGATGAAGGATACTGGCGAGTATGAGTGTCACACACCGAGCACGGATGAAAAATACTATGGAAGCTACAGTGCCAAGACTAATCTAATAGGTGAGCTGCTGGTCTACTGCTAGGCAGTCCCTCAGAAGCCAGAGTCTCCACCATCACGGTGACTTGCAAGGTGACTTTGCTTCATGGTGGTGTTTGCTTCAGGAACAAAGCCCACCTACTCTCTAGATATTTTGGAGATTTGTCACACATAGCTTATCCCATATTCTAAAACTGTCAGTTTGTTTTTCCCAATCATATTTACCATAAAGGTTTAGATAGTGCGTTGCCTTCCCAAGGCCTCATCTTCAACTAGCCGTAGGTTGGTGATAGCAAGCATTTGCCAGAACTTTGAGGGTTCTCCCCATGACATCTCTTCTTCAAGGCAAAACATTAAGTTAATAAGAAAGGTAGTATTAATATCACAGGCAGTAAGTCATTAGCTTGGAAATGAAGATTCCCAAACTACCATGCGGTATCATATTTAGCGATAGGAAGAGAACCATAGTTTTGTGACTGTCATTTTGTCTGTCTGAAATATCTGTCATTCTCTTTTTTAACCTAGCAAAGTCCTACATATACTTCGGAACCCAGTTCAGATATTGCCTGTTGTATGGACCATGTCCTGAATTCCGTGGGCAGTGTTCCAGCTTTATTTTCCTCCTCATGCTCTTTTTCACACCACTGTTACCAGTACTCACCTAGTTATGTGGTCACTGGTTGTGCGTACGCCTCTCTCCCACCCTACCTAGAGTTCGAGTTCCTCAAGGAGAGAATGCTCATCTCAGCTCCTAGTGTAGCGGCTAGCATTGAGTAGATACGCAGTAGTATTCATTGCTTAAATCTAAATGTTGCTTTCACATAAGTTTAGACTGTGTGATTTCACTTCAAGACAAAGAGAATGATAAGAGAATAGGAACATTACCAAAACTTTGGTAAGGATTGCAATTTGGATTGCAATTTGGCTCTGAAAGATAAATTAGAACAGATTATGTTGGGACTTTATTCTATAAAGGACAGGTTAAGGCCCAGGAGGGGAAGTGATACACCCTATTTGATATAGTCAGATGAGGACAGATTTAGGATTAGAATCTAGGACTTGTAGCTCCCAGTTCTTTTCTTCTTTAAATACTCTGTGTCCGGGTAGCTAAATTGGTTAGAACCTATGTGAATGAAGCAAAGTCAGGGTCAATACATCAGGAACCATTTGTCTCACCAGGTTCCATAGAGTAGACACAGGTGCCAGTGATCCCATTAGCAATAGGGAAAGAGTAGATAGGAAAGCCGATGGCTAGTGGAAAACCAGCTCAAACTCTGCTTTACAAATGGGGGCCAGGGTGCATCTCCACCAAAGAGGCTAATTGGACTAGCATTGGGGCAAGTTATCATCGTCTCTTTGTTTCCAGTTATTCCAGATACACTCTCGGCCACCATGAGTTCTCAGACTCTCAATAAGGTGGAAGGTGAGCCGTTAGAACTTACCTGTGAGGCTTCCAAAGCCACAGCTCAACATACTCACCTCTCTGTCACCTGGTACCTGATCCAGGATGGAGGAAGAAGCCAAGCCACCAAGATTATTTCTCTCTCCAAAGATTTTATGTTGATTGCTGGCCCTGCTTATATTGAGAGGTTTGTAGCCGGTGATGTGCGGTTCGACAAGCTCGGGGTCACCACCTTCAGGCTGTCCATACAGAGGCTCCGGCCCTCCGATCAAGGTCAGCTGTTCTGTGAGGCAACTGAATGGATTCAGGATCCAGATAAAACCTGGACTTTGATCACAAAAAAGCAAACAAATCAAGCAACTCTGAGGATCCAGCCAGTAGGTGATTATCTTCTCAGGAAATTCATCAATACTCTGGTATTGGGTATTATGGGGTATCTTTTTTCTTTTTTAAAATAAGCTTTTGTTGGCTCTTAAAAGTGTTTAGAAAGTTTGAGGAAATTCTGTTTTTGTCATCTGGGAAGCATAACTAAGAAGAAAATGTTCAGTTTGGGCTTTGCTTATAGGAGCTTTTATATAAGATCTGTAAATGTTTAAATTGATTTCACAAGCCAGTCTTGGAAATTAATTTTTATTTTTAAATTTTTTATATATTTATTCTCCATAAATGACAGAGACAGTGACAGTGACAGAGATAGAGAAACAGGTATCCCCCTACAGAGTCCCGACACAGCAATTCACCCCTGGTCTCAGCCAGCCCAGAGCACGGGCACGCACATTCATGTTCAGCATGCTTAGGGAATTCTTGGGACTTGAACCTAGGACCTTTCCCATACGAGTCCAGCCATGCTACCTCTGCACCACCACCTGGTCTGAAAGTAGTTTTGTGACCATTTTTGCCAGGCTCTGTATAAGTACACTATCTACACTACCTTACTTAATTCTAACGACCATGAGGAAATAATAGATTTCCATTTTAAAAATGAGCAACTGGGGCCAATAGGTGGTGTGGGGGTTAGGATGCTGGACTGCCACATGGCTGACCACAGTTCGAGTCTCAGACCTGGTGGCTTGCTGTCTCACTTTCTCACTCGCTCTCTCTGTCTCTCTGTAGTCAAATTTAAAAATAACAATGATGATGAAGAAGAAAGTTAACTAATATAATTCTTTTTTTTAAAATAAAATAAAATAAAATAAAATAAAGAGAGAGAAACTTGAACCTCAGGCATGTGAGATGCTCTGCCCAAACTTACTGGCAGGTGAGAGATGGGGCTGGCCTTTAGTCAGGTCTGGCTCTCTCCAAAGCCCACTCACCACAGATAACTGAGCCTCAAAGTAGCTCTGGCTTCCAACATGAAGTTGCCTTTGTCACTGTGAGATTTTCTTCCACCTGACCCCTTCTCCAACTTGGAATGGTGTCACTCTTCATAATCTGTTAAACATTGTGGATTAAGAGTAAAATTCAGTCTGTTTTCAGACTTCAGACTCTTACAGAAAGGCCTTGTCTGTGATGTCTGGTCTCTCTATAGGCTTTGGTCCAATAGGAGAGAGTGCTAAAACCATATCCGTGTATCCATTCCTAACCAATGGTCCAGGGGTGGGTTGCTGAAGTTGTCTTTCCTTTTTAAGAAAAGTGTTACTCTGTTCCATTTAAAATCGTCCTGTTGGCCTCATGTCTCCAAGTTAATCCAGTGAGTCCTGTGGAGCCACATGCATGTGCTTTTAATTAGGAAAATTCTGGATAGTCTCAGCAAAATAAGAATTAAAAAAAAAATCACACTTTATAGCAATTGGACAAAATTTAAATATTCTGTTTGTTAGTTTAAAAAGCATACATAACTGTATGCTTTATAAATTCATGCATATATTTGGTTGCTAGGATTATATTCAAGAAACCAAGTTTGCTATCATTTCTGGTCATTTCAGGGACAGTCATGGGTATTTGATTTTCTAGGGATTTTTAAGACTTACCTGCCACTATAGACTGAACCCTCACGTAAAATGTGATCCCTGTGGTATTTTTATGGGGGGTATCATCTCTTTCTGGTACTCACTAAATTCTTGCCTTGCTTTTGTTTCCCAGTGAAAGAGTTTCAAGTCAACATTACAGGTGAGAGTGTGTTCTCTGAAGGGAACCCGTTAGAATTGGTCTGCCTGGTTGTGGGCAGCAGTCGGGACCCACAGCTTCAGGGCCTTTGGTTCTTCAATGAAATTGAAATTGGCCACATTGATGCTGGTGGAGTCCTGAGCATGAAGAAGGACTACAAAGAGAGAGCAAGTCAAGGGCAGCTCCAGATTTCAAAGTTAAGCTCCAAGGTTTTCTCGCTCAAGATCTTCTCTGTGGGCCCCGAGGATGAAGGCGCCTACAGATGTGCAGTGGCGGAGATGACGAGAACTCAGATGGGCTCCTGGCAGGTGCTTCAGAGGAGGCAGTCACCAGTCAACCACGTGCGCCTGAGGAAGCCAGCAGGTAAGTGAAGTCAGGACCAGATGTGGATGGGGATGCTTTCCCACCCCTCCTTTGTCAGTATGGGATGCCTTCACAGACACAGGAGGGGTCTTCCTGAGGAGGCAGGGGTCAGCCAGCTCATAGTGGAGGGGAAGGAGGGTAGAGGAGAGCCCCCGAACTAGTTAGAGACCTGGGCCATTATTTGGGCTGTGACCATACAAACCACTTCATTTCTCTAAATCTCAACCTTTGCATCATACATTGGATTTTTCTTCAAGCAGAGAACATCATATTATGAAACCTGTGTGTGTGTGCGTGTGGGTGGGTGTGCTATGTGATGTGAGTGGGTTAAAAATAAAGAGCTACACTTCCCCTTGCCCCCTTTCTTCCTAAGGAGGAAAAACCCTTGTTCTTCTACCTTGAGATTTTTGGAATTTTCAGTTGGCTTCTGTTAATTTCCTGTTACCTTAACCAGCCTGGGATATGGTAGTCAGAATTCTAACTCACAGTAAGAAGTGAAGGGGCAGACCCAGCCACAGTGGCACAGGCAGTAGGGGCTCTGCTGTGCGATGGAGTAGCTATGGGTTTGCACTCTGGTCTACCTTAATGTGTGTTGCACATGCCCATGATCCCAGCTAGCTGCAAGGTGGGTGGGGATCAGGGCATGAAAATCCTGTGGCCATGTCTCTGTCTCTCCTCTAATCTCTCTCTCGTTTTCTCTCACTCTACTGTAATAATTTTTTTTTTTTGAGAGGTTTTCGCTATAGGGCCTGTGCGCTCGCCAGACAGACAGAGAGATACAGAGAGATAGAAAGCGAGAAATCACCCCCCAGGGGAGATGGTCATGCCACAATCCCTTCTCCTCCATTCTCCTCTCGGGATCTTGGGCACGTACGCACATGCACCCGGCGTTAGTTTAAGCCACCGGGTTCAGGACTCGAACCACGGTCGACTACGTGGGAATCCAGTGACATAGCCATTACACAAACTGCTGGTCCCTACTTGTAATAATTTTTAAAGAAGAAAGAAAGAGAAAGAAATGGGGTCAGCTGGTAGCATGGTGGTTAAAGCATCAGGATCCCACATGGCCCACTTCATGTTTCAAGTCCCATGAAGTCTTAAAAACCATGCTGTGTGTGTGTGTGTGTGTGTGTGTGTGTGTGTGTGTATGCACATGTGCTCAAAATTCCAAAATGAATGAGAAATGGAAGAGAAGGGATTGCAGTGTGACTGTCCCCCAAAGGCAGTGTTTTCTTGATTTCCCCTTCTCCAGCAAGCACACTCACTCTCTGGCAAATTAAGAGAAATATAAAGGAGCCAGCAGGTGGTGTGGTGGTTAAGGATGTTGGACTCCCACATGGCCAACCATGGTTCGAGTGCCAGATCTGGTGTCTTGCTTTCTCACTTTCCTTTGCTCTCTTTTTCTCTCTCACTCTCATTCTGTCCCTCTCTGGTAAAATTAAAACAAACAAATAAAGAAAATTTAAAAAAGAAAAAGAAAAGAAAACAAAATACTGAAAGAAGTGAAGAGGTAAGTGAAGAGGTGGGTAGAGTCCACCCCTGAATTTTGCAGTGATGTGGTGAGACATCTGTCCCATGGTTCTGACAACCTGTAGGCACAAAGCTTAGAAAGTCACCCAGCTCACCTTCTCTTTATGAAGTTTGGGTGACCTTAAACATTTTTGCATAATCAATGCTTTTTGTGTGGAGAAAAAATAGATGAATCCTCAACCAATATCAGGATGCTCTGGGCTGGGTTAAATTCCATCTAGAAAAGCAAAAAATAAGAAAATTTTTGTTGAATTTTTAAAACTGCACCAAAAAAGATATTATTAGTGCACTTGCTCATTGGCAGCGGTGTCTCCAGAGGTAGATAAATTTCCCTTTCATGTTCTCCATCAACCCATTTGCTAGGAATGAAACACACAAGCTTTCGCCCAGAGTGGCAGGCCAGGAAGTGTGTTGGTGTTAACATTCACACTAAACATTTGGTCTGACTTCCTAGGCTACAGGGAAAACAATGTAGGCGGGTTTACGTATTTACACAGAGCTCACTCTGCTGTGTGTGTCTCAGCCTCCCCAGAAACATGTCTGCAACCTTTCTCATGCCCAGTACCTGGCAATTTGTGCCCAGGAGAGTCAAAGGTGCTTCTCGATACACAGTGCATTTCCCGTGGGTAGGGGTCATCTGCCAGAGGTGACTGGAATTCAGCCTGGGCCTAAGATGTAGAAGTGGGATATGTTATTTCAAACATATTAAGGATCCTGTTTGGTGTTCTGCCCTAAAAGTCAAACCATTACTTGAAGTATGAGCAGAGTTCTATCATTCTGTGAATATTTTACATGGAAAGGAGCACCTATACTACTATAAATGTGTAACTTACACACATTTAGTAGGTTTATTACTTTTTACCAAAGGCAGTAATAACCACAATGAAAAAAACCTCATTAAAAAAAAACGTTTTGGTCTAAGCCAATCTTAATGATTAAAATAGCAAGATTATGAGTAATAATTTCCTCTCTAATTTCTAAACTTTGGTTATGAATCTGTCTTTCACTTGAAAAAGATTTTTAGATAGACTCATGCCTCTACAACCCCAAATTTAAAAGCAGATTTGCTCTCCTTTTTTAACCTATTTAGAGACATAGCCTTCATGCTGCCTCTGTTACTTCTGTGTATGTGTGCACAACACAGTTGAAGACTGAACTTCTTCCTCAGCAGGGAAGACCAATTTGCAGATTCATTTAGATCCTATTTAGATTTCTAATACCAATTCTATTTTGTGTTTCTCTTCTGCTCTGGACAACCCCTCTTTCTGCTAAACACTAATGCTAATAGCTAACCTTCACTGAGGATTTTCCTTAGCCAGCCACGCTAAGCCTTTTGCATAGACCATTTGTTCAGATCTCTCAACAATGCAATGAGATGGGTGCTTCCGTTATCCTCATTTTTACAGGAAAGGAAACAGAAGCTCAGAGAGATCGAGTATGTTGCCCAGGGTAAGTTTTACTCCAGAGGTCTTGGCCTTAAACACAGTGCTGAGGGCCAACAGATGGTATGGTGGTTAGGGCCCTAACTAGCACATGGGTGTTCACAGTTCAAGTCCTGGACCCACCAACTTAAGACTCAGCGCCAGGTGTGTGTGCTTGTATGCCCAGGATCCCAAGTGGAAAATAAAGGAGAAGGGATTGTGGCGTGGCTGCCCCCCCAGGGAGTGATTCCTCACTTTCTCTCTCTGTGTTTCTCCAGCGAGCGCACACGCCCACTGGCAAAAATCTTCCTAAAAAAATAAAATAAATCAGAGCACAATGCTGGGCTGCCTGGGACACACCAGCTCCTGATAGGTCTCTGCATTCTGTGAAGCAAGAGCACCAGACCTTGCACAATGTTTGTTGAATGAACGTCTGCATTTCTACACACCTCGAATGTCCCATTGGGACCAGGCTCACATTTATTTTTCTACACTGCAGTTCGGACATAGAAGGCTCTCCTTTTACCAAAACTATAGATGTATCTATGTATGTATATGTACATATGCACATACATTTCCCCCAAATAATTGCGCTTTTTTTAATCGTGTTATGAACAGACATCTAATTAATAATGTTTCTTCCCTATTTAAAACATACTCAATTATGGGACCAGCAGTTGGAGTAATGGCTATGTTGCTGGACCCCCATGTAGTCGACTGCGGTTCAAGTCCCAGACCTGGTGGCTTAAACTCATATCAGGCTCATGTGCATGTGTGCCCAAGATCCCGAGAGGAGAATGGAGAAGGGATTGCGGTATGGTCATCCCCCCTGGGGGGTGATTTCTCGCTTTCTGTCTCTCTGTTTGTCTCTGTCTTTCTGTTGCGCGCACGTGCTCTGTAACAAAAAAACCTCTCAAAAAAAAAAAAAAAAAAAGAGAGAGAGAGAGAGAGAGAAAGAGAAAAATAAATAAATAAAACCTACTCAATTATGGCTAATAAAGGGAAGACAAGTAGAGAGGGAAAGGTCATTTTGAACCGTTAAGGTCTGAATTCTAAAAGAGAACTTAAATAAATGCAGCTTTATTACTTTCAGGTTCACACACCCACCCTAATTAATCTAAGAAAATATTTCCAGATGTTAACCCGACTAGATAGTCTTAAAGGACTAACTTAACAAACTCATAAAGATAACGTGCAAACTGTAAGTTGTCTAAGTACCGATGGGTTCTTCCTGCTACCTTGTTTCCTCTGTTTAAGTGTCTAGCAAGTCTTCTTTTCTGGAGGTGATGCAAGAGGAAACCACTTGATCTGATTCATCACTAATTAGCCACATCCTAATTAATGACATTTCACCGTGTTTTAGAAATTTTTCATCTATTTGAACCACTTTTTTCTTCTAACATCTACCGTCCACAGGGAGAAGTGTAATTGTCTCCACCACAAACAAGCAGCAAACTGTGTGGGAAGGAGAGAGACTCGCCCTGCTCTGTAAGGCCAGTGGAGCTGAAAGTCCTCTGTCTGTGAGTTGGTGGCATATCCCACAAAACCAGACACAGCCGGAATTTGTGGCTGGCATGGGGCAGGATGGCATTGTGCAGCAGGGTGCCTCCTATGGGAGACCCGGTTACCATGGCAACACCAGGCTGGAGAAAGTGGACTGGGCCACCTTCCAGCTTGAGGTCACTTCTCCCACCGTCACAGACAGTGGCGTATATGAGTGCACAGTGTCAGAAAGGACCCGGAATCAGGCCCAAGATCTTAGCTGGACTCAGAAGATTGTGATTACTATAAGATCTCTGAGTAAGTATCAGAGAAATCCTTTTTTGAACTTGCAGAGCAGTCACTGTATTCTGCACTGAAATACAGTGGGATTTGATTGTGTACCATCATGAACTCCCAGTTATGGTATACATGCCCCAGGACACCGAGTCTCTGGCTACCGTGCCCATCTGATAATCTCTAAAATGTATTCATTTGTATAAAAATTGGCTTTAGAATACAGCTTATTAGCTGTTCAAAGTAATAAACAAAATCCTATGAATTGGAATCAACTTATAGAAGAGTATAGCTGAGAGTTTTGTGAAGGAACTTTTAATAGCTCATGAAAAATGGAATTAAAGTATTTGAGTTTATGTTGAGGCAAAATAATTTTGAAACCATGCATAATTTTCTCATAATACACATTTTCCATGAACTTCTTGAAACCACCCCTCCTACCTTCTGGCTTTCGACAACTGCAGCCTTGAGGTTGCAGAGTCTCGTCTAGCTTGAGCAAAAGAGTCTGATACTGAACCCATGAGTGGGGGGAAAAGGAAGGGAGGCCAGACCACTGGGGCGGGGGTGTGCTTCACCCACTCAACAGCAGCTGTCTAAGCAGCAGGCTGGAGAAACACTGCCTATTTGTTGTCGCTGCTGAGAACAGTCTCAGAAGAGGGTCAGTTTTGGAAAAATTGAGGTCAGAATTCAGGACAGACTGTACTGTGAATCAACTTCTACACCAAAATAGTCGATACTCCACATGTGGGAACAAATGCATGGTCCAACATGAAGAGGTGGCAGCTAGAAAAACTCAAAAGTACTGTATTTGGTTTGGGAAATATATCAGAAAGTGTGTTTTGCTTTCTGTCTGCAGAGTCAAGTTTACAAGTTAGTCTGATGAGCCGTCAACCGCAAGTGAAGTTAAGCAACACCTTTGACCTGACTTGCATAGTGGGGGCCAGCTACTCTGGCCTCATGGTGCCACTCACTGTGACATGGCAGTTCCAGCCAGCTCGATCTCAAGCCTTTCACCAGCTTATTCGTATCACCCATAATGGCACCATTGAATGGGGAGATTTACTATCTCAATTCCAAAAGAAGACGAAGGTTTCCATGTCTTCATTTCGTTCTCAACTCCAAATCCATGATGCCTCTGAGGAAGAGACAGGGTTGTATCAGTGTAAAGTAGAAGTTTATGATAGAAGTTCCCTGCACACAAACAGCCCTGTGAGGGCTTCTGCCAGCTCTCATCCATTGAGGATAGCTGTCACTTTGCCAGGTAAGTGCTGCTTTATATTAATCCTGGCTTTTTTTATTTTCCTAAAAAAAAAAAAAAGAAAAAAAATTAGAGTAACAACACCAAAAACCACACACATTTCTTCCATTTGGGGTAAGTTATAGAAATCGGTCATAAAATGCCCTCTTACCATGTGTGTACTGCCCAATAACCACTGCTCTGCGTCCTTACCCCCTCTTCCCATAAGTTTTCCCAACCAGCAACTGAAGGGCACTGCCTGGCACAGCAGGGGTCCCTGGGCCCAGTGCAGAGGTAATCTTTTGGATTGTTCACTGCCCATGTCTTAGCTGTTAGTAAAACACTTCGCTAGAGGTAAAGATAATGTAAATTCCATTATAATATACTTATCTACTTATTTTTAAATGTGTTCATGTATAAGAGTCAGATAATATATGATTACAGTCAAATAGAATCTGTGTTGTGAGTTGATAACAGAGCAGGGAACGTGAAAGGAAGACACAGTCTAGGCAACGTTCTGCTGTGTTGTTCATGTGTGTTCTCTCTCATCACTTGTATTCTCTTAGGGCAGAGTGATTGAGAAGCAGTGGTCATTTAGATCTGCCAGTCGCTGGCCAGCAGCATGGCTTTGGACAAGTCACTTAGTCTGCCCATGCCTTAATTAGCCCATCTGTAAATTGTTGATGTGTGATTTAGCGTGACGACATATGGAGCGTGCCTTGGGCAGTGCCTGACATACAAGCAGATTCTCCAGCAGTGTGTCACATTTCCTCCTCTGCTGTTGTGCAATGCTTTTGGTAATAGTAATGAACTTTTTATTTATTAATTCTTGCCTTAATTTTCTGATCTTTTCTCTGGCATTTGAAATGACTGCTCCAATCCTTTCTTGAAACTTCTTTTTTCCTTAGCCCCCATGACACAAAATTTTCTTGGTTTCCTTCATAATATGAACTGTTCCTTTTGGGTCTTTTTTTAAATTTAATTTATTTTTATTTATTTTTTTAGGGGGGAGAGGTTTTTGCTATAGGGCACGTGCACTCACCAGAAAGACAGAGACAGAGAGACAGAAAGTGAGAAATCACCCCCCCTAGGGGGATAGCCGTGCTGCAATCCCTTCTCCTCCATTCTCCTCTCGGGATCTTGGGCATGCACACACATGCGCCCGGCTTGAGTTTTAAGCCACTGGGTCCAGGACTTGAACCACAGTCGACTATATGGGAGTCCAGCAACATAGCCATTACACCAACTGCTGGTCCTAAAATTTAATTTAATTAATTTAATTATTTATTTATTTTTACAGAATTCTCTTTCTCTACTACATTCTTTTTTTAAAAAGCATTACTTTGGATTTTGTTTTTTTATAGAACAAAATTTTTTTTTAAAAACTGTTTGTTTTTTTTTTTTTTTTTTTTTTACAGAATTCTCCTTCTATACTTTATTCTTTAAAGAAAAGTATTACTTTGTTCTCTTCTCACTCTACAAACTCTCATGAGTTAGACTCATCCTAGCCCTTGGGAACAATCTGTATGCTGACAACCCCCAAATCCAGTATCCTGAAAGATTTCTATTTTGATCCCCAGACACATATATCCAGGGGTCCCCAGGCCCAGGCCGCAGACTAGTACTGGTCCTGGCCTGTTAGGAACCAGGCTGCAGGGCAGAAGGTGAGCTGTAGGCAAGCAAGCAAACCTTGATCTGTATTTATAGCTGCTTCCCATTGCTTGCATTACTACCTGAGCTCTGCCTCTTGTCAGATCCACTGGGGCATTAGATTATCATAGGAGCGCAAACCCCATTGTGAACTGTGCATTCAAGGGATCTAGGTTGCGCACTCATGACAATCCAGTGCTTGGTGATCTGAAGTGGAGCTGAGGCGGTGATGCTAGCTCTGGGGAGCAGCTGCAAATACTGCATTATGGTGAGTTGTATAATTATTTCATGATATATTGCAATGTTATAATAATAGAAGTAAAGTACACAATAAATGTAATATGCTTGAATCATCTCAGAACCATCCCCTACCTACAGTTTATGGAAAAATTGTCTTCTACAAAAGTGGTCCCTGGTGCCAAAAAGGTTGGGGACTGCTGCATGTATCCAGCTTCCTCCAAGATGTGTCTATACTCACTATGTCAAAATGGAAAGCCACTGTTATCACCCAAAGCTACTCCTACCTTGTTCCTTATGTCCTTACACCACCCACCAGAGACACAATTTGGAAACACGAGTCATACACAGCTCCTCTATGCCCACCCCATATCCAAATTCCCAGGGCATGACATGCAACGTCTTTTATAATCTGGTATATTTCTGTCTTTCCAGCATCATCTCTTTCAACTTCCCATCCTGAATTTGAGCTCCAGCCATACTGAATTACATGTAGCTTCTCAATATTCCATGTTCTCTCCTATTTTCAAAGTCTTTGTTCAACATGCTTCTTTTGTGTGGAACCCTTTCGTCATCGGAAGAATTCCTATCAATCCTTAAGGCTTACTCAGAGTTCTCCCTTCCAAGAAGCCTCCTCTTACTCTTATATTTGGGGCAGGTGGCCCTCCTGTGTGTCCTGATAGTCACTTCTGCATGTTTCTGTCCCACATGGACGAAATGATGCTATAATCTCTAAATGTCTGTCCCTGTACTTGTCTCTCCCACTAGACTGTGAGCCACTGAGAGTAATCTACAAAGCCTAGAATAGTCTGGCAGATAATATCACATGGTCTTACTAAATGTTTGTTAAAGAAGTAAAAAGAAATGAGACATTGATAATATCAATGAGTAATTACAAAAGTAGAATCCGTGATGCCAGGAAAAAGTTATAATAAATTTTGGAAGCAGGGTTTAACACTCATCTTCCTTTGTTCCTTTCTTTTGTTTTAGAAAGATTTTTTTGTAATAGGGTGCATGCACTCACCTGAGAGACAGAGACCGACAGATAGATAGAAAGTGAGAAATTAACCCCCAGGGAGGATGGCCACACCACAGTCCCTTCTCCTCCATTCTCCTCTCGGGATCTCGGGCACACATGCTCAAGTGCCCAGTGTGAGTTTCAAGTTGCTGGGTGTGGGACTCAAACCGCCATCAACCATGTGAGAGTCCAGAAACATAGCCATTACACCAATTCCTAGTCCCGATATTACTCATCTTTCTGACAAATCATAACAGCTGCTGGAACTAAAGGCTAGTGCCTCCATAGCTACACAACGTTCCCACCGGCATCCAAAAGGCATGCAATTTTAATAGCCCATGTACCATTTCCTTTTGTTTACCCATGTTCAAAGGCAGATACAACTAGACTTTGTCAAATTATAAATCCAAAAGTATTCTAGATAGTGAACATACAGACAAAGCATTAACAGGGCCATTTTCCCCCAATTTGATACATGAAATGCTACAGAAAAGATGTCTGTGCTTCCATGCTAAAGCATTGTCATACAATAGATTGGGTTTTTCTGTATGACATTTCTTTCACCCAATCCTCCCCACCCAGCAATGGTAGAACTAGATCAGTGGATGAAAGTTATGAAGAGATAAAATTCAACTTGATATCAGAAAGAATTCTCTTGTGGCAGGGCTGTCCAAAGATCCAGTGAGCTGCCTGGTTGAATGCTGAGTTGTTCAAAGGCTGAATGAGCAGCTCATGGGCTGCTGTAGAGAGAATTCCTACAGATGATGGCCGTAGAAAGTATTGCCCTACTTGACTTCTAATTCACTTCTACCTTAAAAACTCTATTTTCTAGCAAAGTAACTGTTTCCATTCTCTTCATTTAGAAAGTAAGCTAAAATTGAATTCAAGCAGTCAAGTCCAAGAGATGGTCATCAACTCCAACACTCACATAGAATGTAGCATCTTGTCCCGGTCCACTGGAAACCTTCACTTAGCCATTATTTGGTACTTTTCTCCTGTTTCTACTAATGCATCCTGGCTGAAGATCTTGGAAATGGACCAAAGTGATGTTGTAAAATATGGGGATGAATTTCACACTCCACGGAGAAAACAAAAATTTCACATGGAGAAAGTTTCTCAAGACGCCTTTCAGCTGCATATTCTGAATGTGGAAGATGGTGATCAGGGGAGATATCACTGTGCTGTAGAGGAGTGGCTCTTGTTTACTAATGGCACTTGGTACAAGCTAGGAGAAAAGAAGTCAGGGCTAACGGAATTGAGACTCAAGCCTACAGGTAAGCCGTGTGAGTGCGTTCTCACACATCTCTGTAGGATTGCCATTTTCTCTTGGATGGTTGGTCTCTGAAGTAAAAGTATGGCCTAGAGTCATAGGAATAGTGTTTACCTACAAATAACTGCAGGACTTGGTAACCCACAGGAGAAGAGGAGGTCACTTAAGGTGAATGGGCTGTGGTTCTTACAGACCATCGTGTGAGCTCAGATGGGAGCAAGATCCTTTTGATTGGTTTGCTTATCAGTCCGGTAGCCTGGTCTCCACAGAGCCACCCAGGGTGTCGTATCTCCAGATCTCTATAATAACAAGCTGTGTCATTCCAGTGGGACTCTACTGTAATTTGGCAGAGAAAGAGTAATACGAAGCATATTTCTCCCACTGTGAACAGAAACTGTACAACCCTATGGGGATGTGTGGAGAAATTGCTTTTCAACATTTGGCTGCCTAAACATAAGGCAAATAAGAGTAGTTAACTGTTGGAATGGCTTACTGAGGGAATCTCCTGTTCCTCAGGAGATCTTTAAAAATGTAATGGAAGTTCCATCCATTTATGCTGGTCTCACAGTGCAGCAGCCTAAACGTGGGCAGGGTTGATTAGGTCTCTCTGCATTGGTGCGGTCACCTCCAATGTTGATTAAAATTAAACGAATGTCACAGCTAAGGTTTAGGAGCTGGACAGGACCCAGCAGCACAATGCAAATAAGTTGATCTAATTTGGTGCTTACAATTCTATTTTCAAGGTAACATCAAAAAATAAGATTGTAATTGAACATTGTTCTGTGGTAGGCAATGAGAATGCAAGGGTAACTAAGGCCCCATTCTTGCCCCTCAGGAGCTCAGGCTTGGCACAGCAGGAGCAAAACAGGCCCCTCCTCCTCTCCCTGCTAAATGCACCATTCTTCAGGGAAGGATCCTGTGCCCTTTTTCTTCTTGTCGTCTTCTTTCTTGAGAAATACTTAAACACTGCTCTGGTTTCAGCTACCACCATCAGATGATCTCTTGAGTTTTTATGCTTTGCCCCCATCTCCTGAGCTGCAGGCCTCTACACCCAACTGCCTACTGTACATTTCCACTGGGATGCCCCAGGGCCCTCACACTCACACTCAGCAGGGCCAAAGTTGGGTTTATCTTCTCTGCTACCCTACAAGATGCGTTCACACTCTGCAGTCCCCATCTGTTTGACTTTGACTGGCATCCCTATCTCCTGGTGTCCAAGCCAAATTCTTCACATATGTGCCCCTTTTAAGGAGGCAGCCATGTCTGAGCTTAAGCCAGTGCTTTCCCGTGTGGAAGTGCCTGCTCGGTGCTGTCAGATCAAGAAATAGCTAGACTCGATTTTGATGTCAGCTCCCAATTTGGGAATATTTGCAACTAATTCGAATTCTTTAAAGTACTGAGTGTGAGGGCCAGCAGGTGGTATGGTGGTGAAGGCACTGGACTCCCACATGGCCAGCTGCAGTTTGAATCCTGGACTTGATGGCTTGAAAATCATACCAGGCATGTATGCATGCATGCACCAAATCCCAGGTGAATGGAGAAGGGATTACGATGTGGCCATCTCCTCTGGGGGGTGATTTTTCACTTTCCCTCTCACTGTCTCTCTCTCCAGCGAGCATGCAGACTCTATGGCTAAAAACAAAAATTTATAAATAAATAAATAAGGGTGCCGAATAACACATATTTATAGTTTGCCAGTTGTATACACACCCTGGCTTAGGGTGTGAGTTAAGAAGGAGCTCCCAGGAAAAGATAATAAGAAAGAAAGGCGGGTCAGAATTGTAGGAGGGAAATTTGAGGAGGTCAAAAGAGGAGAAAATTATAGTAAAAAATAAACTTCTACGCTGAAAACCACCAAGAGGACAAAAAACACATGAGGGTCTCTTGAGCTGGGAAGCTGGGCCCCGGCCAAGGATAGCCATGGGATTGGAAGCCAGATTGCAATAAAACAGGGTGTAATTTGAAACAAGGAAACAGAAACAGGAGCACATGAACTATTATTTCACGTGCTTCTCCATGAAGGAAAGGGGAATAATGACAGCAACTAAAAAGGAGTCCGAGATCAGACCAGCTTCTTTTAAAGATAAATTAATAAATGTATTTGCAGTAGAGTTGAAAATTTAATGAACACTATATATTTTTTATTTTGTTCATAACTACTTTGGCTGTCATTTCAAGTCCTCACCTGCTGGTTGGGGGAGGTGAAGGGGGAGAAAAGTAAATGTCAAAATCTGTTTAAAGCTTAGTTTCATCCAATAATTTAAATAGTCCTTTGGGTGGTATTCTATCACTCTATCAGAATGTTCAGTCTTGGATAGCCTCCTCCCCCTCTGCGTCTATACTCAACATAATACCTGGGTGTATGGGAGGAGGGTGGTTTGCTAAGAATGAGAAGCAGTGATGGAATGCCCAACTTGATGGGGATACTGAAAACTTTGACTAGCACCTTTGGGAAGTAGAAGAGGAAGTTAAGCAGTTGACCAGAGGGCCTAGCTGAGGCTGGATGATATTATATAGTAGGGTCCAGCAGGACAGAGGTAGGGTTAAAGAGGGAAAGTGACTGGTTTGATTCCCAGTGTAGAATGTTCTGGCAAATCTGAAAGGACAGAAATCAAGAAAAAATATTAGAGATGAAGGATTGGGCCATAGTGTAGTGGTTAAGTGCTATGCGGGGGGAGCTGGATCCTACATGGCTGACTGTGGTTCAAATCCTGGTCCCGGCAGCTTGAAAAACATGCCAAATGTGTGCATGTGTATCCAGAATCCTGACAGGATGGAGGAAGATTGCAGCATGACCCTGCCCTATGGGGAGGGGTACTTTCTCACTCTCTTGGTCTGTCTCTCTCTTTCTTTGGCTGTATATACACACACCCTATGGCAGTAAAAAAAATAATAATAATAATAAAATAAAAATTTTAAATATGAAGGATCTGATATCTAAGAATATAAGATGGGGGCCGGCAGGTGGCATGGTGGCTAAGGGCGCTGGACTCCCACATGGCCAACCTCAGTTTGAGTCTTGGGTCTGGTGGCTTGCTTTCTCACTTCCTCTCTCTCTCTCTCTCTCTCTCTCTCTCTCTCTCTCTCTCTCTCTCTCTTTCTCTTTTCCTCTATTTCTCTCCCTCTCTCTCTCTCTCACTCTGCCCCTCTCTGGTCAAAATTTAAAATAAAATAAAATTTTAAATAAAAAGATGTTTTTAAAGGAAAGAATATAAGATGGACTCTCCCAGTGAGAGCTTGATTTTTCAGAGGAGGTCTGCAGTCTGAGTAACTATGTTCTTCTCTAACTTACTGCCATTTTGTATTCTAGGAAGTAAGGTCCATGTCTCCAAAGTACACTGGACAGAAAATGCTACTGAGCACAGAGGGGTGGACCTCCGCTGCAGCCTGGAGAGTTCCGGCAGCTCTGCCTCCCTGTACTCTGTGATGTGGTACTGGACCAGAGACACCGCTGGAAGTAAAATGCTGGTGCACCTGCAGCACGATGGCTTGTTGGAGTACAGTGATGAGACACTCAGGAGGCGCCTGCACTGTTACCGTGCGTCCCCGACAGACTTTGTCCTGAGACTCCATTCAGTAGAGATGGAAGATGCCGGAATGTACTGGTGCAGGGTGGCGGAGTGGCAACTTCAGAGCCACCCAAGCAAGTGGGTCAGCCAAGCATCAGATGAGTCACAGCGCATGGTGCTCACCGTACTGCCGTCAGGTAACTAGAGGCTAATGAGCTGTGGGCTTGTGGTCAGAATATTTGTCTCCCCTTTGCTGCTTTTCCTCCCAGCTATGTTTTGCTCTTTCAGGCTGAAGATGATTTTTAGATTCCCTAAATAAGATGACTGTGCTCTCTCTCTCAATAGCAACTCATTTAGACAAACAAGGTCTACATGAGGTTTTGGCAAGGACACAAAAATATCAGAAGCATCCGATCTGTTCCACCCTTCCCCTCTCAAACAAAAAAGCTATCAACATTACATCCATTTAAATAACCAGATAATGTGTGAAGCAGACATCTTTACCTCTTGGCTCATTCTCCAGTCTCAGGATGCTGATCCACAGTATGAGGGAAGGAAAGGTTAGAGAGGTAATGACTTTACATTTCGATCTGATTGAACCTAAATCAGCTACATTTAAATGTTCTCTGAGTCAAAAAAGGAAAAGAAAACAAAACACTTCCTAACAAATAAACGCCAGCTTCCTTATCTCTATGTATTCAACAAACTACCAGGACTTTGACAGTGAAGGCCACTTGGTGTGCCTCTTTTAGTTGTACCTTGAAAGGCATTAAGGGAGGAAGGGAGCTAGAGAGGAGGGCTCTAGAAAGGGGGCCAGCTACTTGAAGATCATTGGCCAAAGAGTGACCCTTCTCCGTGAACGAAGGTCGTCCTACTCTGCTGTATACTCACCCTTAGGATGGATGTGGTGCCAGAGACTGTGAAGGATGAGGGGGCAATCCTACAGTGCCAGAGATATAACAGGCATTTACTTACTTATTAGACGTCTATTTATTTATTTATTTATTTATTTATTTATTTATATATTTATTATACTTTAATTTGCTATAGAGCATGTGCGCTCACCAGAGAGAGACAGGGAGAGAAAAAGAGAGGCAAAGTGAGAAAGCAAGCCATGAGGTCCAAGACTCGAACCAGCTCCTCTTCTGATGGGAGTCTGGTACCTTAACCCCCACACTACTTGTCAGCCCCGTAATAGGCATTTATTAAGGCAAAAAAAAAATTTTTTTTTCCAGCAAAACCAGTAAATCAAATGGTGTAGCCAGCTCATTCTCTCAGCCACTTCTTTCTGGTAGGGTCCAAGAGGAGGTGGGAGGTAAACTATAAGCTAACCTCAATTTAGGAAAGGGCCATTGGAGAAGTAGAGGGGTGGTCAGGGCAAATGGAAATGATGAATAAACATCTCTAAGACACTGACTTGCTTTGGTGACACTCCTTAGAAGGGAAAGACTGTTGTCTAGAATGTAAGGAACTTCTCAAAAGTAGGGATAGCTGCATCTCAGCCCCACTGAGGCATCTAGAGTGGATGTCAGAGTTTTCTGATGTGTTTCTTGGGGGTTCATCATTATCTTCCCCTGTCAATTCTTTAGCAGAATTTTCTACCAAGGCTTGTTTGGATTTTTGTGTGTTTTTGTTTGTTTGTTTGTTTGCTTATTTTCCAATCAGCCTTTCTTTAATTACAACAAGTATAGGAAGTCCCATACTCTTGAGCACATTTCATTCATATTTTTCTGCTATAGTTCATAGGCTCTGTAGAGTCAGCAGTTTTTGTAGTAAAATAAATGGATAATAACTACAAAAAATATATATCTTTTGATTAAAAATCATATCTCTTCTGCAGTAGATGAGACCTTTCATAGTATATATGTATTTTTAATCTCTGGGAAATCCCTATAAAATGCTACATTTTAAAAAAATGAATTTCGGGAAGGAAACATTAAAAATTGAGTGATCTTTGTATTTTTCCAAATATAAAGGTTTTCAGTGTAACTTAAGTCAAGGATTCACGAGGAAATCTTTGTAATGTAGTATTTGGGTTTCTCCACCTGGCTATTACTTTTTGGTGTTGGGGAGACAGTGTGGGGTGGTGAAAATTCTAAGAGCTGGAGTCAGACAAGCCCAGGCTCAAATCATAGCTCTACTACTTACTAGCTCTGAAATCAAACCCTGGTGAGTTACTTGACTTCTGTGAGCCTCAAGTTTCTCATAAAATGAAGATCATAATATAAATGTGTGTCGAGTATCTAGTACAGTCCCTGGCACACTGTACATGCTCTGATGTTACCTCCCTTTCCCTTATGCCCCCAAAGATACTGTGCACACACATACACACAAGTATTACAACACACATGTACATACTGTCATGGGTTGCCTGTAGGGATGCATTCTGAGGACTGTGTCATTAGGTGACTTCACTGTTGTGTGAATATCATAGAGTGTCATGCACAGACCTACATGATCTAGCCTATGACACACCTAGGCTATGTGGTGTGGCCTGTATGCTCCTTATGGGACCATCATACACATGGCCTGCCATTGACTGAAAGATCGCTGTGCAGTGCATGACTGTATATCCGTCCATGTGACAAAATATTAATTTGTTCAATAAATAACTATATGAGGTTCTGGGAATACAAAATTGTGTATGGCAGAGTCTTTTCCCACAGAGTTTAGAGCCCAGGGTGGCACATTAAGTGCAACATGACGGCCATCATCGAAACAGTATTACTAGGATGCTGTGGGAACAGCAGAAGAGGGGCTGGCGCCAAGGGCTGGGTGGGGAGCAAATCTGCAAAGGTTCCCCAGAGTATGGGGCCTATAAAAAGGAAGACAATGTTAGGAACAGGAAGGGGTATGTGAGATGACAGTAAGATGTGACACTTCATGTCATGTTCAGAGAACTTCCCACGGTTGGAATGGCAGAACTATGGTCCATGTAGTATAATGGCAAGAGATGAACTAGTGGGATGGGAATCGTGCCTATCTCAGATGTGGTTAGCTTGTGAAGCAAAGGAAGCTAACATTTTTTTAAACATTTGATTCAGGGCCAGCTTGTGGTGTGGAGTTTAAGGCAGCTGGTTCCCACATGGCCAACTGCATGATTCGATTCCCAGACTCTGCAGCTTGAAAAAAACAAGTGTGTGTGCCCAAAATCCCAAAAGGAAGAAGAGATAGGGAAGAAGGGATTGTGTGTGACCATTTCCCACAGGGGGTGCTTTCTCACTCCCTCACTTTCTGTCTGAAAAAAAAAAAATTATTATTCTTTTTAATTGCCAGAGGGCATGTGCACTCCCCAGGGAGAGAGACAGAGAGAAAAAGTACCTCCCAGTGGGATGTGATCACATCACAGTCCGTTCTCTGTTTTTCCCTCCTGCTGGGACTTGGGGCACTCATATACATGTGCCCAGCATATTTTTCAAGCTGCTGGGGCTGGGATTCAGACCACAGTGGGCCATGTGGAATCTGGCTCCCTTAACCACTAGGCTATGTGGGTGACATGACAGTTATGAGGTGTTACTGAAAAAGCAAGGATATGACATCATTAGATTTGTATTTTAGAAAGTTCCACAGGGAGTAGTAATAAACGTGAGTTGAGGCAAACAGAGCAGGGAGAACTATTTGAATAATCCTGAGTGAAGACAGTATGTAGTAGGAAGCATAATCCTTCAAGATTTAGAGAGTGATTACATGTATGTGGAGGATGAACAGAGTGGGGGGAACCAAGGATTAATATTTGGATTCTAGCACAGGTAAATAATGGGGCCTTTTACTAAACAAGCAAATACATGAGAGGGCTTTGGAAGAGATTAGTTCAATTTTGAATAAGTTGGGATAGAAATAAGCTTAGAATACCTGCGAGTTGTCAAGGAAGATCTAATAGACATTAAGATTTCCAAATGGAATCTTCACCAGAGTTATGGAAGTCATCAATTTATAACTAGCAACACTGCCCCAGGTGAACCCTTGACATATTAACACCAGTATACCGTTTATCGTGGGGGTGGAGAGTAAAGGCTTATAAAGGAAACTGAAAGGAGTGGCCAAGAGTTAGGAAGGGAACTGAGATTTGGTGGTATCACAGAAACCAAAGGGTATCAAGAAGAAAGGGAGAGTCAACAGCCTCCACTATTGCAAAGAGGCCCATTAAGATAGGAATTGGAGGAACCAGCAGTTAGCGTAATGGCTATGTCACTGGACTCCCATGTAGTTGACCGCGGTTCACATCCCGGACCCAGTGACTTAAAACTCACACCAGGCACGTGTGCATGTGTGCCCAAGATCCCGAGAGGAGAATGGAGGAGAAGGGATTGTGTCGTGACCATCTCCCCTGGGGTATGATTTCTCGCTTTCTATCTCTCTGTCTCTCTCTGTCTGGCAAGCACACGTGCCCTATAACAAAAACCTCTCCAAAAAAAAAAAAAAAAAAGAGAGATAAGAATTGGAAAGTATTGGATTTTTTTCTCACTGGATTTAACAATGTAGGACAATTATAGAAAAGTAATGGGAGATTTCAGACTGCAGTGGGTCAAGCAGTGCAAAAGGAGATATTTTCAGTACAGATTACTCTTTTAAGAACTTTGATATAAAGGGAGAGAAGACAATAGCAAATGGCAAGAGGTAAAGATATTTTCATTTAACTTTTTTGTTTGTTTCGTTTTGGTGATGGTAGGGGTTTGAGCACATTTACATTACAGAGGAAAAGAGCCAGCAGAAAGAGAGAAGGTGAAGTGTAGGAAATGGCTGGTACAACTGAGAGGCCATCTTGTCCCTCCCGTGCCACTCTCACTCTTCCCTGCCTTCTTTCCCTGGTCAACATCTACTAATCTGGCATGTACCAGTTTACCTGCCACTTCCTCAGTGATTTGCCTGGTCTCTTAAATCATCACACTTGCAACTTGTTCCGAATCAGTTGCCACTCTTGGGCTATCCACAGAGGAGGCAAAGACTATGATACATGTCTCATTCCCAGCACTAGCACAGTGCCCGTCTACAGGAGATTCTCAAATATTTACTGAGTCACCACGTCATTATACTCCTGGTAAGCAGAAGTTCTGCCTGTTAACGAAATCCAGATCAAATCTAATTTGCTACCAATTTTCACTTCTCAAATGGTTTCCACCACCACCACACCCCCCCTTTTTGGCCATCCCAGTGTATGTTAGTTGTAGGACTTCATAGTAAAACTGTGGAGCATGTATTCAGGTTAAAACAGAAAAGGTGAGACATTTCTGGGGGGAATTGACGTTGCCATTTCTGCTCTATTACTTCCTTACATGTCTAAGCCACAGCAGGGACTACAGCTACCTAGTCTTCTTACCTCACCCTCAGACCTCCAACATAAATGTCTTAATCTAGAGAATTTGCCACAATGAATCAGTAGGCCAGGCTATAGGCTTTCTGGAGACTAGAATACTTGTGGTAGTGTGATACTCATTTCTGTTTCTAAACTTTTATTGGAGTAAGGGTTTATTTAGAAAGTGGATTCTTGAAGGATGTGTCCCTACCACACTGCAGTGTCTGGAGAGACCACGCCGTGTATCTATGCTTTCCCAGTGCCCCCAACAGGCCTAAAACATGACTCAACAAATGCTTGATGAAAGAATGAGCAAGCATGTCTTTAGTTGGCTTGGAACAGGATATTGTCCGAGGCTTACGTATCATGAGGTGCTCTGGTTATGGGGTTACCTTACTCCACTTTAATTTCCTGACAGGAGTCCAAGCTCCCACGTGGCTAAAAATGGCATGGCCAGTTATCCAAGTTTCAGACTAGGAATCGGGGGAGGAATTGGTGGCCCTCTATCATCCCATACCTCTCTTCTTGTGAAGTTAGTATTTCTAAGGTAATAGCAAAAAGGAGTGCTCCTTATGCTCTGTCTGGCTGTGGGTGGAAGCAAGTTATAAACTAAACCTCATGATGAAGTGTTCTCATTACATTTTTGGCTATGTTTTGCAGATCTTATACTTTGAGCATTGGGCACTTACCCGGACTGATTCAAAATGCCAAACCTTAATGGTTTCGAATGTCACTAATTCTAATCCAGATCTGGGTGAGAGGCAGATGGTGGGAAACAGTGTCTGTGGGAGCCAGAGCAAACACTGCCCTCCCAGGAGATGTAATTTAGAGGCAGTGGAGCTGACAGTTGCTAGCTGTTGGCCAATTCAGCACTGTAAAGAGGCACTTGCCTCCTTTGATGGCAACCACCTCCCCATTAAGATAGTCAAGCCCTCTGGCAGTCCCTGCATGCTGAAGATTAGTCTCAGTGGCAGAAAAGGCAAGCACCAGATTTCTTTCCACCACCTATGTTCCAGCTCCATCCCACCCTCATCACACCATCATCCTAGCAAATGTGATACTTGGTGTCGTGGATTCTCACCTCACTATTCTCTACTCCAAGGAGTGGAAAAGGAAGCCAGAGCCTCCTGAATAATCATTTGATTCCCAGCAGAATGACTGAAGACAAAGAGCTCAAGATCTAAAGGAGAGATTTCATCTATGGAAGAACATGGCCAAGCTGTGGTCCCTGTGTGAGATCTCAGCAATCTTTGGTCCTGTTCTCTGTCTGGTCTCTTGAAGAGGTTGCTTGTGAATTTTCTAGATTCCTATGTAGTAGTCTAAATAATATTGACTGTTCACTGATTCAACAAATGCTCTAAGCACTTTGTTAAATGCTGTAGTATGCTTTATTTTAGGGGCTACATAATTTATCCAGTGTCAGTAATCATCAGTTAGATGGAGGATTTGAACCCAGCTCTCTTTGAAACACAGTAGGTGGTCACACTCTTCTCTGCACAAATACCCAAGGCTAGTACTCTTTAATACCTGGATCTGTGGCTCCATTCTTTTTCAGCATTGAAATCTATGTCTCCTAACTACATGCCTTCAAATGTACAGACCTGGAGAATAACTGTAGTTGAGCAGGGTCATTTGGGAGAGGGGTCAGGGAGATGTAGAGAGGGAATGGTAAAAAATTCAAAGTCTAGCTTTATCATTGCTCACTCTTTCATATACCAAGAAAAAAAGATGGAGAATACAAATTAGGCTAGAGAAAACAGGCCACAGAACCCCTGACTCTTTGCCAGCTGTGTTCAGATCTGCCAGCCCAATGTTTAATGATCATCCTTATTTTGTGTAACATGGTGGTAGCCATCCCTAGGTTCCCTTATGTGGAGTGCACTCAGGCAATTGATTCATTCATCAGATTCTCTGAAGGCCTAACAAAGAGATGCATAGGATAAAAAGTCACAGAAGACACAGGCTCCACCATCAAGGAGCTTGCAAATTCAGGAGTTGAGCAGATGCTTAGGTTCTTTCTTAATTTTCATCAAAGGGATATTCTTCAACAAGTAAAGTGCATCAGCAAGACCAAAAATAGATTTCTTGTGGTAGGAGGCTGGTCAACTGATCTCTGACCCTGTTTTCATTTCTGAGAGGATGAATCCTATAGCTTAACCCTTGAAGAAGAAAGTGCTTATATCATTATAATTTTCTAATTAAAGCATTATAATTTCCCAAGGCCAGCAGGTGGCATGGTGACTAAGGGCACCAGACTCCCACATGGCCGACCGTAGTTCGAGTCCCAGACCTGATGGCTTGCTTTATTTTCCCCCATGCTCTCTCTCACTTTGTCCCTCTCTGGTCAAATTAAAATAAATAAACAATTTGAATAAAATAGCTCTTTTTTTTTAAAAAAAAAAAAAAAGCATTATGATTTCCCAATAAAACTTCTGGTAGCATGAGATTTTTTAGAGCAGCCCTGATGTCAGAAATCAAATCAAAAATGCGTGTAGTTGGAAGGCTACACTGAGTAGTTGGTGTCTCTTTATGCATGTGCCTGTGTGTCTTTCTGTTTCAAGAGACTGTAACCCTGGCCCTTTGATGAGTAGCTCAGGATACTGTTTCCTGAAAGCTGTGTCGTTTGCAGTCCTCTCCACCTTTGCTTCCCTATTTGTGTAACCAGGAACCACGTTGGGGCTGCCTGTGCGTGCTCCACGTGCCTGTCCGTGCTCCACGTGCCTGTCCGCCAATAGTGCGCCCCAGTGGACTGCAGCTGCCGGGTGATCATGTGCTTCAGTGTGCCTTTATCGTTAGCCCATGTGGTTGCAGTCAATCTAATTTAACTTGGATCAGCAAAGGGTATGGTGCTAGGCACTGTGGGGGACATGGAAATAAATGGTGCTATCAGACAGGCTCAAGGACAGAGTACCAACGAAATGCAGGCGGGGCTTAGAAGGCCATGAGAGAGGCCTAAACAAAGACTGTGAGCAAGGCATGGGAAAGACAAACGGTGCCTGCGGTGGGGTGGGAGGAGCTGGGAGAGGAAGCCTGTGATCCCAGCAGGGCCAGGAGGACCCAGGGATCAGGCACAGGGAGCATGTCAAAGGAGCCACCTGGAGGATTCCTGGGGACAGGGGAGCAGGTTGGAGGGCCAGGTTTAGTTAGGTTAGGGAGGAAGGTGCTCCTCATCGTAGGCGCAGTTGTTTCATAAGGACAGTGCCATGTGTGCGCTTTGGAAGCAGCCAGGGGAATAACTCAGTTAAAAATTCAGGACCGGCAATGCAGTTGAGAACGAGGGTTGAATTATAGATATCTTTTCTGAGGAAAGAAGATTAAAGGAGAAGTTTTCTTTTTTGTTTTGTTTTTCATTTTGGCTGTTAGGCTTAAGTAGGTCATTGGATCCTCCCCTGGTGGAGAGTGCTGGGCGAGGAGGAATTGGTTAGAAGACACCGGTTCTGGTGTCCTCCTTACCCCACATTCTGACCCATCTGACATGTCAATGAAGGGGCCCACTCCTATTTGGCCCCATTAGGTTTACATATATTTGCTTGTAAAAATAAATCCCAGAAGTGTTTATAATTGATTAGTACAAATGAGTCAGAGACTAACTATTTATTTTTTTCTCTTCTGTTGCAGAGTCTACATTTCTTTCCTGGATCCGCTCCTCCGCCCCTTTCCTCTATTTTCTGTGCATCTGCCCCTTCATCATGCTCATTCTTCTGCTTATTTCCCTCCTCTGCTTGTGCTGGAAGGCCAGGAAGTTGTCCACGCTGAGTTTCAATGCACAGAAAGACAAGGACCTCTGGGTGGACTTGAAAAGGGCTGGAGGCAGGACCACACTCAGGAGGGAAGAGGAGGAGGAAGAGGAAGGCACTGAATCCTGAGAGGCGCTTGAAGCTCCCTGGAAGGATTTGGACTGACTAGGGTGTGAGCAGCAAATCCCGATCCTGTCTTTCACTGTGTTTGTGGTCCTGAGCAACATCCCCAGGAATCAGAAGAAACAATTATTGAGTGTCTGTGTGGTGCCAAACACCATGATGTGTTTCTTTGTGTATCTTCCTCTAGCCCTCACATCTCCCCAGGAGCTTGATAGCCTCGTTACTGCATTTTCTATCTTCCTCTGTTTGAGCAGTGAAGTATCTCCCTCACACAGCCTTGCACAGCCTCAGCTGGGGCTGCCCTCTCCTCTCCATGGTCACTGATTCCCTTGGAAACACTCCAATTCCAGAATGGCCCAGTTGCAGTGACTGTAGGTAATCTTTTCCTCCAGGTAAGCAGTGTGGAAAGCTGTTGTGTACCTGTATCTGCCTTCCCGAGCAGAAGGTCATTTCTTTTATGAGGAGTCCAACGTCCTTCCTCCATTCAATCAGCAAATGTCCACTCAAGAGAGAGCTGTGTGGGATAGTCCGTGACATGGTGGTTGAAGCCGCTAGATCCCACATGTTCGACTGTGTGGTTTATGCCCTGGACCCTGCAGCTTGAGAAACACTCCAGCACATGTCCATGAGTGCCCAAAGTCCTCAAAGGAAGGAGAGATGGAAGAGAAGAGATTGCGGTATGACCATCCCCCGAGGGGGGTGCTTTCTCACTTTCTCTCCCTCTACTGGGGTTGTGCCCTCTGGCCAATTTAAATAAATAAATGTGAGCACTGCATAGTAGTAGTGGGTACTTAATATTGGTTCTTTGACAACATTTAAAAAAAAAAAAGAATTTTTAACCTTTTTTTTTTTTTTTTTAACTTATTCTGTAATTGCTGAGGAATACTTTCAAAAAAATTTTGTGCAACAGTGCTCCAGTCAACCCCCAAGCCTCCACTTCCTCCCACCACCTGAAGATCCATCTGGCTCCTACCACTTAGCCAATGCCTTATTTCCTGCAGCCGGTCAGCGCTGGGTGGTAGGAAAGGGCAGTGGTAGTTATCTGAAGAACGAGTTCACAGTGCCACCGTCTCCTCTTACTCTTGAGGGGACTGAGAGATTAGGGAAGCCTGATCCAGACCAATTCCTCAGGTTTCCTTTTCCTTGACCTAGAAAAGTCTGGGCGAAGGAAGACATCAAGACGTAAGGGTTTCAGCTACTGTCCGCACAGGGCCTGAGGTCCTCTCACCTGTGTTTAGAAAACTGCTCAGGCCCTGTCTTAACTGGAACTGAAAATCAATCAGTGCCACCTAACACCCGAGAAAACACATCTATTTATTGTCTTTGTGACCAACTGGGTTGCTTTAGCACTCGGTAATTTGCATTTCCAAGGAGAGCAATTTATTTTTAATTATTTGATCAGGCGCACACTTCCTCCCCAAACATAATTAGTTCTTTTGCAAAGGGGTTATCGGTGGCTATGAGAACAGCCACTGTAGACCTACTGATTCCTGAAATTTATTCCCTTTATAGCCTCATTTGAAATAGCCCAAATGTTTCCTTAAACATGTCAGCACATTTGTTTCTTCTTTCCCAGGTAAGGGAGCATATTTTTACAGAAAAAAAAAAAAGAAGCTGAAATTAAGACATCTTAGATGGTATGTTGACCTCCACCCATTTCAGTTTTTAGAGACCTTTCATTTTAATTGATATTGTTGAAGGAAGGGAAAATTGAATTGAGCCCTAACTGGAGAATCATGGGATAGATTCTATTGCTGCCCTTCAGCCTGAAGTGCTCTTGTCCCTAACTCCTCACCTCTCTCTTTGCATAGATACTGCCTTGGATGTCCATTCTAAGGACTAGAAATCACTTGCCACTTGACAAAAACCAACTTTGAAAGATAAGAGTTGGTGAATAAGGAAAGGAATTTATTTTAGTGAGGCCAGCACTGGGGAGAGAGTGAACCAGAGTTCATTACCATATCCTGGATGAGACACAGAACTTACATAGGGCAAGGAGTCAGGGTGAACATGTATCTATAAACAAAGTTATTTATGGTCTTGGGGCAAAATCTTGAGGAGGCCTGACTGTTGTGGCAT
The DNA here is from genome assembly GCA_026018925.1 of Tupaia tana. Lineage (NCBI taxonomy): Eukaryota > Metazoa > Chordata > Mammalia > Scandentia > Tupaiidae > Tupaia > Tupaia tana. The sequence goes on from JAKSZU010000004.1 coordinate 85,127,717, forward strand.
CATGGGGCCAATCACTGTTTGAAGGGCAATCTTCAGTCTGGGCATATAGGGTGGAATGATTAGTTTCCGTTCTCTGCAAGGGGCTTACGCCCCTTAAACATAAAGCAGTGATTGACAAGGCAGCAAAAACAAAATGGAGTCAGTCAAGACAACTCTTAGATGCTATTTTTGAAGTAGTGAAGGTCTAGGTATGGCTTTGCCATGTTGAAGCTGATAAAATCTTCTTAGCTAGTCATGCAGGGAGAGAGGACAGTGGAATCATTTCACTCCCTATGTCCACAGCCTTATATCTAAAGACTCAACAATTATCGTTAGCTTTTATTTTAGATCCATTGTGAGGGAGAAGTAAAAGACTGATTTCCTAAGGGGTACTCTATTAAAGATGGACTCCAAGACTAAGTATAATACAGGGTCACTTTAGTTCTCCTGTGGTTCAGTTATAGCTTCTCGGCTCTTAACTCCAACACCACTTCTTCATGTTTCAATCCAAAACAGAGATTGTACAAAGAAGACACTCAAAGATCAAACTGTTTCTGCCACAGCAAAGCACGGGAAGCTTTGTTGCCTGGGGAGCACCTACTGTGCGTCAAGGAGCACCTACTGTGTGTTCAGGCACTGCAGCAGATGCAGGGATCTAGAGGTGACCCAGACACGACCTCGCCCCTCTGGGGTTGTCGTATCTGTTTTGGACACTGCCTCATTCAAGGAACCTAAAGCATTTTCAGTTTTCTGAGTAGCTACGTCACATTATTTGTCCCACAGTGAGTTTTCAAGAAACTAAAACCCCAGTTTTTTTTTTCTTTTCCTTTTGAGCTTCTAGAATAAAATTCATTTTGATCCAATTTAGCAGACACCTTTACATAAAACCTCTTCTCTCTCCAATTATATACTTGCCCATTTTAGTTTTGGTAATTTAATGGAAAGCTTTACTTGTTGATACCAACTTTTCCATTCTATGGCACTACCTAGTTTTACTTTCTGCTTTTTGTGCTATAAATTCTTGGCCACAGGTCAAGTCTCTCTCAGGGACTAGCAAACATCACCGGATGGGCCAAATGAGGCCCTCCAACTGTTTTTAAAAATACAAAGTATAAGAAATAGTCATTCCCATTCCCTTACGTACCATGTATGGCTGTTTTCATGACAAAATGGCAGCACTGAGACCATATGACCCACCAAGCTTGAAGTGTTTACCGGCTGGCTCTTTATAGAAAAGGTTTACTAGCCCCTGTTCTCTTTCCATGGTTAATGTTTTGTCTCTCTTCGCTGTCTGTTATGTTCCTGGGAAAATTGATTTGACTAGTTATATCTGTATATGTTATATATCAGATTAATTTAATAAATAATTTTAAACTCTAAAGGTTGGCATCTATTTCAAGCTATTCTAAAATTTGACTCCTTCTTATCAGGCTCATACTAGAGATGAAGCATATCACCCCTACAGTATTTACAGGGGTAAGGTAGGTACTCTCGTATTGAGAACCCACTCTGTGTGAGACAAGTTGACAAAGAGATGATTAAAGCAAGGTCATTCCTTCCACTCTGTTTAGTGTGTTATGGCGTGTACAGGAATAATTGCTTTATAGCAGAAGATGAATGCAATGGTAGAAAGTCATTACCTTATAATTTCTTAAATTATACAGGACTTGTTCATCATCGCAGAGTTTCCCAACATCCCCATGCAAGAGGAATTGTTACTCTTATCCTGCAGGTAAGTAATCGAAGCCCAGAGAAGTCGGGATTTATCCAGGATGATCCAGCCATATTCAGAAGAGTAAGAGCTTAAATTGAGGTCAGCTGACAAGTCCTGGACTATTTCCACAATAGACACTCTGCTCAGATCCATTGCTATGGGGAAGTCTGGTGGTAATGATACCCATCTCATGTGGTGGGTGATCAAAGCAGATATTACACGAAGATAACGTTTTAAACCATTTCTGATTATAAACGAATGTCAGTAGAACCTATGTTTTTCCAGGTCTTACCCATTTGTGCACATAAATGAAAAGAAATCAATAATAATAACCAAAATTATACAAGCTTTTGCCCCAGTAGGCTTACATAGGGTTTTGACCATTTATAGTCTCCTTCAAATTCTGAGAATCTCCCAGGATTCTGGTCATATGAGCACCTAAGCAAGTCCATTTCCACATTGATTTCTGTTGGTTTGTTCCGCTCTGCATCTTTCCATATGGCTGGGATACTGGATCACCTGGGAGGCCAAGCTAGATTCTGTGGAAAACCAGGAAAAGTGCCTCACTCTCATTCTGTCTGCATTACACTCTGTTAGGGGTATGAATCTAAAATTGTTTGGGCCTCTGTGTCTTCAAAGAGTATCTTGTAAAAACAGTACCTTTTCCTTTTGCCCAGTATCTGCTTTTTTCCATGGGGTCCAGATATAAGCCACTCTAGGGCCAGGGAGGAAGAGACTTTATGCTAGCCTCTCCATTCTCTTCTCTGCTTCCAGTAGCCTCTGTACTAACTTCTTTAGAGGCCCCCTTTTTCTCACAGGCAGGTCATACAATTTTGCCGATGGTCATACAATTTCACCACTCACAAGGAAGGTCCCTATAGGCTTACATGGGACTTCTGTTACACTATTCATTTTTACCCTCAATGAAGTCAAGTCTGTGGGCATTTATTGGGTTGTTAGAAAAGTCATGACACATTTTTGCATAGAAAAAAATGTGTCATGATTTTTCCAATAGCCCAATAGAAATGAGAAAAAGTTTCACAAAGGAGGTATTATTTGAATTGGGCTTTCAAAGTAAGGGAATATTTTCATGGGTAGAAGGAGACTCATGACAAGTACAATACATAAAATAGTTTGGTTTGACTTAAGGCTCAGCTCTCTGCAGGGGAGTGATGAGAGATAAATCTGGAAAGGTAGTTAGAGCAAAATTCTGGGGCAAGGAGGGGCAGGAGAACAGATCTTGAGCGTACATGAGAACTTGAACCTTACGTGGTGGACGGTGATGAACACTGAGTGTTATTTAGTAGGGAAGGGGCAGCTGTGTTTTGGAGGGTTGGAAAGCAGCAGCACAGATGGTGGATGGGGTTGAGGTGAAGGACGCAGTGGTACCAAGTGAGGCGGGGCAGCCAGCCGGAAAACTATCTTCACTTTTCTAATTGATACACTGGATAATATATTTTGAATTTAGAGCAAAATTATCAGAAACTTAATATCATATAAAATGCATAGTGATAGCATTGTATTTGTATTTGTTAAATACAGTGACATGCTATTCTTTTAAAAAAAATACTTAATTTTGTTATTATTAATTTTTTAAGAATTATTTTATTTAACTTTATTTATTTATTTATTTATTTATTTTAGTTTGACCAGAGAAAGAGAGAGAGAAAGTGAGAAAGCAAGCTGCCAGGTCTGAGACTCAAACCACAGTCGACCATGCGGGAGTGTCCTTAATCACCACGCCACCTGCCAGGCCCTTGTTATCATTAATTTTTTATTTGACCAGGGAGAGAAAGAGAGAGAGAAATGAAAGTGAGAAAGCAAGCTTCCAGGTCCAGGACTTGAATCAAATCAGTCGACCGTGTGAGAGTCCGGCACCTTAACCACTATGCCCCCTGCCAGCCCTGACATGTTATTCTCTCTTTTTGGTAAATATTTTAATAAGTATTTAGTAACCTCATTTTCTACTGACGAGTGTAGAGATAAGTGTTACATCCATTCACTATCTTAACTGGCTTTCCATATATATCTTTGTATAACTTTTACATATAATTTACTTGTTTGGGACTTGGAGTTTCTACCATGCTTCCTTAGACTCCAAGGCTCCTTCTGGAGCAGCTCTGGCTGCCAAGTAGAGATATTTTGACTAGAGGCATAATTATCACATTAAACCATTTGCTGAGATTAAAAAAAACAACAACACACACACATTGGATTAAGACGGCAATTAAGTTCATATTTTATAAATAACTAGTATATGAAAATACACATTTATTATTCCTTTAAGGTCACAATCACAGGGGCTGGAAAGGGTGTGTGCTTCCACTTTCAATTGCCTTTTTCAATAATAGGATCCTTGATGGACTTATCTCACTCTAGTCCCTTCCTGGTAACCTGAGCTCCAACCACAATGAAACCCCAATATATTGTGGTGGGAGTGTAAGCTTATTCTAACACATCATGACATAGTTTGGTAGTTTTTAATAAAACTAAACAGATGGCTTCCCATTGACCTAGCAATTCTATTCTTAGGATTCACCCATGAGAAATTAACGCTTATGTCCATCAAATGACATATGCAAGAATATTCATTGCTTTATTCATCATTGCAAAACGTGAAAACAACCCCATTGGCCATCAGTAGATGAATGGATAAACTATAGTTTCTATATACTGTAGATTACTAACACAGTAATAAAAATGAACAAAGTACTGGCATTACCAAAAATATGGATGAATCTCACGATAATTGCTGAAATGAAAAAGAAATAAAGTTCAAGAACCAGAAAAACTAATCTATGGTGACAGAAGTCAGAATAAGGATTTCCTCTGACAGGGGAAATATTGACTAGGAGGTAGCATGATCCACCTGGGGCAACTGAAATGTTCTGTATCTTGATCTAGATGGTGGGTTTGTGAGTGTATACCTACATAAAAAATTTATTGAGCCATCTCCCTAAGATTTGAGTAATTTATGGTATGTAAACAATAAGATATAATATATAATAATTTAAATAACTTATTGAACATAACTAACTTAAACCTAAGGTTTTTTTTTTAAAAGTATCTTTCTTTCAAAAACTATTTAAGAATCAAATAGATGACCAACATGGAATGAGGAATTTTAATATACAAAATATAAGATTTTATGTATTCAGCAAGCATTTTTCTGATATTTAATATATGGTAAGACGTATGGTAGGAGATAGGCGTGCAGAAATGATTGCTATCCTCCCTTCTCTCAACAAAGAAGGAAGTAGGATTAACATTTACTTTGTTGATCAGCCATCAAGTGTCGCAAAGATTGAATCCTCAGGACAATACTGTGAAGAAGCCTAAATTAAACCATTGTACCAGGTTCTCAAGAAAAATAGTAGGATATATATATAGATATGTAAGAGATCAAGTCTTGGAATTGTCTTACATGTTTATAGAAGCCAAGAAACCCCTGATAAGCCATGTGCAAGCTGGTGAACCAAGGAAGGTGGTGATGTAATTCAGCCTGAAGCTGAAAGTGTGAGATCTGAGAGGTGAGGGGGTGTTAGAATCAGAATCTGAAAGCCCAAGAACCATCGCTGTCTTTAGTCAAGAAAGAATGAATTTGTTCTTCTTCCATCATTTTGTTCTGTTTGAACCTTCAACGGATTGGGTGATGTTCACCCATATCAATGAGAGAAGATCTTATTTACTCAGTCTGCTCATTCAAATGCTAAGCTCTTCCTCATGGACATATTCAGCATACTCAGAAAGATTCAACAATATCTTACCAGCTATCTGGTAAGCCTTTAGTCCAGCCAATTCAACATCCAAAATGAGCCAAAACACTTAAAAATCAGGAGAAAAAAGACAGTTAAGTATTGTGATCATTAAACCCTGGTGTGTTGACTCCAAAAGCAATGCTCTATCACAGTAAGCTTCCTTTAGTTGTAAGTAGTCTACTGACACATTATGAGCAGAGATCTGTACACATAAGGTAATGAGAGATGTAATTAGGACAGCAAATGGTGATAGGTGACTTTTGGCATAGGGTCCTAAATGCCTTTTGCTTTGAAAGGGGGAGATAAATTGGAATGGGGAAGCAGGGGACCCCTTGTACCCTTTGCCCCAATTCCCATGGATTTCCATCCAGACCAGTGCATGCTGATTGGCTGCTCTGTGCGGCTTTGTGACACAATTCAAATACACACATAAGGGCATATTCTGTTATAACCGAAGGCAGATGCTACAAGTTCTCTCATGACTGAAGGCAGATGCTACAAGTTCTTAAGTCTGTCTTTAGGGAATCTTTGTATTGTTTAATGGTCTGTCTGACAGCAGCTATTTGTACCACTCTGCTGGCAGCAGGAAATTGAAGGTTCTTCCGTTCTCAGTGCTCAAGATGTGACCAGCCCAATAAAAGGGTGCTAATGTCTGAATGACCTGTATTCTCTAAGTGTGGGCCAAATACGTCTAGGCCTAAAACTGAAAAGTGGGAAGCTCTGTGCAAAAGGTATCACTATCGAAACGAAAATATTGGGTGGTGTTGCAGGAGTCTCGAGTAGCTAAGCTTAGCTTTAATATCAAATAAAAGTTATTGGCTCTACCCAACATCAGCTTCTAACATACACATATGTCTAAATACCTCCCTTGAACCTCTTTTCTTGATTGAGGAAAGATATTCAGTGTAGTATTAAATATGCATTATTCAAATGCAGTAAACCAGGAGACTTCCCACCTGGCAACAGAAGGCTAAATGGCAACTGCCATATTTAGTAATCCTTTCCCACAAAAGAAATAGTAAACATATGAGCCCTCACTAAGAAGTAAGCTTCAATGAGGTAAAATTAAGGCTGCTAATTACTACCTCGTACAGTATGGCACTTTTATTTATTTATTTTTTGCTTCTTTTAGTTGGCGTGCCCACAGAATACATCTGATCATTTAATAGTAATGCAAGTTCTGAATTTAGACTGCCTAGGTTCATATCCTGACTACATCAGCAACTGAGTGATCTATGGCAATTAATCTCATTTTGTCTCAATTTCTTCATCCATAAAATTTGGATAAAACTCATTTCTTCACAAAGTTCATTGTGAGTACTAAATGAGATATACATGTAAAGAAATTAGAACTCAAAAATGTTAGATATCATCGTCAGTATTAACAAACTAGCCATTTTAGTCCTTTCTACTTCTGAGAAGAAAACCAGGGGCCAGCAGGTCACAAGGGGTTAAGGTACTGGACTTTTATAGGACTGACCATGGTTCAAGTCCTGGACCTGGTGACTTGAAAAATCACACCTGGAGCACATATGTGTATGTTCCTAGAATTCCAAAAGAAGGATGGAGAAGGAGGATAGTGTGGCCATGACCTCAGGTGGGGTGATTTCTCACTTTCCCTCTTACTGTCTCTGTCTGTCAAGCATACACACTCAATGGCAAAAACCTAAAAAAAAAAAATGAAAAGAAAAGAAAAAAAAAAAAAAAGAAAGAAAACCAGATACCTGCATCTTACTTCCTATCTTTCAGCATGCTAGTGGAGAGAACAGGTTGTGAGAATCAAATGCAAGTCTGGTCTCTCTCACAAAACGGAATCCTTACTGAGGATCTCAGCCCAAAAGGCAAATTTAAGAATAGCAAAGTGTAAAGTTCCAGGGAAGAGTCAGGATTTTAAGGCAAGGGGGACAGAGAACATTTGGATAAAATTGTCTGAGTGTTTCCCAGTTAAATGAGAAGCCAAAGTAGTTTAATCCAGGAGTTCCAAGTGAAAATATATAAATATCTGGGAATTAATGAGAAACGGATTCACCAGAGACTCTTATCCTGAGGTACTTTATACCTGTATTAATTAGCTAATTCAATTTGCATGTAGATTTGAGTGCAAATGGCACATTTGGAAAACAAATGTTGTGGCAAATAGCAAGTAATTGGCTTAGAAATTTGTCTTCTTGGGCTGTCCTAACAAAATACCATAGACTGGGTGACCAAAACAATGAAATTTATTTTCTCACAGTTCTGGAGGCTGGAAGTCCCAGATCAAGGTTGCAGCTGATTCTATTTCTGGTGAAGGCTCGCTTCCTGGCTTCTAAATAGCTGCCTTCTCACTATGTCTTCATATGATAGAAAATAAGCTTTCTGGTGTCTCTACTTACAAAGCCACTGGTACCATCATGAGGGCCCCACCCTCAAGATCTCATCTAAACTTAATTATCTCCCAAAGGTCTCATCTCTCAGTACCAACCTTGGGAGTTAGAGCCTCAGCATGTGAACTATGAAGAACACGATCCAGACTATACCAGAACTGACAGCAAAATTAACAAATCAAACTGTGATTTACCCTGTACCTATTCAAGATGTGCTCTCATATCTATTAACATTGTCCAGAAGGAGTATGTTATTTGAGTGCTACATGTTTGGTATTTTTCTGCTGTGCACACACATACTTGGGTAGGATATACAACTTGAAAGAAAACCAGTCAAGTGAACTGGACAAAATTTCCCTACCTGCCACTTAGCCATGCTCCAGCTCTTCCATCAGAAGTGGGCAATTACTGAAGTGGCAGGAATGGTGTCATCATGACCAAGTGTAAGGATGACAAGGGATTGCTTAAACATGCATGCACAGCTCTGGATGGAAAGACAAAGAACCTGGATTATTTCTCCTCCAAAGTTGATCCTTTCTGCTGTTTTTGTCTACCCAGACCAAAGGAGAAGTGTTGAGGATTAGAGAGAGGGGATAGTGGGAAAAGCAGGAAGAAGGGGGGAGTTATAGACATGAAACAAGAACAATTTACACATAAGAGTTTTGTGGGGTTTTTTTTTAAGAATTATTTTTTCAACTTTATTTATTTATTTAAATTTGACCAGGGGTGTGTGTGGGGGGAGAGAGAGAGAGAGAGAAGGGGAAAGTGAGAAAGCAAGCTGCAGGTCCAGGACTCAAAGCACAGTTGGCCATGTGAGAGTCCAGTGCCCTCAACCACCAGGCCACTTGCTGGCCCCACACATAAGACTTTTAAAGTAGAGATAAAAACCAACAAACCACCAAAAGAAGAACCGTGTATCCTTTGTCCTGCCAAGTTCTGCTCTGGGGCTCAAGTGGATCTCTTTGATCCCCTGTGCCTGTTGGCAACTCCAGAAGGAAATGCTGACCGTGGGAGGGAAAAAGACTGTGCTTGCAGCCGGAAACCCTTCAGGCACCAGGAGAGGCAATAAGCTTCGTGACACTGAGGCACGGCCTTGCTATCTCCCTGGTCCAGTAGAACACCATAGGTTCTGTCTACTGTATGTGTGCTCCTGCCTAGAGTAAGGTGGAAGTTTAGCCCAGGAAAAAGAGGGTAAGAAAGTACTGAAGAGGAACAAGGCTGGATCTTTTGATGGATGTGTCCTGGGTTTCTACAGCACGCTACTCAGGGAGATGCCTCAGATCTTCCTTGAAAGTGTTAAATCTTCTTAGACTCTAGAAAATCCCTCCATCCAAATGCATGTAAACCTTAACAGAGGACCCAGAGAGAGAGGAAGGAGGTGGCAGATTCAATCAGAAGTGAAAAGGGACAGGTATTGTGAGGAAGGTCAACAAGACAGGAGATGGTGTGACTGATTGAATCACAAGTCTTGTGTGCATTTGTCCTAAAGAGCCACATCCCTCTGTGGCCTCTAGGCTGCTTCCTGTTCTGCTCACTCAGATAAAGCCATACCAGATTAACCTCACTTCCGTTTGTGCTAAGCTTTGAAAGCTGATAAATCAAGGGACAGCTATAGATCCAGCATGCATAAACTACAGGGAGGCATTTGAGTAGGAGGAACAATGTGGACATTGTGACTCCACACCTGACAAAATGACCATACCCAAACACAATGACCAAGGTGCCATGTTTACCCGCAGGGGATCTCTCCAGTTACGCAAAAGTGCTCTGCCTTGTTCAGCATTTTTGCAGGCAACCTGAATGAAGGCAAAGAGAACAGGCACTGTCAAGTGTTCAATTGACACAGAGTCAGGAGATAGCACTAATAAGTCGGCTGACAGGAATGAGATTCAAAGCGATCTAGACAGGGTAGAATGATGAATCAAAACTAACAGGGTGAAATTTAAAATCTATAGTTAAGTTCAAGCAATTAGATGCACCAGGTAGGAGAGACTTGAGTTCATGAGTGAAAAATGAAAATGGTGGCTTTGGTTGATTGCACACTTGCTATAAATTACTAGCACAACATATTTGTTAAAAAAGAAAGAACAAAATTTGTAGCTTTATTTTGCATACATAATATTGCATATATAATTTTTTGCAACTTTATATTGCATGCAACTCAAGTAGGGAAGACTTGAGTTCATATGTGAAAAATGAAAGCAACAGTTTTGGTTGGTTGCACACTCAATATAAATTACCAGCATGACATATTTGTTAAAAAAAAAAAAAAAGTTTTCAGTTTTATATAGCACGTATAAAGTGGCCCTCTCTGAAATAAAGGAAGTAATTATCCCACAGCATTCTTCTTATTGAATTCAATTTGAGATGCTTCAAATTAAGCAAATATTGATAGAGAAATGCTGGTGAGGGGGTTTGGTGGGGAGAGAAGTGGTCGAAGCAGTAGGAACAGTTTCTTTGGAGGAAGAGAATGCATGTGAAATGTCGAGAGGATGAGACAAGCGTATTCAAATACTGTCACACATCCCTTAACGGCCAGGATACTTCTTTTTTTTTTGAGAGAGAGGTTTTTGCTATAGGGCGCGTGCGCTCGCCAGACAGACAGAGACAGAGAGACAGAAAGCAGGAAATCACCCCCCAGGGGGGATGGCCACGCCGCAATCCCTTCTCCTCCATTCTCCTCTCGGGATCCTGGGCACGCACGCACACGCGCCCGGCGTGAGTTTAAGCCACTGGGTCCGGGACTCGAACCGCGGTCGACTACGTGGGAGTCTAGCGACATAGCCATTATGCCAACTGCTGGTCCCAAGGCCAGGATACTTCTAAGGAATGCAACGTTAGGCAATTTCGTCACTGGGTGAACATCATAGAATGTGCTTACACTAGTCTCGGTGGTGCAGCCTACTACACACATAGGCTATATGTTGTAATCTTATGGGACCCTGTCATACATGGGGCTGTCATTCTTTGAACCACCATTATGCAGCACATGATCTCTCTCTTCTCTCTCTCTCTCTCTCTCTCTATATATATATATATATATATATATATATATATATATATATACACATACACACACACACATACACATATATATATTTTACACATATACAGATATTTATGTATGTGTATTTGCTACAAAGAGAGAGAGACAGAGAGAGAGATGAGAAAGTGTTTTCCAAGGGCCACAATCCCTTCATTCTCCTCTCAGGATTTTGGACACACACGCACATGCATGTGGCATGTTTTTTAAGCTGCCAAGTCTGGGACTCAAATTGCACAGTCAGCCATTGGGATCCAGCTGCCCTCACCACTAAGCCACCAACTGCCCCATGCATGACTGTACTTTAAAGGATTAGGTATAATATTTATAACTCCAGGTGACAAAAAAAAAAAGGTGGAAGTTTCAGACAGAAGATGTGTTTCTACTCAGTATGCATTAGAATGAACTGATATTTGGAGATAGCCAAATAGAAAACTTCCTGTGACCAGAAGCTTTGGTGCTGAATCCATTAGAGATGCTGTGGGACTGGGAGGGATCACAGGGAAGCTTTCAGTTCCTTCCACTCTATGGTCTCATCCATTCCATTCACAAGATATGTATTGGATTTCTATGAGCTGTGTATATAGACAGTGGTGAGCAAAACAGAAGTAAGTCCCTGCTCTCTTGGCACTTACACGTGTAGTCTGTGGGGAAGATAGACAATCAACAAGCAAACAGACAACCACAAAGTAAATGTTATGTAGAAAGCAGCAGGGCTGAGAGACAGCATGACAAGAAAGGACGTCTGTAGACACAGTATCAGGGCAAGTCTCACTGAGGAGACACTGAAGCCGAGACCTAACAGATGAGGAGTGAGGGCGTAAAAGAACTGGACAAACTCTACGCAGAAAGCCCATATGAATAAAGGCTTAGGGTAAAACAAAGCTTGGCATAGTGAGGACCAGGAAGCAAGTCAGGGTGGCTGTAACCTAAGTGAGATGTAGGATGGCTCAGTGTAGTAGAAAGTCCTGACGAGTTTCAAGCAAAGGAATAGCACATTTCCATCAGTTCTTTAAGACCGTTTTAGTACTGATAAGCAGTAGCACCAACAGAGGCCACCCTGTTCCAGCTCCAAAGTCAACTCAAAGGAAATGTAGGGAGAACCAGGGAGAACCAGCCAGAGCTCTGCCAGAGTCTTCTAAAATCCCAGCACCTAAGGAGGCCCCAAAACTTCACGGCCAAAGTCTTCTGAGCACTGGACCACGTATTCATTTTCAACGAGGAAACCTGCAATCCACCCTAGTACCATTTGTTGCCTCCCAGAGGAAATACCACTTGGGGTGACTACCAGAAACCAGCACATAGCCACGAGAGGTCTGGAGACTTCCGGTTTTCTGCAGTGTGTCAAGAGGCAAGGAGTGTAGGGAACGGGTGAGGAGAGTTCTTGCTTTCTAGTAATATTTGGAGTTAGGCTTAAACGTAAGGTTAGAATTAAACAGAATAACCAGTGAAAGGTTAGGGGAGAAAGGGAAAAGATAGCTTGGTGTAAATTTTGGAATTAGATACCCCCCCCCCAAAAAAAAAGGATGGGAGGGAATAAAAGAAACAAAGAATTCATTATGGGAAGATCAGGATTAAATAGCTAGATTGAGACCTAAGCAAGGTTAAAAGGTTTCATGGAGGAGATGCCAAGATGGAGGAATTATGACGGTATAGTTACATTACATGTTGTATTTAAGAAACTGGAAGAGGAAAAGCCAATAATCCTCCCATCTGAATAAACATTATTATTTTGGTGCATTCTTTTGCATATGTTTTTCCTTTGTGTTTTTTTGTTTTGTTGTTTTAAAATATTTTTATTATTTTTTTTCTTTTATTTTCTTCTTTTTATTTTTTTGAGAGGTTTTTGCTACAGGGCATGTATGCTCGCCAGAAAGACAGAGAGAGACAGAGAGACAGAAAGCGAGAACTCAACCCCCAGGGGGGATGGTCACACCGCAATCCCTTCTCCTCCATTCTCCTCTCGGGATCTTGGGCACGCACGCACACGCGCCCGGCGTGAGTTTCAGCCACCGGACCTGGACTCGAACTGCGGTCGAATACATGGGAGTCCAGCAACATAGCCATTACGCTAACTGCTGGTTCCCAAATTTTTTTTATTATTATTTTTTAACAGAGGGCATGTGTGCTCAACAGAGAGGAGTGGGGATAGGGATGGAGAAAGCACCCGTCAATGGGGCACAGTCAGGCCTTAATCCCTTCTCTGCCATGTCTCCATCCTGCAGGGATCCTGGGCATGCATGCACACGTCTAGCGTCTTCTCTTTTCAAGCCTTTGGGCTGGTACAGGGGGAAGCTGGTTCCCTAAACTACTAGGCTACAAGGCTGGCCCCTATGTGTCTGTTTTTAATGTCTTTATTGTATATTTTTAAATTAGAAAAGCAATACATACTATTTGCAGAAAGTTAAAAACTGCACCAATCTCCCAACCCAACTTTCAGGGGGTATATAGTTGTTAAAGGAAGAAAACAATATATGGTCTTTTTTTTTTTTAACAGATGATAATCTATTTATTAGAATAGTTGACTTAAGCATCTGCAAAGATGGCTTCAACCTCAACTCCTGGTTCAATACTGATGGAAGTGATCTGTTTAACCATCTCAGAAGGGCTGCGCAAATCAGTGCGATGCTTGTGGATTCTCATCTAGAAATGATCCCCAGTCTTAGAACCTTCACCACAAGGTGATTTTCTTGTAGTGACTCTCAAAGTCTTGGGAGGCATCCGACCTGGTCCTTCACCTTGAGATTCTTTTCCTTTGCACCTCTGATTAAGTCAGCACTCACTTTCTCCAGGGACTTTATGTTGCGGCTGGTTAAAGTAATTCTAATTCGGTGAATGGCTCCACGGGTGTTTTTCCAGTGTCTTTAAAAGCCACGCGTCCTAACCGACTTCTTCCTTGGGGAGAGCGAACATTGGTGAGTCAGGAGCAGAGCGAGCTGATTGGAGCAGAGCGCTACCTGTGTCCGCTTTTTCCACCACAATATGTGGTCTTAAAAGTTAATAGCTTGGGGCCATCAGGTGGCATTGTGGTTAAGGTGGTGGGCTCCCACATGGCCAACTGTGGTTTGAATCCCAGACCTGGCAGCTTGAAAATCACGCTGGGCACATGCATGCATGCCCAAAATCCCTAAAGGAAAATGGATAAGGGACTGAAGCATGGCCATTCCCCCGGGGGTGTGATTTCTCATTTTCCCTCCCACTGTCTCTGTCTGTCTTTCTCCAGTGAGTACAAACGCCCTATGGCAAAAACTTAAAAAAGCAAAATGTTAATAGTTTGTTAAAGATAATTGCTAAAGATATATATATATATATATATTTTTTTTTTTTTTTTTGGAGAGGTTTTTGCTATAGGGTGCGTACGCTCGCCAGACAGACAGAGAGAGACATAGAGACAGAAAGCAAGAAATCACCCCCCAGGGGGGATGGTCACGCAGCAATCCCTTCTCCTCCATTCTCCTCTTGGGATCTTGGGCATGCACGCACACGTGCCCGGTGCGAGTTTTAAGCCACTGGGTCCGGGACATGAACCGCGGTCGACTACGTGGGAGTCCAGCGACATAGCCGTTACGCTAACTGCTGGTTCCCGCTAAAGATATTTTTATATGACTATGATCAGGCTACATAAGCAATTATGTTACTTAACATTATCCAAACTATTACTGTATCTCTCTCTTAAAAAATTTATTTGTGGGAACCAGCAGTTAGCGTAATGGCTGTGTCGCTGGACTCCCACGTAGTCGACTGCGGTTCGCGTCCCGGACCCAGTGGCTTAAAACTCACGCCGGGCGCATGTGCGTGCTTGCCCAAGATCCCGAGAGGAGAATGGAGAAGGGATTGCGGCGTGACCATCCCCCCGGGGGGTGATTTCTCGCTTTCTGTCTCTATGTCTCTCTCTGCCTGTCTGGCGAGCGCACGCGCCCTATAGCAAAAACCTCTCTAAAAAAAAAAAATTATTTGTGGTAGAGCATGTGTGTGTACATGAGAGGTACAGAGAAGAGCACCCTCCATGGGGTTTGGTCACACCGCTATCTTTGTCCTCCCATCCATCAGATCTTGGGTGCTTGCGTATATGCATGGTATGTTTCAGGCTGACTGGGCTGGGGAGTCAAACTGATCACCATGGGGGATCCAGTTTCTCTTGAGTAGCACATTGCTGCTATGCTATGGAGCTGGCCCACATTATAATCTCTTTTAAATCCAAAAAACAAGCTATGTCACTTTTCCTTGTTTTTTTTTTTTTCTTTAAATATTTATTTAATTTTATTTATGGTTATTATTATTTTTACGCTTACTACAGAGCACATGCATTGTCAGGAGAGAGACAGAGAAAGAGAGGGAAAGTGAGAAAGCAAGCCACCAGGTCCAGCACTCGAACTATGGTCAGCCATGTGGGAGTCCAGCACCTCAACCACCACACCACTCACCAGCCCCTTTCCTTAGGTTTTGATTCCATACAGACCTTTAAATGAAGAAGCCTTTCAAGACCATTCAAGAAGAGGAAGATGATGGTTGCAAAGAGCATGAAAAAGAATGCAACATCAGCAATCATTGAGAATTGTAAATCAAAACAAAAATGAAATAGTACTTCACACTTACTGCAATGACTATAATGCCCAACACAGACAATAACAAATGTTGGAGAAGTGGGAACCCTCACGGATTGCTGATGGAAATATAAAATGGTGCAACCACTGGAAGTGGCTTGGCTTTTTCTTAAAAAGTTAAACATAAACATAAATTTGACCCAGTTCATTGCACTCATAGGTATCTGCCCAAGAAAAACGAGAACAAATGTCCACATAAACATTTGTTATGTTAATGTTCATAACAATATTATTCATAATACCCCCAAAATAAGATAATCCAAATGTCCACCAAAAGACAAAGGACTGTAATAAAACACTACCCAACAATAAGAAGGAGTGAAGTATTGATACATGCTACGAGATGGACGAAACTCAGAAGCATAATGCTAAGTAAAAGAAGACAGAGGCAATACACTCCATGTTATATGGCTCCATTTACATGAAATGTCCAGAGAAGGTAAATATATAAAAAGAGAAAGCAGATCAGTGATTGCCTTGTGGCCAGGGGTGGTAGTGGGGATTGACTACACACAGGTTTAAGAGAAGCTTTTTTTTTTTTTTTTAGGTTTTGCCACAGGGTGCATGTGCTCATTGGAAAGAGACAGAGAGAGGAAAAGTGAGAAACATCCCCCAGAGGGGATGGCCACATGGCCATCCCTTCTCCTCCATTCTCCTCTCGGGATTTTGGGCACACATGCACGTGTACTTGGAGTGAGTTTTCAGCCACCAGGTCTAGGTCTTGAACCTCGGTCGACCATGCAGAATCCAGTGCCTTACCACCACTCCACCTGCTGGCCCTTGAGGGAAGTTTTTAGGCGACAGATGTCCTAAAAGTGGATTGCGATGGTACAACTTTATACATGTACTAAAAGAAAAAATTGTACACTTGAATTATAAAAAAGGAGGTGATGAAGGGTTTTGGATCACTTTCATAGTTAATTTTTAAAATAATTGTTTAATTAATTTTATTTATTATTATTATTATTATTATTATTATTATTTTAAATTTGAACAGAGAGAGACAGAAAGGGAAAGTGAGAAAGCAAGTTGCCAGGTCCAGGACTCGGACTGCAGTCAGCCATGTAGGAGTCCAGTACCTTAAGCTCCACACCATCTGCTAGCCCCCATATTTCTTAATACTTGAAGAACAGTAAAATTTGGAATGTAATGCTGCAAAATACTGGTACAACAAAAGAATTTGTAAAGTCTCTTAGCTTTTGAAGCTATGAACAGATTTAAACTTACTATAACATCATCATGACTATGTCAAATGACAAATTGAAAATAGCTGTGTATTTGAAAGGCACAAAATGAAATGAAACTTGGATTCCCATTCATTTTATTTTATTTTTTTAGCAAGAAGAATGAAACAGCAGAGGGTGGGCCTTCTGGCAGGTTTTTTATGTTGATATACTGCTACCTAGTGGTCATTTATAAAATGGCAGGACTGCTTTTTTTTTTTTTTTTTAAATCTTGTATTTGTTGTGTCACCCATAACAAACACCTAAATGCTTGGTAATATGTAGGTTAAATACCTGAATGAATCACTGAATAAATTATGCTTTATAAAAATACAGAAGTGACGAGAACTGAATTGGGAGTCTCAAGAAATGGACAGTACCTCATCCACTGGTGTCAGTTTTGTGACTTTGAGTCAGGACAAAATAAAATATGGTTGCTGTCTGGTTCCAAAGTTCTAGATAGGCTCTGTAAGAGAGTGGTTAGGAGGAGGGCCCTAGGACATGATCCTTAACCGCTCTAAACTTTAGTATTCTGATTTTCAAAAGGGAATAAGGAGCATACTTGTTGCTAGACCAGCCTGCGGCTCAGTGGTTAAGGCAGCTGGTTTTTGTGTGGCCAACAGCACAGGTCAAGCCTCAGAGCCAACAACCTGGAAAACATGCTGGGCCATGTGTGTGTGTGTGCCCAAAATCCCGAAAGGAGGGGTAAATGTAACAGAAGGGATTGTAGCGTGACCACTGTGGAGGGAGGTGCTTTCTCACTTGCTTTCTCTCTGTCTCCCTCTCTAGCTCTGTTGAGCAGACATGCCCTCTGGCCCTTTTTAAACGAAAGAAAGAAAGAAAGAAAAAGAAAGAAAGAAAGAAAAAGAAAGGAAGGAAGGAAGGAAGGAAGGAAGGAAGGAAGGAAGGAAGGGAGGGAGGGAGGGAGGGAGGAAGAAAGAGAGAGAAAAAGAAAGAGAGGAAGGAAGGAAGAAAGAAAAAGAAAGTTAAAAAAAAGGAACCTATTGCTTAGGAATCTATTGGAACTTAGAGAATATGATAATATAGATTTTTTTATTTTTCTGGGTGGGAATAGGGTCATTATTTCTTACCTGTTTCTAAGAAGGCAGCATCTTGAGAAAAGCGGAATGCCCGTTTCCATATTTCTTGTAGAAGGCCAAATCCTGTAATATTAATGGCCATGTGTAGTATATAAAATTCTGTAGTCAACATCAATGTTAAGTAGTTTCATTTGAATAATCCGAAAAAATAGAGAACTAAATGTGAAAATGTACATAAACGCTTTTATCCTCAGAAACAGCAAGAGAACATTCCCTCTCAGCAGTGCCTCTTAAGCAAAAATTCTTTTAGGTGGCAGTTAAAATGAGTTACACGGACCAGTCTAGTAGCATGGTGGCTACGGCAGCTGGATCCTACATGGCCAACTGTGTAGTTCGAGTCCCAGACCCAGCAGCTTGGGAAACATGCCAGCTGTGTGTGCCCAGGTTTATGTGAACACATGAACTTGCTGGGCAACCCTGTAGGTGCCCCTGTGATTCTGGCTGACTGCAGGGTTGATGGGAGGATTGTGGCTTAAAGGCCCTGTCAAGGGTACCTCTTTTAATAAATTTAAAACTAAAGGGGGGCCAGCAGGTGGCGTGGTGGTTATGGTGCTGGAATTCCCACATGGCTGACTGCGGTTCGAGTCCTGGACCTGGAGGCTTGCTTTCTCACTCTCCCTCTTTCTCTCTCTCTCTCTCGCTTTCTCTGGCAAAACTCATGTGAAAATAATAAATAAATAAATCTTTAAAACTAAAGAGGTTCAGAAAACTAAATATGGGTCTATCAGCTCATTGAAAAATCACATTTGAGCAATTTATTTTTTTTAAAATAATGAGTAAAGATAAGGGTTGCTTAGCAGCTGGAGTTTTACAAATCACTTGAAACTTCAAATTGCTAATTGTTTTTCATGACACAGATATGACAAGTATGTCAAGGGTAACTGCGAACTGATCCTCTCACACTGGTATCTTACGAACATTTGACATGCTTAATATATGCCAGCTGGCACAATGCTGGCCAGTGAAAATACATATTCTTTCATTTTCCCAATAATTAAAATGAGTCTTTGCATCACCCCGAATTCTATTCTGCAGGTCAGAAAACTCGTCTGCTTAAGGGTCAGCCCCACCTAACACTAATGAGTTTTTATTGCTATTTTACTTCTTTGCCTATTAGGGCATTTCCTTAGGTTGTCAACATATCTAGATCATTAATTTTAGCATCTATTTCCATGCAAATGTTTTGGCATTGCTCACACATTTTTCTATTTTCTTTTTTTTTTAATTTAAATTTATTTTCCTTCATTCACTGTACATCAATATAGTATACAAAATAAGATTTCCCATCCAGAATACACTGTATATTGACTCAACTGAGAATGTTATCATACCTGTTATTGTCAGCAAATAATTTTCCAGTTCTTGTTTCTTATATATTTTACTTCTTTTTTTTTTTCACCTCTTGATTCCCTCTCTCTCACCCTCTGCCATTCCCACCCTCCTCCTACACTGTCTCTGGTATCTGCAGTTGTTTTCCACGCCTTTCCCTCCACACACACACACATTTTATTGATTCACTAAAGATTTTAATTAATTTAAAAACGTTCAATATCAAGTGCAGCTCATACATACATATCTATGAACACATGTCTGATTTTAGGTGTAAACCTCAGTGAGTAAAGTGAACATACTATAAAGTAGCACTTAGCTGGGGCTACCTAGCTTACTGCAGTCATTAAATAGGTTTTTTAAAATACATTTTAAAATTTCTTTTTCATCATTTTTATTTATTCATTTTTGTTATTATTTATACATTTAATTGCTATGCATCATTTAGATTGTAAAGAGACTTAACCCAGCATGACACACACCTCAGTCCAGCCCACTTGACATACGCACGTCCTCATCAACAAATACTAAACCATATCTGTATCCCGCAGATGCCTTACCTCTCCATTTTTTCCCCAAATTTCCTTTCCTATGCTCTTCCCCTCCCCTAGTCTTTCCACTTCGGTCTAGTGTCCACAACAATTTTTAATGCTTGTCTGTTCTCCAGTCTTTCAATCTCTGCCACAGAGTGATGACAACTCACACATTTTTCAAAATGACTTTATTGAGTAAAACTTGGATGTCATAGAATTCACCTATTTACAGGGCAGAGTTCTATGAATCTTAATCAATTTATGTGGTTATGCAGCCATGACTACAATCCAGTTTTAGGAAAATTCCACCATGCTCTTTGCATGTGGCCAGCTTTATACTGAAAAAATGTACTGAATCATTAATCTGCATGCCAATGTATATGTACATTTTGAAAAGTGTATATAGTATAACTCATTATAGTTATGTGAACAGGCATAACTATTAAAGATGTTCAAAGATGTTTTAAAGACGTTTCCAGAGGTGACCAAGCGGCATGGTGAGTAAGGTGCTGGACTCCCGTATGGCCCGCCTCAGTTAGAGTCCCAAAGCTGGTGGCTTGCTTTCTCTCTCTCACTCCCTCTGTCTCTCTCTGGTGAGTGCATGTGCCTTACAACAAATTAACAAATGACAATAATAAAAAATAATTGTTTAAAAAGGCAGTAATCAATTCATATTTGAAAACTACCATATTTGAAGATTACAATCACATAAAATGTAGTTTAAAAAAATAAAAATAAGGTTTCCAATGATGACATATTTCACCCAATGTAGAACTCTTTTTTTTTTTCTTTTTCTTTTATAAACAAGATTAGGTGGGATAAACTGTCAAGGGACTAGACATTTCGATCTAGTATATCCTCAATTTATGAACGAAATATTCCTTTATCTGATCTGACTGTGCACGCTTCTATGCAATTAGGCCTGAGAATGGCTTGGGAATTTTCAGAGGAAAAGCTTCCTCCCTTTTTTTTTTTTTTAAAAGAGATTTTTGCTATAGGGTGATTACTGATTACCGGAGAGACAGAGATAGAAAGCAAGAATTCACCCCTCATGGGGGAATGGCCACGCCATAATCCCTTCTCCTCCATTCTCCTCTCAGGATCTTGGGCACGCACGCACACATGCAAAGCATGAGTCTGAAGTTGCCAGGTCTGGGACGCACACATGGGAGTCCAGCATTGACCGTTACACCATCTGCTGATCCTGTGCTTCCTTAATGGGATACTTAAGAGGCTCTGATTTTGTCTTATTCATTTCAGAATCATACTTTTCCAGAATTAATTACCATGCCCCTGTTTCTTAAAAAGAATTATTTAACTTTATTTATTCATTCATTCTTTTTTTTTTTTTGGAGAGGTTTTTGCTATAGGGCGCGTGGGCTCGCCAGACAGAGACAGAGGGACAGAAAGCAAGAAATCACCCCCTGGGGGGATGGTCATGCTGCAATCCCTTCTCCTCCTTTCTCCTCTTGGGATCTTGGGCACGCACGCACACACGCCCGGTGTGAGTTTTAAGCCACCGGGTCCGGGACGCAAACCGCGGTCAACTACATGGGAGTCAAGCGACACAGCCATTACGCCAACTGCTGGTCCCTCATTCATTCATTTTTAATTTGACCAGAGAGAGACATGAGAGAGAGTGAGAGAGAGAGAGAGCGCAAGAAGGTGAGAAAGCAAGCCACCAGGTCCAGGACTTGAACTGTGGTTGGTCACGTGGGAGCGTCCAGGGCCCCAACCACCACGCCACCTGCTGGTCCCAACCATGCCCCTCTTTCTGCAGATCCAGTGTTCACAGTCTATTTCTCCCAATACAGCATTTATGAAATGTGTACATTAAAACCTCGCGTTGTGGCTCAGTGATCATGGTGCACATCCGAAGGCACCGTGTCTCATAGACTGGGCCCCCATGGAAGGTCTAGGTTCAATTCCCAGTCCAACATAAAGGGCAGGTGAGGTGGCATGTGCCTGTAATCCAAGGGACTCTGGGAGACTGATACAGAAGGTTTAGGGAAGGGAGAACTTCTCTTGAAAACAAAAAGACAAAACCACATCTCCATTGTAGGAATTACAATCTGAGAATAATGAAAATGCCTCCTTTACTTGTTTTCTTTTGTTGTTGTTCCTGAGAGTTTATCAGCAGGTGTTTCAAAGGTGTAGTTATGTAGAAAATAACTCTGTTTCTCTCTCTCTCTTTCTTTCTTTCTTTTTTTGGGGGGAGAGGTTTTTGCTATAGGGCACGTGGGCTTGTCAGAAAGACAGAGACAGACAGAGAGATAGAAAGCGAGAAATCACCCCCCACCCCAATGGCCATGCCACAATCCCTTTTCCTCCATTCTCCTCTCAGGATCTTTGGCACGTGCACACACACACACACGCCTGGCGTGAGTTTTAAGCCACCGGGTCCAGGACGCGAACTGCGGTCAACTACATGGGAGTCCAGCAACAAAGTCATTACGCTAACTGCTGGTCCCCCAGGCACATCTTTTTCAAACTCTACAGTGTTTACTGCTAACTCCATTCCTTTTGACTATTATTTTAAATACTTTAAATACTATTTTATATTAGTATTTAAGTGTTCAATATGAGCTAGTTCACTTTCGTCCAAGTATTGTGTATGCTCCTTGAGGGGAGAATAGTTGTTTTAAACGTTAGGTATATGAATAAATGAATTTCATACAGGGGGACTTTAAATACCTCATGGAAAAGTGGAATTAAAGTATTAGTTTATTTATAGTGCAATTTTTTAAATGGATACAGTTTTTTTCATAAGCATTTTCTGTGACCTTGTGGATGACTCCTTTGTTTCTCAAGCACCTACTCCACCCTGGTCACACAAAGAGCTATTTAATAAGTACGGTTTAATTAATAAATGCTACCTTGTTTCCCCTCCTCCACACCCTCATACATTTACATTTATCATATAGTCCGGATTTTCCAGACATTACAGGCTTTCTGTCCTAGCATCCCCATAAGAACAGTTGCACATGCCACGCCATATGTCCAGGACATATGGTCCTGAATAGTTGTAACACGAAACCATCTCTATTGCAATAAATCTCTGACATGCATTTTCCCCTTTTTTTGTTAAGTAATACATTTGATTACAATGGGATTTACAGTCCTCTTTCTTTTATTCAACTTTATTTTCGATTCTTTAAATTACAAAAGCTTGTTAGTGGATAAAGTTTGAGCATAAAGTAAAATTGGCCGTCATCAAAGGCGATCTATTTCCCGCCAGTTGTCCCCACGCTAAGAACGCCTAGAGAACATCCAGTACACACAGGAAGCAGCTGCGCGGTCCAAGCGGCCCTAGCCTGGACTAACGACTGTGCACCTGTCCATAGGTCGCCCACTCACTAACTCCCTGACCTTGGATGAGTCGCTCAAACTTCTTTGTGTCTCTAGGGATCTTCCAAACAGTGCTGCCCATCTCACCAGCTTGTTGAGATGTTATGTGTAAGCGTACTGTGTAGTTGAAAGCGTTACGCAAATTAGAGGATTGATGCGAATCCTGGAGACGTTTTTGCGCCAGCTCTACCTCAAATTTTCCATTCGCTGCTGCAGCTTTAAAGGACACCTCCTTTACGCCCGCTGCCGCCGCCCCAGCACCGCAAACGCAGTGGCTCCGCCGGCGGAGGTGGCTTTCCCAGGTCTCTCCATCCCCACTGACAAGCACAAAGCCAGAGCGCCGGTCCCAGGCGCAGCTCTGAGACCACCGCGGAATTCCGAGCGCTCGGCAGCTCGTAACTAGCGCTACCTCTAGGGCAGCCATTTGATTTGGTGTAAACTAGGGTCGCCTCTGTATCACTGTCGAACGCTCTTCAGGTCCTGCACATCGAAGCCTGCGTTTCCCCCACAGCCCTTCCAGTCTCTAATCACCGCCACAGCCTCAGCCCCGCCTTGGTCCGCTAGTGCCAGGCCCTCTACGCCCCCTCGCTTCATATTTGATTTCGGCGCTCCTCAAGCCTGAGGGCGGCTGTGATTGGTGGAAGCGAAGCAAACGTCCTATAGGATTGGCTGATAATGGCTAGAGGGACCGACGGGAGGGAAAGACTACTGAATGGTGATTGGCTCCTGAAGGGGGGGGCGGACTGAAAGGCGGAAGCCCGAATTAGGGGCGGGGCTTCGCGGAGGACCTGGAGCAGGAGCGCGATGGAAGTGGTTAGGTGTCCCGAGCATGGTACGGAGCTAGGGTCTTAGGGTACCCTGGGACCTGTCCACGTAGCGTGGCGTAATCGTTGTTGAACTTCATCTTTTCTCAGGGACTCTCTGCTTTCTGAAGACCGGAGTCCGCGAAGGTCCGAATAAAGGAAAGAGCTTCTATGTGTGCCGGGCAGACACGTGCGGCTTCGTGCGGGCTATCGAGTAGGTTTTGAGCCGGGCTCGTTACTCCGTAACCGCCCAGGGTGTCCTCGGAGGAACAGCGGGCTCCCCGCCGTCCGGCACCGCAGGGACGAGGAGTGGTGGGGCCCCTGGTCCGCGGTGCCTCTAGGACCCTGTAAGCAGTTGGTAATACTTGGACGCTTTGCTGATTCTGGCTGTGTGAAGCGAGGCCGGTTACTTCCCTCTTTGGGCTGAGTATTCCAATACCTGTAAAAGGAGAATTCTGCTACATCAGGATCCTTCTCGGTTTTCACAGCCGTTATCCTTAACCACTCCTTTTTCCTGTTAGGACAGCCCCACCCCCACCTTGCAAGAAGTGAGGACGAACATGAGTCATTATAGAAAATTTGTCCTTCTTTTGCATTATTCTTAGTGCCGGCTTGTTTTTGTTGAGATGAAAAACACTCTGGTAGTTAGGTTGTCAGCCCCTTCCCGCTTTTTAAATGATTCTCTGCATCTAAATAGATTGATAGTCCAAAGAAATATTTTGCTTTAGATATTAGTATTAGTCTTGAAAGAAACATCAGAAGATTGACTCAGCAGTTTGGTTTTACAGACTTGAAATGCTGAAACCCAGAAATGTTAAGCATCTTGTCTAAAGGAAAAAGTTAATACTATTCTCTTTTTTTTGGAGAGGTTTTTGCTACAGGGCATGTGTGCTCATCAGAAAGACAGAGCAAGACAGACAGAAAGTGAGAAATATCAACCCCTTCTTCTCCATTCTCCTCTCCAGATCTTGGGCACACACGCACATGCGCCTGGTGTGAATTTAAGCCATATGGGAGTCCAGCGACATAGCCATTATGCCATCTACTGGTCCCAAGTTAATACTATTCTTTAACAAATGTTAATGTTTTCTCAGTACTAGGTAAATTTTCTGTGTGAATTTAGAATGAGCACTGCCTTAAACATATTTCTTGTTCTCTGTGCAGCTGAAGTTGGTAGAGAAATTTTTTTCCCTCTGTATCATTTGTAAAGTATGTAATAGATATCAGTTGTAGAAAATAAAAGTATCCTTTCAACATGTATAGTAACTTATTATGTTTCCCTTTCATGAATTAGATGATTGATATCTTTGTTTTGTTTTGGATTTAAGTAAAAGACCTCATCCTTTTACAGATATAGAAAATCAATTTTCACAAAAAAATTAAATCCCTTTAAGTATTTATTTTTTAATTAGAAAGAGATTACTGAGATCCAGTTGAATTAAATACAAAATGATTTTGAGTAAAGCAGTACCATTTTTTTTTTAAGAGTTTTTGCTATAGGGTACATGTGCTTGCCAGAGAGACAGACAGAAAGCAAGAAATCACCTGGGAGTGGGGGGGATGGCCACACTGCAGTCCCTTCTCCATTCTCTTGGGACTTTGGGCATACACACACATGTGCCTGGCGTGAGTTTTAAGCCTCTGGATCCAGGACTCAAACTGCGTTTGACATGTGGGAGTCCAGTAATGTAACCATTATGCCATTTGCTGGTCTCCCAAATCTTAAATAGAAGGGACCTGTCAGAAATACTCAAGCTATCGGGAACCAGCAGTTAGCGTAATGGCTATGTCGCTGGATTCCCACATAGTCGACCGCGGTTCGCGTCCCAGACCCGGTGGCTTAAAACTCACACCGGGCACTTGTGCGTGCGTGCGTGCCCAAGATCCTGAGAGGAGAATGGAGGAGAAGGGATTGCGGCGTGACCATTCCCCCTGGGGGGTGATTTCTTGCTTTCTGTCTCTCTGTCTCTCTCTGTCTGTCTGGCGAGCGCACGTGCCCTATAGTGAAAAACCTCTCCAAAAAAAGAAAAAAAAAGACATACTCAAGCTATTAAATCAACAATATCATTACATCAGGGTTTACTATTTACCTCTGGCTTCTAAATTTATTGAGCTGCGTAGATTCAGCATCCAGGTCAAGTTTTGGGAAATGTGAGAATATTAATGTTCTCAGGAATTAAGCATGAATTGTGACATAAGACTCAGTTATATTATGAGAAACATGCTTTTATATGGAGTCCCATACAAATGTACTGTTTTGCAAACTAGTTCAATAATACTTAATTGAAATGTGTCTGACAACCAGAATATAGACCAAGAAAAGTGCCGTAAGTATAGGAAAGTTCTTTAAATCTCCATTCAAACCTGTTTACTCTCAGATGCTATATATATTTACATTTTTTCATAGTAAGAAATTGGGAGGGAGTGTTTAAAACACTTAAACAAGAACCAAATTAATCGGGTGCATTGTTAGACGTAGGTGTGTGGATAACACTGTGGTAGGTAAAGGTTATGAGAAAGGTAACTGAAGAACCTGGGGGAAATTCACGTAGGACCTCTGAGCCAGCCTTAAATCCTTCATTCGTTCCTAGGGCTCTCACACATTAGAGGTCACATAACACAGTGCAGTTTTAAACCTTTGAGTCATCAAGAACAATATATTGTCATGCTTCACTTGGTGGAGTGCAGTAAGATAAAAACTGTAGACCCTTCCCCAAATAAATTCACATAGATAATACAACATACAGGATAGGCAAACTCGGGGAAGGTCATACATAGACTCTTGGTGTAAAACCTGTCATTTTCCTTTGAGCTTAGGATGTCAGCCTCTGTTTCTTGCCTGCTAAAACAAAATGTTTTCCATTTTTTTCCCTAGTGTTCCTGTTTCTCATTGTCTATTGCATGAGGATTTTGTGGTAGAGCTTCAGGGTTTGCTCCCACCACAGGACAAGAAAGAATACAGGTAAGTGTCAAAGGGAACATCTAAATGTACTGTACTTGTTCCCCAGCCTCCTGCAAGATTTGCAGACAGGAGCGTTTTAGGATCTTTCTTTAAAAGTCATTATTTTAAAAGTGCATGGTATTTATGTTAAGTATTGAGTATCTTTTGGGCCTTTGCTCCCTAACTGCTGAGTAACCAGATAATCCAGGCAGCCTGACCTATAGTTAATTTTCAGGTAAACAGCTTCACTGTCATCCCTCTCCAACTCTCCACCTCTCATATAGCCAGTATTAGCCCACTAGTTGTTCATGACTGGCACTCACTTGTCAACTTTCTAATTCTGGAAATAGAATGAGATAATGCACAGACATTTCTAAATGTTAAGTATTCAATAAATATTAGTTTCCTTTTATAATTTTCCCCAGGTTCTTTTAGATGGGAATTTGAGAAGGGTATAAAAGTATTTATAGGTGGGAGATAATATTTATCATAAATATTGAAAGAACAGTGGGAATTCACTAAGAGTTAGAAAGGAGTCACATTTTGGGGCCAGCAGGTGGCCTGGCGGTTAATGGCGCTGGTCTCCCACATGGCTGACTGTGGTTCGAGTCTGGAACCTGGCAGCTTGCTTTCTCACTTTCCCTCTCTCTCGCTCTTGCTCTGTCCTACTCTGGTCAAATTAAAATAAATAAATAAATTAATTAATTAAAAAAAAAGAAAGAAAGGAGTCACATTTAATGGACAAATACATTGCATTAGGGTGCTGAGGCATGAAGTATCATGGTGTTTTCAAGGAATTGCAAGCATATAATTTAGTAATAGTTTAGCATATGTTTAATTGGAGACTTCAGGAGAGAAAACTGGCCAGAAAGGTAGGGGCCGAGATGCCTCATCCACCCACTCAAAATAAAGGTACCTGAGTACTATCTTCATAATTTTTACATAGCCGAGTACTGCCTACACTACTCTTCTTAGTTGAGTTATGCATATAGAAAGGTGCACAGATCTTAAGAGTTCAGCCAGTTGAGTTTTGGGAAATCTATATACCCATGTGTACAACCAAGATCCAAGTCTAAACATCACCCTAGTAAGTGCCATTGGACCTCTTCCAGCTAATCCCACCTCTCTCATCCCTGTCATCAGCAACTAGTTTTGATTTGTATCACTTAGATTTGTGTTACTTGTTCTTGAACTTCATATACATGAAATCCTACATCTACGCGTTTGTGTCTGACTTCTTTTATTTAATGTCTACTGCTGAATTGAATTCCATTTATAAATGTACTACTGTTTATTTCATGTGCTTATTTGCCATTAGATAATCTTTAGTTAAGTATCCATTTAAACCTTTTGCCCATTTTTTAAATTGATTTTTTTAAAGAGATTTTTGCTAGAGGGTACATGTGCTTACCAGAGAGAAAGAAATCACACCCTCCCCCAGAGGTGGATGGCCACACTATAATTCCTTTTCCTTCATTCTCCTCTCAGAATTTTGGGCATGCATGTACATGCACCCAGTGTGAGTTTCAGGCTGCTGTGTCCAGGACTCAAACTGCAGTCAACCATGTAGGAGTTCAGTACCTCAACCACTAGGCTACCTGTTGACTCCTTAATTAAAATTTTTATCGAGCAATTTTAGATTTACATATAGTTGTAAGGAATACTGTGATTAGTCCCTGTAAACTTTACCAAGGTTCCCCAGTGATAACATTTGTGAAACTTAGTGTAATATCACAAAAAGGACACGTATTGTTATAGTCCACTTATCTTATTGGTAAAGATTGTGTTTTTGGTTTTTTGGGTTTTTTTGAGAGAGATTTTTGCTATAGGACACTTGCGCTCTCTGGAGACACAGAGAGACAGAAAGTGAGAAACCATCTCCGAGGGGATTTGGCCACGCTGCAATCCCTTCTCCATTCTCCTCTTGGGGAATCTTGGGCACTCACACACACTCACCCGGCATGAGTTTTAAGCCACTGGGTCCAGAACTTGATACGCAGTCAACTACATGGGAGTCTAGTGACGTAACCATTATGCCATCTGCTGATCCCAAGATAGTTTTGCTTATACTAATCTGGTATGTGTGTATGTATGTATTTAATTTTATACAATTTTATATAAAGTTGTATAAATTGCATACATTTATGTGTCTGCTAGCACAGTCAAGATGTTAAATAAGTTGGGTCAACACAAGACCCCTTCTACTGTCCTTTTCTGACAGTCATTTTCCTCCCTATCTACCCCCCCTCCTCTGGCAATCATGACTCTGTTCTCCATTTCTAAAATTATTTTCATTTCACAATTATGACATAAATAGAATCATACAGTGTAACTTGATAAGTTATTTGGCAGATATTTGTATTGTGAATATTTTCTTCCAGTTTGTGATTTTCATTTTCTTAACATTTTTTTCCCCAATGGTTAGAGGGTATATGTACTTGCCAGAGAGAGAAACCACCTCATGGTCACACTGTTATCCCTTTCCTCCAGTTCCCCATCCTGTCAGGATTTTGGACACATGTGTTTTTCAAGCTACAGGAGCTGGGATTTGAGACATGGTCTGTCCTATGGGACCTGGCCCTCTTAACCATTAGGCTAAAGCGGTTGTGGCGACCAGCCAGTAACTGGTTTTTGAAAAGCAAAAGTTCTTCCTTTAAATTAAAAAAAATTTTTTTTGGGTACATAGGGTACATGTGCTCACTGGAGAGAGACAGAGAAACACACAGAGAGAGAAACTGAACAATTAACCCCTCCCGGGGGCGGGGAGAGAGGAACGGCCACATCGTAATCCTTTCTCCATTCTCCTCTTGGGATTTTGAGCACACATATGTACATATCTGTGTGATTTTCAACTACCAATCTAGAACTCTAACCATGGAATCTAGCACCATAACCACCACACCTCCTGCTGCTCTGAATTTTTAATTTTTATAAGGTCCAACTTATCTTTTTTTTTTTTTGGAGAGGTTTTTCGCTATAGGGCGCGTGCGCTCGCCAGACAGACAGAGACATAGAGACAGAAAGCGAGAAATCACCCCCCAGGGGGGATGGTCACGCCGCAATCCCTTCTCCTCCATTCTCCTCTCGGGATCTTGGGCACGCACGCACATGCGCCCGGCGTGAGTTTTAAGCCACCGGGTCCGGGACGTGAACCTCGGTCGACTACGTGGGAGTCCAGTGACATAGCCATTACGCTAACTGCTGGTTCCCTCATTTTTTAATGCCTTGTACTTTTTGTCTTCTCTCTGAGAAATCTTTGCCTAGCCCAAGATTACAAGTGTCTCCAGTGGGTCTTCTGGAAGCTTTATAGCTTTCTTTTATTTTTCTTTCTTTCTTTTTTTTAAAAATAATCTTTTCATTTAGGTCTGTTATCTTCTAATTAATTTTGTATACTGTATGAAATAGGATGGAGTTTAATTTATTTTTCTATTACTATGTTATCCAATTGCCTTGGCATCATGCTTTAAAGATTTTTCTTTCCCCATTGAAATACTTGGCATCTTTTAAAGAAAAAACTCAATTGATCTTACATGCGTGAGTCTATTTCTGGGATTACTACCCTGTTCCATTGATCTATTTGCCCATCCTTACATAACTAATCAGATAAAATAGTGTGACTCTTCTGACTATGCTTTTTCAAGACTGTGTTGGCTGTTCTAGGATCTTTACATTTCCATATAAAATATGGAATCATCTTTTAAAATTTCCACTGAAAACCCAGTTGGGATCATTGAATCTGTGTAGATCAGTTTATGAAAAGCTATGATCAGTAAAGGACTGAGGTGTGTGGTTTACACAAACGGCTTTGGGCAAAGTGTATCTTTTGTGTATGTGAAACCAGCTAGAAATGATGTACAGCTCTGAAGAAATGTCTAGGTTGAAGACAGGATTTTGAGAACTTGTCATTAACATGCTTTATGCTAGGTAGAAGATGCTTAGAGGTTATTATTATTTTAAGACAGAAAACTTATTTTAGCTCAAATCTAGAGCACTAAGAGGTACTTACTTAAAAAAGCTTAAAGACAAATAAAATACAGTACTTAACAGACAACAGAAACAACAATTTAAAAAAAAAAAGAAAGGAAAACAGGTACTCTGATAGAGTGCAGGCTGGAAATTTAAACAGAAATAGAGAAGCCTGTGGTTGTTGGCTTTCTTAGCAGGCAGTAAGGGTGTCCAGCCAGAGTCCCTGAACTCTAGAGAATGATCTTGAGGAATACAGCCTTTTCTTCTGCAAACTGGGTTTTCTTTTTGGAAACTTAAGTATTTTACACTCTTTAATTAATACCATTATGTTTAACTTAACTTAGCGAGGACACAGGTGCGGCAGAGTAATGGAAGAGAGGTATAAACTGAGGTTCGGACGTCCATTTTCCATGCCTTGCATTCTAGCTGCGTTTGCGTGTAGTTCTCTAACTTAAACAGCAGATGGTGCCACTCAGTAGCATTTGACTGGCCCTTCAATCAAGGACCTCTGTGTACAGGCAATAAAAAAACCAATGATTTGTGCATGGGCTGGATAAATCAATATTGTTAAAGTGATCCACAGATTGAATGTGATACCTATCAAAACACCAATGACATTCCTCCAGAAATAGGAAAAAAATCATAAAATTTGTATGGGATCACAAAAGGCCTTGAATGGCCAAAGCTATCCTGAGCAGATTTCCAAATGTGCTATAAAGTAATAGTAATAAAAACAGCACAGTACTGGCAGAAGAATAAGATTCATAGACCAGTGCAACAGAACTTATTGATTGAGTACCTCACCATCTCAGCAATATGTATTTTACAGGATTAGCAGGTGGTATAGTGGTTAAGGCACTGGACTCCCACGTGGCCGACTGAGGCTCAAGTCCCAGACCCAGTGGCTTGAAAATCACACTAGGCGTATGTGTACCCAAAATCCCAGAAGGGATTACAGCATGGCCATCCCCCCAGGGGGTGATTTTTCATTCCCCTCCCCATCTCTCTCTCTCTCTCTCTCTCTCTCTCTCTCTCTCTCTCTCCCCCTCAGGTGAGCACACACGCTCTATGGCAAAAACAAACAAATAAGAAAACCTTCAAATATATATTTTATTTATAAAAGTTTTCAATGAGTTGCTTTAGGAAATAAAAAAATCAGGTCTGTTTTATTCTGCAATACTTAATGTTTATATACAAAAGGCAAGGTGTAGTTGAGAATAAAGAGATTATAATATGGTTATCACTCTCTAGTTGCTGAAAGTAGAGTTGGGCCAGTAGGCCTCTTCTGAAGTAATAACAATACAGCAAAACTACAAAAGCAGTTCGGTGGATGAACAGTGAAGGGTATGTGGGAAAACCTTGCAAAGAAGGTATGAATTAAACTAAACCTTGAGGGACCAGTGGGACTTCAACAGCTGGAGATGGGGAGATGGTGGACAAATAGGGATGAAGAAGATCTCCTTTGGATGGAGAGGGGTGTTCTCAGACTCAGAGTCTGGTGAGCTGGAGAGTGCGTGGCTTATTTAGAGAACGAGACGACGTAGTCGTCTCTGACACACCTGGAAGATGGGCTGTGTTTGTGCAGGGACTGTTTTGCACAGGTATGTTAAAGCTGTATCAGTCTTTTTTTTTTAAGTATTCTTATTTTATTTATGGTAACATGAATGAGAGAGGGAAAAGTATCCTTCCCAAAGCCTTGTCATGCCTTGATACCCTTTCTTCAGTCCTCAAGCTCTCTTCAGGCGCCTGGGCCTCAAGACACGTACCCAGAGTGTTTTCCAGCCCACCTGGGGCTCTACACCTGCTGTCAGCCCTGTGGTTTACAGTACTGCAGTTCACTTTGCTGTCTGCTGCGCCACCAGGCTGGGCCTTTCTTTTTTCTTTTTAAGGAAGAGATTGTAAATACATACAGAAGTAGAGAGGACAGGATAATACAGCACATATGCTTCAACAGTTGCCAACTCATGATTAATCTTGTTCCATATATACCCTGCCCATTTCACCCCCACCTCGCCTCTTGCTGTGTTTTGAAAGAAGTCTCAGATAACGTCATTTCCTCTATAAATATTTTAATATTTACCTCTAAAAGATATGGACTCTTTTTAAATGTGTATGCCACTTGGTATACAAATTTCTAGTAGATCCATAAATGCCATAAATAGATTTTTTTTTTTTTTTGGAGAGGTTTTCGCTATAGGGCGTGTGCGCTCACCAGACAGACAGAGAGAGACAGAGAGACAGAAAGCGAGAAATCACCCCCCGGGGGGGATGGTCACGCCGCAATCCCTTCTCCTCCATTCTCCTCTCAGGATCTTGGGCATGCACACACACGCGCCCAGCGTGAGTTTTTAAGCCACCGGGTCCGGGACGTGAACCATGGTCGACTATGGGAGTCCAGCGACATAGCCATTACGCTAACTGCTGGTTCCCTAGATTTTTTTTTTTTAATTACCTGTTTAGGGACCAGCAGTTGGCGTAATGGTTATGTTGCTGGACTCCCATGTAATCGACCGTGGTTCAAGTCCCAGACCCGGTGGCTTAAACTCAAGCTGGGCGCATGTGCATGAGTACCCAAGATCCTCGAGAGGAGAAGGGATTATGGCGTGGCCATCCCCGTGGGGGGTGGTTTCTCACTTCTGTATCTCTCATCTTTCTGGCGAACGCATGCACCCTATAGCAAAAACCTCTCCCTCCCCCAAAAATTATCTGTTTAAATCAGGATCCAAATAAGGTCCACAAATCTGAATCAATTTGGCTAGTGTGTCCTTTTTGTTTAAAGTTTTATTTTCCTATCAGAGATGGGTGGGGAGCACCTCAAACAGGACCCTCATGCCCCAGTCCACCCCCAGCCTCAGCCAGCCTGGATCACAGTTAAACACATGCACACCCAGCATGGACAGGAAACTCTGGGATGTGAACCTGGGACCCTCCTGTGTGTGTGCAGCATTGTGGAGTATTACTGCTACACCATCTGTCTTATGTCTCTTAAGTTTCCCTTCTATCTTCTCTCTCTTTTTTTAAAAATGTTTTTGCCTTAGGGCGCTTTTGCTCACCTGAGAGAGAGAGAAACAGAGACAGTGAGAGGGAAAATGAGAAATCATCCCTCGGGGGGATAGCCACACTGCATTACCTTCTCCATTCGCCTCCTGGGATCTTGGGCATGCACACACACATGCCTGGCATGATTTTCAAGCCACCAGGTCTGGGACTTAACCTCAGTTGGCCCTGTGAGAATTCAGCAACGTATCTGCTATGCCATCTGCTGGCCCATCCCTCCATCTTCTCTTCTGCCTTGTGATTTCGTTGTTGAAGGAATCAGATTGTCCCATAGCACTTCCCACTGTCGAGATTTTGCAGATTACATCCCCACAGTCTAGTTTCATGCGCTCCTCTATTTGGACTTCCTATAAATTGGATATTAGATCTAGAGTTCTGATCAGGTTTGAGTTAGGGTTTGGTTTGGCTTAGGTGGTTTTTCTTTGTTTTATTTATTTATTTTTATTTGACTAGAGAGGGAAGGGGGGGGGGGGGGGCGTTAGAAAGCAAGCCCCAGATCAGGACTTGAATCGCGGTCGGCCATGTGGGAGTACAGCACCTTTAATCACCACACCATCTGCTGGCCCCTTCTTTGTTATTTTTGCCAGATTACTTTATAGGTAATATTGTGGCCTCTCTGCAGGGCACACAATGTCTGGTTATTGCTATTTTTTTCTGATTTAACAGCCATTGCTGATCAGTGTATTATTTCCATCATTTTTAAAGAGTAAAAAGAATAAATATTTATTGATATTCTCTGCTTACCCTGATGTCTTTTATTCTGTGACTCCTTAGCCCCTATAAATGTCCTGAATAGTGAAGAATTTTTTCATGTGG
The DNA here is from genome assembly GCA_026018925.1 of Tupaia tana. Taxonomy (NCBI): domain Eukaryota; kingdom Metazoa; phylum Chordata; class Mammalia; order Scandentia; family Tupaiidae; genus Tupaia; species Tupaia tana. The sequence continues at coordinate 85,162,294 of JAKSZU010000004.1, forward strand.
GCATCAGAGTAGTTGGCTTCAGCTCAGCCATGGCAGCCATATCGGATGCTGCTGCTTGGCAGGCTGAGGCCACATGGGAGACCTAAATTAGATTCTCGGCCCACCCTGAAGGGCTAGGCATGGTGTCGTGAGCCTGTGGTCACAGCTCTTCAGGAGACTGAGGCAAGGGAGATTGAGGAATTGAGAGACCCCTGAGGCCCTGTCTAAGAAACATCCATCCACCTGGGGGCTAGCAGGTGGTGTAGTGGTTAAGGTGCTGGACTCCCACATAGTCGACCACAGTTGATTCCCGACCTGGTAGCCTCCGACTCACTCCAGGTGCGTGTGCATGCATGCTCAAAATCCTGAGAGGAGAATGGAGAAGGGATTGTGGTGTGGGCAACCCCTGAGGAGTGATTTCTCACTTTCTCTGTCTCTGACTGTCTGTGTTTCTGGAGAGCTCTCGGACCCTATAACAAAAAAAATCTCTTTAAAAATTTTTTTAAAAACCTATGCACACAAATAAAAATGAGTAATTATTTCATGTGACCCTCAAAACCAAAATCAAATAGTTGCAAGATGTTTTCATGGATTAAAAACAAACTTAACTGCTGTTGTAGTGGATTCTCACAACCTCGACTGTGTTTTACATTTCATCAGATTGTTCTTCCGATGCAGTAGAAGTAAGGCAGAGGGAAAGCACTGGTGTGGAAGTGTCCCGTGGCAGGTAGGAATATTCGTCCGTTTTCAAACATCTATGTTTGACTGCTGTGCTAAGACTGTTTAATATGTGACATCACCTGAAAAGACCTCATACTCCCCCAAAACTGGTTGGTCTTCATCAGACTCTGAAAGACAGTTCTTTTTTTTTTTTTTTTTTTTTTTGGACAGGTTTTCGCTATAGGGCGTGTGCGCTCGCCAGACAGACAGAGAGAGACATAGAAACAGAAAGCGAGAAATCACCCCCCAGGGGGGATGGTCACTCCACAATCCCTTCTCCTCCATTCTCCTCTCGGGATCTTGGGCACGCATGTACATGCGCCCAGCGTGAGTTTTAAGCCACAGGGTCTGGGACACGAACCGCGGTCGACTACGTGGGAGTCCAGTGACATAGCCATTACGCTAACTGCTGGTCCAGACAGTTCTTTTCTTTAAGCAAGATAGATCCTGATAGAAACTCAAATGACCATTTTATTGTATTCAGGATTTGATTTATTTGCCTCCTGTTTCACATAAATATTTTTCAAGGTCTTAGATGCAGTCAGTGTTCTCCTGTTTAGGGAATAATTAGTTTTCCTTGACTAACTTCAGCATCATTTTATAGATCAGTATCTGCTTGATATTGGTGTAAGCTAAGCGTAATTCATAAACTCATCGAGTGTTAGCGCTAGGTAAGCCGTACAGATACCGAGTGTGTGAAGAGCTAGGCTCAGGGAAAGTGACAGGCTTATTTTGTTAGAGATACAGCTTTAACTCGCAATGCTACATTCCTACAGTGAAACTTTCCTAAGGCCGAACATCAAAGCAAGCATATAGTAGGACAGTATTTATTTAGGTTTGGAGAAAAGTTCATTTAAGAGGATGCTGGGCCAACTGGTGGCATAGAAGATAAGATGGCTGGATCCCAGGTGACTTTTAGTGCATGTACATGCATGCTCAAAATCCCAAGAATTTTTCCCAAAGGAGAAATGGAGGAGAAGGGATTGTGTGACCATGCCCCATGAGGGGAGGCTTTCTCACTTTTCCCCACTCTGTGTCTTTCTGGTGAGTGCACATGCCTTCTATCATTTTTTTTTTGGAGAGGTTTTTGCTATAGGGCGTGTGCGCTCGCCAGAAAGACAGAGAGAAACAGAGAGACAGAAAGCGAGAAATCACCCCCAGAGGGGATGGCCATGCTACAATCCCTTCTCCTCCATTCTCCTCTCAGGATCTTGGGCACGCACACACACGAACCCGGCGTGAGTTTAAGCCACCGGGTCTGGGACTCGAACCATGGTCAACTACGTGGGAGTCCAGTGACACAGCCATTACGCTAACTACAGTTCCCTTTTTTAAACTTTTTTTTCCTTCTATCAAATTTTTTAAAATATATTGAGAGGTACACATTGCAGCTATTGTGATTTAAAAGCACTTTGGCTTAGGCACTATCCCTTGGGTTCTGGAAAAGTATGATCATGAACAGAGAAAGAACCAAGCACTGAAAATATTGTTAAGAAACTAATACTTTGTGAGTTTTGGCATGTCGTCTTTTCTAGATGCAGAAATGATCCTAGTAATGTTCAGAAATATTGGGCTGCTGTTCGTGTGTTCCCATTTCCTCTGAAACAAGGCATTCTAGATATGAAGGTTATATTAATATTTTACTGAGATTAATTATTTTAATTGTTTTTAGGATCCTAATTTCAAAGAACATTCTGTAACCAGTAAGTCTCAGCATGCATCCGAGTCATTTTATCATCTTTCTAGCCATCAGAGAAACCCATTCAAGGTACTTGATAAGAATCAAGAACCAGTTCTCTGGAAGCAGGTTATCAAAGGTGAAGGTGAGCAAAAGATGTCTGATAAGAAGCCAAGGGAAAAAGGAGACCAGCTCTTTGATCAGAAGAAGGAACAGAAGCCTGAATCTAACCGTGGGTTGGACAGAGAGCCATCATCTGGCCTGGCAATAAAGAAAAATCAGCATGTAGTTCAGGAGAAGAAGCCAGTGAGGAGGACAGAGCTTCCGTGGGAAGCCAAGGAGCCTGGCGACACACATAAAAGGAACTTTTCTGAAATTAAATCCACACAGCATCATGATAACGAGCTGAGAAGACCACCTGCGTCTCATCAGGAGCGATCAAATCAGAAAAGTCAAGATGCCCAAAAAGAATCAGAACCTCTGAGAGAAAAGGAAACCCAGCTTTTGCCTCGAAATGTTCACAGTCAGAACCCAGTAAGCAAGCCCCAGAACAGGGGACAGCACAGCAGGGAGCCCCTCAAGAACCGGGAGGCCAAAGAACCAAAGGCAAAGGGTGACCCAAAACCGCAGACCATCCCAAAAAGGCTGCCACAGGGGCATTTCAGGGTGTCACTGGAGACTCGTGATGTGCCTATCGCTGTAGGACCCGTGGCCCAGGCTGCACCAGCAGCTCCAGTGCTTTCCCCGGGAGAGGGGAGTGAAGCTATCATAGTCAGCGATTCCAGTGAGGAAGATGATGTAGCTTCCTCTAAGTGCAGCAGCCCCCTACTCTTTGACTTGACTGTGGATTCACAGAAGAACCTTCAGTTCCCTGATCAAAGTGTACAAAGACAAATATCTCTCGCCCCAAGTATTTCGAAGAGGACAGAACCATCAGACCCAGCAGCCCAACGTGCTTTCCTCACCACCCAACTGAAACAAAAGAAGGTAACTGTGGACTTGGGTTTGGTTTTAAGATCAGAGCAGTGCTTGCTTTGGGCAGGGCTGAGACCCCTGTAGAAGAATAACATGCTCATGTGAAGGTTTTATAGGTGAACGTTTAGTTCCTGCCTTTCCCCATGTTTGTAGGATTGATAAGCCAGCTGGGTTTACAAAAAACTTGCAGTTTTTGAACACATAGTTAAAAGATTATAATTTCAGAGTTTTGCATTTTGGGCGATTTTAATCTGAAATTGTCCTTCTAACAACTTGAGAAGAGGGATCCATTTTGGAAGATCTGTTTTTTCAGGGCATATTGGCATCAGTGAACACCCAGGCTCTTCCAGACAAGGGTCAGAAGTTGCTCAAGCAAATCCAGGGATTGGAGGAAGCACTTAGTACTCTCGCCATCTCCCCAGAGCAAGGTAAACGGTTATATTCCAGAACTTGGGGTTTGTGTGATGCTTTTCATTTTAAGTTTATTTATGTATTCCTTTCATGAGAGAGAGAGAGATGGGCACCCCTAGAGTGGTCTTTACAACACAGTCTACCCCAACCTCAGTCAGCCTGAATACAGGCCTGCAGGTGCCTGTTGTATACAGAGATGCCCCCGGACATGAACCTGTGATCTTTCTGTGTAGGTTCAGTTGCGCTACTGCTGCACTATTATCTGGCCCCTGGTATGAACTTTATAAGAGACATTGGGAAGCCATTTTGGTAATGTGTTGATTAATTCATGTTTCCATTTTATTATCTGCTTCTGAGTTTTCTTTTTAATTATGCTTATGATTTGTAAAAGTTTTCTATTTCTTACAATTTAAATTCTTACCCATTGTTTAAACAACTGTTAAAAATCCTATGTTCTCTAGGAAACCTTCCCAGCTTATTGGAATGGAGATTATCCCACTGTCTCCTGACCTCACTTTCACATATACAATCTCTTCAATTCTCTGAACTTTAATCTGTTCTTCCCTTGTTTCTTGAACAGAAACGAAAGAGAAGAGTGACACTCAAGTACCACAACAGAGAAGCTTCACCAAAAGTGCCAGTGACCCTCCCCACCTCGTGCCTCCCCAACCCCTTCCAGGTCATGATCGGCAGCCCGTGTCTGCCTGCCAGGAAGCTGCTAGAGGATTCAGTCAGTGCTATGGAGGTAAGATCTACAGCCTGGCCCTGCTTGAATAGCTGTCCCTAGGAGTTAAGTGCTGCCTCCTAAAGGGAGAAGCCATTCTTGACTTGTAATATAGTAAAGATTGTGAGGCTCAGTAGAGCTTTGCACAAGACCACTTAGCTCTCTGTGAGGCCAGAGACTGGACTCTTCGTTTACCACTAATGATGATCAATCAGTCCAGTGGCCAGCATGGAAGAGTCGAACAGAGTTTGTGAAGGAAAATTCTAGCTCATGGTATTATGAGGTAGATAGGTCAACTTGAGTGAAGACTCAGAGACTCGCAGGAAGCAGTAACACCTGTTTAGCTAGATATTTTTATCCGAACTTCCCAGACAGGTTTGAAATCGGGAGTAACTGGTATGAAGATCCCAGTCAGAGCCTTACCTGTGTCATGTGATTGGTCAGTTTGCTGGTCAGGAAACAGGAGCTCAGGTAGGCTGGCACCAACTGGAAAAGCCAAAGCCAGTTGTCTCCCAGATGAGAACTGCTAGAGATGGAGAATGCTGAAGAGCAGTAATTACAGGGAGTTAAGGAACAGACTCAGTCCTTTTTGAAGCTAAGATCACTCCAAAAGGGACAAGAGAACACAAACTCATTCAAGTAGTGGAACAGTCTTGGCTGCTCAGGAGGCTTTTGGGGAGCATTGCCATGTCACAGCCTCTGCGTTCTGTAAACCCAGTGGTGACTAAGTCACCCAAAGCGCAATTAAAGCGTGTTGCTTATAGGGACCAGCAGTTAGCATAATGGCTATGTCGCTGGACTCCCACGTAGTCGACTGCGGTTTAAGTCCAGGACCTGGTGGCTAAAAACTCACGCCTAGCGCATGTGCGTGTGTGCCCAAGATCCCGAGAGGAGAATGGAGGAGAAGGGATTGCAGCGTGGCCATCCCCCCTGGGGGGTGATTTCTCGCTTTCTATCTCTCTGTGTCTGTCTTTCTGGCGAGCGCACGCGCCCTATAGCGAAAACCTCTCCAAAAAAAAAAAAAAAAGTGTGTTGCTTATATTATTAAGGTTAAAAAAAGGTATGTAATATGTTTTAGAAAGAATTCCATTTTAAAGTAGTTTTACATTTTTTCTAGTTTTATTTGATTTTATAATCTCTTATTTACATTTAATTGTTGTTTATCCTTATGGAGTACAATATGGTTTTTCAAAGCATGCATACAGGGCGTCATAATCAAATCAAGGATATGACCATATACATTGTTTTAAGAAAGAACTTTACATTCTTACAAAGTTAAATGCTGTTAAATGCTTTTTTTCTGAGCCCCTCCCACTGACCAGTTTGCCACCATCCACTCCCACTCCCTGGTATCTACTATCTGCACTTGTCCTCTCTATTGTTATATCTTCAGATCTTCCCATTTCTGTCATAGAATGCAGACATTCGGTATATATTGAGAGGAGACATACAGGGTTTGTTTTTAAGGCCTGCCTTATTTCACTCAACACCACCTCTTTTTTTTTTTTTTTTTAAGAATTATTTTATTTAACTTTATTTATTTATTTATTTACTTGCTTGTGTATTTATTTATTTTAAATTTGATCAGAGAGGGACAGAGTGTGAGAGGGAGAGAAAGTGAGAAAGCAAGCTGCCAGGTCCAGGACTTGAACTATGATCGACCATGTGGGAGTCCAGCACCACTCAACCACCACACTACCTGCTGGCCCCCTCTGCCACCTCTTTAAAGCTGAAAAAAATTTACCAAACATGCAAGTTAGCTGATATTTTCATTATGTTTTGTTACTTTGTCCCATATTATAATAACTGTGATTCAGAAGAGAGAATAGAGGGGCTGGATGGTGGTGCAGAGGTAAAACTCCTTGCCCTGCCAGACAATCTTACATGTGAAGGTTCCTGGTTCAAGTCCAGAGACTTCCCTGAGCACACCAGGCATGTGTTTCCCCATGATCTAGGACTAACATCAGGACGCTGTTGGGAGTGCTCTCTTTTTCTCTGTCTCTCACTCACTCACAGAATAAATAAATAAACTTTTTTTTTCCTTAAAGGAGAATGGGGATAGGTAAGTCTGGAGGCAAGAATTTTTACTCAATGCAAAGTCATCATCTGGCAAATAATAAATTGCCTTTTTGCAGCTCTAGCCAAGACGTCAGACTTTATGACATCTTAGGTGACACTGTTTGTATGCAGGCCACACGAACCAAGATCGCCTTCTCGCAGTGTGGAAAATCACAAGTGAAGCCATTGATGAGCTGCATCGATCACTTGAGTCACGACCTGGTGAAACAGCTGTGGCAGAAGATCCAGCTGGGTTGAAGGTGAGCCAGGAAGACTCAGGGTAGAGTGTCCTGTGGCCGTGTCCCGGCGCCCCTCAAGAAAGACCATGGTGAACTGGCCGGTAGCGTGCCTTTCAGATACATGCTTTCGTGGCTTCCTTTTATGTTTAGCAGTGACAAACAGAACAGTGTCAACAAACTTTATTCTTAAGTCATAAAGACATAAGTCTATCACAGTAAAGGATTTATTTATTGACTTCCGACTGGTGCCACAAGATTTGAAATAATAGCTGCTCTTAATGAAGGAGTGGAAGTACAGACCAACCTATATTAACCGATCAGAGAATGACTTTAAGGCAAAGATAAAATGAGTGTTATAATATACTGTGGACTGTATACAAAACACAAAGGGGGATCTAAAATAAGGGAACAGTCTCCTTAGGTCAGTAGTTATTTACTGCCTGCCACTTTGTGCCTTATAAGAAGCTACAAGCCTAGAGATAGCAGAGAAGATAGAAACAAAACTCTTCAGTGTAGAGAGCAGCCAATCTAAAACATGTGATGAAGACATGGGGCTGGTAGACACATGTAAAAGTGCACTTCCATAAGCTACTCTAACAGGGCTATTAAAAAAATCTACATACCAAAACAGTATCTCCCTGCTGTCAATAGTTATCTTCCTGTTGTTGTTAATACCCAATACCCTGATACTTCCCAGTATTGGGCTAAAGAAAGTCACATGCATTTATCAAATTGTCCCCCCCAGAATAAAAATCAAAAAAATTATATTACACCAGTCATTTTAACATCTTCAAACAATTTACATCTAAAACCAACTGGCTTTACATTCGATTCCTCCTCCCCTATTCTCTTTACATTCTACTTCCTTCTTCCCCATTTCCTTTACATCCCATTTTCTCCTTCTCCCATTTTCTGCCTTTTAAAAAAATAAACCTGAGGCTGATTCTGGTGGAGAAGTTGTGCCCACCCAACCTTTGCTTTTCTATACTTGTGTATCTTTGTGTGTTTGTTATTGCATCTATTTCTAATCCACAACCTTCCCCACTCAAAAAAATGTTCATGCCAAACTGTCCCAACATTCAGGAAGAGGGAGTGGTGTTAATAAGTGATGTTCACATGGCATCAGTACCTGAGCTGGGAGTAGCATGTGACGTTACTGAGGAGGAGGACTCCTTGCTGCGGAGTCCAGTCCTGGCAAAGGAACTTAATTTTCAATAGTTTCAAAGATGTTACAGAATTAATGTAGATTTTCGAACAGGGATGTTTTTAGGAAAATTCGTTTTCTCACTGATACAAGATAAACTGGATGACTAGATGGTACTCTCTAGTTAAAGGGCTATTGAAATTTGTGACTAGCACAGCACACTGGGGTGTTGACTACACACAGGATGGTCAAGTTGGAGGGAGGATGAGGAAAAGCCAGCAGATGACTGGTGGAAGTAGGGTGACCAGTCAGAGGTCCTGGATGCAAGCCATAGAAACTGACGTGGACTGATTAACTAGACAAACCAGGACTCTCACTTCAGGTAGGGATGAGAGGAGGGATGGCTTTTAATAGAAATGTGGAAGGTTAGACATAAACCAAAACATAAATTCAGGCAGACTAAGGGTGGGAGTAAGAACTTGGGGGTGAAATGAGCAGCTTATATGGTAACAACTAGAGTGTTGGAGGATCACTTGGAGATGATAAGAGTGGAGTGTAGGGCACGTGCAGCCAGGGTCTGGTATAGCCGCTCACGAGGACTTTATCCTGACATTTGGTTTTCATTTGTCAGGTCCCATTGCTTCTACACCAGAAACAGGCATTAGCCTGGTTACTGTGGCGGGAAAGTCAGAAGCCGCAAGGAGGAATTCTGGGTAAGTTTGGTCCTGTGACAAGAGCCAATGCGTACTGAATGCTGAGGCTCTGTGCTAAATGTATTTTGTTGTTTTAGTTGATCCTCTCAATGAGCAGATACGGTAATTTTTCATTTATGGAAGAGGAAACAGAGATATAGAAATGTAAGCAACTTGCTCAAAAGCACAAAGCTATAAATGAGCAGTGTTGGTTGCATGCAGTAGAGCTGGACTCTGGCTGATTAAGTAGAGAAGTTTGTTCTTTGGTGGCCTCAGAATCCCTGGGAGTTGTGGAGTGCCAGGCTGGAGGCCAAATTTCCAGGATTGGTGGCCACACCACGTGACAAACAGTATCATTTAGAAAGCGTCATGGCTTTTTTGGTCCACCAAGCATTAGAGGAAACCAATGCCACTGCAAAGTCAGGTGCTTCCTTCCTGAAGGAAAAATTTCATAAGGCGTGTCTTTTCTGAAGTTGCTTTCATCACAAATGTAGTCTCAGGTGAGTACATCTGATATGGAGCCGGGTCACGTTGCCAGTGCCCTAGCTACTACAGACGCTAAGAAGCAAGTTTTCTACTCTGACCAGGGACTTGTTGGGTTAAAATTTTCCAAGATGTTCAGCTTTCAGAAAACCTAACCAATGTCTGCTGTGTGATATGATCGTCCCAGAGACGATCCCTGATTTGCTAATAGGACTCAGAGCTAAGATTTATTACAGTTAAAGGACACAGATTAAAATCAGAAAATGGAGAAGCTACCTTGGGCAAAATTCAAAATTCAGGGGAGACCAGGTGCAAGCTTCTGGACTCCTCTCCCATTGAAGTCACGCAGGATGCTCTTATTTCTCCTTGCAGTGAGTTGTGACAGCATGTGTACGATGTTTCCAACAAGGAAAGCTTGTTAGAGCTGCAGTGCCCACGGTTTATATCGGGGGTTGGTCACATAGGCAGCGTCAGCCTGGCATGTGCCCAAATCACATACTCCCAGAGGGAAAGCAGGCCTTCAGCATAGACCATACTGTTTGTACTAAGAGGATAGGCAGTGAGACACTTAGCAGTTCTGAGATAGTGAGACCCCTCCCTAAATTCAAGTTCCCAAACACCAGCCAAGGACCCATCTTGTAAGCAGGCCTTTCAAAGGATAGCAGATAGGCCTGCTATGTTAACTTTTTCTGCACAGTGGCAAAGCCAAAATCTGAATCAGCCCACGCTCCATCATTTTGCTTCTGCTATGCCAAAGTGATTATTTTAGATGAATATAGTAGCTTATGACTGTGAGGTAGTCTGTTCCAATAGGGTCATAGTACTCTGTAGGGCGTGAGTAAAAAATTAGATAAGCTCAGTGACTGGCACAGTGGCACCCAAGAAACTTCCATGCGTGCCTTTCTTTGACCAATAAGTTAAGGGGATGGAAGATTGTTTTGAATTAACTCTTAAACTCCAGAAATGTGGTTAAAGTAGGTGGAGAGATAAACCTACTGGACTACTTTTGTTTTCAGAAGTTACATAAAAAGACTAGGCAGGGGCCAACAGATGGCAGGTAGGTTAAGACAGCTGAAACCCACATGGAAACTCCACGGTTTGAGTCCCACCCGGCAGCTTGAGAAACACCCAGGGAGCATATATGGGTGTGCACAAAATCTGGAGAGGAGAACGGAGGAGAAGGGCTTGCAGCATGGCCATTTCCCCCTGGTGGGTGATTTCTCACTTTTCCTCTTTTGTCTCACTCTAGTGAGCTCATGTGCCCTATAGCAAAACTTTAAAAACAACAGCAACAACAACAACAACAACACCCTAAGTAGGTAACAATATAACATGCAGACTAGAATAAAATCCAAATTGTAAGTTTTAAGTTTTATGAGCATCATAGTAACTATCTTTGACCTAAATCTCAAAATGAACAGCATGAATCACAAAATAAATAGCATAGGGTTCATTTTATTTATTTTATTTATTTTTTTTTTCTTTTTTCCTTTTTTTTTTTTTTTTGGAGAGATTTTTGCTATAGGGCACGTGCCTCACCAGAAAGACAGAGAGAGACAGAAAGAGAGAAATCACCCCCCAAGGGGGATGGCCACGTCGCAATCCCTTCTCCTCCATTCTCCTCTCGGGATCTTGGGCATGCACGCACACGCTCCCGGTGTGAGTTTAAGCCACCAGGTCCGGGACGCGAACCGCGGTCGACTACGTGGGAGTCCAGCGACATAGCCATTATGCCAACTGCTGGTCCCAGGGTTCATTTTAATAAGGGAGATAAAGGACCCATTAGGAGAGGCAAAGAATAGCACTGGAATGGCACTGACAGCAAAGAGAGTAAGGGTAAATATGTCTGCCAGTGGTTTCTTCTCTTGAAGTTGTCTTCAATCTTCTTAAGTAATTAACTCTCTTCATTTTGTTTTTATTTTCCAGCGGATGATATGGGCTTAGGAAAAACCCTGACAATGATAGCACTTATCCTAACCCAGAAGAATCAAGAGGAAAACAAAGAAAAAGACAAAAACCTGGCTTTGACGTGGCTTTCCAAAGATGGTAGACACAAATGCTTTAATAGCCTGCCGTTTCCTGTATCTATTGAGCTAGTCAAGAGGGGAGCTGGTTAAGCTACAGAAAGATACCATTGGTTGTGTTTAATTAATCTATTAGAAGACCAGTATTAGATAATTTTCCTATGGTATAATTTCTTTCTTTCTCCCCCCTCACCCCTCCAGTTTGCTCTAGGGTGTGTGCACTTGCCAGAGAGAGAGAAAGAGACAGGGAAAGAAAGAAGTCACCCCCAAGGGGGGATGGCCACACAGCAGTCCCTTCTCGTCCATTCTCCTCTCAGGATTTTGGGTACACACACACACACACACACACACACACACACCCTGCATGATTGTCATGCTGCCAGGTCTAGGACTGAAATCATGGAATTGGCCATGTGGGCTCCCACTACCTTAAACCTCTCTGCCACCTGCTGGCCCTCATTTCTGATGTTGAGTATGCTCATTATAAGTGATCATTTTTTCCCTTTTAATATAATTAGGTTGATCTGTGATTAGAAAAAAATTTATGGAGAAAGCTGAATTTAAACATAGTGATTATTATTTTTGTTAATGTCGAGGAGATAGCTACAGAGTAGATTCAGTAAGTTCACTGTAGTGGAATCTGTTTTTCATGTTTCTGAAATTCCAGAAATTTCAGGTTATAGACAACTCCTATCTTATCTACACCTATGTTTTTAAGGTGTAGTAACTTTAGAATAGCATATGTAAGTTGCCATGTACATGAGTGTAGTTCTCAGTAGTTGACTAGATAGATTATGAAGGTAATAATGACATTGTGAAGACCAAAGGCAGTTCTTTTCTCTCATCCCCATCTCATTGTCTGTGGTTGTCTGCTCTAGGGCTTCTAAGGCAGGCTGTAGCAGCTCTGTCCTGTATCCTTGTGTGGAAAAGCATACACACACACACAGATGTGGGAGCAATGGTGCAAATACTCCATCAGTAATCAGTTCCAAAGTAGTGTTTGCTTATGTTAGGAAATGGCTTTTGTTACATTACTTGCAAGGTGCAAGTAATTAAGTTGCACTTTTCCAAAAAATAAATAAAATAATAATAATAATGATACTCTCCTGTAATGAATCAACTCTGTAAGAGTTAGGCAGTGACCTAACTTCTATCTCTGGCCACTCAATGAAAGTGCATTGCTTTCATAGACTAAGGTCATCCCGTTAACACACTTGCCTTCCCCTCTTCAGCCTCTCTGGCACTTCAGAGAAAATAAATAATTAAATTGATTTCAAAGACCATCTCTTCCATTTTCTATTCTGCCATAGGCCTGTGTAGAAATAAGAGCAACAGTTAGCATTATTGATTGAAGGAGTAAAGTCCATCAAGAGCAAGAGGTAATGCCTTTAAGAAATTAAAGGCTATTTGATGAATGTAACCAGGTATTGATTTTTTCCCCCTTTTAAGACTCTTCAGACTTTACCTCCCATGGAACACTAATTATCTGTCCTGCTTCCCTGATCCATCACTGGAAAAATGAAGTAGAGAAACGTGTGAACAGCAACAAACTCAGAGTCTATCTCTATCACGGGCCAAACCGGAATCAAAGTGCGAAAGTGTAAGTGCAGTGACATTGCAAAAACCAAAGGCAGATCTTCACCCTCATTTCCAGACAGTCTTGTCTCTATGAAGAGATACATCTTGAGATTGAATGTTCTTCTGCTATGTCCCTGTCACTGTCCCCAGCCAAAGCTGCCCTGTGAGGAGACCTGCGAGGACTAAGTCATCAGCCAGGTGGCAGTAGCATCCCACTGCTAAAGAGCATATGGGGGCTGAAGTTCTGTTCCAGGTTCATATTCTTCTGTCAGGATAAATGGGACCAGCCCAGTCCTGCAGAGCATCTTGATATAAGGTGTACTAATGATTAGTTGCTATAAGCTGACTACGTTTTTATGGCTTTAATTTTCATACATGAACCATCTAAAAAGTTTTAGATTTATGGTTTAGGATGATTAGACTTAACTATAAATTCCCGAAGGGGGTCAAGGAAGTGGACGGTAATCTTAGTCCTAGACTTCGTCTTTCAGTTTTAGAGAAATTGTACTCTGTTTCTAACTGTGATGTGAGAATCTGCATTGAATATTTGCCCTGTACTTCAGAATGAGAATAAAGTTGTTTCTGCTGCTTCTAAGTATCCTCCGCCCTGCCCCTCAGCCTGATATTGGCTATTTTATCTCCTAAAGAGTAGGGCAGTAGTCTTTCAGGAGTAAATTTCCAGTTTGGTGACGCTCAGTCCTGTAACACCCCAGCTCTCCTGACTGATGGTCACTTCAGCAGGTGACAGATCTCAGGGAAGCAGTGACAGGCTCATAGGCTTTCCTGGCAGAGCACTATAAGTTACCTGCCTTTGTTCTTGATGTTTATTTAGAAATGAATTGGATTTTACTGACTTACACTTACTTGCACTGACCTGGCTAATTGGTATCATCCTCAATTTATACTTCTTTATATGATGTTAAGTAATTTGTAGACAGACATCATTGTCTATGAATTAGGCATATCATGTTTATCAAAAGTATTTATTGAAGTTATATCAAGGGCACAATATAAGAGGTCTTCAAGAGATTCATAGAATATGTATATTATGAGAAAACTATATATATAGCTTTCAAAGATATTTTTGCACCAGAATAAACCATATTTTAATTCCATTTCCATGAGCTTTTTGAGGTATATTCATATTAACTTTTTTTTTTTTAAGATTTTTGCCATGGGGTATGTACACACTCCAGAGAGACATAGAGAGATAGTGAGAGGCAAAGTGAGAAGTCACACCCACCAGGTGGAGAATGGCCATGCCACAGTCCCTTCGCCTCCATTCTCCTCCTGGGATTTTGGGCATGCATGCACATGTGCCTGGCATGAGTTTCTAGCCACTGGGTCCGAGATTTGAATAGCAGTTGGCCGTGTGGGAGTCCAGCACACCACCACACCACCTGCTGGCCCCCCATATTGACTTTTATGGTGAAATGATTTGTGCCTCTCATTAAGAATATTTACATGTAAATAGTATAGCCAAGGCTAACCAAAAGCTTACAGAATGTATTTTTATACCCTAATGTCAAAGCTAGGTTTTAACAAGTTTTCACAAATCCATTATAGACTGATGGGGAGAAAACATCGTTGATGTAAAGTGAACAGTGCTTTGAGGGATTTTCTTCCCCAGGAATTTAGTATCCCAAATCATTATTAAATGTTAATTCCCAAACCTATTCCAAAACTAATCTTTTGCATATGTTTTTCTGCTCTGGCTAGATCATATTAACCTTAATATGATCCCAGTCAGAGATTTTCCTTTCTGACTCACTGGGTGGGCTGCTGTAGCTGTGGAGTAGACTGTAAAGATCATCAGAGATGAGAGTTAAGGAACCAAGTTGGTAAAGTTTACCTCTCCAAAGTCGTGTGTGTATGTGTGTGTGTGTGTGTGTGTGTGTGTGTGTGTATGTGTATGCATGTGTGTGTATGAAGAACATACGTTAATGAATTCTGCTGTCTGTCCTTCCAGCTGGAGGAATTTTTATAAAGAGACCACCTCTGCCTGTGTGGTGGTCAGAATGCACAGAGGAATCATTCACTGTTGGTGTTATGTCTGTGCAGGCTCTCTACATATGACGTTGTGATCACTACCTACACCCTGCTGGCCAAGGAGATTCCCACACAGAAGGAAGAGGGAGAGACCCCAGGTCCAAAGCTCAGGGTGGAGGTGAGTCTTGGGGACTGCCGAGAAAGTAGAGTTGGAACCACGCATCGCTGAAAGCATCAGGAAATTTTCCACCTACGGAAACAAATGGAGTTCTTTCCTCTGTCCCATCTCTAATTCCGGACAGCCACCTCGATGAGAAAGGTTGATATGGCATAGCATTGAGTTGTTTTTGTTAGAACTAAAGATAACTACATTGCAATCATGATGGTAATACTTGCACAAATATGGGGAGGTTTCACTTGTTGCTCTTTTTGGCTTAGAGTATTTGGGGTATACGTTCATGATATTATACTAATATTTTGGTATTGGGACCAGCAGATGGCATAATGATTACATTACTGTACTCTTACATGACCAACTGCTGTTCAAGTCCTGGACTCATGGCTTAAAACACACAGGGCACTTGTACATGTATGCCCAAAATCCTGAGAGGAAAATGGAGAAGGGATTGTGGCATGGCTACCCCCCCTGTGGGAGTGATTTCTCACTTTCCATCTCTCTGTCTCTCCAGCCAGCGCACACATCACACAGCAAAAATCCCTCAAAAAAAAAATGATGTTTTTGGCATTACACTATCATTTCATGTCTGCTCTCTCCCAGCAAAAAGGAGCTGCAAATAACAGGGCCACAGATGGACCAGAGGCTGAGTGATAATCATAAAAAATAAAAAAACAAGACCAAAAAAAAACCCTGGGTGTTTGTTGTGGATCTAATGTAAGGGCTTTATCTTATAAATATTGTGGGGATTTCTTTCCATTTTCCCGAACTAATCTTTTGCATATGTTTTTAGTATAAATAGGATATTCAGAGATTTCTATATTTAGGGAGATTTCTAGACCGCTTCTCCAGTTTACGGCCAACTCTGACTTCTTACAATAAACTTTTCAGATCCCTCAATGATTTACCATTACTCTCAGGGTAAACTCCAAATTCCCTAACCTGATTGATTAGGTTCTTTCTGATGTTGCCTTACTTGTATTTCCCTCATCACCCACACCCTAACCCTTCCTATGCAGTTCATGTTCAGTCATACCAATGGATCTGTAGTTCCCTGCCATGCTCTGTCACCCTGTCACCCCTTTGTTCTCTCTCAGAATGAAACACTTTCCTTTCATTCCTTTTTTTATCCTATTTTAAGTATCCTTTCTGGACCATTCACTTCCCATCCTTTCCCTGTTGGTTGAATGCCACTCCTATCACCTTCTGCTTATTTACGTCTTAGCACTCCATCCATTCGGCAGAATATCTGTCATGTGTGAGATGCTGTTTCTGGTAGCAGGGATACAGCAGTGAACAAGGGCAGGTAGATTCGCATGGTCATATATTGGACTTACCACATACATACATCATGCTGTAATTATCTTTATGCTTGTTTTTCCCTCCCTATGAGCTCCATGAGGTTAGGAGCTATCTTTTATGTCTGGCTTTAGTACCTTATACCTAAGATTAGACATTAATTAATTTTGTGAATTTTTTTGTGAATTTTCATAATTTTAGTAAATATTTTATCGAGAGAGTGAATTTACAGGCTCCATACCTAGTATAATTCCTGGCTTCTAGCCATTGCTCAACTGTGGGTTAAATGAATAAATTAAAACTCAAATTAGGAAATACTGGACTCTTAGGTACGCTAAGCTCAAAGACTGAGACTCTTACGTGACCTATTTATTTGAACCTAGGTGTCTAACTCTTGTTTCAGTGTACCCGATCTAAGCCCTCAGATTTGAAGGTGAGAGTGGGTCCTCAACACTTGTCCGTCATGTCCCTGTATCTCCTTGAGGACATGCGCATTTTTCCATACTATTATTGGATTCCACTTGCCTTTCTTCTAGGGCATCTCAACACCTTTGCTGCGAGTCATCTGGGCTCGAATCATACTGGATGAAGCTCACAATGTGAAGAATCCCCGGGTACAGACATCCATAGCGGTGTGTAAGCTACAAGCGCATGCCCGTTGGGCTGTCACTGGAACCCCCATTCAGAACAACTTGTTGGACATGTATTCACTGCTGAAGTGAGTTGGAATTATGTAAATGAGAACCTTGTCCGTAGCTCTCATCAGTAGTTCATATCTCTGATAAAGCTCCAGTGCGTTCCTGATTATCTCATGTAGCAGATGGCAAGCCTGTCAACCTTTAAAGGGCAAAAGAATTAATATTTATGAGAATGTCTGTTGATCGACTGGCTGATAGAGGATTTTAATTACATCCAGTCCCTATATGTGCAAAACTGTGGGACAGATTGAATTAAAGGAAGCAGAAGTCATCTTCCTGCAGTCCAGTGAATCTCTTGGGCTACTTCTGCTTTAAAACGCATGACCAGGGACCAGCAGATGGCATAATGGTTGTAGATGGCATACGTTACGTCACTGGACTACCATGTAGTTGACCGCTTTTCAGGTCCTGGGCCTGGCGGTTTAAAACTCACACGAGGTGCGTGTATGTGCACACCCAAAATCCCGAGAGGAGATTGAAGAAGAGGGGACTGCAGCATGGCCATCCCCCCTAGGGGGTGATTTCTCACCTCTGTCTCTCTGGTGAACGCATGTGCCCTATAGCAAAAATCTCTCAAAAAGAAGAAAAGAATTACATGGCCTAGAGTCAGAACTACAGATTATTTGAAGCAAACAGGAAAGAATGCCAACTTTGAATACTTCCTTTCAGTCAAGACAGCCCATAAAAGGATATAGCACTTCTTTGTTAGCCTTTGAAGCTTTAGGAATACATTCCAGCTATTGGTTATGTGTCCTGTTGTGATGATGTAGACATTGTTAATGGGAAAACTTCCATTTTTATAATGTGGTTTTCATTATTGACTTGGGTCCTTTTGATCTGTCTGGGAGAGCTTTGCTATGAAATTCACTTTTTCAAATGATTGGATGACAGATGTAAGAGAAAATCTGATTTATTTTTCATCTCTTATCTTACTTTGAACCTTTATCCCATTCTCCCATGCTTCTCTTTCCCTACTTGTGCCTTTCTTCCCCAACAAAACAGATTTCTCCGTTGTTCTCCGTTTGATGAGTTCAAACTGTGGAAGAGTCAGGTTGACAATGGTTCAAAGAAAGGAGGAGAACGATTAAGTATTTTAACCAAGAGCCTTCTGTTGAGGAGAATGAAAGACCAGCTGGACTCTACCGGCAAACCTTTGGTAATCAAATTTCTACCTATTCCAGGGGCCGGAAAGGAGGATGACAGTGTACTTGTCTTGGTCTGAGCAGCCATGTTTTGCTTCAGGAGCTCCCATTTTTTTATGGGAAGGCCCCAGCGTTGCCATCCTGTGCCTTGGATTACAGCAGCAGTCTTGCGCTGTGTTAGAGTGGTCCTATTTTGAGGGAAAGATGGCAACTGTTTAGCAGGGGTTGACTAGATTTCCAGTGTCAGTCTGGGGAATTTGTTCTGTAATGTTCAGTTAGAAGCTTCATACAAACCTTTTTCCTTTTACTTTTCCAGGTGATGCTGCCCCAGCGCAAATTTCAGTTGCACCATTTAAAGCTTTCTGAAGATGAGGAGACTGTTTACAGTGTTTTTTTTGCAAGATCAAGGTGTGTGCAATGAGGCCTTTTTTCATATGCATCATTGTTTAATTCCTGCCTCTTTGCTGAGGATTGAGTTGAGAGTCAGATTTCCTTAAACTGTAGTTAGAGTATTATTATTTACCTGTATTCCTTTTTTAAAAAATCCCCTGTCACCTTCCTTCCATCTTCCTAGGCTCACCTCTGTCTCATACACATTTTGAAGGCAAACTTCTGAACCTATTCTTTTTTGGCTTTCTTACACAGAAGTCATAGGGGGTAGTTACTATACACTAACTCTTGTCTGGTCCTCATTGGCTGTACCACAAACATTCTCTTTTTGGCCTTTGACTTGTCATCCAGCAGCTCACTGGAGGTTTAAAAATATTGCGTGGTAAAACCTTCATGTCACCTATTACTTGCACTTAATCCTTCATGTCACCTATTCTTTGTACTTTCTCTAGAATCCTTGTCCTAAATTCCATATTTACCTCTCACTTGGTACCTCTCATTTCCATATAATTTTTTTCTCTTGTGTTTATTAGCTTATTTTTAAAAAGTGATTTAGTTTTGGGGACCAGCAGGTGCCGTGGTGGTTATGGCGCTGGACACTCCCACATGGCTGACCGCGGTTCGAGTCCCACATCTGGTGACTTGCTTTCCCACTTTCCTTCTGCTCGCTCACTCTCTCTCTCTGGTCAAATTAAAATAAAAAAGAATGAATAAATAAAATTAAATAAATAATTCTTTGAAAAAAAAGTGATTTAGTTTTTTAAATAATTATCTCTTTTGGATGACCTTTAGCCGTCACCTGCTATAAGCTTGCATCATTTAACAAGTCCCCTTCTATAAGCTGTTGAGGGCCTGCTTACAAGCACAGTTAAGTGGCCATCATTAACCGATATGGTCTTCATGACCAAATACATGCATTTTCTTTTTTGATCTGAGGCAGGTCAGCGCTGCAATCCTATCTAAAAAGACATGAAAGTGGAGGCAACCAATCTGGAAAGAATCCTGATAATCCATTCAGTAGAGGTAAGCCACAGGCTACTTATAAATAGATTTGAAAATAGGCATCAGATTTAGCAGAAGAGCAGAAATGAGATGTTAGGAATCCTTGCTGTCATAGATTTGACCTTAGTTAAGAACCTCAAACCAGAGTAAAACATACTGAGCTGCCAACATCAGATGTAGTGACCCAAACTTTTCGGTTTCTAAGTCTGCTTTAGTAAAATGCAAGTAGGTCTATAAAGAAAACAAGGGGGCCAGCAGATGGCATAATGGTTAAGGCGCTAGACACTCACATGTGGCTGACCATGGTTCAAGTCCTGGACTTGCTTTCTCACTTTCCCTCTCTCTCTCTTTGTGTTTCTCTCTGGTCAAAATAAATGAGTGAATAAATAAAATGAATAATTATTAAAAAAAAAAAAAAAACAGTATTTTATTGGCTTAATTGTTGTAGAAGTGAGTTTAATATTACGGGACCTGAGATCAAACAAGTGTCAGACAGTTTCATTTAGTTCCCAGTTCTTCCCATATTTCTGTTTTAAATCCTGTACTTTTCCTATGGTTTATCTTTCCTCTGCGAAGTGGCACAGGAGTTTGGGCCCAGTGGACCATGGCACTCTGTGGAAGCAGACTCGCAGAGACCCAGCACCGTCCACATACTGTCCCAGTTGCTGAGACTCCGCCAGTGTTGCTGTCATCTTTCTTTGCTGAAGTCGGTAAGAAAAGCCCTTTGTACAGTGTCCTGCAGCGGCCCACAGGGGCTGCCCCAGAAGTCAATGCCAGTTTCCTGCAACTGGGATCCAGTCTGCTGGGTCAAGGGAAGTGGTGTTCTGGGAGGAGAGGGGGCTTGTTTGTTTTACTTTATTTTGTATTAGTCCTAATAATTCCCATGGCATTAAGAATAATGTATATTTATTGCTTTGTTTGAAATAAACTTTGTTTTGGAATGGAAGATGACATTTTGTTAAAAAGGAAACCACTTGTGAATGCTTTGGTATTTCAGAATGTCATAAAGCTAATGTAGTTACTGGTGTTTTCTGCCTTCAGGCAGTATTGGGGCTTTTAGGTTCAGTAATAAAAACCAGGTTGTTACACAAATTGAAAAGCTGCCTTTGTGTTGGATAGAAGAAGCACATCCAAAATTAAGAAGAGTCTGTGAGGCATTTCAGGAACTATAATAACATGTTTTGAGTATCGATAGCTTAATTTAGAATGATCATGTATTCTGTCTGGCAATTTTTCTTAATAATATGCTTGTTGTTGTTGTTGTTAAATTATTTAGTATTGTCACTTTTCAATGTGACCAGAGAAAGACAGACAGAGAAGCAAAGTGAGAAAGCAAGCCACCTGGTCTCAGACTCAAACCACAGTTGGCCATGTGGGAGTCCAGCATCCCAACCACCGTGCCACCTGCCAGCCCCATCTGGCAATTTTTCTAAAAGTTCTATCATTTGGTTTATCTTTTATCTGGTGAAAAACTTGCAAGGTCCCTGTTTAATCAGGGTTCCTCTGAGAGGGTACTGATGATAAGTTACAAGAGTTTGCTCTGCTAAGTGTCAAACAAGCAGAACCTCATCAGCAAGTAATGAGGCTCTGGCTTGCCCGTCCAGCTGCCCCTGTCCTGATCTCGATTCTGCTCAGGCCCTGGACCCGACAGAACTGAAGAGTGAAGGCCTCGTCCTTTCCTTAGAGGAACAGCTCGGAGCTTTGACCTTGTCCGAACTCCATGATCCGGGGCCGTCTTCCACTGTTTCCCTGAATGGCACATCCTTCAAGCTGGAGCTCTTTGAAGACACACGGAAGAGCACCAAGGTACTTTCATGTTTTGCTGTGTGGGAGCAGCCATTTGACAAGCAAGGCTAGAACCATTAAACTTTAGCAGATCAGATATTCCCTCTACTCTTAAAGCTTTATTTCGTAAATAACACTGAAGCCTTATCACATAGTGAGCTTCTGGAGAGTAATTTCAGACAGGCGGCAACACGACAGGCTTTCTGTCATGGATTGCTGGGGAAGGAGCCTGCCGGGTTTGTGCTAAGGATGGGGCCTACGCAAGGGAGCAATTTGTTTAGGGAAAGCTTAAAAGGAAAACCACAAAGGCTTGGCTCTAGAGACTGTGTAATACATGTGTGCACCAATTGCTGACACGTTGAAAGGCTTCCATTTGTGAGTATTGTTTCCCACCTAGCTTTCTATCTTCATTAGACATTCGGTTCTATTTTCATCAGTGCTTTTGAAGGCTGAAGAGGAGGGCCGAGCTGTGCTGTGACTCGAGTCCTGCCTTTCTATTGGTTCGACATGTGCTCCATTATCCTGCACACCCTGAAAATGAGGCTGGCTTCTCATTCTATTACGAGCTTAAGCTGCCATTCCTAGCTTCAGCCTCTCTCTTCAAAAGCTTTTAAAAAAAATAACTAGAAAGGAGGTCTTTGCCAGGGGAATGGTACTATTTAAGAAAAGAAACACTGCCTTTTAATTAAGTTTTTAAGACACTTAACTAGGTCTCCACCACTTATAGCTGAGAGAAGGATAAGAAAAGCATCATGTGTGTCCCAGAGTTCAGGTTCTAGCCCTTCAGAGTTAGCTACTGAGCTAAAAACTCATATTCGTAATAATTATGTTTCTTGTCTAATATTCATGTACTATCTACTTCAAGGCGTCTCAACTTAAGTCCATTAGTAGTAGTTCAAACCACCTAAGGTCGTTTCCTGTAGGGAGGGAGATTTCTCACTGGAGTTTGACCCTGGCTCACAGACCATGAACCCAGCCTCCCCAAGATACCCATTACCAGCTTTGTCACGAGGGAATATAGCACCTTCCAAAACCTCAAGTTGCCAAGACATCAAGCACTTCAGTGCCTCCATTCTGCTGTTAACTTAAAAAACAGATGCACTGCTTTGCTTCCTGCTGATTCAGATGGTGCAGTCCTGTGACTCACTCCCTGCTGAGGCACCAGGATGTTTGTTAAGATTGGAAAGCAGCCTCAGCGGTTGAAGCTCTCACGACAGCAACCTAGAGTGATGGAGCTCAGGGCACCTTAGCTTATCTGGCTCAAGCCCCCCTAAGTCTCAAGGTTCTGTAGCCACGTGCGCTCTCGCGGCTCACCTGTCACCATACTGCCGAGGCCAGCCTCAGACACACAGTCCTTTTGCCTCAGCTTTCTGAGTAGCTAGGATTACAGGTGCATGCCGCTGCACCTGGCTCCTTAGAGGATTCTGGAAGGTCTTTCACACAGGCAGGTAGGGAGAATGAATTGAGATGCTCTCCAAAGTCATACCCCAGGTGTTTCCTTGCTGACTGCTGTCATGTGGACTTGAGCAAGTGAGTCCTAAGGGTTTTTGGTAGATGCCCAGAGACCTTGTTTAGAAGCTTTCACAATTGTTCTCAGTCCGGACAGGTCCTCCTTTTTCAGAGACATGTGGGACATACTTTAAAGTGAGTGCTACTCTAACTTTTTCTTCTGCTGATATTAGAATAATACTGCCTCTGTTCCAGCACTGTCACAGGGGCTAGGAATATAGAATGAACCAGAAACACACAGTTTTTGCCTCCTTGGAGCATCTTAAGTCCTAGGAGCAGGAAATGATTAACAAACAACTAATATGCAGTGTGTTGCGGCCCATGATAATAGAAACCAAAGGTTCTACTGAAGCACATAGGCAGTGGGCTCCTAACCTTTACTCTGGGGTTTGGGGAGGACTTCCAGAAGGAGGTGACACTATGCTAATATGGAAAGGTGTTCTAGGCAGAAGAAACAGAATGGATCATGATGAAACAAGGTGTGGCTTATTGGAGGAAGAATGTTGGTGTGATTAGTGGGTTAGATAGTGGTGCAGTGGTAAAACTGCATGATCTGCAAGGCTAACCCATGTGGGAAGGTTCCTGGTTTGCATCCAGAGACCTCCCTAAGTATGCTGAGCATGTGCACCTGTGGTCCCAGGATTTTCTGAGGCCAGGTCTGGATGGTGGTGTCAGGACTCTGTTGGGGATGCTGTCTCTTTTTTCCTCACTCATGGAAGAAATAAACAAACTTCTTTTTTTAATAATTATTAATTTTAAATTTATTAATTCACTTATTTTTTAATTGTATTTATTTGTTCATTTATTTTAATTTGACCAGATAGAGACAGAGACATACACACACATACACACACACACACACACACACAGATAAAGTGAGAAAGTAAGCCACCAGATCCAGGACTCAAACTGTGGTTGGCCATGTGGGAATATCCAGTGCCTTAACCACCACGCCACCTGCTGGTCCCCTTCTCTTTAAAGAATGTTGCTATGACTAAAGTGTTATTTGAGGAAGGCATAGTGACCATCAAGATCAGAGAAGTAAGCAGTGGCCAGAGCAGCAAGGATCTGTCAGGTCATTTGAAGGAACCTGAACTTCATTCCTCAGTGGGAAGTCATGGAAGGGGCCTTCAGCCGAGGGACATTTTAGAAGAAGCCTCTGGTTGCAGAAAGGAGAGAGGTATAGGGAGGGCTAGGACTAGAAGCATCGGGCTGTCTAGCAGACTGCTTCAGTAATTCAAGTGAGAGACAAAAACCAGTGAATTGTTTGAACCTATAATTATATTATGTAACATTTTCCCAGATATCATCTCTCTTGGCAGAATTAGAGGCAATCCGAAGAAATTCAGGGTCTCAGAAGAGGTAAGTATGTTATTGCATTATCCAAATACCAGTTATAATTATGCAAGCAAATTTTTTCTTTTTTTTCTTTTGGAGAGGTTTTTGCTATAGGGCGCATGCACTCACCAGGAAGACAGAGAGAGACAGAGGGGTAGAAAGCAAGAAATCACCTCCCAGGGGGGATGACCACACTGCAGTCCCTTCGCCTCCATTCTCCTTCTGGGATCTTGGGCACACACGCACATGCGCCCAGTGTGAGTTCAAGCCACTGGGTCCAGGACTCGAACCGCAGACAACTACATGGGAGTCCAGTGACATAGCCATTCGCCATCTGCTGGTCCCTATGCAAGCACATTTGATATCGCTGATAGTCATAAATCTTACCTTTTTATGTCATAGACCTTGTGTAATGCACTGAGGTTTTAATGCAGATTTCCTACAACTTCGAATTAAAGTATCACATTATGGTGCAGATTTAAAATGACATCCCTTTCAGGGGGTAGAGGATCAGAATAAGCTAAACATTAAAGAACTATTTAAAAGTAGAGAAGCAATAGGGACCAGCAGATGGCATAATGGTTATGGTGCTGGACTCCCATGTAGTCAACCGTGTTTGAATCCCTCAGACCCAGCAGCTTCAAACTCATGCTGGGCTCATGTAAATGCATGTCCAAAATTCAGAAAGAATGGAGGAGAATGATTGCAGTGTGGCCATACCCCCTGGAGGGTGAGCTCTTGCTTTCTGTCTTTATCTGTCTCTCCAGTGAGTGCACATGCCCTATAGGAAAAATCTCTCTCTAAAAAAAGGTAGAGAAACAGAAAAGCAAGGGGGTGGCAGATAGAAAAGTCAGCCAGGGGCCCCAGTAGTGCCCGTCATGTCCCACTGAAGCTGGTGCTTGGATACAAAGAGGTTACTTTCACCATTTGTTGTTCCTTATAGTCTATGTCTGCATCTGCGTTCATATTTATGAAATCTCAGTCTAAAAATGTTGATCTCGAGACTAGCATATGGCGTATTGGTTAGGTTGCTGGACTTCATGCATTCAACCACGGTTCAAGTCCTGGAGCCAGCAGCTTAAAACTCACGCAGGCGCATGTGTGTGCATGCTCAAGATCCTAAGAGGAGAATGGAGATGGGATTGCCACACGGCCATCCTCCCTAGGGAGTGATTTCTCACATTCTATTGCTCTGTCTGTCTCTGTCTCTTCAGCGAGTGCACACACCCTAAAGCGAAAAAAAAAAAAAAAAAAAAAAAACCCTCTAAAAAAGAAAAAGAAAATTTTCATCTCTAATTAAGACGTAGTGTCAGGGCCCAGGGTAGGCTGAGCAGCACGCTGTTCTGTTCTGCACAGAGGGCATTTCTTTTCTCCAGGCCCACAGATCTCTGAATCAGAACCAGGCCTCCAAATAAAAGACTGGAGTCACAACTTTAGTCTAGCCCCCCCTCCCCTTTGTTTTTACTTCATTTAGCACAAGGTAAGTTGTAGAGCAGATATAGAAATAACTATAAACATTTTAATTTTTTTTGGGGGGGGGAGGTTTTTGCTATAGGGTGCGTGTACTCACCAAAAAGACAGAGACAGATAGACAGAAAGCGAGAAATCACCCCCCAGGAGGGATGGCCATGCTACAATCCCTTCTCCTCCATTCTCTTCCTGGGATCTTGGGCATGCATGCACACGCACCAGGCGTGAGTTTAAGCCACCAGGTCTGGGACTAGGGCCGCAATCAACTATGTGGGAGTCCAGCGACATAGCCATTACGCCAACTGCTGGTCCCATAAACATTGTAATTTTGTAACATAACCTTTATAAATGCCTTTTCCTCTTAGGTAGCAGACAGTCTTCCCTTGTCTACATTTGATAAGTAATCTTTTTAAATAATTATTTAATTTTATTTATTCATTCATTTATTTCAATTTGACTAAAGAGAGACAGAGAGAGAGTGAGAAAGCAAGTCACCAGGTCCGGGACTTGAACCATGGTCGGCCATGTGGGAGTGCACAGCGCCTTAACCACCACACCATCTGCTGGTCCCTGCTTTGATAACTGATCTTAAGAATGACAGGAACAGGGCCAGGAGATGGTAGAATTACATCAGATGGTTATGTCTCTGTATGCCCACATGGCCGCCCATAGTTTGAGTCCTGGACTCAGTGGCTTGAAAATCACACTAGGTGTGTGTGCGTGTGTGTCTAAAATCCCAGAAGGAAAATAGAAGAGAAGGGATTGTGGCATGGCCATCCCCCCTGGGGAATGATTTCTCACTTTCTCTCTTATTGTCTCTGTCTATCTCTCTGGTGAACATACCTCTTAAAAAAAAAAGAAGAAGAATGACAGGAACATTAAAGCCCTAATGAGGAGTGTAATTTTTAGGGATTGGTTTTGTTTTATCCTTCTTCCCAGTGTCATCGTCTCTCAGTGGACCAGCATGCTGAAAGTTGTAGCTTTGCACCTTAAGAGGCATGGACTGACTTATGCCACCATCGATGGCTCCGTGAACCCAAAACAGAGAATGGATTTGGTAGAGGCATTTAACCACTCCGGGGGCCCACAGGTATGAGCTGACTACATCAGAGCTCTACAAGACTAAACATAAATTATTCTCAGTTATATGGAGAGAATTATGATATAGCAACTCCACTTAAAAATATTCACAACCTTGATCTCTCCAAGTATTTATAATTCATTAGTCATTTATTGGGGTTCATGTCAAAGTGCTCAGATACTTTAAAAAGCATAAAATATGAGTATTAAAAGGAGATTAAGAGCAAAACTAGTTAGGATCAGGAGAATCTTTGTCGAGGAGGCAAACCTTGAAGGATATGAGGAACTACAGGAGAAAATGGAAAAACAAAGGCATATAATTATGAGTACGGGTTTGGAAAGCATTAGCTGAATGACAGGCAGGGACTGATGAAATGGACATAATCTAGTTTATGAACAGTTGATTGAACTGACTGCCACCAGAGCTCTAAATGACAGTATTTGTGCATTTTAGCAGGAACTCCATGAAATTTTTAAGGTTGGCTCACACACATGCACACATGCATGCATGCACAAAATGTGATGTGAGAATTTTATCAAAAGTTTGGCATGGGAGAGGTTCTTATTGTTTCAGAAAACTGTGTTTATAACAGCGGAAGGGAATTTGGTAGGAATATGGTGTTTATCTGTACTGATCTTGGGCTCGAACTAGAGAAAGATGTTCTCTGATACCAGCTCTATAAAGGTAATTGTATGTTTCCTTTGGAAGGTCATGCTGATCTCCCTTTTGGCTGGAGGTGTTGGTCTGAACCTGACTGGAGGAAACCATCTTTTCCTTCTGGACATGCACTGGTAACCACAATTCTGGATTTTTCTTGGGCTGTCACAACCTTGCAGGGAGACCGGCTAGAGATGCAGTAGGAGTGACTTCTTAGGTTGAGTGTGCTCTGTGTTACAGAGTTGTCTCTGCATAAATGCCTGCAGATACAGATCTACACAGGGTACAGAGCTATTGACTTCCCTAGATTCCTGAGCAAGCAAGGCTTCAAATGACTACTTAAAATAGTTCGCTCATTTTATTGGTAATCTAGCGCGTTTCCATGGAAACTGGGAGCACAGTTTATCCTCCTGGCTAAGAGCTAACATCATTCAGTTTTACCTCTTCTTCAGATTAAAATATTCCAGACATATCTTTTGAGAACCAAGAAAATTTCTCCCTTGGAGAAGAGGGAGAAGCATTACTTTAAAAGGAAAAGGAGTTTTCTCGTTGTGTTAGAAATACATTTAATACATAGCCTACGGATTCATAGTATGTAATGTCAATGCCAAGAGCACATCATCATCCTTCCTGGGTATAAGATGAACAAGTTAGTATATTCTGGAAGAAAGTCTCTTCATTAGCACTTTTCTGGTTTTCCGATTGAGGACGGCTATACCAGGCACTGTTGCTGAGGATTGTTATCTAATTCTCCAGGAGTCCAGATTGATATAAACAGGCAACCTGTTATTATATTCTGGGAATATGTTTATGACTTACTTGGGATTCCCTTATACACATGAGTGAGGAACAAATACTGGGAATTATGGTATTTTCTGATATTTTCCAAGATTTTTAGAGGTAGGTAAGAAACAATTTGGTTTTGATAATGAAAATCTATTGGGTCATCAGGAAAGTCATGATACATTTTTGCATAGAAAAAACATGTCATGACCTTCCTGATGACCCACTATAAAGAAGGAAGCAAACTAAGTTCCTTATTTGGATCATAGGATATTAAAGTTGAAAAGAGTAGGTATTCGAAATCACTAACCAGGCGTCACATCTCCAGGTAGCAACCTGAAGCCTGTGGGTTGAAGTTGGATAACTTGTGTGAGGTCATCCAGCTAGCTAGAGACCAGATGTGAGCATTTGTTTCACTTCCATTACTTACTCCACATAGTCACCTGGTGACAGTGCTGAGTTATTATTAGCAGTCTGACTCGTTTTTTATTAGACGGAAAGAAGAAAGCTATCTGGCACTTGCCTTTCTTAAGCCAGTACAGCCTAGGACAGGGATCAACTTTTTCCATAAACATTTTAGGCTTTGCAGGTCACATAATTTTCTGTCCCGTATTCTTCTTCGTGTTTTGTTTTCTTAAAACCCTCTAAAAAGTAACCATTTTAGCTCAAAAAGTGTATGAAAACAGGTTGTGGGCTGCATTCGGCCCAGGGGCCATAGTTTGCCACCGCTGGTTTGGGATGTCAGCACCTTTGAGCTTTACCTGTCTTCTAACAGGAATCCATCACTTGAAGATCAAGCTTGTGACCGAATTTACCGAGTCGGGCAGCAGAAAGATGTTGTCATACACAGGTCAGTAAAGGTCTGCAGGACCCAGGACCCTTCCCAACTTCTGCTTTTGTAAAAGTGTCTCCTGCATAGTGTTTCAATAGAATGGAAAGTATTTTCTGATCTCTTTACAAATGATGCTCAAGAGGCACACCCTCACACGTGCCACAGTCAGGAAGGAAACAGCAACCATGAGCAGAGAACTAGCTCATGTACGATGTTGAGCCATATCTTAGGCAAGGTTGCCTGTGAAAAGCGGTCCCTCCTCTTGTTTTTATTTTTTGCTTCTAATTTTTATTTTGACATAATTTCAGACATACAGAGACGTTGCAAGAATAGTACCAATAATTCCCTGTAGACTGCGTGTGCATGTATCTAAACATTTTTCTGGACCATTTGAAAGTTGTAGACATGATGCTCCATTATCCTTAAATACTTTATTAATGTTTATTTCTTAAAAATAAGTGCATTCTGTTATAAACCACCTCAATTTGAAAAACCTGTTTTCAGTGTGAATTAGCCAAGATTTTAGATACTATACATTAGCCAGCATACATATACACACAGGCAGAAACTTGGTAACATCAGAGGCCTTCTGATCTTGTCGAAATGAAAAAGCTGGATCTCTATACTTGGTTTTGGATAGCAGGTATAATCTGCTTGTTTTGTGCTTTCTCAATAACCACAGCTTCAGATAGAAAGAAAACATCAATTTGAGTCACATCATTTTTTTAATTTATTAATTAATTTATTTATTTACTCATCCATCCATCCATCCATCCTTGCCAGAGAGAGAAACAGGAAGGGGAAGAAAGCACCCCCTATTGGGGCATGTTCAGGCCATAATCCTTTCATTTCTCTGTTCTGTTGGGATTTGGGCATGCATACATATACACCTGGTGTTTTTCTATACACTAGTGATGGATTTGAACCACAGATGGCCATGTGAGATCCAGCCCCTTAGTCACATCATTTTAAATGGACATCGAGTCACAGTTGTTTGGATTCCCTAAACAGCAAGCTCACAACTAAATGTAAGAAAATGTAATAGAAAAAATATCATTACAAACTAAAGCTTTAGGGGACCAGCAGATGGCGTGGTGGTTAGGGCACCAGACACTCGCACATGGTCGACCATGGTTCAAGTCCCAGACCTGGTGGCTTGCTTTCTGACTTTCCCTCTCTCTCCTTGTGTGTCTCTTTGGTCAAATTTAAAATGAATGAATGAATAAATGAAATTAAATAATTCTTTAAAAAAAAAATCTAAAGCTTTTGGAAGTTTCAGTATGTCATTAGATATGCTATTTTAGGTTTCTGATAAGTTTCCTTATTTGTTTTTTAGATTTGTTTGTGAAGGAACAGTGGAAGAGAAGATCTTGCAGCTCCAAGAAAAAAAGAAAGATTTGGCCAAACAGGTTCTATCAGGATCTGGAGAATCTGTCACCAAACTCACCTTGGCTGATCTCAAAGTCCTTTTTGGCATCTAACCTCCTATTTATAGGACTCAGAACCGTGCCATTGCTGGTTTGTGTTAGGACCCAGGGAAAACAACCTAAACATGATTCTTGAGTTTGTGGTTGGCATTCCATTTCACCAACAAGGTTTTACACTCTCCTCAAAATGAGGAATACTCTTATCCCTAGAATTGAGGATGAGTTATCATGTTATCCAACTGGTTAATCCATCGTGTTAATCAGTCAGCTTATTGAGTGAACAGCAGAGAAACGAATCGGTTATTTCAGGTAAAAGAAAACTCTTCAGTTATTTGATTATGGAAAACAGCTCTGGCAGAACTATACATAAACATCGGTAAAGTTCAAAAAGCTCTGTGTTGCCTTTTTCTTCTCAGCTGATAGAAAACCAGTGTTACTGCCTCTCCAGCACCGGCTCCATCCCCTCTCTCCATCTGTTCTTGCCAACAAGGTTGCTCCTATAACCACCTCTCTGTGGGCTGAGCAAGAGTAAATCACGACAGCCAGCCGTTCCTCAGCAGTTGTCTCAGTCTAGGCAGTTTCCTCTCAGGCTCAAGATCAAGGAAGTATTTTACACATCAACAGACATCGAGTGTTTGTGTCATTGTATCCGTGTGTCATTTAGTATTTGGGTCTTCGTATCATTTAGTAGTGTATCACCTAGTAAGAGCATGTCACTAGGTGTTGGCATCACTGCTCATTTTGTGTTTGTCATTTAGTATTGTATCGCAGGATTTTTTTTTTTCATTAGATTTTTGCCATAGGGCATGTGTGCTTGCTGGAGAGACAGAGACAGAAGAAAAGTGAGAAATAACCCCCCAGAGGGGTTGGCCAACCTAAAATCCCTTTTCATTCTCTTCTCAAGATTATGGGTATGCACGCACACACATTCAGTATTTTTTCCAAGCCACTTGGTCTAGGACTCAGACCATGGAATCAGTCATGTGGGAGCCAGCACCTTCACCACCATGCCACCTGCTAGCCCATATCACAGTATTTCTACTATATGTCATTTGTAGCATTTCTATCATATAGTTTAATGTTTGTGTCATTTTTTTAACAATATTTTGTAAATTTATAGCATTTGTAGCATTTAGTGTTCATAGTATTTAGTATCATTGTTTCATTTAGGACCATAGTATTTAGTATCATTGTTTCATTTAGCACTTAGTATCATAACACTTGATGTCAGAACCACTGTTATCACAGAATTTGTATTATCATTGGTATAACCTAATGTGTTTGACAGTGTAGCAGAGATAACCTTGTGTTCATCAAACCCCAATTCCTTTTCCCTCTTGGGCATCCAGACACTACATTTCCCAGCCTTTGGTGCAGTTAGATGGTATCCATTACTAAGTTCTAGTTAACAGAAGGAGACAATGATATAAGCCATTTCTAGGCTGCTCTCTATAACATTGTTTTTTGTTTGTTTGTTTTTAAATCTGCCAGAGTGTGTATGTGCTCATAGAAGAGACAGATGGGAGGCGAGAGAGCACACTTTCCCCAGCCCCCCCATAAAGCATGGTCACACTGCAATCCCTTCTTCATTATCTTTCCTTTTGGGATTTTGGGCACACACACACACACACACACACACACACGCTCAGCACATTTCTCAAGCTGGCAAGTTTAGGACTCAGATTTCACAGTCAGCCCTATGGGATCGCTACCTTAACCACCAGGCCAAATAATTCTTCATGCTGCTGGCCTGCTGTATGTAAAGGAACTGATGAAAGGCTACAAGGCCCTAAAGAATAGTGAAGCCACTAGATCTGGGGCTCTTAGTTTTGGGGGATGATCTTTTGGCCATGGATCTTTTTGTCAGACTGTTAAAGCCTTGATCCCTGGAACACAGGCTTCCTCTTACCTTGTCCTCTTACAACTCACCTACACTGCGCAATGACATCATCAAGAAATAATCTTTTTTAAGCCACTGAGATTTGAGGGTTTTATATAGCAGTTAGTACCCTAATGTAAACACTTGAAACTTTAGGAAGCTCTTCAGATTCCTTTCTTCCTATTAGCTAATGAAGGACACTCTGCAAACTTCTGCTAGAAACCATCATAGTTCCTCCTAGATAGAAATATTTCCTTGGAGTTAGGGTAAGAGAGAAAAGCCCTTTGTTAACCCAGTCATAGTGTGTACTGAGGTGCTGGAGCCTGTTAAAGCAGAGGTCTCCTGAAAAAACTAAATGCTTCCAAAGGAAGGACAGTGTAGCTTGGTGGGAAGAATTCTGGTCTAGAACTTAGACTTAACACTAGTTCCAGGTTCGCTTGAACTGAGTGTATAACCTTGAAAACATTAACTTCTCCACACTTTGGTTTTTTCATTTGTAAGGTGAGCACTGTTTTCAGAACTCAGCAGCTGCAAGGAACTGATAAAATCAGGACATGAAGAAGGTAAGATTATGCTTTGGAAGTTATCCTGTAAAACTGATACACCAGATACAGACAGTCACCTGAGAAGCAGTGGCTCTAAGGCTAGCAAGAACATATAGACCTCTTGGCTTTGTCATGTGCTGACTGATACTAGGGTAGTTACAGATTCCTTGAGCCTTTCAGTCCTTTTGTCTGCAAAATAAGTGGATTAGTATTTATCTCCCATTCCCCGGGGAATTAAATCAGTGATGTCCAGCAGAAGGATGTCAGATGAACATTGTCGGGGGCCCTTCCAAGAACTGTTTAGAGGAGAGGAAATACTGGTTTTCATATTCAAACATTCTGGCTTTTAGTTTAAAGGATGCAGGGATTTTAACGTACAATCTTCAGATATTCTCTGTCAACAAATGTAATTGGTAAGATCAATTCTTCCTGGTGTTTTAAATGGTTTCTCTAATTTTCCTTGTTCTGATTATAAGCTAGCAAAGCCTCTTATGTCTTAGGTGAATGTTCCTTTTACAGTGAGATGCTATGGATGTGGTACAGATGCAGAAAAAGTTGGAACCACTCTCTTAATGAGGTAAAATATACCAAACATGCATTCTTTATTTAATTCATTAAGGCTTTTGCTATAGGGCACATGCACTCTCTGGAGAGAGACAGACAGTGAGAGGGAAAGTGAGAAATCACCCACCAGCGGGGATGGCCACATCACCATCTCATCTCCTCAATTTTCCTCCCGGGATTTTGGGCATGCATGCACATGTGCCTGGTGTGAGTTTCAACCTGCCAGCTCTTGGACCTGACCCACGGTCAGCCATGTGGGAGTCCAGTGCTATAACCACTATCTACCTTCTGCCCTCCCTCCCCAAATGCATTTTTAAATTCTGGTCCTGGGATGGAAATGTCTCATGAATTAACATACTGGTTTTGTTGTTGTTGTTGTTGTTGTTTTGAGAGGCTTTTGCTGTAGGGCGTGTGCACTCACCAGAAAGACAGAGACAGACAGAGAGACAGAAAGCGAGAAATCACCCCCCAGGGGGGATGGCCACACCGCAATCCCTTCTCCTCCATTCTCCTCTTAGGATCTTGGGCACGCACGCACACGCTCCTGGCATGAGTTTAAGCCACCAGGTCCGGGACTCAAACCTCGGTTGACTACATGGGAGTCCAGCGACATAGCCATTACACCAACTGCTGGTCCACCATAAATTAACATAAATGGTATTCTGGTGTCTCTCAGACTAGCTCTCATTTTTCTGAGAGTTATTTATAGGTATGACAATTTGGGTGTCTGGACCTGACGTAATAGGCAGCGTCCCACCATGTAGGGCTATGATTGAGTCCTGCCAGTGTCAAGCACCTTCCTTTATGTGACACTCCTACTGCTGGAACTTCATCTTCTATCTGCCTACCCATCTTACCAGACTCGGGCAAGAGATAATGCTTAATAAACCGTGAAGTGCCATCTTAGTGCTGGAGTTATTGCCATGGGACCAGGAATTTGAAGATAAAGCAGCAGTTTGGGTGCAGCTGAAAACAGATGGGAACATCTGTCACCAAAGCACAATATTCCAGAACACCAAATTTATAAGGCATTTCTTATGACTGAACTGCCTTCATGGAAGGTTTATAGCTTGACTTTTCTTTAGTCCTGTTGATCATACAGGAGTATGGTGCATGCCCTGGCTGGGTGGCATCCTGGGCCTCCTGTCAAGAACTGCTGTTGTCACATAGTCATTACAAACAGCAATAGGTGAAATTAACTCTTTATTGAATATAACCCCTTTCTCTAGCCATCGTGTGTGGTGATTTGGTATGGCTATTTATGAAACAGGGCTGTTTCCTTCTGAATCTCTCTTGTCCAATGAAGTGGCTTTTAGCAGGGCTTGAAGAAGGGCTAGATTCTTTTGCACTAATAGGATAATCACGGGGATGCCACTGATCAGTGTGGCCTCCCTGACTGTCTGAAATCTTGACGTCTGTATTCTATATCATACCTTGAGAAAATTAGGTTCATATAGTGGGATGTAATGATGCTATTTGTTATATAGCATCTAGCACTAGGAAAGGGCAGGAGAAACTGAAAAACTTACCTTCATGCAAAAAGTTATAATAGAAACTTTTAAATTGTAGGTATATAACCTATATTAAAATGAGTTCATAAATAAAAATGAAATTAGTGGGACCAATAGATGGCACAATGGTTACATTGCTGGACTCCCACACAGTAAACCACAGTTCGAGTCCTGGACCCAGTGACTTGAAGCTCATGCCAGGTGCGTGTGCTTAAAATCCCAAGCAGAGACTGGAGGAGAAAGGATTGCAGTGTGGCCTTTCTCCTTGGTGGGATGGGAGGGGTGATTTCTTGCTTTCTGTCTGTCTGTGTCTCTCCAGTGAGCACACATGCCCTATAGCAAAAAAATCTCTTAAAAAAAAAAAATTAGGGTCAATTATAGTACAAAGTACTGCAGGAATCAGTAGCTAGAATGGTGAAAAAAGCCTAATCTCTAGGGAGGGAACAAAGTAGACAGATCTATCTATTTATCTATCTATCTATCTATCTATCTATCTATCTATCTATATAGCTACATGATGATATTACCATCTTGAGTCATTTTATCCAGATTCCATAGCTAAATCTTGGAATGTATGAAAGGAAGTTTGGAGAAAATACTTTTATTGTTTATTTATATCTTAATTTAAAAATATATTGAGCACCTACTATGTGTCAGGCACTGCTGGGCATGAAAAACTTGTTTTTATTATTATCTGTATATTCAGTCGCTATACATCATTTAGATTGTAAAGAGAATTTACTCAGCATCAAATGCACCTCAGACCAGTCCAGTTGAGAATACTATACACTTCATCATCAACAGGTAAGAAACCATTTCTGTGTCCCACAGATGTTTATTTTTTTCTCCCAGGTTTGTAGAGACTGAAAGACGAGGACAAAAAAGCATTGAAAATTGTATGGACATTGGGGACAAAATGGAAGGAGAGTGGGAGAGGGGAAGAGTGTAGGACATGAGAAATTTAAGGGTAAGCACAGCTAAAAATGATCTTGTTCTCCTGGGCCTTATAGTCTAGTAGGGGAGAGAGGCGTTAATCCAATAACACGTATAGCTGTGAAGTGGCTATGATGAGGAACGCTATGATGGAGAGGCAGCATGTAGCTGGGAGAGCTTATAACAAGGATTTGACCTCAACAGAGAAAATCTTTGAGGAAATGATGAAGGAATTAAAATCAATGTGCAGGAGCTAACAAGACAAAGGATGAAATGCCTCTTTCTATATTCTGCTTCTAATTAGCACTCACTTAATTGAACCACCTCTTATTTGAGCTAAACTTAACACCCAGGTATACATCCTCTGGAGTAAAATACTGCATTTTAGGGATCAGAGAATGGGTGGGTTCACAGTTTTATGTGTATGTTTATTATTCAAGATGGCCAAGGTGTTTATCCTGTTCAAACATCACACAGGGCCGAGGCTCTAATTTGTGGTGCTTTTCCTTACCTGTAACACCACTGGCATAACTTACATGGTAATGCTGCATTCTGTTGCCGCCTTGATGCTCAAAACTTAATGATGATTTCTGAAGTACTTTGTTACACTGGGGACAGTTCCTAAGTCTTCCAACTCCTTTTTTCCGCACCTTGGAGGATTAGGCTTTATATATCACACTGATGTTGCCAGGTGTTTCAGCTGGCAGGGCAGTTGAATTAAATTGGGTTTAGACTCCATTGTAGCTCAGGCCAAGGAACAGCACCGTCCCACAATCACCCACACACATTTCAAATATGTGTAACAGTTGTTATTAATACTGCTTAACGGCTAAGGGGTTAGCCAGAACCTGTTTGTCTTACAGAAAATTTCTATTGCAGTATAACTTCATGTGTAGTGGAGTTATTCAATTACTAAAATCTTTCCAACTGAAATAAATGGTAAACTTTTTATCCTCAGTTCTGAAATCAGATTCATTAAAAGATACATGATACATAGGGAAAGATGATGTAATA
The DNA here is from genome assembly GCA_026018925.1 of Tupaia tana. Lineage (NCBI taxonomy): Eukaryota > Metazoa > Chordata > Mammalia > Scandentia > Tupaiidae > Tupaia > Tupaia tana. Next base: position 85,199,022 of record JAKSZU010000004.1, read on the forward strand.
CAATAGACTTCTTCATGGCAAGTAATTCCCTAGATGTCTGATGTAATTGGAAAAGGCAAGGCTCGTCCCTCAGGTGCATATAGTTTATCCAACAAGTCTGAGAGAAGGCGAAAGTGTTTCCCAAGTGATATTTGGTTAAATGACAAATACTTGGATTGGAAGAAGGGAATTTTGGCTTGAACAAACAGATCTCAAGAAAATCCAAACTAAAAACCAACTAGATTTTTATTCACTCAACATAATAGCAATAGCTTCTACCCTGTGCCAAGAACTGCCCTACATGGGGACAAATAGTTAACAAATTTCAAATCCTTGCCCTCATAGTGCTTACAGACTAGTATGAGAAGACAGTAAACAAAGTATGTTAGATGGCGATTGTCTTTATCTGTTATTGTGTTGCTTAAAGAAATACCTGAGACTGGGTGATTTACAGATAATAAACTGTGATTTATTTGACTCACAGTTCTGGTGGCTGGGAAGTTCAAGTGCACAGGTCTGGCTACGTCAGAACATGGCCAACAAAAGTAGAGAAGGTAGTGGGGGCATGTAGAATGCAGTCTGTGTCCCCCGTGGGTCTCTCTGCCTTGTTTCCTCTCCTTATAAACCTACCAGATTTAGTCATAGGGGACTTTACCTTAATCACCCAATCACTTATCTCCAAAAGGCTCCACCCTTCAACACAATAATTGTATCTTATTTTAACCCTCTTAATCCCATTACATTCATGTCTCAACACATGAATTTTGGGAGACACCAAAATAAAAGCAATGATGAAGCCAAGTGAGGGGTGATAAGGAGTCTTGGGATGTTGCTATTTTGTATGGGGTAGGGCCCTTTAATGGGATATTTCTGTGAGATAATACTTGACATTAGAGCAGACACCTAAGGAAAATTGGGGTGGAGGGGGGTGAATCATGAAGGTACCTGTGAGAATAGCATTTCAGATGGAGGGGCAGTGATTATAAAGGCCCCAGGGCAGAGAATGCTTGGGAGGGTCTGAGGAGCACCAGACAGGCCAGTTTTGTGGAACAGAGCGATGAAGGGGGAGGAGAAGGAAATGAAAGAGCAGGGACCCAGATCATGCAGGGTCTTACACGCTGATGTATAAAGTATAAAGGCTGGCTATTGTTCTGAGTTAAGATGGGAAGCCAGGGACTAGCAGTTAGCATAATGGCTATGTCGCTGGACTCCCACGTAGTCGACCGCAGTTTGCGTCCTGGACCCGGTGGCTTAAACTCACGCCGGGCGCGTGTGCGTGCGTGCCCAAGATCCCGAGAGGAGAATGGAGGAGAAGGGATTGCGGCGTGGCCATCCCCACTGGGGGCTGATTTCTCGCTTTCTATCTCTCTCTCTTTGTCTGGCGAGCGCACGCACCCTATAGCAAAAACCTCTCCAAAAAAAAAAAAAAAAAAGATGGGAAGCCACTGGAGAAGCTGAAGAGAATAGTGACATGAACTGACTTATTTTGAAAGGGTCTGAGACTGTGGAGTTGAAAATGTATCGTAAGGGAAGAGTAAAGCTAGAAACGAGACTAGTGAGAAGGCTGTTGAAAATCTTGGTATTTTAGACCGGTAACAGTGAAGGTTGGAACGCAGATATAAATATTATGAAGATAAGGGTCAGGCAGTGAATTGGATGTCTTATGTGAGAGAAGGGTCAAGAATGTTTCCAAGGCCATTGGCTTCATTACTGTAAGAATGGACTTGTGGCTTCCTGTTAAAGAAAGAAGATGGCAGAAGAAGCAGTTTGATGGTGGTAGGCAAGTGGGAAGTGAGAACTGGTCATTTGGAGTGTATTTTGAATATATTAAACTTGAAACATTTATGATACATACAAAGGGAGTTATTAAGTAAGCTATTGTCCATAATTAGTAGAGTTTGGAGCTAGAAATATATTTGGGAGTGGTTAGCATCTAAAAGGTATTTTAAAGAATGACAGGATGAGATGTAGGATGTGGGGGAAAGACAGAAATGCAAGAACTGCTCTTTGGTACTCTCCAGTGTGCAGGATAGAAAGAAGAGGAACTAGCAAAATAGACTGAGAAAGAAGAGCCAATGAGATGGGAGAATTAAGAGTGAAAGCAAATAAACCAAGTGAAGAAAATGTGTCACAGAAGGGAAAGTGATCAGCCACGTTCAATGCTGTTGGTAGGTCAAAAAGGATAAAGATGGAGAACTGACCACTGGACTGATGAGCAGCAGAGGAATGCAGAAGTTGCCAAGGAGGGATGTAACATTTTTAGACTGAATTGTGTTCCCCAAAATCCACAGGTTGCATTCCTCATCCCTAGTGTGACTGTATTTGGAGATAATTAAGGTTAAAGGGGGTCGTGTCCTTAAATGTAGAAGAAGAGCTAAAAGGAGTTCATTCACACAGGGGAAAGGCCATATGAGAACACAAAGAGAAGGCTACCATGTGCAAGTTAAGAAAGGCCTCATTTGAAACTAACCCATCAGCATCTTGACCTAGGACTTCCAAAACTGTAAGAGAATTAATTTCTGTCATTAAGTCACCTAGTCTGTGGTACTGTCATGGCAGCCCTAGTCAACTATTATCAAAGGAAATGTAAACTAAGCAAACTAAAAATCAAGGGAAATGTTTAAAGATGGGGGCTATTACAGCATGTTTATTTTCTAAAATAATCTAGTAGAGGGGGAAGATACAGGAGCAACGCCCTGGGTTACTAGTGACAGAATGGGATCTATTGATAGTAAACAGTATAGAAGTTGGCTTTGGATAGGAACCTAGGTAAATCTGTCGATTTCAGAGCGTATGGAAATTTCCTTCTGAATCCTTTTATTTCTCAGTGAAATAGGAGGCAAGATCATAAGAGAAGTGGGATATAAATTGGAGTTTGTGGAAAAGTATGAAATAATTGTCTAGGAGAGTGGGAGAGTAAATGGATCAGGGAAATGTCAGACTACTGGGCAATGCTAGGAGCCACTGAAGTGAGTTGTCATAAATTTAAAGTGAGATTAGTCACAATACTTTTATGTTTTTCTACAAGATCATTCAGTTGGTCTAAAGAGTAGGATGGGACCAGTCTTTGGCCTGGTAGTTATATGAGCTGAATCTCACATGGCTACACGGTTTGAGACCCAGACACAGTGGGCATGTATCTGCACTCAAAATCCTGAAAGGAGGGAGAAATGGAAGAGAAAGGTTAGCTGCATGATCATTCTTCATGGGGAGAGAGGAGCTTCCTTGCTTTCCCTCTCCCTCACGAGTGCACATGGCAAATTTGTCAAAAGAGAGAGAGAAGGCTTTAACCTAGGTTGGGAGGCAAGAATGACAGAGTGAGGCTATAAGCTAGAGAGTGGTTATAATGATGTTTTATAGAGTCCAAGCTGAGAAGGATGAAGGAAAGGACATGAGGGAAGTGAGAGATATGGCAACAAGGTGGCAGAATCATGTTACTGTTGAGTTTTATGGAGAAAGAGGAATTAGTAGGATCAGATTATTATAGCAGGTGAGCTGAAAAAAAAAAAGGGAAGTTATGGTTGTAAAGTGACTGAAATTGAGACTATGCAGAGGATACAATTGGAACCAAGGCCTAGGGTATGATTGTACAGCTAAGGGGAAAAATTAGTCTTACATTGAATTATCCCAGGACTGATAAGTACTAGTACTAGCGCAACTGCAAGCTTGATGCTATAATCTCCAAGGGCAGGGGGAGTGACTTGGAGTTGAGCCATGGAGGAATTCGCACAGAAAGTTGTACAGTTCAAAGATACGCACTTCAGGACTGGCCATTTTCAGAAAAAAGGCAGGAATAATGGTTAAAAATAAGACTTTGTAACAATGGCACTACTGACATTTCAGACTGGAAAATTCTGTTTGAACAGCTGTCCTGACCATTATAAAATGTTCAGTTGCACTCCCAACCTCTACTCACTAGGTGTTACTTGTATTCACCCAAGTTACTGAAAATGTCTCTGAGACTTTGCACATGTCCTGTGGGGGGGAAATCATTCCAGGTTGAGAACCACTGATCTTCAAGTAGCAGTGATGCGCTAGCAGTACCTAGCTGACCTTGGGTTCCAGTGATGTAAGGGACAGGGAAGAGCAAATAGCTAATAATTTGTGCTGGTGACAGGGCTGCCTCTATCTTCTGGGAAAATCAGGTTTGGGTTAGAGAAAGAGACCGAGGGGAATAGGAAAGTGTCAGAATATAGGGAATATCTTAGTATTTATGGGTATACTGTAGCCCACGTCTATCAACCTGAAGGAAGAAATCTATTCCACAGTGACCTGACAGTATCTAATTACTTCACTTGCTTGGCCTAACCCAATTCACCATTTAAATGAGTCACATACTTCTTAGAGGATCTTATTATGTGAGTTCAATAATTACATTTAATCCATGCTGTGTTTATTGCTATATTAGTAATCAAGAATCCCAGAAGAACACACAGAATATACATAGTGAAGACCTTGGCAGGGCTAAGGCACCAGCTTTGTGTATATTCTCTCCCCAGAATTCTTGAACAGCCTAGACGAAATGCTATGAAGGTCAAAGCCTCCCTCCAGTTAGGTTTCCAGATATACAGACAAAACCAAAGACTGCTCTCTAAAAAACAGAGAAGTGGGGAGGATGATGGTATCTATGAAAAGATCTGGCATGAGCAGAACCACATTAAATGTATGAGGTTCTATTTCAACACCATTCTCCATTATTAATTTTTTGTATGCCCTTGATCAAATGGTAATTTTCCACACTTTGGAGTAGAAGGTGAAAATGGTATAGAGAGATAGGAGGCTGACCCAGTGAAACTGCAAGATTACATTATAATGGTCACAAAACGTGCACATCTGTTGGTAGTATGCTACCTGGGCCAGCCAGTGGCATGGTAGTTAAGGTGGCTGGATCCCACAGGGCTGACTATGCAGTTTGAGTCCCAGACTCAGCAGTTTGTAAAACACATCTGGCATGCGTATGTGCCCCAAATCCTAAGGGACTGCACCATGGCCATCTGCCCAGGGGGTGCTTTCTCACTTTCCCTGTCTGTCTCTGTCCAGTGAGTGCACTCATCCTACAGGGAATTTTTTAAAAAAGATTAAAAAAAGAAAAAAAGAAAGTGTGCTATCAAAGGGGGGAATAGGATGAAAGGGTTTTTTGGTTTTTTTTTTATGGGGTGTGTACACTGGCCAAGGGGAGGCAGAGAGAGGGAGGATGAGAAATCATCCCTGGGGGGATGGCCATGCTGCAATTTCTTCTCCATTCTCCTCTCAGGATTTTGGGCACCCATACACACACCCAGTGTGATTTTCAAACCACTAGGTCCAGAATTTAGACCGTGGTTGGCCATATGGGAATCCAGTGCCTTAACTATCATGAAAAGTTTTTTTTTTTTTTTTTTTTTTAAAGAGATTTTTGCTATAGGGCACATGCACTGGACAGACAGACAAAAAGAAATCACCCCCAAGGGGCGATGGCCATGCCACAGTCTCCTCTCCATTCCCCTCAGGATTTTGGGCATGTACAAGCACCTGCCCATCCTGAGTTTCCAGCCACCAGGTCTGGAATTCAAACCATGGTCAACCACATGAAAATCCAGCACCTTAAGACCACCACACCACCCACTGGCCCCAGATGAAAGGCTAAATTTTATTCTCTGAGAGAAATGTCTAAATACTATGTAGTTCGGGGCAGAGTGGGGGAGAGTTATAGGTAACAGAAAGCAAAGAACTAAGCTACCCCCATGATCTCTAAGTGCCAGTGGCACAAATACTTTCATAACTACGCAAAACAGGAAAGAGCCTCCTGTGATAGAGTAAGAACGTTATTGGCCCAGCCACTAGAAACCACACGGTTGGGTATGTGTGCATATCTATGTAATCCTAGAGGGCTTGGACGGTTAGAGGGAAGGATCACAGCATGAGGCAGACCCTGGTAAGGGTTCTCATCTTTCTCTCTTCTCTCTTTTTTTAAAAGAGACTTTTCTTAAAGATTTTATACCTTTTTTCTTTATTTATTATTTTAATTTGATAAGAGAGGGACAGAGTGTGTGTGTGTGTGTGCGTGTGCGAGAGAGAGAGAGAGAGAGAGAGAGAGAGAGCGCGCCCAGGTAAGTGAGAAAGCAAGCCGTCAGGTTTGGGACTCAAACTGTGATCGGCCATGTGGGAGTCCAGCACCTGTAGCCACCACACCACCGGCCAGCCCCTCTCCATCTCTCTCTTATAAAAGGGAATATTTCTAGAAGAGGTGAGAATATAAGGAATACCTTGGTATTGATGGCTATTGTAGCCCACTTCTATCAGCCTGAAGGAAGAAATGTATCCCATGGTGTCCTGACAGTAAGCATCTAATTAATTACTTCACTTCCTTTGTCTGACCCAATTTACCACTCAAATGAGTCATCCACTTCTTAAGGGATTGTACAATGCAGATTTCAACGATTATATTTAATACATGCTGAGTTTATTGCTAGGAAGGAAGGAAGGAAGAACTCTTTCAACCTGCCTTTAAGAGCACTGTAGTGGTGGTGTTTGGTGCTCAACTATCTGCAAATACATCAGTAACTCACAAAAAGCACTTAAGCTCTGCTGTAAGATAAGGCACTTTGTTTTTAATTCTGTCATTCTCTTCAGAATTAATTAGGGTCTGGAGTGCTCTGATAATGTGAGGTTGTGCTGGCTGCAGCTTTCACAGGCTTAGCACATACTCACGAAACAGTCAGAGTGCCACAGTCCTCAGCAGACTCCTCGGTGCACTCTGCCCGCCTGCCCATGTGCATTCGGACTTTTCAGTAAACTTCCCACAGCATGACCAGTGGGGACGGCCGGGGTGGCCTTTGTGTCCATGGCCACAGCCTAGGTACCCACCTGCACAGTACAAAGAGGAGAGGGAAAAACAACCATCAGAGTGCAGTCCAGCAGTTACCATGGAAATTAAACCTCCTGGCAACACTGGGAGTCATGGAGGTGAAAATAAGAAAAACCTGCTCACAGGAACAAACCGACTCCTCTTTAGTCAGAGGACTTTCAGGACTGATCACAGCAAATCAACTAATATTAGCCAGAGTCCTAAGAACAGTGTTAAAGCTTGCTAACTGGAGAAGATGAACTAGTTTGGACTTTGTAAGATGAACTGGTTTGAGTTTTTACTGTAAAATGAATGACTAAAAAAGAAGGGTAAACTTTTTTTAATTGATAGAAAATAAAAAGAAGGTAGATTCTTAAGTGTTCATGTGAAAGCATGCAAAAGCCTATTTTATGGCTCATTTTTAGAGTAAGGACATGACAGAATCATTTAAAAATAACAGGTTGATCTCTAGCTGTTGACCCTGCTCCCTTCCACTAAAAGAGCCTAACCTGGCTTAGTTGGTTTAATCGACCACTCCCCGATCCCTGCCTCATGTAGAATTTTTTTAAGGTTTTAAAAGAAATAATGTAGGTCTACCTTTTTCACACTGCTCACATTCCCAGAAAGGGTACAAACTGAAACTGAGAACCCCACAGAGAAGCATAAGACTCACAGGACGGTGAAGTATATCAAAATGAAAAGAACTCAGAACTTTTAAGTTTGTCATTTCAATTCAGGAACAAAGAAGGTTTAAGTGAATCTTTGGAAGAATAACGCTCTCTCTGTTCATACACTGTGCTTCCAGAAACAAAGCCTAAGTCCACATATCCCAAACCTAGTGGCCATGTGGTAATGGAGGGGCCGTCACTTGCTCCCCACTCCTGGCACAGCCCAGAGGGTAAAGACCACCCTCCTCACCTGGCATGGTGCCTCCACAGGCACAGCGCGCAGTTTTCTGGCCTCCACTGGAACAGAAGGTGCAGCAGTGAAACACGCCCGGGTGTGGGCGGTGCTTCCTCCTCACAGTCACCGTGAATGGCGAGCCCTTCAGTGTTCAGACCGAGAGTAAAGAACAGCACCTTGTGAGTCAGCAGGATGTGTTGGGCATCACTGTGTGCTAAGCAGAGTCTCAAGTCTCAGGGCCTGCCCTCCGAGTGACAAGCACAGCAGGGGAAAAATAGATTAGCAGGTGAGACCACAAGGACTCTGCTCCACTGGGTGGGGGCAGGCACAGATAAACTGAAAGAATCAAGGAGTCTGTGTGGCCCTTCTACCATGCTTTTCTCTGCAGACGCTAATTACTCAAAATGTGGCTGAACCCTCTGACAATGACTAGGGTCATGCAGTCAGTTCTGCTGTCAGTGACATCTGTTTCGACTGGCGCTTATTCTGGCAAGATGGCAGAAAAAGCAGAAGCCCATTCCACAGAGTTTAAGCACTCTTAATGAACTGTTTTAACCTGACCTGAAGTGAAAGCCTGTTGGTCATTTGATACATTAATCTCAGTCTGTGCTTTCATGTGGCTGACTGCAGTCTCCAGGATTCTCAATCTCAATTACTGAGGAAGCTCGGGTAATTATAGAATGTTGTAACTACGAGGCTAGGACATCCTGTCGTCTTTTCTCCAACCTCTCCTCACATCTCTCGTTAGCTTCATCCTGAACATCTGTTTATTCACCTACTTATTCTGGGACTGAAGACATATGGACGGGAGAAAGGTTAAATGTGCATGGCTAATACCCAAATTAGTAACTCTCCCATCTGCCCCTTTTCCTTCAAGGATAACTTTCATTTTCCAATTTCTATCATATGTTAGAAAGAAAAGATTTAAGTGTTTCAGTGTGCCTATTCCTATGCGAGAACCCTATAGTTTGAGAAAGCACAAGGTGGGGAGCCTTCCAACTACGGTTCGGAACCTTAGTAGCTTGTCAAATATTAAATTTCCCCTCCTTTTAAAAAGTTTACAATCTGCGGGACCAGCAGTTGGTGTAATGGTTACATCGCTGGACTCCCATGTAGTTGACCGTGGTTCGAGTCCCGGACCTGGGTGTCTTAAACTCATGCCCGGTGCGTGTGCATGCATGCCCAAGATCCCGAGAGGAGAATGGAGGAGAAGGGATTGCAGTGTGGCCAGCCACCCTGGGGGGTGATTTCTCACTTTCTGTCTCTCTCTGTCTGGCAAGCACACATGCCCTATAGCAAAAAAAAAAAAAAAAATCATAATCTCTAGGCCCAGCTGCATTGATACTTGCTGTTATGACACTGTGCTCCATAGTCTGGGGCCATATGGGAGATGCAGGTTCAATTCTTAGTCTAACCTAAAGGCTGGCACCAGTGCAGGTGGTGGTTTGTGCTGTAGTCTCAGTTGGGAGGCTAAGGTGAAAGGTTTCTATGTGGTGAGACCCTGTCTTTGAAAGACACAATCACTGGGAACCAGCAGTTAGCGTAATGGCTATGTCACTGGACTCCCACGTAGTCGACCGCGGTTCGCGTCCCGGACCCGGTGGCTTAAAACTCACGCCGGGCGTGTGTGTGTGCGTGCCCAAGATCCCGAGAGAATGGAGGAGAAGGGATTGCGGTGTGACCATCCCCCCTGGGGGGTGATTTCTCACTTTCTATCTCTCTCTGTCTCTCTGGCGAGTGCACACGCCCTATAGCGAAAACCTCTCCAAAAAAAAAAAAAAAAAGAAAAAAAAAGAAAGAAAGATACAATCATAACCTACAAACTAGAAAATATTATACTTGTGTGTTACACATGTAGTAACCACCATAACAGATAAGCATATACAAGGGTATTTCAAAAAGTTTGTAGAAAAATGGAATAACAGTATGAGTTTATTTTGGTACAAACATTTTTGAAATTCAGTTTTTCATAATACATATTTCCCATGAATTTTTTGAAGACTCCATGTATGTAAAACACTAGAGAATTACATGGACAGATGGTCAGAGAGACTACTGGTCAGTTGAGAGGAGGAGCATAACCCTCCTCCACATCACCTCTTGTGTTGCAGTAAATTCCTCTATGGTTGTAGTCTCAGCAAAGCAGGAAAATCCTGAGCTACAGTAGATTATATTCTGAAATGTGCATTATGGTCTGCTAGTGGCTTGATCCCTGGGATCAAGGAACCATGCCCGAATTAAGAGTTCCAACTAACTGGAAGAATGAAAAAAACAGACGCAGAACTGCCTGGAGATGAAATGGGGCTAGAGAGTTCTGATAACCAGCATCCCTAGCTAAAATAAGGGAAGCAACCTCTGAGTTTTTGTTTCTTAAGGTTTTTTGCTATAGGGCATGTGTGCTCACTGTGGAGAGACAGATAGAGAGAAAGAGAGAAATCAGCCCCCAGAGGGAGCTGATTGTAGCCACGCTACAATCCCTTCTCTTTCATTTTGAGATTTTGGGCATGCATGTACACATGCACACAAACCCAGAATGATTTTTTTTTTTTTTTGAGAGGATTTTGCTGTAGGGTGCGTGCACTCGCCAGAAAAACAGGGAGATAGAAAGCAAGAAATCACCCCCCAGGGGGATGGCCAAGCTGCAATCCCTTCTCCTCCATTCTCCTCTCGGGATCTTGGGATCTTGGGATCTTGGGATCTTGGGCACGCACACACACACATGCCCTGGCATGAGTTTAAGCCACGGTTCAGGACTCGAAACGTGGTTGAATACATGGGAGTCCAGGGACATAGCCATTACACTAACTGCAGGTCCCAACCCAGAATGATTTTTTAGCCACCAAGTCTCGCACTAGAATGGTGGTTGGCTATGTGGGAGTCCAGTTCCTTAACCATTACGCCACCTGCTGGCCCCAATCTGGGCCACTTCTAAGGTAAAAAGAAGAAAGAAGAGAATTCCTCTTTACAACTGCTCCTATAAGAAATGTCTCCAGATCCTAAGATGATAGAATTCCGGGACCCAGAGTAGGAGTTCAGGGGAGATGTGGGCAGTTGTGACTCACCTGCACATGCTGCTCTTTGACGCAGACCCATACAGTATAGACCCCAGGTTCCTTGGGCGTATAGGAAACATAGTATGTCCCATCCTTGTTATCCTGGACCGTTGTTCTCACTGGACTAAATGGAGATAACAGTTTAAAAAACTCCAACAAGCCTGTTTCAGTTGCATATTATTTTAGGATGTAAACTCTACACCATTCCATTCAATATTATTTTCTTGGGGCCAACAGGTGGCATGGTAGTTAAGGTGCTGGATTCCCACATGGCTGACCATGGTTCGAGTCTTAGACCTGGCAGCTTGCTTTCTCATTTTCTCTTTCTCTGTGTGTCTCACTCTGGTCAAATTAAATAATAAAAACAAATAAAATTAATTAATAATTCTTTTTGAAAATAGTATTTTCTTTTTTAGTTGCCAGATAGTGTATATGCTCATCAGAGAGAGACATGGAGAGACAGAGAGAAGGAGAAAGTGCCCCTTAATGGGGTGTGGTCATACTGCAATTCCTTCTCCCTTTCTCCATCCCATTGGGATCTGGGGCACACATGCACCCTGCATTTTTCAAGCCACTGGGGCTGGGATTTGAATTGCAGTTAGCCATGTGAGATCCAGCTCCCTTAACTATTGTGCTAGGGGCTGGCCCTCAATATTAATTTTAAATGTCTCTCAAACAGGATGCTTCTTTCATTTGTCTCAGAAATTTTTATTTTTATATAATAGCAAGTCTGATACTCATATGAATTAGTCTGATATTCAGATAAATTCCTAGAAAATGTTATTGTTTTGTTTTTAGTGGTTTTTTTTTCTGGTGCTCTTTTGCTGTTTATTGTTCCTCTGACACATACCTTAATTCCATATAAAAACAAACAAGCTGGTACAATTGAATACCAAAGAAGAGCAGAATTTTTAGAAGGGCACCATTTAGACTAACATAGAAGTATTTTAGTTTGTCCCAAAGCTTGAGATTAAGACAATCTGATCAAGTTTTGAGAGAGAATATAAGTATAAAATAGAAAACAAATCTGGTCCCACTGGTCATTATCACATTTTCTCAGAGAACTATGGAGAGGTAAACTATAACTACCTATAAGCAGTAACATTTCCATGATCTCAAAGGACCTCATGTTTCCATGTTCCTCACTGCTCATTACCCATGACAACAAATTATGTAATACAAACCTGTCTTTCTTATCTTTAGGGATAACAGCAACATGAACGTTGTCTCCTCCCCTGCCCATATTCTCTCCTGCAGCATCCTTACAAAGCAGGGTGAAAGAGGCTGTCTGTTTCTCTCGGGCTCTGTGGAGATCTGCAAAAGATAAACACTCAGTCCTCACCTCAAAGGTAAACTGCAGTGACTACATCCCCAGATCAGATGCCATCTTGCCTTTTCTCTGCAGAACAAATGGTTGTGCTTCCCACTTACTGTGATTGCTGGACCCCTGCCTCCTTTCTCTGCTCTTCCTGCCTCCCTTCTTAGGAGAACCTCTTAATGAGACTGGTTATCTCAGCCAGCAGCTTTCTTGTATCCTGAACCTTAATTTTAGCCCTAAGGAAGCTTTGAAAATACTCAAGATTGACCTAGGTATTCAGAGAAAACCTCTCAATTGTTGAGAGAGGCTAGTGACCCTCAAGCCTCCCTCTATACTGGTTCTTTCTGGAATAGGATTCAGCTTGGACCTTCCACATTGTGAGATTCACCACACCTCACTGCACTGTGCTAAGGTGTTACAGGGAATATCCAGTAGTTACAGCTGTTGGTCCAGCATTCAGTGAAGCAGCGTTTCTTAATAACCTGGGGTTCTTGAACTTGTATAAGGTCTATGGAGATGCTTAAGAGGATCTAAGAATCTCCTGAAATTGTTTACCCAAAATAGGGGGTATTTCTCAGGGAGAGATCATTCTGAAAGGGATCCATAACTTCCATATAGTTCAAAGTTCCTGTGCCAGAGTTAGGATAACTCCAAGATACAATCTTCCCGTCAGGACTGACTTGTGAAGTACATGTTGAGTAAGATGCTTCCTTTAGGAATAGGAAACTGGTCAAAATAAACTTTTTTTTTTCCTCCACTGAATGAAAAACCTTCCATATTCTTTAAACATCAATGATATAAGGCTTATGTGAGACAAAGGGTCATAGAAGAAAGGAAACCATAACCTTCCTCATTCTTCTGAGACCCTCTTTAGAACTTGGTCTAAGCAATCCCAGGCCTGCCATGCTCCTTTCTGAGCAGGTAGAATTTTGTCCTGCCCTAGTCAGTGCCGTTAACTCCTGCAGCTGCTGTCCTGTCTGTGCTCTGTCACCTGACAGAACAAAGCAAAATCTTTAAATTGCTTGGTGGTTACTACTTTTCTGAACTAGAAAGGGTCAAGCCTCATCCCTATATTGAATATTAGCTGTGTGTTGACTAGAACAAACAGGGCGAGAAAGTCTTTTAGAACACAGACTCTCTCTCTCCCTCCTTTGGAAAACAGCAAGGGAGCACTTCCTGGCTGAATGAAGGCTCGAGCTGAAAAAGCCACAAATCTTTCAATACCATGTCTCTTTCCACTACCTTTCAATGCCTATGAGAAATGCCTTCCTACCTTCTCCTTGAAGGATACATTGGGCCGGATCAACCTCTTTGGTATTAATGGCCCCATAAACTTCATAGCCATGACACCGGCCTGCTTTTTCCTGAGGAGAGAAGCATATCTTTTCATTTACTCCAGGACGGGCACTGTATTCCACTTTATTCAGGTTCTTGAGTCGTTCTACTACCACGCCCTTGGTGATGAGGATCTCCAAGTCTGAGCCGCTGGTCAGCAAGTGCTCGGTGAACTCCACTCCAGTCCGCATATCTGCCAGCAGCTGTTCCAGCTGTGCCTTCTGCAGCTGCAGGGAATTTTCCTTCTGGACTCGTATGTCTTCCAGCTGCTTCAGGAGCTTGTCCCGATGCTCCTCAATGGCCTTGATGTAGCCCTCCGAGAATGTTCGGACATCGGCAGCCACTGCTTCCACTCTCTCTTGCAGGGCGCTGTTCATCCCATTGATCTGAGCCAGGGCTTCCTCCAGGGCCTCCACATGGGGCTGTGTGCCTTTGAGAAGTTCCCGCACGAAGTCACCATGCTTGTGAATGACGTTGCTGGTGAAGTCGTAGGGGTGTTCTCGGTGCTCCCCAACCACGCAATCCCGGCACACGGGTCGGTCACACAGCTCACAGAACAGCCTCAGCTCCTCCGCAGGATGAGTGGGACACAGGATGGGCTTCCCAATGCGGCTGTAGCCTTTCAAGTCTTTTAGGTCCACCATGGTATGGTAAGTTGTTTTCTTCTGCCTCCTAGGGGCAAACAGACAGAACGGAAAATTGGGGAATTATGCCAGTTGGGAAAGTTTGGCAGAGAGGTTTGAGGAGCACGTGCTCTGAAGAAAAACCATTTGAGTTCAGTTCCTTGCACTAACCTCTTCCCTGCGTGATTATCTCTGATTCCAGTTCCTCATCTCTACAGTGGGGACAGTAGCAACCTGAAAGGCTGTTGTGTGGAATAAAATGACAGTGATCTAGTGGTCCAGCTTGGGGTAGGCCTCTATAAAAGTTTGTACCGCTGATACTACATCTGGAACTTACCCCACAGAGTTAATTTGGTACGTTTAGAAAAGAGCCACAGCCTGCTTCTTACAGCAAGCTAGAGGTGACAGAGAAAACTAGCACCAAGAGACAGAAACTGTGCCAGCGAACACAGCAATGAATCCCAGGCAATTAAAAGGAAAAAAAAAAAAAGTCTCATCCAGCTAAGATTTTGGTAAAGCATTGCCTTTGACTTGTACCTACATTACTCAAAACAGCAGGCCAGAATTTCCCTCAAGAGTTATAAATGTTACTAGAAAGAGTGAAATTGGTGGTCAGCAGAATCAAAGCTCTTTTAATTCCCCTTTTTAGTAGCCCTCTAAAGATTCAGGAAAACCCCTAGGAAACCAGTGACTGGTCAGAGTTCCCCTGTTAGCAGTCTGTCATCTTGAAGCTTATATGCTTCTTCTGGCACCAAGAGAGTGGCTGCAGAGAAAATAGGGTCAGCTGTTAGGCTGGCGGCAAGACAGTCATAGAAACTATCACATAATTACAAGTTAAAAATAACGAGAGTGAAGACTACTAAATTGTTCTGATAGTGAAGCCAGAAAATAGATGAGAGTCAGAACTTAAAAACTATTTCTGGTCGGGGCTGGCAGGTGGCATGATGGTTAAGGGTGCTGGACTCACACATGGTCGGCTATGGTTTGAGTCCCAGACCTGGCAGCTTGCCTTTGCGTGCTCTCTCTCGGTCCCTCTTGGGTCAAATTAAATAAAATTAAAAAAAAAAAAAAAACTATTTTAGGTTAATCCTCAAGCTTTGGTCATTTTACATTATGAAGTCTTGGGATTGGGGTAGGGGAGAATAAGAAGGGCCAAAGTGTGATCCATCTGACAAACTATACTTGCTAAATGCCATTAAAGACATATCTGTATCCCGGTTAACACCTACCAGACTGCCTCACCAAACTCCAGAGTAACTCTAGGGCACAAGGCAAAGGCTTAGGTGAGGTCCACCCAATCAGCACCTATACTGGGAAGGCAGCATGGATTAGTAGAAAGAGCACAGAATGTTTTAAGAAGATCTGCATTTAAGACTCAGTTCTTACCAGCTGTGGGACCTTGGCAAACCCCATAATATTGCCATACTTCAGTTTCCTCAAGTAATAAATGGGAGTGAAAATAGTGCCTACCTTTTCATAAGAGTTGCAGTGAGCAACTGAGATCAAGAGCAGGGACTATACTATTATATTCATGCTCCTCTGCTTCTCCAGCACTGAGTACCATCATTCATGGCACAAATAATTGATGACTGAAGGAAACTGAATGTGTGTAAACTGAAAAGGACTATGAAACCTTTATTGCTCTTATTATTACAGATACTATTTTAGGCTGACGGAATTAACCGCTGTCCTAGAGTATTTACTATTGCATCATATATTGTTCTTCAACCTTCTGAATTTGAGAGTTTTCCTTTCCATTGCTCACCCAGAGATTTCTGTCTTGACATCTCTTTGTATTCCACTCTTAAGCCACACCAGGTGGGGTACCCATCTTTACCTATGAGCCTGGCAGCAGAAGTGGCAGAGATTGGCTTTGCAGGTCTGACACCTCTTCTCCACTTCCCTGTCACTGCACAGGTCACACACCAGGCCCTGGCCTTCCCCACGCAGATTCTCCAGCATCACATCATTCATGGCCAGGTGGTCTATGGTTAAAGCCTTCACTCCACCCATGGGCAGGTCCACCTGAGCATCACATACCGGACAGAGGATGCCGATCTGTGGCTGCAGACTGCGTGACTTGAGTTCCTGGAATATTGACCCCTCAGAGCTTGTGTCTGAGTCTCCCCCTCGGATGTCCACTATTGAGAAGGGTTCTAGCCGCTCCAGACACGTGGTGCAAACCGTGTGCAAACAAGGCAAGAGCCTGGGGGCTTTGAAAAGCCCCATGCACAAAGGGCAACGAGTCTTGCCCGAGTTCCCCAATGCAGTCCCACTGGGGAGTTTGCTCAGCGGCTTCCTGTTTTCTGACATATTCCCCACGTTTGTGCCCAGTATCAGAAAACGCCTTGGGCAGTTCTATAATGAAGTATTAGATGATTAAGATCACCCAAAGAGAAGGTTGCCAACACTCGACCAGAGACCATAGGGACTCTCGTTGGCAAATAAAGGGGCAAACGGGAAGAGAATTCCTCAAAGGAACCACCCACAGATCTACTCACGAGGGCCCCTTCTTTTCCACGGCATCCCATACCAGACACGCCCACGCACTCTTCTAAACCCCAAGTCTTCCTCCCCAGATGCGCTTCCAGGTCTAGGTCTAGAGCTAGTCCTGCTATCAACACCTTGACCCCTGCACCTCTCTCGCCCTCCACTGCCACCCCCCCTCCCGCCACCCAACCCACTAGTTCCGTGCCTGACACGCGACAAGCACCCCCGTCCCCTGAACGATGAGGTAGGCACCCTCCCGCTCCTTCCCTCTACAGAGGGCGCGCGGCGGGACAGACAGCTGCCAGCTCCCGCCGGCTCCTCCGCGGCCGCCGCCTCCTTACGCCCGGGCCCAGTACGCCTAAATGCTCTCGCTCCTCCTCGCACCAATCCCAGCCCGGGTCTGCTCCGGCGAGTCCAATCACCGTCCGAGAGGGGCGGCCCTCGGCGCTCCGGGCTCCGTCGCCCTCAAGAGTGACATCAACAGCATCCAATAAGCTTTGGAGATTCCACATTCTCGCTAGTCCACTCACGTGGATGGAGGGACCAAACTAAGGGGCTAGAGGCGGGGCACCTAAAGGGCTCTGAGCGTGGGGACAGGAAAAGAGCAGGACCCGGAGTGCGCGGCATAGTATAGCCAGCGTCACCATTTCACGAGGAGTTCGCCTGTACCTCTGGCTACCAGAGAGGCCTCAGGACCACTTAAAAGGCCACGCTGATGTGCCACAGGGACGACCTCCTTTCCGCCCTCGGATTGGGCCCACGAACGTGAGACAGGCTTTACAATTGGTGGATGGCGCTGTCAGTTGGCCCCGGGCTCTGAGCCCGGAGCTTGCTGGGAAATGTAGGAAGCGTTTTTCTAACTCCGGAGGCACCTGCTGGGCTAGAGACATTTCTTCCCGACGCTGGTGTGTGCCTGCGAGGGTCCCCTCGGGGACTCCGGAGCGGGTTTCAGTTCAGGAGTCTCTCAGGCCTAGCGTGCCGTTTACCAGAGCTCCACGGCTTAAGAGCTTCTGGCATTTTCCCGGTAAGGGCACCTCAGGCTCTGGTTCTGGAAACCATTTGGGGAGACCTTTGAACGGGAGTCTAGAATTGACATCTGCGTCCGGCCAGCTCCATTCTTCATCCTTGGGACTTGAGAAGCCTTTGTTTCACCTGTTTGGGAAAGAGTGCCGGTGACCTAAGCGGTTACATATTTGTCATCCAGAATTCTGCATTTCTGTGTAACAGAAAAGAGCAGAGGCCAAGTTTGGCCTCTCTTGTGTTTACCTACCTAGGAGGGCTCCTGGTTGGTCACAATGAGACAGTGGTGGCTGTCAGTGAAGGACAAGCCCTTTGTGGTCTCACAAACTAATTGGGAAGATGGACGCATCTGGCACCCTTAACTTTCTAATTTCTTAGTCTTTTTAAAGTGTCCTAGCCAGGAGACTCCTTAGTTGATCATATGGAAGCTTTGCTACACACCTGAAATTTGGGACCTAGATCTCCAAAATTCCAATAATAGTAACACGCTGACTCCTTATCCTCCAGCCTGTTTTTAGTTACTTTTTGATAGTCACACTCTGATTTCCTTACCCTCGGCTTAAGCCTGTCTAGTCTGTCAGACTGTCTTGCTGGCTTTTTTTGTTCTCGATCTTTCCTGCTTGGTTTGGACTGAATGGGCAGCTGTTGCATTGATGTCTTCCTTACCTTCATTATCCATTTCCTGTTAGAGGAGTAGTGCCTGGAGCCTAAGCTTTTAAAAATAGTAGAATCTGGGGGAGGAAAAAAGAAGTTGAGTCTAAATTATTTATAAAATAAAAAAGACTGAAGTGCTTGTCCATTTCTAAAATATACATGTCAGTAAGTCACATGACACTTTTTCATAAAAATTACATGGTAATTTCCAAATGTAAGAATATCTACAAACTTTTGTTTGTTTTGTGAGAAAATTTTGCTATTGGGTGTGTGCACTCAACAGAGAGAGAGAGAAAGCAAGAAATCACCCCCTGGGGGGTGGCCACCCACCCAGTATGAATTTAAAGCTGCCGGGTCTGGGACTCAACCAACTCCATTGCGTGGGAGTCCAGCCCACATAACCATTACGTCATCTGCTGGTCCTCCTACAAAGGTCTTAAAATCATCCTTACCTAGATTTTTTTCTTCATCCTTGTCTTCTCCACATCTGCCCTCACTTTGGAATCTGCCTTTTCCACTCCAGCGTGCTGGAATAAGTCACAACTGTGGGACTGGATTCGGTTATATATTCTTGCTCGGAACTTCATCCCTACCCTCCTTGATGCCTGGCTCTGCTTTGCTTCATCTCTTATTCATGCTATATCACATTTCCTGTGGTAGGTATTTTAACCATCTCTTATTGAAGAAGTGCTTTATCGTTTACATGTTCCTTATTTCATGTTCTTACAACTTTGTGAGGAAACCGTCTCAAAGAAGTCTGGTGGCCAGACAAGCTATCTAGGACACAGTCTTATGATGTCATGCCTACGATTTTACCCCAGCCACCTCTACCCTTTGTTCTCTTGAGTTTCTCAAGCATTGAATCCCTCACAAACTCAGCAGCTAACTGCTCCATTGAGAAAAGCAAGGCTGCCTGGAAAAATCCCTCACCATCCTACTTAAAATTTGACTAGGATTAACTATAGTGATGTATAGTGATTAAATGTATCAAATAAATTGTAAAAATTTATCTATGATCCTTCACAAATACTCTTACACCTGATTGCATTTTTCTATTCTGAGGTCAACCTTCAAGACCTCTCTCCTTTATCTCAACCTCTTCTGCCTCCTCAACATTCTGCTCCTACTATATTTTTAATCAGTCCTTTACTAACATGAGCTTTCTGCCAAGAATTATGATTAAGTCTAGAGGGGTTAATAAATCCTCCCTGAACCCAACTCTTCTTCAACTTACTAACTTTGGTAGTTTTTACCACTTCATTTCTCAGGAGTAGTCTCACTCTCTCATTTCCTTGGCACTTTTTCATTATCACTATCACCACCCATTTATTTCTCCCCTCTTTCCTATGGAAACTCTTCGCTTGACAATCACAAATGACATTATTACTGGACTTTTCTCAATAAGCAATCTCTTAAGTATTCATCATTATAACATATCTTCTCATCCTTAGAACTTGCTTCTTCTTTGACTTCTGAAATATTCTACTCTCCTGGCTTTCGAATCTCTTGGTCTGCTTCTCACACTCTCCTTCCAAACTGGTTCCACTGCTTCCATGCTATCCCAGTGTTTTTCCCTCTACATTTCCTCTTATTCAAATAATTCCCAGATACATGCTGCTACTACTGGTATTTCTTGAGCTTTCCTCACAGTTGTCATTTGCACCCAAATGTGTTTCCATCACTTTAAACTCCACATATCTTAAACTTCATTAAGCTTCTTTGCTCATTAAACTATGCTCCATGAAATTTCCTATTTAAATCTCTCCAGAGTTATCAGCAGTCTCCTTTCCCTCCAGCTTGGAACCTTATAGTGCTACTGGCTTCCTATCTCTTTTCCATATCCAAGCAGGTACCAATTTCTTTCCATCTCCACTGCCAACACTTACTGAATAGAATTTTTAAGATGGTGCAGGACACTCCAATATCACAATAGTCTCTGAATTATTCCTGCTCTCCATTTCTTAATTGATGTACGCAGTCCTTCCAAATTAATTAGAAAAGCATGTAAAAGTAGTATAAGTAGTCTTTATTCTAAAACCTTCAGTAGCTCCCCATATCTTTAGTTTAATTATGGATTTTTCTTTTGTTTCTTTTGTTTTGTTTTTCCTTTTTGCCGTAGGGTACATGCACACACCAGAGAGAGACAGTGAGAGGGTAAGCGAGAAATCACCTCTGGGGGGATGGCCATGCTACAATTCCTTCTCCATTCTCCTCCTGGAATTTTGGACATACATGCACATTTACCCAGCATGATCAATCCACCAAGTCCAGGACTCATAACATGGTCAGCTGTGTGGGAGTCTAGTACTTTAACCACCACACCACCTACTGGCCCCTTATGGATTTCTTTCTTTCTTTCTTTTTTTTTTTTTAGAATTATTTTAATTTTTTTTAAATTTATTTTAATTTGATCAGAGAGGGACAGAGAGAGAGAGAAAGTGAAAAAACAAGCTACCAGGTCAAAACTGTGGTCAGCCACGTGGGAGTCCAGCACCCTTAACCACCATACCATCTACTGGACCCCCTCATGGATTTCATAATAGAGCCATAAAATCAGCCTTTTAGTTATGTCTTAAACATTACCAAACAGATTTCTTGGTCTTTGCCAAGATTTGAGCTCTGCTAGCTCTTTTACCTATATTGTTTAGTTTGCAGTTTGTGCTACGATAGAATACTATTTTTATTATGTATGTGTGTATATATGTGCATGCATATATAGTACATATATACACTCACGTAATATACACACACATATACATGTGTATTCTTTGTCTCTTTGTTAAGATGAAAATCCCTTGACAATCAACCAATTACCTATTACCATCGTGCTGGCTGGGCTTGCGCAGCCCGGCCTGTGCGGCCGGGGCTCTGCGTTGCGTGCCGGCCCAGCCGGGGCTGTGCTCCGCGTGCCGAGGACCGGACCGCCCAGCCCCCGCTGCCTCTCCGGCTCTGGGTGTGTCCCGCGCTCGGCGCTGACGCGGGCCGGTGGCGCAGATCGGCCAAGGTTGCCGTCCTTCCTTTCTTTGGCCGGGCGGGTGGGCGGGAGGTGGCGCGGGGCGCGCATTCACGCGCTGAGGGCTGGCGTGTGGCTGCTGGGCCGGCGCGTGGCCGCCGGGCCGGCACGTGGCCCCAGGCCGGCGCGTGGCCGCTGGGTCTGAGCGTGGCCGCTGGGCCTGCGCCTGTGTGTGGCCGCCGGGCCTGCGCGCGGCCCCCGGGCCTGCGAGTGGCCGCTGGGCCTGCACGTGGCCACCGGGCCTGCGTGTGGCCGCTGGGCCTGCGCCTGCGCATGGCCTCCGGGCCTGCGCGTGGCCGCCGGGCCTGCACCTGTGCGTGGCCACCAGGCCTGCACGTGGCCCCCGGACCTGTGCATGGCAGCTGGGCCTACGCCTGTGAGTGGCCGCCGGGCCTGAGAGTGGCTGCCGGGCCTGTGTGTGGCTGCCGGGCCTGTGCTTGCACGTGGCCTCTGGGCCTGAGCCTGTGCGTGGCCGCTGGGCCTGAGCGTGGCTGCCGGGCCTGCACCTGCATGTGGCCGCTGGCCGCGGGTGGCAAGCTGAAGCCAAAAACAAGGATTAAGAACTTGCAACTATAAGCAACAGAAAGAAACTTAAGCTGTCTTAAACCAATTGAGAAATACATTGTATGGGAGGAGTGTCTCTGCCTATGGACAGTGAGAGGATGATGGTTGTCAGCCCTGCATTACCTCAGGGAAGAACAGGAACTATTCTGCCATTCTTGGGGAGGCCAGATGCCCAAGGATGACTTGCGTTGCAGATCCCCACAGCACCATTCCCGGTGGTCACAGGTTGGATGCTGTGCCACATCAACTGATAACCATCTCTGCTTAACAGAGCCGCTTTCCTGAAACTGTGTTCTGTGGAGACTCACCTGCAGTTGCAGAACTGCACGGGACCCACCCTTAATCCAACCCTGAGTAGAATCTGTGTTCCCTATTGTTGAAGACTGTATGAGCTGATAATTGAAAAAAAAAAAAAAAAGAAAAAACTGAGGGAACTGGAGGGTATGGTGGCAGGGATGGCAGCTGCAGATGCTGGAGACAGTGTGGGAGAGGTGATGGGGGTGAGTGATGGAGGGCGGAGGGGAGGAATTCAGGGAGCAAACAACACACTTAATAGACACAAAAATGAAAAGTTGTCTGTTGATAATGTATATGGTAATATTGTCTTGACTGATGTGCACTGTACTCATGCTGGGAAAAACCATGTTGTACACTGTAAAGATGTGCAATGATAAAAAAAAAAAAAAGTCAGCACTCTGGCAAAGGGAGAAAGATCTGAAGATATGATAGTGGAAAGGATGAATGTGGATGCCAGAGACTGCAGGGGAGGGGAGTGGGTGGTGGAGAGTGGGCATGAGGGGCAAAGGGAAGAAACATTTAACACCAAAAAAATGTAGAGTTCTCTGTTGAAAACTATATATATATATATATATATATATATATATATATATATATGTATATTGTATACATCATAATGGGGACTTTATGTAAAATGTGAATTTAATTGATCTGAGAAAGAAAAATTAAAAAAAAAATTACCTATTACCTACAGTAGGCATTTAATAGACTTAGCGATAAAATGGAACTGTGATCTCAAATAATGGGAGAGTAAACGGGGCCACAATCAAGCAAGGGTTCTGTAAACAGTGGAGGCTTTAAGTCATATGGGATGAGATGACAAGATGAGAAGGAATTTATTAAGGCTGTTCCTTTCTCAGAATTAGTTCAATGTTTTCTTCCATACTTAGACATCGCTTCATTTCACTGGGGACCCCAGGAAGCAAATAGGTACAGAGAAGTGCAGCAGTCATGGGTTCCGAGGAACTGGACTGATGAAAGTGACCAGTATCCATCAAAGTATCTGAAGAGTCCCCTATTGCCCAAGTCAGGGGAGGTACTAAAGTTAGGCTATATCAGGAAACCAGGCAGGTCTGACTAGGACACCTTGCTTGGTCAGAACCACCAGACACTGGGCGAATGTGTGCAAAGGGAACCAGAGAGCTGTGTCAGACTTCTTTACCATTCCACCTGTCTCTATTAGTCACCATCCATCCTTCTCCTTTACTTCATTTTTTTTTTTTTTTTTTTTGGAGAGGTTTTCCGCTATAGGGCACGTGCACTCGCCAGACAGACAGAGAGACAGAAAGCGAGAAATCACCCCCTTGGGGGGATGGTCACGCCGCAATCCCTTCTCCTCCATTCTCCTCTTGGGATCTTGGGCACGCACGCACACACACCCAGTGTGAGTTTTAAGCCACCGGGTCCGGGACGCGAACCGCAGTAGACTACATGGGAGTCCAGTGACATAGCCATTATGCTAACTGCTGGTCCCTGTCCTTCTCCTTTACTTCAAAGAAAGGAGAGTTCTTTCTCCTGAGACCTGCGCTCTAAAGACTAGACCCTGCCTCTTCTCTGTCTCTGTCTTCATTCTCTCCTTTCTGGTAGATCTTTCCTTCAGTTCGTAGCTGTGTTTGTCTTTTCTATCCTATCCCCCTGTCTAGCTCCCAATTTCTCCTTCATAGCCAAACCTCTTCAAAAGAATAATCTACATGTGCTTTGCTCATTCTTCACATTTTATTTCTGAACACTGCAGTCTGGTGTTTGCTTGCACCATTTCCCTGAACTTGCTTTTGCCAAAGTAAACGTTAACTTCCTATTTGCTAAATCCAGTGAATAGATGTAGATATATGTAGCTTCCTGTGACCCTACTTTTGCCAGTTCAGCCAGACTCCTTTCTTGTGCTTGCCCATCCCAACCTCACTGTGCACTCTGAGCTTCAACCTTTTATGATTATACAAGCTACTGCTCTGCCGAGGACGCCCTGCCTACTCTCCTTTGCAAAATTAATTCCTACCCATTCTTTTTTTTTTTTAAGAATTATTTTATTTAACTTTATTTATATTTATTTTAATTTGACCGGGGGGAGGGAGAGTGAGAAAGCAAGCCACCAGGTCCAGGAATCAGACTATGGTCAGCCATGTGGGAGTCCAGCACCCTTAACTACCACGCAACCTGCCAGCCCCCCTGCCCATTCTTTAAATCTCAGTTCAGACAAAATTTTCTTTTTGGGCTTGTCAGTGACTTGGTGATTAAGGTGGCTGAATCCCACATGCCTAATTGCGCAGTTGAACTCCAGACCAGGCAGCTTGAAAAACATGCCAGGTGCATGAGTGTGTGTGCCCAAATCCTGAAAGGAGAAACAGCAGAGAAGGAAATGTGACCTGACTCCCATGGGAGTGGGGAGTGCTTCTCCCTCTCTCTCTCTCTCTCTCTCTCTCTCTCTCTCTCTCTCTCTCTCTCTCTCTTTCTCCAGCAAGTACATGCAACCTCTAGCAAATAAAAAAAAGAATCTTCTGGGACTAGCAGGTGGCATGGTGGTTTAAGGTACTGGACTTCTGCATGGCCGACCACAGTTTGAGTCCCAGACCTCGTGGCTTGCTTTCTCACTTTCCCTTTTGCTCTCTCTCTGGTCAAATTAAAAAAGCATAATAACAACAACAAGTAAAATTAAATAATTTTTAAAAAAGAATCTTCCATTCACCAAGTCTTCATTAGATGCCCCTCTGTGTGCTACCCATGGTGCTCTGTGATAACCTCTATCAAGTCTTTAGCATTCTGCTTTCAGTTTTCTACTTGTTTGTCTGATTCTGCTTTTTCCTCACTAGATCTGTTCCATCCCACAATGTGAACCCTCAAAAGCAAGAGACCAAGTGTTATTTCCACATTCCTCATACTGGGCACAGAATTTGAAACATAATATGGTTCAATAAATGTTTGATGAGTGAATAAATAACCAAGATTCATGTTTTATTTCTAAGGAACTGAATATAATGACAGGACAGGTTATCTGAGAAATTCCTTGTTTATTTCAGAGAGACCATTCTCACCTTCTGATTTTCTTTTTGGGCCTGATTTCTGAAACACAGGGTATTTAGTGCCATCTAGTGGAAGTGGTTGCACTTAAAAGCTACACTAACAGCAAAGCTTGGGCAGTTCTCCTATTCTGTTCTATTTGTTTTGAGCTGAGACAGGGAGGGGAGACTGGCTGCATAGGTTCCAGTACACACTACTTTAGGGGCATTTTGATTTTTATCTAGAAACTCACTGTATCTTGAGATGATTCTAATTGTGAGATATAGCAAGTATAAATAATCCATTATCGATACTTTATGAAAATGGACGATTCTTCAACTTCAAAAAAGTGAGAATGAAATAGCTAGAGTAACGGGAGCTCTGGAACACTCCTTGTATAACTGCTTTTGGGCCAGATTAGAACTACACAAGACATTGGGGTCGGCAGGTGGCATGGTGGTTAAGGGCACTGGACTCCCAGATGGCCAACTGTGGTTTGAGTCCCGAACTTGGTGGCTTGCTTTCTCACTTTCCCTTTCTCTTTCTCTCTCTCTCTCTGCCTCTTCCTGGTCAAATTAAAATAAAGTCAAGTAAAGTAATTCTTTAAAAAATAAAACTACACAATGCATT
The DNA here is from genome assembly GCA_026018925.1 of Tupaia tana. Classification (NCBI taxonomy): domain Eukaryota; kingdom Metazoa; phylum Chordata; class Mammalia; order Scandentia; family Tupaiidae; genus Tupaia; species Tupaia tana. The sequence goes on from JAKSZU010000004.1 coordinate 85,224,721, forward strand.
AATTCTGTTATTACTTAACCATGTACCCTTTTAGAAAAAAGTCTCCATTGTTTTGTCTTTTATCTCCTCAGTTGCATTCTAGCTGATATAATCAGGAAGCTGTTCCAGATCTTAGTTGGAATGAAATAAATGTAAGTGGTTATTAGTCTATGTACATTTTTTTAAAGGTTTTTGCTGTAGGACAGGTGCACTTGCCAGAAAGAGACAGAGACACAGTGAGAAAGAAAGTGAGAATCACTCTCTGAGGGAGGATGGCCATGCCGTAATCCCTTTTTCTCCAATCTCCTCCTGGGATTTTGGGCATGCATGCCCACCCACCCGGGAGTGAATTTCAAGCCATCAAATTTGGGACTCGAACTACAGTCAGCCATGGGAGAGTCCAGTGCCCCAACCACTGTACCACCTGCTGGCCCCAGACTATTTACATTTTATTGCACACTTTCCATCTCTTTCAGTGAATTCTCTTCATTATTAGCCTTTTATGATATAAATGTTTTAAAAAGCACCTGCTATTGTACATTATATTAATGTACTTTATTTTAAAATGTGGATAAATGCTTTGTGATTATATTATTTTATATACATTTATCTTCCATATACATAATTAAATAAAATGGGTAATAATATAAAGAAAGTGGCATATTTAGAGATTGGATTTTGTACTTCATATGGTGATAATGCTCATAATTAAAATTAGAGCAGCAGTTGTAGAGTATTCATACTGTTATGTTAGAGGATCATAAAAGGCATGTTTGTGCTCTTGATAATATTGCATTACAATTTAACATACACTTTTATCCTCTTAGAATTCTTCTGGTACTTGTATTTAATAAACACATCAACTCTCAAGATGATCTGAAATGTTGGCTTAAGAAGGAGCCCTTTGTCTGAAACACGTTTGCCCTGCATAGCTTCCTGGCTCACTCCCTGCCAGAATGGTAAGTCAATGACCACAAGGACTGTTATCTGTTGAATCCTGTGTGTATCACCAATATCTAAATGCATGTCTAGCCCATTTTAGGAGTTTCTGTCATTATTATTAAATGAATGTATGAGAAGATTGAGTCACAGCAAAGTGAAGATTTTGACTTAAGGTCACATATGAAGTTACTGGCAGAACTGGAGCAAGAATCCTTGTATTCTGACTCCTCCATTGAGTGGTTCAATATAAGACATTGTCTCTAGGGTTGGCTCAGTGGTTAAGAGAGCTGGATCCTCTGTGGCCCACCACATGGTTCAAATCCCAGACCTATGACTTGAAAAACATAAAGAGTTCTCCTGTGTACATGTCCCAAACCCTGATAGGATGGAGAAATGGAGAAGAAGCTGTAGTGTGATCATGTTGCATTGCAGGGATTCTTTCTCCCTCTATGTCTCTTCCCTTTCTGTCTCTCTCTGTGGCAAGTGTAAGTGTTCTCTGGAGAAGAAAAAAAGACGTTGTCTACCATTAGCACTGCTTTTAGTTCCAGACACCTATGGCTCCTGCCACACCCTTCCCCTGGGCCAAACAATTCAAAGAGTACATCCCATCTCCCATATATTCCAGACTAAATTGTAGCTGAATCCTAAAATTCTCTTGACAAATACCCAGAAGCCCATTTCCAGGGTCTGTGGGGACCTTTTCTCCAGATGTACACTGATAAGAGTGAGCATACATAGACTTTGGGAATGGTCAAAGGGCAGCTGTTGGAAGTGGTGGAGCTTGGTCAAGCCTGATGGGGTATCCACACATGTATTTGTGAAGCCCCCTGGTTGAATGGAAAGAAATGACATCAAGCCACAGTCTGGATGCCTCTGTTTGTCTCTCAAATGTGTCAGGCAGGCCTGCTTCTTATGATACAACCAGTTCCCCCATATATTTAATGTCACATAAACCAACACTAAGGGAACACCTATATTGTGCCAGACCCTTTGCCGGACATTTTCAAATGGAGGAGTAACTTACCCAAGGGCCAAGCTAAATATGTGCATAACCAGCATCCTCTGGAAGTAAGTGCTCTGCCCTTAATCAAAATATGAATGTGTGTGTATACATATGTGTCTGTGTGGTGTGTGTAAACATCTGAATATATGTACATATATTAAGAAAATAATATGTTGGGTAACTACATGCAAACAATTAAGAGCATAATAATAACTGTTCCATGCCAGGCCCCAAGTCAGAGGTAACTAGGTAACAATTTTGTTGTTGTTAAAAGCACCTATATATTTTGGGACTGGCAGGTAGCGTGGTGACTAAAAGTGTTGGACTCCCACATGGCTGACTGCAGTTTGAGTCCCGGACCTGATAGCTTGCTTTCTTACTTTCCTTCTCTCCCTCTGTCTTTCTTTGGTCAAATTAAAAAAAGAGTAATAATAAATAAAGTTGAATAAAATAATTATTTTAAAACAACAATAACAACAAACCTGTAGGGGACCAGCATGTGGCATGGTGGTTAAGGTGCTGGATACTCCCACATGACCGACCATGGTTTGAGTCCTGGAGCTGGTGGCTTGCTTTCTCACTTTCTCGCTGGTCAAATTTAAATGAAAGAATAAATGAATAAAATTAAATAAATAATTCTTTAATTAAAAAAAAAACTATATATTTTAAAATTCACCATCAACAATTTTTAAACTTTTTCAATTTGGGAAACTTTAGATCTATAAATATATACAAGCATAGGAAAAAGTATAATGAATTCCAAAGTTCTTATCACTGAGCTTCATAGCATTCTGTCATTCTTATTTAGTATACTTCTCCAACTTTTATTGTTATTATTATTATTATTGGTAGAGTATTTTAAAACAAATCCCAAACATCATGTTCTTTTATTAAATTATATTAAGATTATGATACTTACTAGTAAAGCTTTAAATGTAAAGATGGAAGTTTTTAGTGAAGACCTCTTCATTTTAAAAATGCTGAATACTGTCAAATGCCAGTTTATTCATTTAATTAAAAGTTTTTGGGGCCAGCAGGTGGCATGATGGTTAAAGCACTGGACTCCCACATGGCCCACGTCTGTTCGGGTCATGGACCTGGTGGCTTGCTTTCTCACTTTCCCTTTCTCTCTCTTTCTGGTCAAAGTAAAAATAATGATAATGATAATAAATAAAATAAAATAAATAATGACAGATAATAAAAAAATTTCTCCTTCAAGGAGAACTCAAGTGGGAATTAGGTGTTCCATAATGATCTTTATGACTACAAATAAAACATATGCATTCTACCTCATGTTATACAGTTCTTACAGGATTCTGTGAGACAGCATCTGTTTTTATTTTACATTCAATTCACTTTCTATTTTTCCCTTTCCTTTCTTGTGGAAGAGCTGTTGAAATGATAAGCAAATTAATGCTCTTCCCCCCTCACTTTTCTGAGTGATAAAACCTGAAAATGATAAATACAACAGGGCAGAGTATGATTTAATGTAGTGCCTTTTCTAATTCAAATGACAGAGAACTTTTTGGAGCTCTAGTGCACTCACATCTTGGTAATAGCATTTAAAGCATGAGTAGATTATATATCATGACATACAGGGAAGTCTATACATTAGTTACAGGAATGTTGCTAGGAAATATAAATAAATAATATTACTAGCTGCAAAGACGTATTAATAATCCCAAGAACTGAGGCAAAGCATAGTTATTTATTTTTATATTGACAGCCACTATTTTTAAAAGTACCAATGTCTTAGGTAGCATTTAAATTTGCACTGCATTTTAATACTTTTTTTGCGTGACATTTAGTTCTTTCTTTCTGATATTGTTAGCAATGGTTACATGGTGTTTTTAGGAAATTCTGGTGTGACAAAGCCCTCTACTCTTCAGTGTTCCATCAAGAAGATGCAAGAGTGGTACTGTCTGGAGTGCTAGACCGGGGAGGGCAAGGTGCAGGGATGATGCACCAAGAGATGACAATCTGGCTAGAAAGAAGGTTCAGAGACTTGTTTGGAAAGTGCCTTTGCAGAACAAACACTTTCCTTATATGTGTATCCAGCATGGCTTTTTCCTATATGTGTATCCCGTGTATGTATATCCAGCAATGTTGATGGAGATTGTGAAGTAGGAGAAATAGAGGGCGGGTAAAGTCCCTTCCAAGCCACCTTTTGTCACTGCCACTGCTCTAGACCTGTGTGGTTCAGTATGTGGTTTCCGAGCACTCAGAATGGACTTAGTCCAAGTTAAGGTAATGCCGTAAGTATAAATATATACTGGTTTTTGAATTACAGATAACATAAAATGTCTCGTTAATAATGTTTTATATCGATTGTGTGTTGAGATGATAACATGTTTTTATTTCATCTTATTTTCAAAGTTTATTTATTTCTTCCATGAGGGTGTGACAGAGAGGAATCACCCCCAACAGGGTCCCCTCACTGTCCTCCACCCACACTAGCCAGTACCACAGGCATACACACACATGCCCGACATGTGCAAGGAGACCTTGGTACATGGCTTCAGCATATGGAGCATTGTAGAACTGCTGTGCCACTGCAACTAGCCTATTTTATTTTTATAATAAAAAATTAAAAAAAAAAAAAAAACAGGCCCAGCAGGGCCAGCAGGTAGTGTGGTAGTGTGGTGGTTACAGGCACTGAACTCTCACATGGCCGATGGCCGACCACAGTTTGAATCCTGGACCTGATGGCTTGCTTTCTCACTTTCTCTTCTCTCTCTCTCACTGGTCAAATTTAATAATAATAATAATAATAATAATAACAACAACAACAAATAGAGTTCAATGAAATAATTCTAAGGAAAAAAAAAAAAGCCCAGCTTCTGTGGCACAGCAATAATATAAGTACCCTGCAAGGGTGGAGACCATATAACCAACTATGGGTTCAGATCCCTGGCTCAGCCTAAAGGCACCGAGGAGCATCGGTGGCCAGAATCTCAAGGAAATGGAAGACTGGGAGAAGGGGATCATGGTGTGATGAGATTCTGTTGAGGGTACTTTCTCTCTTTGTCTCTCTCTCATGCACATGCGCTCTACGGTGTGGGTGTGTGTTTGTGTGTGTGTATGACTATTTTTTTTTTTGAGAGGTTTTTGCTATAGGGCACATGCACTCGCCAGAGAGAGAGAGAGAGAGACAGAAAGCGAGAAATCATCCCTTGGGGGGATGGCCACGCCACAATTCCTTCTCCTTCATTCTCCTCTGGGGATCTTGGGCATGCACACACACGCGCCTGGTGTGAGTTTTTTTTAAGTGACCAGGTCCGGGACGCGAACCGCGGTCGACTACATGGGAGTCCACGACATAGCCGTTATGCTAATTAGCTGCTAGTACCTGTATGACTATTTTTTAGAGCAGTTTTAGGTACACAGCAAAACTGAGCAGACAGTGCAGTTTTTATACACCTCTTTCCACTTAGGCACAGCTTCCCCTACCATTAACATCCTGCATTGGTATGGTACATTTGTTAGAATAAGTGAGCCAAAATTAACATATCATGAACATACCAAAGTTCATAGTTTACGTTACTTCGCTTTGGTGTTGTACATTTTTGGGGTTTTGACAGATGTATAATATGTACCAGCCATTATAACATTATATGAAATAGTTTTACTGCCCTAAGAGTCCCCTGTGTTTCTCCTGTTTATCCCTCCCACTCCGCATACTTCTAGTAACCACTATCTTTTTAATGTCTCTACAGTTTTCCCTTTCCAAAATGTCATGTTATCAGAATCATACAGTATGTAGCCTTTTTCTAAATATATGTTTCCTCCATGTTTTTTTGTGGCCTTATTATTTTTTAGCACTGAATAATATTTCATCTTATGGGTGTACTACAATTTATTAAAAATGATAATGTTTTATTAAAAATCTACTAAATAAAATATTTGATTAATATTATTTTGGGGCTAGCCAGGTAGTGTGGTAGTTAAGGTGGCTGGATCCCTCTTGGCCAACAGCATGGTTCAAGGTCAGCTTGAAAACCATGCAGGGCACCAGGCGCATGTGCATGGGTGCCCAAGATTCTAATAGGAGAATGGAGGAGAAGGAATTGCAGCGTGGCTATTCCTCCAGGTGGTGATTTCTCACTTTCCCTCTCACTGTGTCTGTCTCTGTCTCCCTCCAGCAAGCACACATAAACCCAACAACCAACAGACAGGGCACGTGTGTGTGTGCACACCCAAATTCCCATGAGGAGAATGGAGGAGAAGGGATTGCAGTGTGGCAAGTCCTTCTGGGGGATGATTTCTCACTTTCTCTTCTCTTTCTCTTGAGCACACATGCCCTATAGCAAATTAAAAAACTATATTTTCAGGCCAGCAGGTGGCGTGGTGGTTAAGGCAATGGATACTACATGGCCAACTCTGCAGTTTGAGTCCGCGGCCTGGTGGCCTGAAAAACATGCTGGGTGCATGTGCATGCATTCCCAGAATCCCAAGAGGAGAATGATGGAAAAAAGATTGTGACATGACCATCCCCCCAGGTGATTTCTCACTTTCCCTCTCTGTCTCTCTCCATACGTCTGATGACCAAAAAGACCTAAAAAATATTTTTTTTCACTTGCTCTTTTTTTTTTTTTTTTTACCTTATACGGCTACTAGAATAAAATTACATACATTTCTCACAATAAATTTCTATTAGATAGCTCTGCTACTGACTTTGGCAAAACTACGTTATCAGTAGAGAGCTTATCTTGAACACAACCTTTCTATTCCAATACTTATCCAGTTTTCCTTGCCTCCTACCAAGGGCATTGTTCTCTAATACTTGCCTGCCTTGGTTTATTTCCTTGTTACTCCCAGACTACTTGGAATTGGCATGCCTCTCTGCCCACCAGCCCCCACCCCAGCTGATATTTAAGACATTCCAGTCATTTTGTTTGGACTAGGAGACAATGGACTAATTTGGTCTTTTATTACTGTACTGGGTTCTCTGGAGCATATCAAAATGCACTCAGGTAGCTTGGCACAACAAAAATTTTTTCTTAGAAGACATGAGACAGAGCAATAGGAGTTGAAATCTCTTTTGTTAGAAAACTTAGAATTTATCTTTCTTAAATTTTTGTAAGTGATTAATTTATTAATGTTGTTTCTAAAGATTAACTGAAATAGGTATTTATTCTATTATAATCTGATTTATTCCTCTTTTGTGTTAGATTTATTTCATATATTCTCAATGAGAGCAATATTGTTCCTAAATGGCCAAAAATTAGTTCTTGGGTTATGAAAAATATCTTACTCTTGCAATGTATGTGTACTGGTATGTACTGGTACACACACACACACACACACACATACACACACACACAGAGTGTGAAACAAGATATAAAGTATATTCACAAATTAAACTTTCCCAAGGGGAATGATTAGGAAAAAAAAGTCTACAAATGTTCCTTAAGGGGGGTTGGCCATGAAAGATCACTGGTTTCTCTGCACTAGATGGTTTTAGAGTATCCACATATCAGTGGAAATTTTTAATGCCTCAGTAACCTCAAAAGTTTCCGAAGGAGGGAGAGCAGAATAAAACAGAGAAAAGATATAGAAAGATTTACGTTTATAGGTTTGGGGAAGGAGCGTCTGAGATGTGTTAGTATCTCTACCACCAATTGATCACACATTGTTAACATTATGCCAATTCTCTATCTCTCTCTCTCTCTCTCTCTCTCTCTCTCTCTCTCAGCTAGGTAAAGAGTATACAGATGTTCATTGTACTTTTTTTTTTCTTTCTTTTTTTTTTTTTAGTGTTTTCTTGATGTGAATAATTTCAAAATAAAAGTTGAGGTAAAATGCCATCCTTCTCTATACTCTTTCTCTCTCCGCCCTTGTATTAGACTTCTACACTGGGGCCCCATTGAACCACAGTTTTTTGTTTTTGTTATTTTTTCTAGATGGTGTGTACACTCTCCAGATAAAGAGAGAGAGAGAGGCTTTCCTCTTTCCGCCATCTTGGAGCCTGTGGAGGCCTGCTGGGAACAGGACTTCTAAAAGGCAACTATGTCTGGAAGGCTGTGGTCCAAGGCCATTTTTGCTGGCTATAAGCGGGGTCTCAGGAACCAAAGGGAGCACACAACTCTTCTTAAAATTGAAGGTGTTTATGCACGAGATGAAACGGAATTCTATTTAGGCAAGAGGTGTGCTTATGTGTACAAAGCAAAAAACAACACAGTGACTCCTGGTGGCAAACCAAATAAAACCAGAGTAATCTGGGGAAAGGTTACCCATGCCCATGGAAACAGTGGCATGGTTCGAGCCAAATTCCAAAGCAACCTTCCTGCTAAGGCCATTGGACACAGAATCCGTGTGATGCTGTACCCCTCAAGGATTTAAAATAATGAAACTTAAATGAATAAAAATGGATTTGTGTTGTAAAAAAAAAAAGAGAGAGAGAGAGAGAGAGAGAAAGCACCCTCTATTAAGGCATGGTCATTTCACAATCTCTTTTCCATTTCTCCATGCTGTCAGGATTTGGGGCACACATTCATACAAGCCCACTATGTTTTTCAAGCTGCAGGGACCAGGATTTGAGACACAGTTGGGTTGGCTATGTGGAATCCAGCTCCCTTAACGACTAGGCTACAAGGCTGGGCCAAAGCATGGTTTCTTGCTAATATGTTTTTTTTCTCTCTCTCTCTCCTAGGGCCTTTTTGTATATACAGTAGTCCCTCCTTATTCACAGGGGTTATATTCTAAGAACCCCAGTGGATGCCTGAAATCACAGATAGTACCAAACCCTGTTCATGCTATGCTTTTTCTTATATTGCATTGTTGGAAAAGTTGTGATATACTTTTGCATAGCAAAACAGGAAAATACATCATGATTTTTCTGATGACCCAAAATATACATACCTATGATAAAGTTTGATTTATAAATTAGGCACTATAAGAGATTAACAGTAATAACTAATAATTAAGCAGAACAATTATAACAATACATTGTAATAAGAATTATGTGAATGTGGTCTCTCTCTCTCTGTCCCTCAGAATACCTTATTGTACTTACCTATTTTTAGACCCTGGTTGACCTTGGAAAAGCAAAACTGTAGGTAAGAGTGACTACTGTATTGTGACCCTTGCATAGAACTTAGTTTTCTGGTCTTTCCATTCTTCCTTCATACATAAGCTTTGCCTGGATAACTCCCAGAAGTACAAGTCCTTTTTTTTTTTTTTTTTAAATTAAATTTTCATTATAGGACACATGTACTTATGGTGAGGTGGGGTAAGTGTGTGAGAAATCACCCTCTTTGGGGGATGGCCACACCACAGTCCCTTCTCCTCCATTCTCTTTTGGGCATGCACACATGCCTGGCATGAATTTGGGCACACACACATGCCTACATGATTTTCAAACTACCAGATCTTAGACTGCCCAGTCGCCCATATGGGATTGAGCCACCTTAAACTCCACACCACCTGCTAGCCTACTCCGAGGAGTTTTTAAAGTTATATTTTCTCCAGGAAGCCTTCCATGACCACCCAACCTCATTCAAGTCTAGGTTAAAATTCCCCATGAAGCGACCAGCAGTTAGTGTAATGGCTATGTCGCTGAACTCCCATGTAGTCGACTGAGGTTCAAGTCCTGGACCCACTGGCTTGAATTCACGCAAGGTGCATGTGCGTGCATGCCCAAGATCCCGAGAAGAGAATGGAGAACAGGAGATTGCGGCGTGGCCATAACCCCAGGGGGTGATTTCTCGCTTTCTGTCTCTCTGTCTCTCTCTGTCTTTCTGGCAAGCTCACGCGCCCTATAACAAAAACCTCTAAAAAAAAATTCCTCATGTATTCCCTTTACAGTAATTTTCCTTATTATTAATCTTATCATATATGTTAAACTTGTCTATCTTCACTGTCTTGTGACTTATTTTATTCATGTCTTTGTCTTTTGCAGCTACAGGGTCTCTCATGATATTTATGAAATAAAGCAATCATTAATTTTTTAATGAGATACATAGTTGTTTTATATAATTTCATTTGAATGGAAAAACAAAAAAGATAAGCATTGATTTTTATTTTATTATAAAACTATGCCACTGGTAACAGTATAATTTCAGATTAGACTTTCATAAGCTGTTAAAGATAGCTCCCAGATCCCTACTATTACCCCTATAAAACTCTTGGTGAAATGTCCCTGACAAACCCAAGGGAAATTGATTGGTTGTTTCTCTCAGTTCCCACAGAGCTCAGTTTCTGTCTCTGTTTTGTAGCACTCTGCAAATGGAGCAGATAGGTAGGGAATTGGGTGAGTAGGGAGGATGCAAAATTAAGTGAGGGAATTGTTTTCTAGGAGTTTGGAGTTTAGTGAGAGATACAGACTCAGGAGTGATAGCAATAGTTTTTCCTTACATTTGTATCATGTTTTTTGTTTATTATTCATCTTGTTTCTGTACTTTACCATGTAATTCTACATTCTTCATTCTTCATGGAAGCCCTGTGAAGGAGGTATTATTAGTCCCATTTTAAGGAAGTTAAGTAAGCCAGAATGTTCTATAAAAACTAGACTTCAGGCATTTTTCCTCAGTTCTAGGCCTACATTTTTTTTAAGAGTATTTTTTGCCTTAGGGCGTGTATACTACTGAGAGAGAGGGAAAGAGACAAGGAGAGAGAAAGTGAGAAATCGCTCCCCAGAGGTGGATGATCATGCCCCAATCCCTTTTCCTCCATCCTCCTCTTGGTATCTTAGACATACACGCACACACTCCCAGCATGATTTTCAAGCCACTGAGTCCGGGATTTTTTTTTTTTTTTTTGAAGAGGTTTTTGTTATAGGGCACGTGCGCTTGCCAGACAGACAGAGAGAGACAGAGAGACAGAAAGCGAGAAATCACCCCCCAGGGGGGATGGCCACGCCACAATCCCTTCTCCTCCATTATCCTCTCAGGATCTTGGGTACACACGCACACGTGCCTGGCATAAGTTTAAGCCACCGGGTCCAGGACTCGAATTGAGGTTGACTACATGGGAGTCCAGCAACATAGCCATTATGCTAACTGCTGGTCCCTGAGTCCGGGATTTGAACCATGGTTGACCATGTGGGAGTCTAGCCATGTAAGTGCTATGGCATCTGCTGGCCCTAGGCCTTCTTTCTTTCTTTCTTTCTTTCTTTCTTTCTTTCTTTCTTTCTTTCTTTCTTTCTTTCTTTCTTTCTTTCTTTCATGTATTCAATTGCTGTATATCACTACAGCTTGTAAAATGAATTTACCCAACATGAACACACTTCCCGTCAGTCCAGTTGAAGATACCATATACATTATCATCAACAGTCCTCTCTTTCTGTGTCCCTCAAATGTCTTGCCTCTCTGCTTTTCTCCTTGATTTCTTTTCTCTCACTCTCCCCATTCGCCACCCTCTTCCCACATTGTCTCCAATGTCTGTAACTGTTTTCCATGCTTCTATATCTTCTAATCTTTAAGTTTTTGCGCTAGAGTGTGGACAGTTGGTATATATTAAGTGAAGACATATAATGTTTCTCTTTCATAGTCTACTTGTTTTACTCAGCAGTAAATCTTCTATATTTGTCCACTTTCTTTTAGATGCCAGGATCTTGTTTTTTTATGGCTGAATAGTTTTTCATAAAGTATACATGCCACACTTTTTCAATCCATTCATCTGTCTATGGACATTTGGATTGGTTCTATGTCTTAGCAATTGTGAATAATGCTGCAATAAACATAGATGTCCAAGCACTTTTCTGACTGAGCATTCTCCTATACTTTGGATAGATACCCAGGAGTGGAAGTGCTGAATCATATGGTAATTCTATGTGTAGATCTTTGAGAAACCTTTATACTGTTCTCCACAGTGGTTGTACTAATTTACATTCCTACCAACTGTGTAGGAGAGTTTCCTTTTCACCACATCCTTGCCAGCACAGCACTTTTCATTTTTTTTTTTTTAATCTTTACTATTCTGATGGGGTTTAGATGTTATCTCATTATGGTTTTGATCTCTATCTCCCCTTATAATAAGGGATGTTGAATATTCTTTCTTTCTTTTTTTTTTTTTTTTTTTTTTTTTTTGGTTGTTCATATGTCTTCCTTAGAGAGTTGCTGCTTGTTCAGCTCATTTTCTCATCGTTTAATTGGGTTGATCATTTTTTTTGGGTAAGCCATTTGAGTTCCATGTGTATTCTGGTTATCAGTTCCTTATCTGAGGCATAGTTTACAAAAATATTCTCCCATTCTAAGGGTTGTCAATTCATACTACTGTGTCTTTTTCTGTGTTGAAACTTCTTAGTATGATGTAATCCCAATTGTCTATTTTGGGGAATTTTGCTGTGCTTTAGGGGTCTTATTTAAGAAGTCTTTCCTGCTCTGATATTTCCCAGAGTTTCTCCAGAGTTTTCCATCAGTAGTTTTTTAGTTTGAAGTCTTATGTTTACATCTTTGATCCACTTTGAGTTGATTTTTGTTAATGGTAAAAGACCAGGTTTATCATCTGCAGGTGGATACCCAGTTTTTCCAGCACCATTTGCTGAAGAGGTTACCTTTTCCGCACTGAATTGGTTGGTAACCTTTATAAAAAATCAGTTGACCGTATGTCTTGGGTTTTGTTCTGGGGTCTCTATTCTGTTCCATTGGTCCACATGCTGTTTTGATTACAGCTTTATAATATATTTTGTGGTCAAGGAGTGAGATGCTGACTACTCTGCTCTTCTTGTGCAGGATTGCTTTGGCAATATGGGGTCTTTTATGATTTCAGACAAATTCTGTAATTGTCTTTTCTAGATCAGTGAAGAACGTCTCTGGTAATTTGATTGGAATTGCATTAAATATGTAGATTAATTTGGGTAGAATTGCCATTTTGATTATATTAATTCTTCCAATCCAGAACATGGGATATCCTTCCACTTTTTTGTATCATTTTCAATTTCTTTTTTAAGATTTTCATAGTTTACCTTGTAGAGGTCTTTGACTCCCTTGGTTAAATTATCTTATACTTTTTGTGGTTATGGTAAATGGGATTACTTTCTTCAGTTCTACTTCCATCTGCTTGTTGTTCATGTATAAAACTGCTGTAGATTTTTGTATGTTGATTTTGTATCCTGCCACTTTACTGTATTCATTTATCACTTCTGGGAGTTTTTCATGGATACCTTTGGGTCTTATATGTATAAAATTACAACTCCTTACCAAATTCTACACCTTTCCTTTTGAATAAAAGGTTGCAACTTCACCCTTCACTGTAAGGAACTACTGTCTGATGAATGATGTATTTCAGATTGAAAATTCCTCAAGTGAAATGCATGGGATTAGGTAAAGTCAATTGTATTTCTAATTTAGCAAATTGACAGAAACATAGTTTTCCACATTTACTCAAGAAAGAGGCTATGATTGAAGCTGTATAAAATGTATTTTATACATTGGATAAAGACTGGAGCACGCACAAACATGGTAATCATATTAAAGAGGTAAACTAGGGAGTAATTTTTTTCTCTATAAGTTAAGAATTGTTGGTAATTTAAAATGTATGCACATATTCAAGTTATTATGCACATTAATTAAAAAAAATGAAAACCAGCTATATTGAGTCATAATATAGTCTTGGTTTCTTTAACCCACTTGTTGATTAGCCTGTTTCTCTTTCTTCCCAAGAATATTTTCTTCCTATCTCCCCTCAAGAACATGCCCAGGATTCTGACAATTGTTAGAGTAAACCATGGCACAGTGCCACAGTGACCTGGGAAAGACTTGGTCTTCTGTTTCTCAATTTCACCACTCTTCTGTTTTGAAGCAGGCCTAATGAATGTTTTTGCTTTTCCTTTCCTGAAGCAAATTACCTGTATTTCCACCATGTTTCAAAGTGGTGGTTCTTGGATTACAAATCAAAAGTCAACATCAGACTAGAGACTAATCCCAGACTGGGGCAATTGTTCTCTTGAGTGCTAATGCAAATCCGAGCAGAGTCCTGCAGGTCTCTTCTTTTCACACCTGGTAGGGAGTTGTCTCACCTTGTACCTGTAGCTACACCCATATGAAAGCTCTTAAACAAAGTTGGTTACCCTTTGGACTTCCATTTCAACTGACATTTCTTTGTAGTGAATATTGCCTGACACTCCCTACAATGGCTAGTGGGGAGGTCTGATGATTTTTTTTTCCTTGATTGAGCAGATACACATCTGAAAGGCCCTGGAAGTCTTTGGTAGAACAACCTGATATCAGGCCCTGAGCTTTGTGTGCTCCCCTTTCTAACAGGGTCATTTCCTCAGTTGGAGACTTCCATAGTATCATAGTTGCTACTTTTAATTCCCTACACACATAATAGAACATTACTGGGGTGTGGGGTCACTCTTTACTGCAATGGGGTAGGGCACCCACGCACTCCTGGAACACTTAGCCCTTATGAGTCCAGCACAGCTATGTCTAGTGTAAGCACCATAAGAACCCAGAGGACTGCCCTTTTCTTTCATGTGACTTTAAGTTTTTTTTTTTATTCCTTTCTTTTTTTTTTGAGAGGTTTTCGTTATAGGGCGTGTGCGCCCGCCAGACAGACAGAGAGATACAGAGAGATAGTAAGCGAGAAATCACCGCCCAGGGGGGATGGCCACGCTGCAATCCCTTCTCCTCCATTCTCCTCTCTGGATCTTGGGCACACGCCCAGTGTGAGTTTAAGCCACCAGGTCTGGTACTTGAACCGTGGTCGACTACATGGGAGTCCAGCGACATAGCCATTATGCTACCTGCTGGTCCCCATGTGACTTTAAGTTTTTACCCAGATAAACTCTCTTTTATGTTTATACTATGTAGCACTAGGGGTAAGTGTGACTGTGTCCTTTGCATGATTTTGACTGGCACACAGGTGTTTTCAGTCTTCAAGGACTGAAAGAAGTTGAGGATTTTAGTGAAAAAGAAAGATAAAAGAAAAAAAAGAAAGACAGTTTCTATCGTAAGAGCATCAGAATGCAAAAGATTGTTAACTGCCTCTAGCACAAAGACAGCCCTAGTACTGTCAATTTAGTTCAGGCACATGGAGCCAGACTGCACCCTTGTCACTCAGTTCTCCTCCTTTGAAGATTACACCCCATGCTGGTTTTATTTTCCATCTTTTTATACTCTATGGTCTTTTGTAACATTTAAAATAGTAACCTGTAGTTTGGGGAGACCATTAGCCAATTCAGTTCCCTTAACAGCATCTACCTGCTGAGCCACTGTGCTGAAGTCTTCAAGTGTCCCCTGGCCTGGTTTGAATCAGTAGCTATTTGGACAAGGTTTTCTGTTATGTCCCAACTGTAATCTTTTAAACATCTATTCTTGACCAAATGAAGGAAAAACAAAGCTGTTCATACCTTTTTCTGTCATGGTTCCTTAATAGCTAGGTTTTAGGTCTTTTTTTTTTTTTTAAATTCATGTAAAAATTAACTTATGATAATTGTATATGTGTATATATTGCGGAGTACACTATGATTTTTCAGTACATGAATACAAAGTGGATAATTAATATATATATATCATTTCAACCATATGTTATTACTTGTGTTGGGAATCTTTAAAATCTTTTTTTAGGTACTCTGTAATACACAGTAAGTTGTTGTTAACTCTATTCACCCCACTTTTTTTTTTTTTTAAGGTTTTGCCATAGGATGTATGTGCTCACTGGAGCACTGGAGCACTCACTGGAGATAGCCAGAGAGAGGGAAAGTGAGAAATCACACCCTGGGGGAGATGGTCATACCACAATCTCTTCTCTTTTTCCCTCTGGGGATTTTAGGCATGTACACACATGTGCCTGATGTGTTTCAGGCCACCGGGCCTGGGACTCAAACCACTATAGACTACATGGGAGTCCAGTGCCTTAACCACCACGCCACTTGTTGGGCCCCACCCCTCTGTATTTTTATAACACTAGATATTGTTACTCTTATCTATATGTAATTTTGTTTCCATTAGTCAACATCCCCATAGTCCCTCCCACCCCCATTCCCAGCCTTTTCATCTCTTTACATATATAGAGTAATTTTTTTCAATTTCCACATATGAGAGAAAATGTGATTTTTCTCTTTCTATGCCTGGCTCATTTCACTTCAAATGGCAGGGTTTTATCCTTTTTAAGGAATAGTATTTCATCGTGTGTATGTGTGTGTGTGTGTACACACTATGTTTTCTCTATACATTTGTCTACCGATTCCATATCTTAGCTATTGTAAGTAGTGCTGCAATGAACATTGAAGTACAGATGTCATTATGACATAAAAACAGCTCTTTTTTATTAGTTCCTTCATATATGCCAGAGTTATGGACTGGGTTGTATGTCCTCAAGTTGTATGTTGAGTCCCTAAGCCCCCAGAGAACCTCAGAATGTGACTGTGTTTGGAGATATAGCATTTAAAAAGGTAACTAGGATTAAATGAGGTCATGTCATTGGCTATAATCCCGTATGACTGGTGTCCTTATAAGAAGAGAGGGAGAGGAACCAGCAGTTAGTGTAATGACTATGTCGCTAAACTGCCATGTAGTTGACCGCAGTCCTGGATCCATTGGCTTAAACTCACTCTGGGTGCGTGTGTGTGCGTGCCCAAGATCCCGAGAGGAGAATGGAGGAGAAGGGATTGCGGTGTGGCCATCCCCTCTGGGGGGGGGTGATTTCTCGCTTTCTGTCTCTCTGGAGAGCGCATGCGCCCTGTAGCAAAAAACCTCTCCAAAAAAAAAAAAAAAAAGAAGAAGAGAGGGAGAGACACCAGGCATGTGCATGCACAGGGAAAGGCTATTGGAAGGGCATGGTAAGAAGGTGGTTATTTGCAAGACAGAGACGTGTCAGAAGAAACCATATACAATGACACCTTGATCTTGACTATCTAGCCTCCATAACTGTGAGAAAATAAATTTTGTTATTTGAACCACCATGTCCTTGATATTTTATGATGACACTAAGAAAACTAATACAGCCAAACAATGTAATAAGCTGCCTTTTATGACTTTACTCATTTAATTGTCACAGTTACCAATTGAGGCAGGTAGGTGCTGTTTTGACGAGGACTCTCATTATAAACTTAGCCGCAGCAGGAACTTGGTTAAGAGTATGCTGAAGCCTGACCCCAAAAGTAGGTAGGTAGAATACTCTAGCTTATAAATGGGAGAGGTAGAGAGAGGTATTTAATGGAGCCAAGCATTTTCCTAGCCCACGTGTCTTTATCCAGATTGTGTCTACCTGTGTTTATTCCTTGTTTATTACATTAAAGGAGAGTGTAATACCCTAATTTACACTATTTTATAAAGAATTATTTTATTGAACTTTATTTTATTTATTTACTTATTTGCTTATTTATTTATTTATTTATTTATTTTAATTTGACCAGAGAGGGACAGAGTGTGTGTGAGAGAGAGAGGGAAAGTGAGAAAGCAAGCCACCAGGTCTGGGACTCAAACCACCACCGACCATGGTTCGGCCATGTGGGAGTTCAATGCTCTTAGCCACCATACCGCCTTCCAGCCCCATACATTATTATTTATTAAAATGATAAGTCCTTTCTGGTTATTACTAATAATGTCTAATTTTTCTCTGTTTTGATCTCTTTTTCACCCATCTCTAGTGAGGAACTGGGTGAATATATTTTTATGTTAACTATTCTTTTTCCTTTCCCATAAAGAGTTTTCAAAAATTTATGAGAAAATGGAATTAAAGTATGAGGGTTTTTCTGGTGCAAAAAAAATTGAATTGGATTATTTTTTTATAGTACCCATTTCCACGAACTTTTTGAAGAACCTCTCATTTATGCTCTTTAAATCTGTGAGTCTCAAAGGTTATCAGAAGTTCAGAAACAGATACAAGTATATATAATAAGATATTTTTTAAAGTCAGTGGGGTTGGGACTACCAGATGGTGTAGTGGTTACATCACTGGACTCCCACATGGCTGACTGTGGTCAGAGTTCCTGACCAGTGGCTTGAAAAATCACACTGGGCATGTGGGCTTGTGTACCCAACATCTTAAAAAAAAATTTTTTTTTAAATTTAAAAAGTATGGGGTGGCCATCCTCCCAAGGGGGTGATTTCTCACTTTTTATTTATTTATTTATTTATTTATTTTTTTATTTCTCACTTTTTCTCTCACTGTGTCTGTCTCTTTTTTCTCTCTCTCCCCTGAGCACACATGCCCTAAGGCAAAAACCTCTTTAAAAAAAAAAAAATAAGGTCAGTGGGGCTAAGGATAAATTAATTAACAAATAGTTTTTGAATCACTTGAAAATTAACTGTTTTACCTTACATGAAATACTAAAAATTACTTACAGATGGATGAAATATTTAAAGTCTAAAAATTCAACATAAGGGGACCAGCCGGTGACGTGATGGTTAAGGTGCTAGACACTCCCACATGGCCAACCGCAGTTCAAGTCCTGGGCCTGGTGGCTTGCTTTCTCACTTTCTCTCTCTCTCTCTGTGTCTCGCTCTGGTCAAATTAAAATAAATAAATAAATAAATAAATAAATAAGTGAATGAATGAATAAATGACATTAAATAATAAATAATTCTTTAAAAATTAAACAAAAGAAAGTAAAAAGATTAACTTTTTATATAATCTAGGGATTCAGAAGGCATGTCTAAACATATATAAACATAAGTATATGTTTCCCATCTTTCAGTAGTTTATACTTTCATGATACCTTACTCTTCACTCAGTTTTATTTTGATGAAGTAAGGATTTGCCTCCATGGGAGGGCAGTGCTTTAAACTAATTAAAAAAAAAAAAAAAGGTAGTTTATAAACTACCTTACATGTGGCTAGATGCCAGGGAACATTTTGAGGGGTTGGGGAAGTTTTGATGGGAAGACTAGTGAAAAGACGGAGTATGCGGGACCTTGAGGAGGGTTGACTAGACCATATGGGAAAATGGATGAAAAGGAAAGTGAGAGAAGCCAAAGATTACTATCATTTTTCTCACAGAACCTCATTTAACAGGCTGTTTGACTTCTCGGAGGACACTTACTGCCTCTCACTAGAAACTGCTATCTTCATGCTATAATTCTGTCGCAAATCCAGCCTCATTTATTTTGGGTATGAGACCTGGACCCACCGCTTGAGTCATATATGTCTCCCTGAACCATCTCAGCAAACTCATATTAAGTATCATAAGGTCCTAGAATTTTATCTGTCAAAACTTAAATAGTTCTCCATGGGACCAGCAGTTAGCGTAATAGCTATGTCGCTGGACTCCCGTGTAGTCGACCACGGTTCACGTCCCAGACCCGGTGGCTTAAAACTCACGCCGGGCACATGTGCGTGCGTGCCCAAGATCCCGAGAGGAGAATGGAGGAGAAGGGATTGCGGCATGGCCATTCCCCCTGGGGGATGATTTCTTGCTTTCTGTCTCTCTGTCTCTCTCTGTCTGTCTGGTGAGCGCACGCGCCCAATGGCAAAAACCTCTCAAAAAAAACCAAAAAACAAAAAACTTAAATAGTTCTCCTTGTAATAATACAGGAAGAGTTACAAATAAAGTTTGATAACTGTAAATATGAAAGGCTAAAGAGAAGTAATCTCAGTCTGCCATGAACATCTCATAGGCTAGATGAACTGAATATCACTTTCAGCTTGTTCTAAGGAAAGGATACAGGACCACAGCTCTTATTTAAAGTAATGTTTAAAGTAAGGGTAAGGAACTTTATAATTGAAAATGCTAAAAATGTTTGTTAGGGGGAACCAGCAGGTGGCATGGTGTTAAGGTGCTGGACATTACCACATGGCTGACCACGGTTCAAGTCTTGGACCTGGGGGCTTGCTTTCTCACTTTCCCTCTCTTTCTATCTGTGTGCGTGTCTCTCTCTCTCTCTCTGGTCAAATTAAAATAAATGAATGAATAAATAAAATAATTATTTAAAAAATGTTTGTTAGGTTAGGCAATTAGATTTGAACTAAGAGATCAGATAAAGTCAAAGTTATGACTTTCAAAGAGTCAGTCAATATGATCCTGGGAAAGCCAAGCCTTCTAGTAGATAGGGGCTCCTGGAGTGATAACTACAGACCATCCAGGCTTCCAGGCTGCAACTTAACTGCTTTGGCCCAGCAGACACCATCAGTAAACAAGCCTTTCTAGGGAATATGTACTTGACCCTCTTTTATCAAGTAAACGTCCAAGGACTGCCTGTATCCATTTTTATTTTGTCATCATCTTCAGGGTAATCCAACTGGATAGCACTGAAATAAATGAAAGTGTGTGAATTTGTGCTAAATTGCATGTCAAGACTGAAAAAGTAAGATCATTACACATCGGACCACTCAGAGACAGCTTCACAGGGGGAAAAGAAGAGTTTCTGTTGGATCTTGAGGTTGAGTAAAATTTAAAGAAAAACGGAATAGAGCTTAGGTAAGCTTTGCTTTATGTGGCTCTATTTCTTTTCACTGATGACTCCCATATTAAGATTTCTGGGAATGAGTCACACAAAAGAGGAAATAACCAAGGATTGAAGGAGTTCAGGAGCATAGTAAGACAGTTTGAATTAGAGCATCAAGGCCAATCTTTGGAAGCTAGTGCTGGACACTGCTACTCTGCAGGCTGAGAAAAACTGAAGGAAGACCTGAGCTTGCAGCCAGGTCAGTGTGGGCAATGTAGCAAGAGCAGAGAGAGTAGAATGTAGTGTTGCCTTCTGTGGTTCCAGCTCTTCGGGAAGTTGAGGCATGAAGATCATGATATAGCGAGACTATGTCTAGAATACCACACATACATATATGCACACAAGAATGATTTAAAAAGAATTAGAGCAGTCAAATGCATGTGTGGAGGCGTCACTAGTGGAGAGAGATTGGGAATTACATGTTTCCTCAATAGAACCAGAGCACAGTATCCCATAGGGCAGAAGCTTTATTATGTCATAATTACTCCTTGCATGCCCTCAATTAACAATGCACAGATTGAGGTCATTGTGCATTTAAAGCAAGTCTTCATACAACCTGTTCCTCCCCTCAAATGTGTTAATACTCCTGAAATGTTTTAGCCTTTGGCATCTAGGTTTGAGCATCCTCAGCTATTTAGGGGAGAATATCTTCTGGTTCTTACTTTTTGAGCTGATATGACACAGCTGTTGTCAAATGTGTCTGCTGTGTCCTTATGGACAAGCCCAAATAATTAACCTGGTTTGAGAGTGTTTATGCTTTCTTGGTTTGGTTTAGCATTGATCTCTTCTTGCTAAAGGCCTATTGGGACCAAGCTAGGAATGCATCAGGGTAGAGTTGGTTTGAAAGTCCCCTGAAAACTTGCCCTTTGGCAATCAAATTTTCTACAGATTGCATCCCTCTACCAGCTACCAGTGTGGCTTGTAAAAATTATATAACCTGAGACTAGCCAGTTACCATTCTTTACCCTGAACCTCTGTGTCTTTATCTGAAAAATGAAAAGACTAGAAAAGATGATTTTTGAGGTTCTTTCAGCTCTAAGATATGAGGATTTGATAATTCCCTAGTAGTAAAGTGAGATTTTTTTTTATGTGCACAATTAGTTTGTCCTCCTATATGTATTCTCCCACATTTAGCAGCCTTAACCCCGTTTCTATCATTATTTCCCAATGGGCACATGCCAGGAGTATAAGATGAGTAGAATTTCCTCAAGAAACTAGACTTGGCTAAATTCTAAAACATACAGGCAACTGATTTTTGACAAAGGGTACCAGTCAATCTAATGGGAAAAGGAAAATCTTTTTAGCAAATGGTGATGGGTACACTGGGTATCTTCCTGCAGAAAGATGAACCTGGTCCCCTATCTCTCAACATTAACAAAAATCAACTCAAAGTGGATCAAAGATCTTAACCCAAGACCTCAAACTCTAAAACTATTGTTGGAAAATACTGAGGAAACTCTGGGAAACATCGGTTAGGCAAAGACTTCTTAAATAAGACACCCCCCCACAAAGCACAGCAAAAATCCCAAAAGTAGACAAGTAGGATTATATCAGACTAAGAAGTTTCGACACAGTAATTTATGTGAATTGACAACCCTCAGGATGGGAGAATATTTTTGTAAACCATGCCTCAGATAAGGAACTGAGAACCAGAATACATAAGGAACTCAAGTGGCTTACCTGAAAAAAAAAAAAAAAAAAAAAATTTAAATAAATAAAAAAAGATTAACCCAATTAAAAGATGGGAAAATGAGCTAAACAAGCAACTCTGTAAGGAAGACATACGAACAGCCAAAAAACATATGAAAAATGTTCAACATCCATTATCATAAGGGAAATACAGATCAAAGCCACAATGAGATACCACCTAACCCCAGTCAGAATGGTGAAGATTAAAAAATAAAAAAAAAACAAAAAACAAAAAAACGATAAGTGCTGGCAAGGATGTGATGAAAGGGGAACTCTCCTACCTGTTGATGGGAATATAAATTAGTACAACCACTGAGGAGAACAATATGGAGGTTCCTCAAAGACCTTCAAATAGACCTACCATATTATCTAGCAGTTTCACTCCTGGGTATCTACCCAAAGGATAGGAGAAAGCTCAGGCGGAAAAGTGCTTGCACATCTATATTTATTGTGGCATTATTCACAACTGCTAAGACATGGAACAAACACAGATGTCCACAAACAGATGAATGGATTGGAAGTGTGGCACATATACACTATGGAATACTATTCAGCCAAAAAACAAGATCCTGGCATTTGATAGAAAGTGGATGAATATGGAAGATTTACTGCTGAGTGATACAAGCCCTGCTATGAAAGCAATACATGGCATGTCTCCACTTAACATATACTGGCTGTCCACGTTTTCTGGCAGAAACTGAAAGATTAGAGGATATAGATGCATGGAAAATGGTTATGGATACTAGAGACAGTGTAGAAAGAGGGTGGGAGAAGGGGGAGAGTGTGAGGAAAGAAATTAAGGAGAAAAATAGTGTGGCCAGAAGTCTGACTACTTTTCCTATTTTTCCAAAATCTTTTCAAAAGGGATGGGGGGGGTGGGGTGGGGGGGTGGGGGTGGGGAGTCATGCCACAAACATTAACAGACCATTTATTTTCTATTAACAGAATTCTTCCTACCTCCTGTTCCTGGCATAGCATCTTTGAGATGTATATTTCAACCAATTACAGTATATTCTTTTGCTTATCTCTTCCCAAGACACAGAACTTCCCTTTTCCTTGAGTTGTAGATTAAGCCTTTCTTTAACTAAGACACAGATTTTCCCTTCCAATCACCAACCTAAAAATTGTGGAACCCACCTATAACCTACAAGCCCCCGCTTCTACATGTCCTGCCTTTTTGGGCCAGACCAATGGAAAATCTTTTCACTAAATGTTGTCTGTCAATATCAAAAACAAATAAAAGGAACCTCTGTACATGATCACCCCAAGAAAAGACATGTATGCCTCTTCTCCGGGCCTAGTCACTCACAGTTGGCTTGGAAATAAACCGCATTAATTGTTAATTATTAATTTTACAGTTGGTTATTTTTTTCCGCCGACAATAGGCAAGACATTTATGGGACACAGAAATGGATTGCAGTTTGCTGATGATAATGTGTACAGTATCTTCAATGGACTGATGTGAGGTATATTCATGTTGGGTAAATTCACTTTACAAGCTAAGTAATGTATAGTGATTGAATACATTAAATACATTTTACAAAAAGATTGTATAAAATAAACTAAAAAATAAAAAAGAAACAGACTTGACTACCTGCTCCATACTCACATACTCCCCTCCTACGCTTCCATTTGTTTACCTATTCATTCGACAAACATTTACTGAGGACCTGTTCTGGGCTTTTTAATTCATCTTCTCTCTCTTTCTTTTAATTTGCCAAAGTGTGTGTGTGTGCTCACGTAAGTTGGAGAGAGAGAGAGAGGGAAAACTACATCCCCACCATGGGATATGATCACATCACACACACACACATGTATCTGGCATGTTTTTCCAGCCACCTGGGTTGAGATTCAAACTGTGAGCTCGGCCTTGTGGGATTTGGCTCACTTAACCACTAGGCAACAGGGCCAATCCAATTCATCTTCTCTCTCACTCACTTTCTTTGACAAATGAGGCAAACAACTGTGTAGGAAATGTACATTTAATCTTTCTCTTGAATGGTCAGAACCCTAAAATCAAGTTTTCTATAAAATATAATATAGTCATGGTGGGTTCAAAGTGCCAGGGAGGCAGTGGTCAACAGAGGGAAAGTGTGGAAAGAGGGCTGGAAACAAAATGTTCCTTTCCAACAAAGTTCATTCCTCAAGGCCTCATTTCAAAGGGTCCTTGCCTCTGCTTTCAGAAGTCTCTGTATGCTTCCAGGAAAGTACATGTTTGTTGCCTTATTTGAATTTCAGTCAGTCGGGGTCCTGTGATCTAAATTCAGAGTGAGAGAACTGGAGAAAGAACTTGGGCAACTCTCTTAAAAGAACTTGGTTTGTAGGGTAGAATAAAGGGAAAGGAATTTAGAAACTCAATGAGCTGAAGATAATCCCGTCAGGAATTTCCCGCAGGCCTTGTCAACTCTGTTCGAAGAAAGATGTTATCCTGGTTGCCTGACACAGTGTTCTGGCTCTCTGTGCTGAGGCAGCAGCCAAAGAGACAGAAGCCAGGGCCTATTTTTAGGAAGCAAACAGATTTGTTTGCTCTCCTTTTTTCTATATCCTTTTCTGCTCTAAATCAGGCCTTTTTAACCTTGGCATGATTGACATTTGGGGCCAGATCATTCTTTGTTGTGGAGAGATGTCCTGTGTATCACAGGATGTCGAGCGGCATCCTTGGGCTCTACCCAAGAGATGCCTATAGCACCATCCTTCCTTCCGCCATGCTTCCACGACAAACATTGTCTCCGGACACTGCCAAATGTTTCCTGGGGGACTGGGTGGGCAAAATGAGCTCAGCTGAGTCCCACCACTGTTGATGTCACAGCAGTACATCCAGGCTAGAAAGTGGGAGCTGCAAACCTTGTGTTGACATAATGCCACACAGTCAAGGTGAGAGGTCCTTCCCTGGACCACTTAGGAGTCAACATCATCTGAAACATAAAGTGGCATCTATTTGTTAAAAAAAGAAGGTGCTCAGATTATTTGGGAGATCGTTGTCACCCAGCTACTTCATTCACGCTAATATTACTTACTATCATTTTTCACATCTTTGGGTGCGGGAGGGGAAACCAAGGCACTTTGGAATCATCATAAGGAAAAGTAAATCCTCTGACCTAGCTCTAACACGCAGCCACCTCTGTGCTGAGAAGCTGCAGCTGATTATCAGCTTCCTACAGCATAAAATTCAGTTTAATTTGTGGAATATGACATGAGTATATTGTGATCAGTACTTTCCAGGAACGTCCTCAGAGCAACATTACAGCTCAAAATATAAGCTAAGGATTCAGAGACAAGAGATGGCAGTATCCTATCCTCTCACTCCCCAGGGCTTGATGGGTAAAGGGAGGTCCCTGAGAAAAAGGGATGCACTTGTCTCCACATGCACTTTCCTTAGTCTTAACACACTTGTCTAGTTCAGATGAATTGTCTTCCCAACATTTAGTATATGTCTTTGTAGACAGATTTATCTTGTTCATATTGGAGTCTTCTCCGGGTTGTTTTTCGGCTTCTGTTGCTTCTTTTTCTTGTGTGTTCACTCCAGACTTCTAGACATGAATTCATTTCTCCCCAGAAATATAAAACTAGGTCATATCTTGTGGCAAAATAGTTCTGTAGATTCCTGGGATTCTGAAAATAACAGCAATAAGATACCATTACAGCCATTCAGTGTACATTTTATTTGAGAACTGAGTGTCCCTGCTGCTGAGGATATAACTCCTGTTTAGAAATGGGTTTGTTTTTCTGTATTTTGATGTGCTATTACAGCCACATGGTCCTAGGCTGCTGGGGGAAGGGAGATGGCTTGAATATCTCCTTAAAGGGCGATCATCCTGGTGACTGCCTCAAGGAAGAGACAGGTCCTCAAAGCAAACAGGAGCTGAGAGATGAAATGTGGGCAGGCTCTTGGGTAGAGGTGAAAAGATGGCTTCTGCCTCAGTTCCCAGCCAGGGAGAGTATGTGACCTAAAATGTCGTGATCAGTTATAATTATGTGTGTCTCAGATTATGATCTATTCATTTACTTTTAAAAATTGATCCGATTTGTTATTCCTCCATAGTTCTAGAGAGGAAGAGAGGGAGCTGCAGCTAGCAGCTTTTAACCCCGTGTGTTCTGCATGTGAACATCATCTGTTACGTGTATGCCATGGCTTAAAAAATGCCTGCGAATTATGGTTCTAAGGGAATACAAGATAAAGATGAACAAAATATGCTTTATGTCATGTTACCTACTTGTAGGTTACTACAGACTCATTTACAGTGTTGTGGGGAATTAAGGAAAGAAGAAATGTTTCCATCTTTTAAAAATTTAATTTTCTTTTTAGTAGTTTTTTAATTGCCAGGAGGCATCTTAACATACACCACCACCACCACCACCACACAAAGTATCAGCTCACACTGCAGTCTCTTCTCCATTTCCCCAGGCTGTCAGGATTTGGGGCATGCCCTCATACGTGCCCAGTGTGTTTTTCAAGCAGTTGGGGCTGTGATTTGAACTATAGTTGGTTATGTGGGATCCAGTTCCTTTAACCACTAGGCTATGGAGCCAGGCAGATTGATTTCCCTCTACTAGTAAGACACCCAAGGGAAAGTTCCCCAGGGATATCTCCCTCTACCGACAACCGTGGAGGACTGGAAATGATGGGAACTGGCAGCTTCCTTATGAAGAATCTGCCTTGTGCACCGTGCCATAACAGGAGGCTGGAGAGCAGGAGAAAGAATGAAAAGAAGCATATCAACAGATCCTTGTCTGCCCTTGAGGACTATATGTGCTTTAGATAGTGTAAAATATAAGTTATACATGCATGCCAAGGGGATGCGAAATACAAGGACACTCAGAAGAGAGAGTTGTGACTTAGGAAGTACTTTTATTTTCCCCCTGGATTGTTGCTGTAGGGTATATGTGCTCGCCAGACAGAGCCAGAGAGATGGAAAGTGAGAAATCATCCCCCAGGGTGGATGGCCACACCTCAGTCCCTTTTTCTCCATTCTCCTTTTGGGATGTGCCTGGCATGATTTTCAAGCCACCAGTTCTGGGATTTGGACCACAGTAGGCCATGTGGGAGTCCAGTGCCTTAACCATCATGCTATCTGCTGGCCCCATAGGAAGTGTTTATCTTGTTTGTTTTTAAGAGAGGTTTTTGCTATAGGGCACGTACTCTCTCCAGAGAGATGGAGAGACAGAGAGACATCCCAAGGGGAGGACCACACCATAATCCTTTCTCTCCTCTATTCTTTCAGGATTTTGGGCATGTACGCATACACACCTAGCATGAGTTTTTTTGGGTTTTTTTTGGAGAGGTTTTTGCTATAGGGTGCGTGCACTCGCCAGAAAGACACAGAGAGACAGAGAGACAAAAAGCGAGAAATCACCCCCCAGGGGTATGGCCACACGGCAATCCCTTCTCCTCCATTCTCCTCTCGGGATCTTGGACATGCATGCACACGTGCCTGGAGTGAGTTTAAGCAACCGGGTCCGGGACTCAAACTACGATTGACTACATGGGAGCCCAGCGACATAGCCATTATACTAACTGCTAGGTCTGGGACTTGAACTGCTGTCAACTGCATGGGAGTAGGACTTGAATTGCAGTCGACTACATGGGCGTCCAGTAATATAACCATTACGTCATCTGCTGGTCCCGGAAATGCTTTTTAATAGTGAGTATAAGAAAAGTGGATATGAATTGCCACAAGGTAGAGATTTCTAGAAAGGTTCTGTGAGAGAGGGTATAAGGCCAGAGAGTAGCAGTCGGTGGGTGAGAGAAGGGGAAGACTCAGGGAGAGGAGCTGATAGAGGGCTGTAGCCGCACAGCTGAGGACTTGAACTTTGATACTGCAGTGCCAGAGAGTTACTCTAGGTTCCTGAGCAAGGGAAAATTGTGATGAAATAGTGTTTGAATACATTTATACTAACACCTTGTTTTAGAGAAACAGAGACAGAGGAAGAAGCAGGTATAGGGTTTCATAACTAGCCTGGGTGTGAGATAATGAAGGCTGGATTTGGGTATGTCTGAGAGATCACATAGGGGAAATGGCTGAAGGGGTTGACATGAGGGACAGAGAGGAGACAGAAATAGCTCTGAGGTTGTGAGCCTGGAGGCTTGTGGGGAGGCCACTGAGTAACATAGGAGTGTTGACTGGAACTTCATGAGCTCGGTTTTATATAAATTTCATATGCAGAAAAATATTCAGAAGGAAGTGTCCTAATAATAATTGGAGCCAGAGGACTGAAGTGAGAATGAGAAGTCTCGGCAGGAGGGCTAGTTGGTGAGTCATCTGCAGAGTCATCTGCCAACTCTCCTGTCAGCAGGGGCCTTGGGGGGGAGGTCATTTATGTAAGTGATTATGTTCATGTCATTATGATTTATAAATAACAGTAAAAATCAGAGTATCTAGTCAGGGTTAAGGATCTTTTTCTCTTCCATAAGATATTTTTGCCTTCATTGATTACTGAGTAAATGAAGATATTTTACTTAAGTATTTGAATTATATGGAATTGTTTTTCCTATGAGCTTGTCAGTGAGGCCTATGCTCTTTGTTAAGCTAACGAATGATTTTACCTTTTGCAGTACTGGTGGAAGCAGTGTTACTGCTCTGGAATCATTAAATGTTTCTCTGTGACTATGCTAAAGGCCACTTGATTCTTGTTAGGAAAACAAGCACAGACATAGAAGCAGTCCCCCACACCGTTTGTGAGTCATCTTACCTGCTGTACCAATGACTTTGCATGTTTTTGTGTGGCCAAAGCACGTTATTTTAGCATCAGGTAAGGGGAGAGGGGCAAGAGCACCCAGCTGATGGCAAAGAAAGAAGAAACACACAGCGAAGCCTTTGAGTTCAGCAGCTGAAGGTGACTCCGCCTTTTGATCTCAGAGTCTGTAAAGGGAGAGAAAAAAAGTTCAGGGTCATTTGGTGGAACAGGCTGACCGTCTTCTTCACATGACTGATTAGCAAAGAAAAGTACCTCTAGGCAGTGATCTTTTCAGGTTCTGTATCACTAGCTTTCATCACACCACTATAAAGCGATGAGGAAATATTGTCATTTTGGAGTAGAGGAAGGTGTAAGTGAAGAAGTGGAATCTCTTTTTTTGCTCTATTTTCTCCCTAGAAAATCCAATCTCATATATTTAATGTTTCGGCTCTGTCACTTGTTAGTTGTGTGACTTTAGGCAAGTTACGCAATATATATGTGCTCCAGTTTTGTCATCTATAAAATAGGGATAAAATAATAATAACTTATTTTACAGGGTTCTTATGAGGATTAATGAGTTAATGAACGTAAAGCACTTAGAACTGCCTGGCACATAGTAAGTACTCATAAAAACCAGAATAGTAATGTTGCTCAAATCTGGTTAAGTATTACTTGCATGCTGACCATTTCCAAATCTATCTCCTTAACTTGAACTGTGTCCTGAGTTCCACATCTGAATTTGTCGTTGCTACTAGATATGTCAGTTAAAAACAAAATTATTCAATAAGTATTTCTTATCACTATTGTTGAGACTTAAAGGAGTTTAATAAATAACACTTTTTCATAGCTTAGCTGTGTAACAATTACGGAGAAGTACAAAAAAAGGTAAAGTAACTGAAAATCCAAAATATCATTTTTATTGCAGAAATGTCTGATATTAAAGGTTGAAGCTATAGTCAGGCAATTGAGCAGCAGCCCAGACTTTCCAGGTGACAGTCAGAACCAGACTAGGGCAGGCTTCCTCCTATAAGGGCAGACTCTATCACTGAAAAATTGATGGCTTGGAGAAGCAGAACAGAATTATACTTCTTGAGACTTCACTAAAGAGAATAAGGAAAAGAAGGAGCTGAGCTACTGAGCTCCAGCCTCTCCTAATCAGATAAATTAATTCCTCCTTCTCTGGGAAGGATTGAAAGATAGAGGAAGCAGGAAGGCTAAAAAGATTACATTAGTGGAGATCCCCTCTCACAGAAGAAAATATGTGGAGTGGGTTTTTCTGAAAACCTGTCATATGCTGGGTAATGTGCTAAGCATTGGGGGATCTCTACCTGTGTATACCATGGACGTTTTCTTCAATATCTCTAAAATTGTAATCTTTTCCACATACAAGTTACTACTAATGTTTTGTTTTGTTTTCTTGCTGGTAATGTCACCAACCTCTCAATCATACTGGTTAGAAATAATAAGCCTGTTTTGACTTATTTCTATTGACCTTCTTTTTGCATAACCAAGACTTGAAGATTATTTTAAGAAACATTGAATTCTTTTCCCTTTTCTTTCTCATTGAGGATATTAACTGTCTCAGACATGTAACTGAGACAGTTCATATCCTTATAATTTCTCCCTGGACCATTGCCATGAACTCTTGACTTTATGACTTCCTAGTCTATCAAAACCACTTCTTCAAAATCCAGCTTGAACTTTACCTTATCTACTGATCCACTATAGTCATAATTAACAATTTTTTCCCATAGGTGCTCTATCTACACTGTGATTAACTTCTGTTATGATACTTGGTCTATTCATGTCAGTATCTCATGGGGCTTAAAGTGTTCCGAATGTTGAATGAATGACCTAAGTTAGCAGTATAGTCAGAGGACCTGGGAAGTAAATCCCAAGGTATCACTGAATTATTGAAAAACATGTAAGGAGTATCTACTTCATGTATGGCAAAAAGGAATTCTCTTATTTTCTTAACTTTGAGTTACCAAAAGTTGCTTTAGCCCTCCTACTGACACTTGGAATACTTATTCTGATG
This sequence comes from Tupaia tana, assembly GCA_026018925.1. Classification (NCBI taxonomy): domain Eukaryota; kingdom Metazoa; phylum Chordata; class Mammalia; order Scandentia; family Tupaiidae; genus Tupaia; species Tupaia tana. The sequence goes on from JAKSZU010000004.1 coordinate 85,255,378, forward strand.
TATTCAATAAGCATGTAAGGAAAAAGGATCTGCCCAGTGAATAAAAGGTGTGCTCAATATCCACATTTCATTCAGTTATTACTCTTTCTAGTAGAAGGCATTAGTTATACATTTTGGAGCTTTTTGTTGGGACCTGAACTGATATGTCCACACACATTGTTTTAAATGGCCAATGCTTTATTCCTTCCTCTTCTGAGAAGGCCTTCTGTGCCTATTGGTCCAGAAATGGACAGCTGATCTATGCTGAGCCAGTCAAAGTTCTTCCTGGAAATGGACTTTCTTCATTGCTAGAATGGTACTCTCCTGGTTGCTTGTAACAAAAAAAAAAAAAACGAAACCAAAAACAAAACAAAACAAAACAAAAAAACAAACAAACAAAAAAAAACCTCAAAGAAGCCTAAGCTAAAAGAAGGACTTATAAAAAGGATATTGGAATGTTTCATGGAACCAAAGATAGGAAGAACAACTGTCTTCAGGAACAGCTAGAAACAAGAACTTAAATTCAACTGGGATTCTTTGTCTTTCATTTCTACCTTATTCTTTCTTTATTCTCTCTTGTTTTAGTCCATATGGCAAAGTGTAATTGTCAAAAGCTTTTACATTTAAAAATCTCTTTCACTCAAAAGAGTAGCCAGACTGAACCTCAGTGGCAGGCATGTGTGTGTACATTCCCAAAATCCTGAGAGGAAAATGGTGGAGAGGGGATTGCAGCATTGGCCATCCCCCTTGGGGGATGATTTCTAGCTTCTCTCTCTGTCTCTCCAGCAAGCATGTGCCCTAGAGCAAAAATCTCTCAAAAAAAAAAAAAAATGCTGGGGGATTGCAGAAGGATTGTGCCCTATGGGGGGTACTTTCTTATTCTCCCTTACCCCCCATATCTCTGTGCTAGGGGCTGAGGGAGAATAAGAAACTATCCCACATAGGGCACAATCCTACTGCAATCCCTTCTCTTCCATTTCTCCTTTCAGGATTCTGGCATGCATGCACACATGGCCAACAAGTTTTTCCAACCCACCAAGTCCAGGACTCAAACTGTGTAGTCGGGCATATGGGATCCAGTTGCCTTAATGACGAGGCCACAGGCCGGCTCATCCCATTTTGTTTTAAAAACTATTCTTCCATCAATGGACATTTTGGGTTGATTCTATCTCTTGGCTATTTTCAATAGTGCTATATGAACATGGGTGTGCAAGTATTCTTTTGAGACTCTATTTCGAATTCTTTTGGAACTAGTGCTCAGAAGTGGGACTGCTAGATCATATGGTAGTTCTGTTTTTAAGTTTTTGAAGACTCTTCATGCCATTTTCTATAGCAGTTGCACCATTTTAACAATCTCACCTATAGCATACAGTTTCCAATTTTTTCATACTATCACTTACTATTTTCTGTTTCTTTAAAACATATTTTTGGGGCCAGCAGGTGGCGTGCTGGTTAAGACGCTGGAATTCCCACATGGCTGACCATGGTTTGAATCCCAGACCTGGCAGCTTGCTCCCTCATCCACTCTCTCTTTCTCTCTGCCTGTCTTTCTCTGGCAAAAACTCATGTGAAATAATAATAATGATAAGTAAACAAAATAAATCTTAAAAAAATTTTTTTTCTTTCATTTATTTATTTTTGCATTTTTCCACAAACATTTACTTTACATAGCAAAAAATTTTAGCTCATACTCCATATTTCTTGACAGTTTGTAAACAACTTTCAAAATTTCAAAATACTGAATTTTAAAGATAATGTTCAAAATATGTCTTATGATTTTGTATAATTTTAAATTTTTTTTATACTAGCCATCCTAATGAGTGTGAGGTGATATATCATTGTAGTTTTGATTTGCATTTCTCTGGTAATTAATGAACTCAGCATCTTTTTATATGTTTTTTGACCATTTGCATATCATTTTTTGGATAGATTTTTATTCAAGTCCTTTACCCATTTTTAAATTGGGCTATTTGATTTTATTGTCAATGGGCTGTAGAAATTCTTTAGGTATTCTGGATCCCCTGTTAGATATATTATTTGCAGGTATTTTTTCTTTCTGCATATGTGTATAATTTTATACTTTTTAAAAACACTTACTTATTTTTACATTTCTCCACAAACATTTACTTTACATATCAAAAAATTTTTGCTCATACTCCATGGTTCTTGACAATTAAACAACTTTCAAAATTTCAAGAAACTGAATTTAAAGATAATTATCAAGATACTTGTTATAATTTTGTTTGTGACTCTATAACAGAGAGACAGTATGGTTTTAAATATTTTTGAGAAAATATTTACATGTCAACTACTCAGATTGTTGAAAAGAAAACACCCAGCACACAATTCACACATGAACCTTTTCAATTCAGCCCTACCTACCAAGCATTCTGTGATAATGCCACCTACTAGCAAAGATCGGTCTCTTTTTCTGCCTTCAAAGTCTTCCTAAAGATAAACCTCTGGTTGTGGCTGCTATTTTGCAATTTCTACTGATGACAATGCTGGACTGGAAAGGTCTAGGTTATTTTATGGTACAAATTCTTTCATATAGATTCTAATCCTCTCCGCCAGGCAGAACTGTTTATGGTACTAGGCCATCTTTCCAAGAGCTTCCGTTGGCTTACTTGAGATTTACCTCAGATCCATACATAGTTTTCTGGTTTGATCTTCAGATATGACATTCCAGTCAAAGCCCTGTCCAATAACAAGTAGTTTCAATTTCTGATTCAAGGCAACAGGTATTTTGAATTTATGCAACTAACCTTTCTGCCATAAAATAAGAAAATTCCCAAATATTTTCCAATTCCAAAAGGGCCAGGAAGGGAAAACAGTTTATGTTTCCATTTAAAGAAACAAATAAACAAGAAGAAAAAAATATTTTGACAAATTGCTAAACCTATCAACAGCTCAAAAGAAAGCCAAATCCTTAAATTGAGAAAACAAAGCATAGTAAAGAAAAAGATAGTAATGTTTTACTCAAAAGTCATAAATTCCTATTTCCCCAGCTCAGTCTTATGTAATTAATCGTTACTGTGTTGAATTTGCAGTGTTTCTGTGGTCCGATCTTTCTGATTAAATACTAGAAGTTAATATTCAATGTTATTATTGGTATTTCCTGTCCCTAGCATTAAGTTGGTCATTTTCTTGGTTACTTTTTGTTCTCTCATTTCTGTATGTGTGCTTTTAGTTTTCTTGGTAAAGCATTCTTTTTAGAACTTCTTGAAGAGCTGGTCTGGTGTTGGTAAATTCTTTCAGGTTTTGTTTATCTGAGAATATTTTTTTTTTTTTAAAGCCATCTCTGTATTTAATGAATAACTAAAACTTTACATACAAATACTTTAATATTCAGCCCCTGAATCAGATATCTGATAAAGCTTTAAACATGAATCAAAGAGTCTAGTTTTAAGAACTTAGCTCCTAATGGGTGAGATAACACCCACTTTGTAAGAGTTTTCCAAATAAGTAATATGTAAAATGAAAGTCCCTTAACAGGTTTGAAATTCTGTTGCTGCACAATCTTGTCTTCTTTATTCCAGAAGTTTGTGGTCACTTTCAGAATTCATTCTAGAAGTCAACTTATTTAGATATCAGCAAATTCATCACTTCAACTCCATTCAGGATTCTCACCAGGGCAAAAGATAAACGAATAAAAAGAGCAGCACGTGAAAAAGGATGAAGAGCCAGACGTCCATCCAGTAGCTATGTTTAGGAAGCCCGTTTGCAACGACCCGAGGCTGCACATCGTGGTTCTGCTGGTTCCTGTGGCCTTGCCGCCTCCGGGGACCGTCCCCACCATCTCCCGCTGCTCCGCGCACCTCCATGTCGCTCGGCAGCCGCCGCGCAGCAAACTTAGCACCTTCAAAAGCCTCAGTGGCCGAGCATGCGCGGTCGGAAGCTCCTTCGGGTTTTTGTCTGAGAATATTTTTTTAATCTTTTCTTTCCATATGAATCTTTCTGAGTATAGTATTCTCGGTTGAAACTGGTTTTCTTTTTCTTTTTTTAAAATAATTATTTTATTTAACTTTATTTTGTTTATGTATTTTAATTTGACCAGAGGGGGGGGGGAGAGAGAGAGAGAGAGAGAGAGAGAGATAGATAGAGAGAGAGAGAGAGAGAGAGAGAGAGAGAGAGAGAAAGCTGTCAGGTCCAAGATACAAACTGTGGTCAGCCACCTAGGAGTCCGGCCCCCTTAACTATCATGCCACCTGCCAGTCCCAAAACTGTTTTTCACTTAACACTTTGATATATTTTCCCATTCTTTCCTTGCTCGCATTGTTTCCGAGAGGTCTGATGTTAGCCTGAGGGGATAACCTTTGTAAGTAACCTGACATTCCTCTCTTGCCAATTTTAGTATCTTGTCTTTGTCTATGGATTTGGCCAATCTGGCTATGATGTGCCTAGGAAAAGATCTTCTTGGGTTGATTCTATTAGGGATCCTTTGTATTTCTTGGGTCTGGATATTTGAATGCCTCTCTAGATTTGGAATGTTTTCTTCCAGGATTTCGTGGAATAGATTATCAATGCCCTTATTAATTTTTTCACCTTCTGGAATACCGATTATCTAGATATTTGGGTGCTTAGTAGTATCTAGAATTTCTTGTATAGTTTTCTCATTTTTTTTTTTTGGTTATTTTCTCAGTTTTTTGGGTTGTTTTTTCTAAGTCAGAGGTTTTGCCTTCAGCATCCAAGATGTGATCTTCTGCATGGACTAATCTGCTTTTAATACTTTTGAGGGAGAATTTGATTTCCTGTATTACAGCCTTCATCTCTAATAGCTCCGTTTGATTCTTTTTTATGGTGTGTATTTCCTCTTTCAGATCATTTAAGAACTTCCTCACCTCCTGGAACTCGTCTCTTTTCTCCTGCATCTTCTGGAGTTCATTGTCTCTCACCTCTTGCATCTTGTCTAGTTTTATCACTATAAATGTTCTAAATTCTCTATCAGACATCTCCATGAGTTCCACTGTACTGTCTGTGGATGGTGAAGGATTGTTCTTTTCACTTATGGGAGAGATATTTCCTTGGTTTCTCATATTTCTTGTGCCTTTGCGGTGGTTCCTGGTTATTCTGTGACAAAATCTTTCCTCTACTTGTTTGTTTTGGGAGTCTAGAAGATGAAGTTTAGAGCATAACTTTAGTCACCTTGATCCCTGAACATGCCAGGACACAGCTCAGATTTAAAAGGGCTTCTTGTTTGATTGTTCTGGGAGTCTAGGAGATGAGGTTTAGAGTATAACTTTAGTCGCCTTGGGCCCTGAACACGCCAGGACACACCTCAGATTTAAAATGACTTCTTGTCCGAGTGTTTCAGAAGTCTCAAAGATGAAGTTTAGAGCATAGCTTTAGTCACCTTGGTCCCTCTATAATGTTATACTTGATCTTAGCCAAAAAGCTGATAAACGATGTGTGTATAATTTTAAAAGAAAGTATAAGCTGATAATATGATTCATTTAGTTAGATTCAGCAAACATTTATAGGACACTTAAGACATGCAAGGTGTTTTCTGCCTACTAATTCTATTACAATTTGAACCCTAATTAGGGATGGTCTTAAAAATCTTAATTTGATCTCTCTTGACACTAGCTCGACCCTGTTTTGTATGGACTAAAGCACTGTGCTGGAAGACTACGGTGTGTGCCTTCTTAGTCAGTTCTCAGCTAGCATACTGGGAAGCCAGTTTCAATCCAGAGCTTTTAGATTAATCCTGGACCAATATTAGTATAATCATGAATCTGTCCCATAGGGCTTAGAAGACTAAGTCAGGGTCTAAACCTCTGGTCTTAAGATTCAAAGCCAGACTAGAACCAAATAAGCTTTAGAAGGAGTAGAATGTAGTATACCAGCAGAATATATCAAACATGTCAAATAATGATCACTGCTTCACTGCTACACCAAAGTAGTCCTACTGAGTTAGAGCCTCAAAATCTTTTTCTTTTTTTTTTTTTTTTTTAGAGGTTTTTGCTATAGGGCACATGTGCTTGCTAGAAAGACAGAGAGAAACAGAGAGACAGAAAGTGAGAAATCACCCCCCAAGGGGGATGGCCTCAACGCAGTCCCTCCATTCTCCTCTCGGGATCTTGGGCACACATGCACACGCACCCGGTGTGAGTTTAAGCCACCGAGTCCAGGTCGACTATGTGGGAGTCCAGTGACATAGCCATTACGTCAACTGCTGGTCCTGAGCCTCAAAATCTTAAACACAGACTAGTCAATAAGAGGCAAACAGAATGAGCCTAATCACTACCTTTGACCAATAGGCTATAAATCTTTATGTTAAGAATGAGCCTAATCACTACCTTTGACCAATAGGCTATAAATCTTTATGTTAGGCTTTCTCTTATATAATGCAATCCCAACTGGAGTTGTGATCAAGGGCTCAGTGAAGAGGACTATAGAGAGTTTTTGTATAGTTTGGTATATAATATTTCTATTAAAGAAGTTAGATTTTTAACTTAAATTTTATTCTCTCCTTGGTAAGCCCATATAAAAAGCATGAAGGAACCCACCTGTCACTTTGATATCCCCGGTGGCTTTGGCAATGTCATTTTCAATCATACAGGAATATGTGTTGTTGATCGTTACATTGTAGAGCACAGACACAACCTTCATGGTCACATTCTCAGAGTTCAACTGAAAGCTGGTATTGGAGATTTCTGAGAAATTGGCTCCCTGGTCAACTTGGGATGCCCAGACCACTGTGGGCTGTGGGAACCATCGGGGAGCCTCACACCGCAAGCTCTCTGAACTGGCATTATAGTCCACATTCACTTCTGGCATGCTGAAGGCTGCAGGGTAAAGGTCAAAGGGGGCAGATGTCAAAGTCAGACAGATAAGACAATATAGCCTTTGAAATGCTAAGACTAAAAATCATCAGCAGTCATTTCTACCACTGAAATGACACAGTCATTCCCCAGGGGGCTGTTTGTGTATTGCCCATTGTACTGAAGAGGCAAAAAATTATTTGCTTCTAGTACTATTGGATATCTCAGTCCTTTGGCCAGCATCACAAACCCCAAGGATCTATGTTCTAGGTATATTATTGTTACAACAGATAATTTTCTCCAAGTAAGAAGAGCTCCAGTGATCGAAATATGCATATCCAGGGCCCTGTGAAGCCTTCTGTATTATATGTATTTTTCTGTCTGGAGGATAAAGTTAGGTAGGGGACGGGAGAGGAGGAAGGAAGAAACAAACAGCATTAACCTGTCACCCATAGAAATTCCATGTATAGGCCTTGTTATCATGGGGATTTGGAGTTTGCTTAGGTGGGGACCATTCAGTCTTAATATCCAGGAATAGTAATAGGCATTTGTTTACTTCTAAGATAATTCTTACTGGGAAGGTAGCTAAATTTTGAAATTAAGACTAATTTCCTTTTATATCAAGGCAGAGAAATACTTGTGGAAAAATGTTAAGGTCTATACTTTATTATACCAAAATGTCAAGATACAATTTATTTTGCACTTCTGCTCAGGACTGGGCTGATGTTGAGTGAGTGCTAAAAGGAAAACCCTTGCCTTATCTTAATGAGCCAGTCTCTAGCAGGAGAGAGCCAATCTCTAGCAAGACTCACATGCTTGGAGCAGACTGTGAACAAGCTCCTAGGAGATGAGGTGGGAAACTAACTGTGCATGACAGTGTACCACTATTTATTGAGGTGTACTCTGTGTCAGCACTGTCTTCCAGACATTATTTCATTTTACCCTCACAATAATTATAGAATATTTATAATTTCCATTTTTTTAAAAGTAGACTTTTAATTCTAGAATAATTTTAGACTTATAGAAAAGTTGCAAAGAGAGCTACAACATACCCCTCACCCAATTTTCTCTAATGTCAACATCTTAAGTAACCCTGGTACATTTTTCAAAACTGAGAAACCATCATTGGTACATCACAATAAACTAAACTCTAACTTTTACTTGGATGTCACCAGTTTTCCCAGTAATGCTCTTTTTCTATCCCAAGGTGTCATTCAGGATACCACTGTGCTTTTAGTCATTATGTCTTGTTAAGTTATTTTGGACTGTAACATTTTCTCAATCTTTCCGTGTTTCTTATGACCGTGACAGTTTTGAGGAATATGTTGTATTTTGTAAGATACTCTTCCATAGGAATTTGTCTGATGTTTTTCTCATGGTTAGACTGAGGTTAACCATTTTGGAGAGGAAAGAGTGAAGGGGATTAAGTACCCTTCTTGATACATCATATCAGAAGGCACATGCTATTGATGTGACTTATCACTGACACTATTAACCTTTATCATCTGACTGAGACTGTTTTTGCCAGGTTTTTTTAAAACTAGACTTCATTAATCAAGTAGGGTGGGGAGGATATTTATCTCTCCCATTTGAAAAAGGAGATATCTAAATAATTTATTTGGAATTCATCGATAAGAAAGATACATTTATTTAAATACGGACTCACATATATTTAGTTTATACTTTGAGTTGTAATTTAATACTGTGTTATTTTGTTGCATAAATTTTTCCAGCTTTGTCATTGGATGCTCTTTCAGTTGGCTCCAGTGTCCCTTTGACATGACCCAATTAATTCCTACTTAAGATGAAGAAACCAAGGCTCAGAGAGGTTATCTTATTCAGCTGTGGTACTTTCTTTGATTCTAGATCTCTGTTTCAAATCATTACATGTGCATGTTTTGAAGTATTCGAGAAAACCTATGCAGACTAATACAGGCTAGAAGGGTTTAGGATACTTTCTCTTGATCTTATCCAAAGGCTGAGAAATGATTCAGTATACTTCCTGCCTATCCTTCAAGGCTCCTCTCAGATGCCAACTTCTCCAGGGGGACTTTCTTATTCTTTCCCTCTTAGGAATTGGATGTAAAGATGTGATATCTTTGTTCCTCAGGCTCACTAAATCACTCTATTACATTCAACACACTACCAAGTATTATAGTTATTTATGTACTTTTCTTATCCCTGCACCAGTTTTCAACTCTGTAAGATCTGTACTATAAGCCCTGTAAGAAGAGGGGCACTTTCTTTTCTTTTTTAGAAAGAGAGAGATTTTTGCTATAGGGTACATGCACTCGCTGGAGAGAGAGAGAGAGAGACAGAAAGTGAGAAATCACACCCAGTGGGAATGATCATGATCATGACACAATCTCTTCTCCTCCATTCTCCTCTTGGGAGTTTGGGCATGTATGCACATGCACCTGGCGTGAGTTTTAAACTGCTGGATCTGGGACTCAAACCATGGTCAATTACGTTGGAGTCCAGTAACTTAACCATTACACCATCTGCTGGTCCCAAGGCACTTTGTTTTCTTAACCATATTTATATTCCTCACAGTATCTATCTGAGTCTCTTGTATATAAATCCAGAAAGCATATGTTAAATTGAGTTGACAAGGAGGGGTGGATTTTATTGGTGAAGAGAGGGTTAATGAGTTTATAGAACAATGTTGTTTTGTTTGTTAGCTCTCTTTAAACTTCTAAAATGGGTTCCACTGTTTTGAGTCTCTATAGGTATTGATTTCAGATTTGAGTCTGGGCCTACTTAGCATAGAAACATTCCAGGCCAGATTATAACTTCTCTTTTTGGCAGTACTAGGCAACATCATAAAAGAGACTACATTTATTTTGAAAAAATATTTTAGAGAATATATCTGGAAATTCATAAACAACAAGAGCCCAGAGCAAAAGGTTTTAAGATATTATAGTGTGGGTTTTGGGCATAAAATGGCAAGGATGGCTGCTAGTAGAATTGGAAAGGTCTTTGTGTGATGTTCGTCATTCATGAGCAGAATGCATTTCATTAACTCATGATCTTTAGCTTCAAATATCTCTTGGTACTTTCTTTTTTTCTCTCCAAATACACTCACCTCCAGTCTTATACTCAAGGTCAGCATTCCCCTTGCCTTTAGAAGTGACGATGTAACATTTGTAGGTGCCAGCATCTGTGAGTTGCACATTTTTCAGCCTCAGGGAGGCATTGCCAACTATCACTTGATCAGCAAATACTGCTGTCCGGCCTCTGAACATATTGTTCTGGTCTGACAGGTGATCTTTGCCTTCTTTGAACTCATGGACCAAGCCAATTACACCTTCCTTCAGCCATTGTATCACGATATCAGAAAGTTTGATGTCAGGCTCAAAAGTGCAGCTCAGGATTCCATCCTCCCCAATGTTCCCAGCTGAGGTGAGAGTAGTAACCGTGATGGAGTGTCTCCCTGCAATTTAGGAAGCAAGGATCAATGCCAAGAAAACACGGAACTTATACAACTAAACCCTTCATTGCTAAAAGCCAAACATAAACTTCTGTGATAAATTAAAAATATGAAAGTATAGGAGAGGTATTTTTAAAATTACTTAGTTAATTTTATTTATTGTTATTATGTTAAAATTTGCTATAGGGCATGTGTGTTCACCAGAGAGAGACAGAGAGGGAGAGCGAGATAGCAAGCCTCTAGGTCCAGGACTCGAACTGTAGTCAGCCATGTTGGAGTCTAGTGCCTTAACCACCATGCCACCTGCTGGCTCCAGGAGAGGTTTTTTGTTTTTTGTTTTTGTGAGAGGTTTTTGCTGTAGGGTGCGTGTGTTCGCCAGAGAGACAGAAAGCGAGAAATCACCCCCCAGGGGGGATGGCCACGCCGCAATCCCTTCTCCTCCATTCTCCTCTTGGGATCTTGGGCACGCATGCACACGTGCCTGGAGTGAGTTTAAGCCACCGGGTCCGGGACTCAAACCGCGGTCGACTTCATGGGAGTCCAGTGACATAGCCATTACGCTAACTGCTGGTCCTCAGGAGAGGTATTTTTAAAAGGGAGACAAGACTAGAAAAAGGAGGAAGACAATAAATTTGATATCTACAGTAGATCTTCCATGCACAATAATTTTTGTAAGACCAAGAGACCCAAATTTGAAGAGGAGGATAATTTGGATTTGTATCTGAGGTGAGAATTCAAGTCTTGGCTTTGTCACTTAATAGCCATGTGACCTTGAATAAGTCATGTAACTTCTGGAGCTCAGAAAATTGGAGGTAACAATATTATTCTTACCTATCTTAAGGGTTCTTGTGAGGATTATGTCGAATGTATGTGAACTTGATTTGCAAAATGTCATTGCACATAGAAAGTATCAATATTTTTATGTAACCAGAAACAGTACAGAAGTGAAACTGCATGTTAACAAAATGTGGATAGTAATGCAGAAGAATATTAAATTCTAAAGTGTTGTTACCTTTATCTTTTTTCAAATGATGAAAAAACTAAGCATAAAAAAGGTAAGTGGCTTGGTTAGGGTTACAGTACCAGCTATGGCATAAGAATGAATGGTGTGGGCCAGCTGGTGGTGGGGTAGTTGAGGTGTCTCAACCTACATGACCAATTGTGTGGTTTGAGTCCTGGATCTAATGTCTTGAGGGACACCGGGCACATGTGTATTTGTGCCTAAAATCTTCAGAGGAGAATGGAAGAAAAGGGATTGCAATGTGGTGTGGCCCCCTCCCCAAGGCCTGGGGATGTGCTTTTCACTTTCTCTCTCTCTTTCTCTGTCTCTCTCTAATGAGTGCAGATCTCCTTTAACAAAACAAAAACAAGGGAACCAGCAGTTAGCATAATGGCTATGTCGCTGGACTTCCACATAGTCGATCACGGTTCGCGTCCCGGACCCGGTGGCTTAAAACTCACGCCGGGCGCATGTGCGTGCGTGCCCAAGATCCCTAGAGGAGAATGGAGGAGAAGGGATTGTGGCGTGACCAACCCCCCTGGGGGTTGATTTCTCGCTTTCTGTCTCTGTGTCTCTCTCTGTCTGTCTGGCGAGCGCACGCGCCCTATAGCGAAAACCTCTCCAAAAAAAAAAAAAAAAAACCGCAAAAACAAAAACAAAACAAAACAGCCTCCCCCCAAATGATGTGCGAGAAAAGCCAACAATTTTAAAAAGGGTAATCAAGAAAGAACTTATTAATACTATATGTAAACTGGAAAAGGATTGCTAGTCTGACCAATGGAACAAAATACAGAAAAAAAAATGATGATGTTTAATTCAGTTGGTTTTTGGCTTAAGTTAGAAGCCATCCCCTCATTTCTGAATGTACCACCAGTAGGAATACTAATTTTCGTGTTCAACTGCCTCTGCTCCACTTGACAGCCTATTGCCCACCCAGTTGGGGAAGGATCATCCAACTGTTCTTTGCATAATGGAGGCTGCTCATTGAGGGTGTCTGCAGGGGTGACTTACTGAACTGAATCTTCTTGAGAGGTTCCTTTTGTGGTTTGGATGTGAAGCTAGGGAGAGGATAGTTTTGCAGCCCAAGAGAGGAAAGTTGTTGGAGGGAGAAACCATGAAAGAGAAAGATGGAGAGTCCTCCATCCCCAGAGCTGTTATGGACCCTAAGGATGTTCAGGTCTAATTCCAGTCCCAATTTCTGCATATCCTTTAAACAAACATATTAAAATGACTTGCACAAGCCTCTCTTCTGTACAACCAAAATAGCTCAACATGGTGGTTCTTGAGCACTTCTCAACTTTTAAGCTTTATTATTGGTATTCTTGCCTTTCATCTTTGTCTCCATCCAATCCATTTCACATGCATTAATCTTACAGGCAGACCATATTAAAGTACAATCTGAACATGTCTGTTTTCTGACCACTCATCTTCCATGGCTCCTAAGAGCTGTGGAATGAATTTCACATTTCCCAGCATGGCCTTCAAAGCTAGACACTGCCTGGCACATAGTAAATGCCCCACAGATATGAACACTTATTGCTACCTCTGCAGCCTCATCTCTCACTATATTCTTTCATAGTCCATCCTGTGTTTTTGTATTGTTAATTTTCTACCTTCACTTAAAAAATATACAAAGCATACAAGCTCTTTTTCAAATGTGAGAAGAAAACATTATGAACACAGGGATATCTTTGGCTCCTCTTTTCTCCCAGTCCATTAGGGGTTGGAATTGTCTAATTGGCTCCTAGACCTTTATAAAGTAGATGAGAGTAATGAATGAGGGACAGACCTGGGGAAGGTCTACCTATGGAAGGAAATGAAGCTACTGATGGAAGAAAAAAATATAGCTAGAAAGAGGCAGAGTAAATAAAAACAGGTTCATGGCCTGAGTTGGGAGATATTTCAGAGGCTTGAGAATATGGGAGAAGAAAGAATCTGGGAGCAGCTGCCACACATTCATGTGAGAAATTTGGGAGAAAAATTATGAAACATACTCCTTTGTAAATGCAACACGCTCCTGTTCTCTGCCTTGACATTTTCTGGAATACTACTTTAAAGATTCAGTTGTGGGGCCAGCAGGTGGAGTAGTGGTTATGGCCCTGGATTCCCACATGGCTAACTGCAGCTTGAGTCCAGTGGCTTGAAAGTCACACCAGGCATGTGTGCGTGCATGTACAAAATCCTGAGAAGAGGATGGGGGAGACGGGATTGCAGCGTGGCCAATCAACCTGGGGAGTGATTTCTCACTCTTCCTCTCTTGTTTCTCTGTCTATTTCTGGCAAGAGCACATGCCCAATGGCAAAACAAAACAAAACAAAACAAAACAAAATGCAGTTTACTTTTTATTTATTTTTTCTTTCCAAGCTGATGTCCAAAGTGGTCCAGGCTAGCGTGGGTTGTACAGTTACACTACGCACCTTCACACCCTTGTTCAGTTAATCTCACACCTACAATTCCTAGTTCTTTCCTCTCATTCATCACGTTATCCAAATCCTGCTTAAATTCTAGTCTGTTCAGATGGCAGTCCCCCATGGAAACTTCTTTTAATCTACTAAGGTAAAATTTATGGGTTCTCTCTTTACTCTCCTTTAACACTTCTTTTTTCTTTTGGCCTTTATTATAGCAGCTGTCTCCCACTACCTCGTCTGCAGTCTATCTCTGGCACTAATTTGTAAGCTTTTCAAGGGCAGAAACCATCTTAGTCATATCTTTAAGTCCTCTAGTGCCTAGTGCTATGCTTCCACAGAGAAAAATAATATTTTCTGAGTGCATGAATAAATGAATGAATAAATGGAAATAGTAGAAATCGAAGCGCTGTTTCAGATAATCTATCCAAAATGATTGTAGGAGTAAGGAACATTTGGCAGGATTATCATATGTAAATTTTGGGGAATGATATCCAGTGAAAAAGAAGGAAATAAAAACACAGATTTTCAATAAAATCATGGAGCAAATGTAACTGTTAGAGCAAGGGTAAATTTGATTTGGTTTATAAAGTGCCATTGAAGTTGAATTGAAAAATTACTTTCAGAAAAAACACATGATTAGCACAGTTTATGGAGAGAATGAAATGATAATGACTTATCTTAGCTCAGTTAATTGTGTTACTGAATTAATTTTAATGTGTTGGCCTTGAGCCCACAGGTAGAGAATTTGTTGAAATAGCTCCTGGAGAACTTAATGATTAAAAGTAGGCAGCTGTGGAGTGCTCCAGGGACCTGCTGCGGGTTCTAGTCATTTAAGGTTGCATTAACGATATGGCAGATGGAATGAGTGTAAGTAATGTTGATTAAATCCACCCTCCCCCATCAATTAAAGAGGAAGAATAAAAGCCAGTGAGAACTTAAAAAAACATGAGAGAGGGACCAGCAGTTAGCGTAATGGCTATGTCGCTGGACTCCCATGTAGTCGACCGCGGTTCACGTCCCGGACCCGGTGGCTTAAAACTCACGCCGGGTGCGTGTGTGTACATGCCCAAGATCCCAAGAGGAGAATGGAGGAGAAGGGATTGCGGTGTGGCCATCCCCCCTGGGGGGTGATTTCTTGCTTTCTGTCTCTCTGTCTCTCTCTGCCTGGCAAGTGCACGCGCCATATAGCAAAAACCTCTCAAAAAAAAAAAAAAAACATGAGAGAGCGAGACAAGCAGATGGCATAATGGTTGTCACTGGACCCCCATGTAGTCCACCACTGTTCGAGTCCCAGACCTGGCAGCTTTCAAAATTCATGCTGGATGCCTGTGTGTGCATGCCCAAGATCCCAAGAGGAGAATGGAAGAGAAGGGATTGTGGTGTGATCATCCCCTCCTGGTGGTGGGGGGTGTAATTTCTCACTTTCTCTCTGTCTCTCTCTGTCTCTCTGGCAAGTGCATATGCCCCCATGGCAAAAATCTCTCTAAAAAAACCATGAGGACCTAGCCATTACTTTGTACCTAGAAGGTAGTCAATAAGTACTTGTTTATTAACGGAACAAATGATGGTTAAATGTGATAAATGAGATTTAATTTGTAAACAATAGCATACAAATAATACTTACTAACAAAAGGAGTCTGTATTCAGACTTATAAGTATTAACACAAGGAGCCTAATACGGCTTTCCAGGCCTCTTGACTACCACAGGCTTTTGTGTAATTTGGTGAGTCAAAGGACAAAGGGGCCTATGGAGATGAATTAGCGGCAGCCATCTTTTGATATAGAATTCTGCTAAACGGGCACTGATTTTAAGTATTTCATTGGCTTCTGAGATTTCATCAAACCCTTGAAAGCCAGAAGACCCAGTCACTTACTGAAAATGAATTATCTAGCTCGTGAGGGCTAATTACAGAGCTCTGGTCTTCATGAAGACAAGAGGGGCCATGGCAGGGGAGCAAGCTGAAATCTGAGCAGCTGAGTTTTCATAAGGGAAGAGTATTATCCCCTTCTTCTTCCATTGTAACAGCAGGAACATCTTGGCGAGTGGGGGTACAGATAACAAAGACAATGGTTCTTTACAGAAATTAAGATTCTGTGGCACCCGTAGCACTGGGTAGAAGCTGGAAAATGAACTGTCCTTTGAAAGACTCAGTGAGACAAGCTCTGTATATTCCAGCAGCATAAAGAGCATACTAACGTCTTCCACAGATTGTCAGTCAGCATCTGCTGAAACCCTGCTGTCCAGATGGGCATTGCAGCACATGGCTAAAAAATGGAAACACACAGCTTAAGCCTACATCAGTGGAGCTGGTGTCACACCACCGAATGCCTTTCTTGCCAAAGTGTGTGTGTGTGTGTGTGTGTGTGTGTGTGTGTGTGAGGGGGGGAGTGAAGCAGTTATTCCTGTGAGAAGAAATTAGAAAGGATGTCGACAAGATTAAATAAAGGAACAATATCAAGAAGCAGCAGAGGAAGTGTTTGGGGATGTGGCACAGCTATCTGGCTGTCAGTTCAAGCTCAGCTCTGCCACTTATTGGGTATATAATCTCGGGCAAGTTTTCTAACTTCTCTATCTCATCTCTTATTTTCATCTCTAAAATGAAGATTCTCCCACAGAGTTCCTCAAACAGCTAAATGATACAATGCAAGTAAAGTGCTCAAGATATTGGGTCATCAGAAAAGTCATGATGCATTTTTGCATTTAAAAAAAATGAAAAAAAAAAGTCATGACTTTTCCAACGACCCAATAGTACCTGCCTTGTCCCATTTTATTTATGTATTTATGTATTTTTAGAATTATTTATTTATTTAATTCCATTTGTTATTATCATTTTTTAATTTGACCAGAGAGAGAGAGAGAGAGCGCGCGTGAAAGGGAAAGTAAGAAAGCAAGCTGCAAGGTCTGGGACCCAAACCATGTTGTCTCATGTGGGAATCCAGCGTCTTTAACCACCACACCACCTGCTGGCTCTATTTAATGTATTTGTTTAGAGGTTTTTGTAATATGGTGCATGCACTGGCCGGAGAGAGAGAGACAGTGAGAGGGAAAGTGAGAGATCATCCCCCGAGAGGATAGCCACACGGCAACCCCTTCTCCTCCATTGTTCTTCCAGGATCTTGGGCGTGCACACACACACCCCATGTGAGTTTTAAGCCATTGGGTCTGGGATTCAAACTGAATTCAACTATGTGGGAGTCCAGCAATGTAACCATTATGCCATCTGCTGCTTCCTCTTTATTATTATTATTATTTAATTTATTTTTTAAATTAAAAAATAAAAATAGTGTGCATTTATGATGCACAACATAATGTTAATGACCATTATACCCATTTTATGAATGAGGATAAAGTGGCTCCATGTGATTAAATTGTTTGCCTGGTGCCCTGTAGCTAGCAAGTAGAAGAGGTGGGATCAAACCAACTGTGTCTGGCACTATGTTTATGCTCTTTCTGCCATATTTTGCCAATACCCAGGACCAGATTGAGATATGTAGGTAACCAGGCCATTACAAAGATGTCCCTACTTCATTTAAAAGTAAAAACAATGAAAAACTATAAAATAAGTCTAAGAGGGGTCAATAACTATTTGATTATTTTCTCAGGTGGCTGCATTTTTTTTTTTTTTTTTTTAATATCAACTACTTTCCAAACAATTTGTACAGTGCACCTCTTTTGGTGCCATGAACACATAATCTGGTTGATTTATTCGGTGTCTGAAAATGGAGCATCATTAAGAAGCAGTGTCCTGTGGCTTTCTGCCCTGACCTCTCTAACTTCAAGGAGGCCTGCCCTATGGGACCAGCAGTTAGCGTAATGGCTATGTCGCTGGAATCCCACGTAGTTGACCGCAGTTTGCGTCCCGGACCAGGTGGCTTAAAACACGCCGGGCGCATGTGCGTGCGTGCCCAAGATCCCGAGAGGAGAATGGAGGAGAAGGGATTGCGGCGTGGCCATCCCCTCTGGGGGGGTGATTTCTTGCTTTCTGTCTTTGTCTGTCTGTCTGGCTAGCGCACGTGCCCTATAGCAAAAACCTCTAAAAATAAAATTAAAAAGGAGGCCTGCCCTAGTATGTCCTGGAAATTGTGAAGCTCCTGGAAGGTGCTCTATGAATCCACTGTTAATAGCAAATTTTTATTAATAGTATTGGTGGTATCAGCATAAATAACAATGGAAGCGGTTCACTGCACACATGTCAGGTATTTACAAATCTTACAATTTAGTTCTTATAGTAACTCTGCCTATTTAGTGGAAAACAGATTCTTGAAACTTGTATCCCAAAAGACATACAGTTAGTGTCATACCTGAGATTCGATCATCTCTAATTCTTAAAATTCTTTCATTACACAGAGCTGTTTGAAGTCATCCAGTGAGTGAGTGAGAGCACAAACTAGGTTAAGTATGGTGTCAGGGGCCTTTCCACACATCTTTTTCCTCCTCACAGGATCATTTAGAAGGCTATGCTTTAACCAGTGCCTTCACCTCTCTTCGAAATGATTTTCATCAAGGGCATTTTTTGGAGTTGTATTTGGAGTTTGAAAGAAGGAGGATGGCAGTGAGAAGATGGCATATTTGGTGTCAAGAGAATTATGAAGAAATAGAAAAATGTTTTTTCTGTATTTGGGATTTTACATTTTTAAAAATTTGCCAAAGGACACATATGCTTGCCAGAGAAAGACAGGTAGTGAGAAAGTATCCTCTCCCCCCATGGGGCAAGGTGACACTGCAATCCCTTTCTCATTTCTCCTTTCTTTTGGGATTTTGGGCATCAATGCACATGCACCCACAGTGTTTTTCTGGCCACCAGGTCTGGGACTTGAACCATGTGGGGTCCAACTACCTCAAGCACTAGGCCATGCGCTGGTCCAAGAGTCTCTTTAAGTCTTTAAAAGCTATGGTCTCAGGAGTAATTCTTGCAAGACAAACCAGAAAACACCTTTCTTTGCCATAACTCTGTGTGAATGTTATCATCAGTATAAAGTAGTGGATAGGGTTGTGGGTTCTGAAAGCAAATCACCAAGGCTTGAAACACAGGCATGCCACTTGCTACCTGCATGCAACCTTACACGAGTGTCTCATCTGGACGTGTAATAATATCTACCTTCTATTTACTATGAGTTGCAAATCAAATAATATATGCAAGGTTGTTTGGTACAGTGAGGTACCTGAAGAAAGGGTTCAGAAGATATCATCATCATCTACTTAATTCTATTTGGTTAATTTTAATGTCATACATATTAAACCAGCTAACATTTTATTGAATTCACTTAAAGTATAATAATGTGACACTCTCTGATATAGGTTATGGTCCTTTTAATAGAGGTGATTGAAAAAAATTCGATGAATTAGCATTAAACTAATAGGCCATTTTACCCAAAATAACCAGCTTTCATCAGGTAAAATAGGAAAGAGACAAAAAACCTCTTCCACTGTGGCAGTAGGGTTTTCCGTTTGCTTGTTTTGCTTTTTAGTAGACAAAGTCTCACTACATTGCCCAAGCCAGCCTCCAACTTGGGATCCTCCTGTCTGCCTCTGATAGCCTCCCTGAATCACAGGGATTACAGGCGCCCAGCCACAGTAAGGGTTTAGTATTATTGGTGGTATCTTACTGAAATGAGCAGACTGTAACTTCTGTCTGTTTATTCTATCATCCATTAATTTGTCCATTCAAAAAGCACTTAAGGAGCACATTCTGCATTCAAGGAGCTGAACTCAGTCCTTGAGGTCACTATATCTATGCAGTAGAAAAAGGTCTTATCAGCTAAAGTGCTGCCTGACACAGGGAAGCGGTGATAATGTGAAAATTCTTGCTAGGGTAGTCAAAGCCACTAACAACCCCAAACTAAACAACTGTATAACAGTTCCAATGCCAAGCCAGTTAGCTCTAGAAGGTTTAGTCACCAAAATTTAGAGTGAAGGACCAATACTCAGGTTGTAATTCAAGGTGATATATAAGATTAGGAATAGAATAAATTATAATTAAGAAAGGGGTAAGCCTTAGTGAAGAAGGTATCAAAAATGTAGCTTAGCATTAATATCTTTAAAAATTATTCCCAAATCTTTGATTTATTAATCAATATTTTATTTCCTTTTAAAGAATACACATATACACTCAAATGAATATATATGTACATATATAAATGCATACACATTTAAGCACATATATACACATATACTGATTTATGAAAGCTTGTATATGTGTATCTATATTGAAGTATTACGTACATAAAATTCCACACACCGGGCCAGTAGGTGGTGTGATGGTTAAGGTGCAATTCCCACATGGCCAACCACAGTTAAGAGTCCTGGACCTGGTGACTTGCTTTCTCACTCTCCCTCTCTCTCTTTGGCAAAATTCATGTGAAATAATAATAATAATAATAAATTAAATAAATAATTTCTTTAAAAAAATCCACACACCATTATGAAGAATTATCATAACTTCATCCCATGTAACCACTACTCACACCAAA